>CP126894.1:134597500-135197500 GCA_030440675.1 Furcifer pardalis
AATCACAGGAGAAAAGCCGGGATATAAAAGTAAACAACCATGTACTGAGTGCCTGGAGTGTATTGTGAGTTGACTAGAATGTCTGCAAGAGGGATCGGCATGCAGAAGGCTTTTCAGGTACAGTCAAACCTCGCATAAAGAGCGCCTCGCTTAATGAGTAACTCGCTTAAAGAGCAGAATTTTCTCTGAATGTTCGCTTCGCTTAACAAATAAAACCAACCAAAAACTCGCTTAACAAATAAATTGGGGTCTGCAATCCCCCCCACACACAACTGATCACTTACAATGGTGTTTCGCTTAAAGAGCAAATTCGCTTAAAGAGCAATCCTGTGGAACGCATTATGCTCTTTAAGCGAGGTACAACTGTACATTGATTCCCTGTTGCGGACATTGAGAGAGTGGATTCCTGCTGCTTACATTCTGGTTTATACATGGATTATGCAGGTGATGGGCCAAGCCCACATGGGGGGTGGTGTTTGTCTGGAGAGTGCCTATTCTGCACATAGTATGCTATGGAAAATAACCTTGCTCTTGGTGACTCGCCCATTGTCTACATCAGGGATTCTCAACCTGCAGCCCATGGGCCAGATCTGGCCCATGGTACCATTTCATGTGGCCCACCAGGAAGTGCCATGTGGTGGCAGAAAGGCAAAATGGCTATCTGGTTCCCAAAGCTACCTGAGGGAGCTTGACCCAGCCCCTGGCTTTAAAAGGTTGAGGACTCCCGGTCTACATTAATGTTCCAATCAGCCTTTTAATGGATGACTTTATTAAATGTCTTGAAATTCGAGGATACCAAGTATTGTTAGATCTAAGGAGCTTGATCATTTACGCTGAATTCATGAAGCTTGAGAAGGCTGCACAATTTATTGCTACTTGATCTTTTGCATACAGATTGGAAACCCAGAAATACACACTTAGCCTATCCCATAATTTAGTTGATGTAGTTTTGAGGATTAAAGAGGCAGTGCAGATGTAGGGCCCTGAGTAACCCAAACATTCCTCTTGCCTTTTCTTCCAAAGTGGGGGCAGATTAACTAATGTCATTAGGCCGTAGGCTTGCCCCCTCTGCACAGATCACCCTCATTTCCTAGTGAAGGATTTGGATCCTACTAGAAAATATATTTACCAAAATCATGTCTCAGCTACTTACACTTAACTGATGGCTACCCCTCTGTGTTCAGGCTGCCCTAAGTAAGAATATCTTGCGTTTGCCCTTGTCTTGAAATAGCTGAATTGTGGGAAACAAATCAATGAAATGATTAGTAGTGTTTGAACATGTGTTCATTGAACTATGGATGCAGAGATAATTTTCTTCTTCCTTTCATTGCCCTCCTTATAGTGATCCTAAGGGTGGTTATTTGAAAGAAGATCTCATTACATTCAATAGGAATCCTTTCCAGGTAAACAGGCTTAGTGTTAGGGTCAGTGGTCGGATGTCAAATTTTTTACTACTCCACTGTGACGTCATCACAGTGTGGGCAGAGCTAACATCATGACATCATGATGTCATGGGTGGGGCCAAAGAAAAATATATAAAAAATACAATTTTTTTTTAAAAAATACATTAAAATACACCCACCCACCCAAACACCTATCCCAAACACAAATCAACCAGAGCTTTTAAACCAGAGCTTAAAGCTTATTCTGGCTAATCTTTCTCACACTAGGTCAGATGGAAGGAACTACAGAATGAACTCACCACAAGATGGCTTCATTTTGGCACTTTTCAACTTTTCAACAGTTAAAGAAGTTAGGTACTAAGTCTTTGCCTAACCAGTTCTCTAGGATAAAATGCCTTAATGTAAATGTAAAACAGCTGTACTTCTTTAAGGGTTCTCCAATTGGAGCAGCAATTGGAACAGCACAGGTGTAGCTTATTGACGAGGTAACTCCAAGACTTTGTTTAAAAACCCCAAGCCAGGCTGCCAGGCCTGCTAGGCACCAGGCTTTTTAGGAACTGTGGTTGTATGTCAATATAGGTAAAGGTACTAAATACACATTAAAATACACACAGACACACCACATCCAAAGGTGAGTCACTTACCTTGGGGAGCAGGCTATAGGGAGCTTCAGGCTAGCAGCTTCTCTTCCTCCTCCCCGTTTAGAAGGACAGCAAGGAGGCTGTGCATACATGCCAAGCACTGTAGGTGTGCATGCACATCAAGTGCTTGGTGCATATGTGCAGTGGGGGAACCAGTGAAAAGGTAAGCCCAGAAGGTGGTTCCCCCCAAAAGCTGCTACCAGTTCTCCGGGACACTGGGGAAAGTTACTACTGGTTCTGGTGAACTGATGAGAACCTGTTACATCCCATCACTGGTTAGGGTCCACATATCCACATATCTGGATGGATTTTAGGTGGTTTAGATACCAACACATGAATTTGGGCTAACATGTTGATCATCAACCAGTACAACTCAGAGCTTGGATAAGTTCTTTTTGGTTTTGTTTGGAAAATGGCCCCGCACCACCTTCCCAGAATTCTTATGTTGTCTGGGAACTCAGGGAGATTTTGTCCAAAACCTAACTTTGCCATGGACAAACTAACTCCCACAAACCAATCAATATGCTTGACAACCATTCCCCATTTGTACCCTGGTAAATGAACAATTTGAATGATTTTATATAATAATTAATCAGAGCTGGAGACAAATGTTATGGTTTTAAAGGAAATCATTTTGGAGAAAAACCAAAGGATACATCTAGGTTTATTTCTGGATGAAACAATAATATGCTTATCGTAGCTATCTGAAGTCTAAGAAGTGTAGTGTGAGTGCAGATTTTGCCTCCTAATATTGGATGGTGTAGCCAGTGGACAGGTCCTGATAAGTAAGGATCACTTAACTTTTAATGACTTGGGAGAAAGGATGATCTCATTGAAGAATGTTTTGGTTGCTCTGAAACATCTAATCTCTATATTCTTGGCCATAGTTCAAACACCCAGAGCTCTCCTGTTTATTCTGATAGTAGATTTGGCAGCAAATCAATCTGCATCGTTGCTGATGGAGACAACTTGGTTGCAGCAGCAAACATACCCCCTGTATGTTGGGTCATTTGATACGTTTGAAGCCCATTATTCTACCAGTGAGGTCAAGTTGGCTTACCTGACTTTTCCTTTCCACTTTATTCTCAAAACAACTCTGTAAAGTAAGTGGACAATGGCCACCTTGTGTTGCTGGCTAATCTTTCTCACACTAGGTCAGGCGAAAGGAGCTGCAGAATGAACTCACCAAAGGGTGGCTTCATTTTGGCAAGCAAAGATAGCTGTGCAATCTATATACAAAACAAAAACAGGAAGGAGGTGATACCATTTTTGGATCACTTTAACAGTCTAACATTGTGGGAGCTTTCGTGATTCAAGATTACTTTTTCAGGCATGCATCAAATTGTTGTGGATAAGACAGGAAAATTATTGAAAGTCCCAAACATTCATGGTGTGATGTTATGCCAGGCTCCCTTTCCTCAGAAATGAACTACGAAAAAGCAGCAGGCTCCATCTGATTATTTTCTCATTCAACAAACACACAGGAAACCAGGTACAGTATCTACTTAATTACTCTCTCTCTCTCTCTCTCTCTCTTAAATGGCCTTTTGAAGCTTTAGCTTCCTTTGTGGCCAGATGAAAGTAATGCAAACTCCAGGGCCTTCCATCTGGGATCTGGGGTATAATTTGGTTTACCCATTAGGTCTGCCAATTGTAGCCTAATCAAATTCAATTAGGAATGTTTCCTAGTGGTTAGAAGTTCCTTAAATTTATAATGCTTCTGTGCTGATGTTAAAAAGTCCACTAGCAGGCAGCTTTTTTGTGTTAGCCTCAGTAGTTCCATAAACAAAGATAGCCATGTGCAACGGTGGGAAGCAAAAAAATTTGCTACCACACCGTGGATGGAGCCTATGTCATGGGTGAGCTAGTCATGCCTGCCATATGGCCATGTATACATCTGCAAACATAGGCAGCACTGGCTCTTTGGCTGTAAATGGAGATGGGCACTGCACCCTAGAGTTGGATATGACTGGCTTTTGAGCAAGGGAGATCTTGAACCACTTGCAGGGACAAAACCTGATTAGGCAGGGCAGGGAGGTGGGCGGGGTCACCCAATTTCACCCCCCCCCTTTGAAGGCCACCCAATTTCACCACCCTCCTGCCCAGAGGGCACACAATTTTGCTACCTCCCTCCTGGGATGTGTGTGCGAACCTGTTGCTGCCAACCACTGCCCATGTGATCCCTATCATTTTGGCAGTTTCACGTCTGGCCTAGACATGGAAGAAGAAGAAGTCAGGCTGAGGAAGTGTGATTCACCCTAATGTCCGTGAATGCAGCTCATGGGGACTGCAGCATTGATCTTCTGGGCTAGGTCCTACTCCAGCCTCTTAACTAGCATTAGCTCCACAAGGAACATTCACTGGATTAGACCAAAGGTCCACCTAATCTTGCATCCAGCTTCCCCAGTGCAAAGCCAGATGTCTGTAAGAACCTCCCCCCCTCTCCTGCAGCAACTGACAGTTAGATTATTAAAGAGTTGGGTTGTTCACCATTAGCACTTCTCAGTCTTTCTGAAGGATCCTAGCTCTGCTATGATGTTAGCTGTTGCCAAGAGATAGCCATACATTTTTGTGAACCTAATAATACCTTGTTATCAGGATTAATGGATATAAGCTGGTTTGGTACCCATCTTGATTGCAAAACAGCCCTGCACAGGGCCGAGTGGGTGGGGAACTGTATTGCTTGCCTCTAGTGCTAAATTTCTAGTTTTCAGTCTATTTTCAAGGTGTGCATCATTTATTTATTTTATTTATTTATTTTGTCCAATTTGTTATCCCGCTCCAATTAGGTAAACTCAACTCTGGGCGGCTTACAACACTACCAAAAAAGACATGACTTAAAACAACAGTACATAGTAAATATCCAGCCAATCTGGCACGCCAACATGCCTTGTACATATTAAAATTCAATTCATCCATTACAATTAAGACTTGCCCTGCCAGCCAGGTTTTAAAGCCCTTCCGAAAGGGTAGGAGCTCTGTTTGTATGCGTATTTCGATTGGCAGGAGGTTCCACAGGGCCGGGGCGGCCGTAGAGAAGGCCCTCCTCCTAGTGCTAGAGAGGTGTGCCTCTCTAGCAGATGGAATCCTAAGCGAGCCTCTCTGATCCGCCCTGGTGGGACGGACAGAAGTTCTTGGGGCGACGCGGTCTCTAAGGTATCATGATTTTCAAAGCCCCAATTGCCATGGGGACTATTTAATGGCATACCTCACTTTATATCTATCTGCCCAATCACAAAAAATCTGTTGGGGGTGACTGTCCTCTTTGTGCCCTACCAATTGGAGCAACACACCATCTGGGAAATAAAAAGATGGGTTTCTTTATTGTAGTTCCAGATTGTGGAATGTCCTTTCCTTGGAAGCCCATCCAGTGCCAACATTGCCCTTATCTCGGTACCGTTAAAACTTGGCAGTTCACCTAAACGCTTGGGACCTGACTTACTTTCCCCTATCAATTTATGGCTTTTAAGTTATATTGTTCAAATATTTTAAAGTGTTGAAAATTCTGAATGTTGAATTACTTTTTATTTTTTTAATTTTTTAAAGGTTTTTACAATATTAAAAAGATAACAAAATAATCTACAAAACATAAAAAAACAATTACATACAAAAAAAGTAGTTCCCACGTACATCTTACAGCGTTAAAGATAAGAAGAGAAAAAAAATACATATCGATATAATATAATGTAGTCGGATATTACTTTAGTTATTTTCTATACATTTATTATACTGTATAATTTCACCTTTATATCAACTCTCCTCTTTCACCGCAATATTACAACTTTATTATTTTATACATGGTACCTACCACCCAGTGCACTATAGTCCTTGAGTCTACCAGCCACTCCTTTTACAACTCAATCATTCTGCCAAAAAAACATTGTATTCAGTGCAGGTTTTTCTCCTTTATTATCCATCAATGTGTGTTGCAAAAAAGGTTTCCAAATGTCCCAAAATCTATTTTGTTTTATTAACCCCCTTTTTATATTTAATTCCCATGTAAGTTTTTCATTTAATGCCATATCCCACACATCAACATACCATTTACCAATTTCTAAATTTATATCACCTTTCCAATTTCTGGCTACTTGTTGTCTCGCCAACGTCAAGAAGATAGACAATAACTCTTTTATATTTTCCTCTAAATTCAATTCCTCTAAGTCCATTAGTAAAACAATTTTTTCATTCAACTTTAAGCGGATATTTAAATTTTTTTCTAATTCTTGTTCCATTTTATGCCAGAAATTGGAAATAATTTTACAATCCCACCACATATGTTTGTATGTCCCAATTTCCTGATGACATCTCCAACATTTTTTTGAGTTGCTACTATTTATTTGATTTAGCCAAACTGGCGTCATATACCAGTGCCACAACATCTTATAGTTGTGTTCTTTAACTTTTGTAGACAGATTTCGCATAATCCTACTTTTCCATTTTTCTTCCAATTCTTGTCTGTAATATTAATACTCAAATCCGATTCCCACATTCTTCTAAGGGTGTCCTGGGATTCATCTATATTGTTTATCATTTTATATAATTTACTTACTATTCCTTTTATCCCCATTGAACCTTTTCTTATTTTATATACCATCTCCTCGAAGTCTGTCAGCTGCCTTATTGGCTGTAATTTCTTTTTATATTGTTTATTCCACTTGTCCAATGTTAGTATCTGAAGCCAGTTCAACTTTAATTTCTTTATTTTTGTTTCTTCATTCTCAATTCGATTCAACCAGTCTTGTAGTAAAATTATATCATATTTATACATAATATTTTTTAATAATTCTAAATTTTTAACTGGGAATGTTTTAAGATCTTGCAGCTCTAATATTGGAGAGGTGTTTGGTGCCAATTTATCTTTCAACTTTACCCATACACTTATCATAGACTTTAGGACATTATTTCTTGGTTTTAAATCAAAAACTGTATTTTCCAGAAATTCCCCCTTTGCACACACATAATATACTATCTTTCATTTCTATCTCCCTATGTTGAATTACTTTAGATTGAAATGTTTGAAGTGTGTTAGGTTGTTTTTTTATTGATGCTGCCCAGCCTTCAGATCTGCTGATGCATGGCAGCTCAGAAATTGTTAAATAGTAAATACGGATGGCGCTCACTAGCTAAATACTGAATCAAAGGAAGCTACTGAATACAGGAGTGGATGTGAGACAATACACCTGAGATCCTTTTCTCATAAATAGAAGCTGCAGCTGGAGAAGTAACCATTCTAAAGCTACATAAAAGCTCACTATGCAGTGACCACACATGGAATTAAATTTATCTCCTGGTCCCCACATTGGATCAAATGTAACTCTTGTAAAAAGACCCTAATAACTTTGGTAGCAATCTGATTAAATAGCCAGGGCAGACTAATCTCAAAATGACTATATCAAGTCAACACAGAACTCATTATTCTTAGCTTTGTTGTTTCTGGCAGCTTGTCAGTGTGAGGTTTTTATTCAATTTTCCTTGCTGCCTTGCTCTTTCTTAATGTAACGGTCTAGAATTTCGACCAGGATCAGCCTGTTATAATTGTGGTTTTGTTTGCTACAAAATGGTATCGGCAATGGAAGTACCGAGATAAGCCTGGAAAAGCCACCAAGGTATAATTATGCTTTGAGACTTAATCTTATCCCACCACAGGTGTGGCACATATTTTAACAAGATTAAAGAAGCAGGGCAATGTGGAACTGTAAAGATTAAAACTTTTGCTCTAGTGAACAAATCCTGAAATATATTTAATCAAAGGTCTGATTCCACATGTTATATATCTATTCTTTAAGTTTTGCAGGATTCTCATATAATGTTACCAATGATTTGCAGTCTCCTAGACTTTTGATCACCTTTATTTCTTTTTTAAAAAAATATTGCAAACAGAAAAAACCATAAACAACACATCATAACATTTTAATATCTATGTGCTCCTCCACCTGTGGGACTTATAAACAGCATCCAATGATTATTTTCTATATCACAACATTGCCATATTTGCCCCTTCACTTCCAAAAGGATGATCCATTCCCCTTTTTCTAATACATAATACAAAAATTCTTAAAGGTGAAACTTTAGTCATCTTCATTCCAGAGATAGAGAAAAACATCCAATGAGGCTCTCAGATATTGCTGAAAATATTTATTTTGAGAAATATATGCAATCATATGCCCAGGAGATTGCAATCATTGGTACACCACTACCTTGGATGTTATGACTTGTCAAAACATTATCCGGTTTTTAACGTTGTGCGATGCATTGATCACACGTTAAAAAAAAGCCCTGTTCTCTTTCCAAAGAGGAAAGGGAACAGGGGGTCGATCCAGTTTGCTTGGGGAGAGAAAGCGCCCTTCCTCCCCAAGGAAACTGGTGGTCTCAGCGTGGTATCACCCTTTGCTTCCAAGCAAAGGGTAATCCCACGCTGGGACCGCCAGTTTGTTTGGGGAGGAAGGGTGCCCCCCAAGCAAACCTGCGTTTCCTTCGCAAGCAAAGGACAATTGCTTGCTGGAATCATCCTTTGCTTGCGAAGGGAAGCATAGGATCGGCGCTTGGGTTGGAGGTAAGAACGGGCCTCAGATACAATATTGTTATCTGATGCATTTTTTTTGTCAAAATTTTGCATCATTATCCGATTTTAGCGTTATCTGATGTAATCGTTATCCAAGGTTCAACTGTATATTGTACATTTCAGAAAGCATGCTTCAGTGGAATTACGCTGTAAATCATCTAACCAGACTACACAATTGGACTATTCTAGAAATAATTTCCAACCTGTTTTAGGATATGATAACTGAAACTTTTACAACTATCTGGAGGGGCATGGTTGTGTGCTAACCAATTAATCCCTATTCACTACTGAATGAAATCATTTGTAGTCGTTTTGGCCTATTTGTATGTTGACTCTGCTAAGCTACAAATCTTGCACTGAAATGCATGAAAGCAGGAAGCCTCCTCAAATCTTGTCATAGCAAGCCTCTAAGTCAAGATACAACCTTCTCAACCTCCTTAGATCCAGGTAAGAACAAAACTTACCAGGAAAACTGCTACTTGGTGTCATATCCCAGGCATGGTGCCAAGCAACTTGATGGAAAAGAAATGGTGCATGGAATAGTTTAAGGACTTTTTGGAAAGGGCCCGGAGAACCAAAACAAATATCCTGCAAATACTAAAGGGTTGCATCCCCTAATTTCTGGATCAGGCAGTTAAAGTAACTGAAAGAACATTGCATTGCTGAAGATATTGAGTGGGCATTTGAAACTTATATACGTATCATTGAGGACCAGTTGTCAGTATGTACTTTTATAGTCTTCTCAAGAGGTACATAACAGGCACCACATATACTCGAATATAAGCTGACCCGAATATAAGCCGAGGTACCTAATTTTGACATGAAAACCCAGTAAAATAGATTGACCCAAATATAAGCCGAGGGTGGGAAATGCAGCAGCTGCTAATGAGTTTCAATAATCAAAATACATGAAAATATGGTAAAATTAATTAAATTGTTGGCACATATCAATCCAGCATGGTCTTGGGATCCTCGTGGTCATTGGCTTGAATATAAGCTGAGTCCCCTTTTTGGTGCTAAAAAAACCTCAGCTTATACTTGAGTATATATGGTATACAGGATGTACAACAAATCTGGATATCTGGCACATGTTCCTTCTATTATAACATGGCCTACTTTGCATTTTTAGAACATTGCTTAATTAGACACAATAATTGTTTTTCTCATAGCTTGCTTGTTTGAACATACAGAGAAATATAGGAGTGCTTAAGACATTGTGGGAACCTTGGTGATACAGTGGTTAGACTACTGTACTGCAACCAAAAGATTGTGAGATTGATTTTGACCTGAGCATTAAAGCCACCACACATAAAAGAACCAAACTTTTATCCTCCTTCCAGTCTTTCTTCATTCATGTCAGAGATACCACCAGTAATTTTGTGCCATGAGTTCTGTTTCCCTGCCAGAAGAGCTCACAAAAATATTGCAGTGTTCCCAAAACCTCAGGAGACCTCTAGTGTTGTTTTGTGTCTATTTTTCAGATGACCTTGAGGTGGCATTCCACTACTGAAAGATAACAATAGAAAGGAGATATTTTGGTTGATTTCATCTGCTTTTGCAGCCTCTAGGCTGAGCCTCTGGCTTGCTTACTCAAACATTACTGAATCCAAAGGTTTAAACAAACAGGAGAGATTTGTGCATCAGTTCATTTGCGGTAACTGCTGAGTCTGAAGACAAGAACTTCTTGCTTGCATGAAGGGTATTCACAAGAGCAAGAATCCTGGAAAAATCTGGCTTCCTGACCACATGGTGAGCCTACATAGTTGCAGAGGTCTTTCTTCCTCAGATGTGTTGATGGTTCCCTGAGCAAAGCAACAGTGGATGGAGGCCGGACTAGCTACGCCTTCAAAACACATTCAAATTTTCTGGTTCAGTAGTGGCTAGAGGGACCCTTCTTTTTTTAAATCCCTGACAGAAAACTTCTGTTGGCAGACAAATGGTAAATGAATACCACTCTTTGGTTTGTGCATTTATACATTTGATTGACTTTCCTCTTAGAAGACAACATTTTCTTGGTGTGATTTTTGCCCTGGGGAAAAACATCCTTGGGCATTTTCAAGTCAAACTTACTTTAAAGATCCACTGGACTTTAAAATCCATTGTTGACATTTAAGTCCATTTAAATCAACAGAGAGTTCAACCTATTTAATTTTTGCTTGGTTTCCCCCAGAGCAAATTACTTCAAGAAATATCTGTGTATAAAGAGGAAAAGCCAGTCAAAATTTGAAATGCATACAAACCAAAGGCAATTGAAGCCAAAGGCTATTCAGAGGCAATGAAAGCTTGTGCCAAATGTGACTTGTTAGTTTTTATTTACTTTTTTATATAGGTTGGCTTGCTTCCAGAGTAAAGTTTAATAAGACTTTGAAGTTTCTTACCACAAGAGAATAATAATTTGTGGCAATGTTTAGATTACACTATGGCCACTAGCTACAGATTGCCACGAAAATTACTGACTATGCTTTCTAGCACTTCACTGAAATCAAACCATTTGGTGGAATTAAACCATTTGCTGCACAATTCTGTGTTTGGGCTTCAGTTGGGCTTATTTAAAAATAACTATGCAGAGAATTTCAGCCTTCATCAGCCTCTTAGGTGAAATTTTTAAGTTTAAAGTAACAAAAAAATCAGGTGTCCGAGTAAGAGTTTGATTGGAATTAGGCACTTTCAAGCAAGAGAGCAAAAGATCAAGTTGTGACGTGTCAAAGTAAAAACTGCATGTAGAAGGCAGTGAAATGCTGAACAAGAACCACAATCAAGTCATCAGTTAAACTAGGTCCCATCAATACAAGCATGGGATAGGAACTAAGGGAGACAGCCTTTATTTTTCATCAGCTCAATTTTGAAACAGAGGAAATAGCAAAGAGGACCAATGTATACTGTCCAAAAAAGAAAGAAAAGGAATGTGGTCCTTCCACACAATGCAATGGCAAGGGTGGGTGACAAATAAAATTTCCAACACAAGAGGCTAGCTTTTTGACACTGCGTGAGCTTTCATCAGACAAGACATAACAGAGCTGGGGGTGGTGAAACCCCCCACTATGGACATTCCAAAATCCACTGCCAGATGTGATCCAGGTTCCCTTGTTTAAAGCAAATTCCAAACTGAGGGCTGCAGAATCAGTTCAGAGGCACTCAACTCCCTCCCCTGTGTTATCTCAAAATACATGGTCCCTTTTTTGGCTGGGGATAGACACACACAGAAAAGACACCCAACACAGAAGTGGTTAATTCACTAAAAGCTCCTACATTTATCTGGCTAGAGAACATTAAGATATGGCTTTTCTAGCAGGGAGGGTCAAAGGCATGCTGCTTACTGCCCGAGGTGGATTCACGAATGTCACTCTTCCTCACAATGTTGAAATACACAATATACAAAGCCAGCCAAGCTATTTTGACTCATGTTTTTTCCTGCTCCCTGGCAGTAAAAACTCATTAACAATGAATCAATAGCTAAGTACAGTAATACCCCGGATAACGATTGCACCGGATAACGCTAAAACTCCATAACGACGACAAATTTTGGGGGAAGATTTGCACCGGAGAACGTTCTTTTTAGCGTTGTCCGATACAGTCGTTCTTAGCAGCAGGGGGACTGGGAAGCTGAACGGGGTTCTCTGTTCAGCTTCCCAGCCACCCTGCAGCTACGGAGGCAGGGGTGAGGTGGCTGGAAAGCTGATGGGGGGCTCCCCCAGCCACCCCACAGCTGCGGAGGCAAATCCTGACGTTTTGGCTTGTTACAGCCTCCAGGAGGGTGGGGGAACTTTGGAAACAGCTTGGATCGGGTCTTCCCACCTTCCTGGACCCAGCAGGGGGGTCACGGAGCCCAAAATTGGTAAAAAAATTGACTTTTAAAAAACCAATTTTGGGCTCCCTGACACCCCTGCCGGGTCCAGGGAGGTGGGAAGACCCGATCCAAGCTGTTTCTGGGCTTCCCCGACGTCCTCAGCAAGTGCAGCAAGCCAAAACGTCAGGATTCAAATCCTGACGTTCTGGCTTGCTGCAGCCTCCAGGGAAACAGGGCTTTTTTTAACGTTGTGCGATCAAAGTATCGCACAACATTAAAAACCGGATAACGCCGAGACTTGTGGAACCAAGTCACATCGTTATCCGAGGTACTAGTGTATTTGTTACTTCTCATGATACCCCAGCTTCCACCTGATTTCCTAAATAGGGCAGCAATAATAGACCCTGATCTCTCACACAGGCTAAAACATATTTCTTCTTCTTACAAAATTGTTCTTTAGGTTTGCAAAAGAACATGTACATGCAAATAAAGTTTATCTCCCACTTCTCTTAGTTAGTGAAGTTAGATTAGAAGTAACATTATTTAGATGCACAAAGAACAGGAATTTCTTTGCCAGTTGACTTCAGATGCTGCTTCTTAATAACTTTCTAAGTAGATGAGTTGGTGGTTTATCTGCGTAAGCCCAAAGTTGATTGTTTAGACATCGCCCTGAAATATGTGCAAAGATTTCTTCCATAAGGTGTTTTGTAAGAGTGTTGGCTTCTCCTCACTGCCCAGAAAGACATAATGGGGTAGCTCCCATTGGATGTTTTTCCAAGCAAGCCTACTGGCTTGAAGGCCCTAACGGCATCTCCCGTTTGTGGCCAGCAGTAGCACCTCCTTGTCTGCTGTCCTCTGACCCAAAGGTGTCTAAATTTTTCTAACCTTGTTACGCATGGTGGGGCCTTATTTTCTTTCAGCGGCTACTGTTGGCACTTTCCATTGTGCACAGTTCTTTTCAAGTGGATGTATAAGTCACCCTCCTCTACTACTGTGTTTGGGAAAACTTTGACAAAGCCCTTGGTTCTTGGTCTGTTTCTTTTTCTTTTCTTTTCAAAAGGAAGGTGACATCATTGGCTTCCAAATTATTTTTGTTATCTTTTGGTTTTAGACATTGATCTCCAAATCTCTAATTGATGCTTAGACATTGTTACCCATCACTAATTCCTTATAGTTTCTTTTCATCCGTCATGTCAACACCTGAACATGGCCATCTTCTGCCACCTTTACAGGCCTGAGACTACAAGCTATGCCTAACAGAAGAGCTACCCTTTTATGAAAAGACTTAATCCCCATTGTTAGTTCTAGCTAGAGCAAGCCAGTGAAATCAGTGGAATCTTGTCAATTTGCAAATGTGGGTTCTGATATGCAGCGCCTATCTGATGCTGGGGGGAATCACTGAGGCAAATCACTCAATATGAGCAGACCAGGAAGAGCCGTCCAGATGTCACTGAACTCCAGATCCCTTCAGCTCGTCAACACAGCCTGTGTCATTGATGATGGGAGCTATTGTTCATCACCAACTATATGGTTACTGGTTATCCATCCAGAATCAAACTGTTAGGAGTTCATTTCACACACATAGTAAAACTATGGAACAAATGGCTAAGAACCTTGCACATAAACTACATATACAGTAATACCTTAGATAATGTTTGCATCAGATAACGCTAAAACCACACAATGTTAAGCAATCGGGGAGGGGGGGGGGATTGCATTGCATAACGTTAAAATTCTATGGGATGCATTGGATAACATTCGCTAAAGCCTGTGGCAGTTACAATGTATCTCTATGGAGTTTTAACGTTATCCGATGCATCCCATAGGATTTTAACGTTATGTGATGCATGCATTGAATAACATTAAAAATCGGATAACACTAAGACTTGTGGAACCAAGTTTTAGTGTTATCTGAGGTTTTACTGTACCCTGTTCTGTAATTCTGGTGAGATTAGTAAAGATATAGTTTTAATTTCTCTCTCTCTCTCTTAACTGGTGGTTAACATATCGAAAGCATACACAATGGAGGGGGACTATACTAACAATGTTGCAGAACAATGTCTGGAAGTTTCCAATTGAGTCTTTGCATAGATGCAATAACCCATAAGTGCAATTCATAGACACCCCAAAGCAGCTTTAAAATGCAAAAACAAACGCCCCACTATATTACACATTCAGACTCATTTTGGAAATGCATAATTTTATGCTCATCTCACTATTTCGCAACGTTAAAAGTATTTTGAAAACTAATTGGGCCAATGACTCATTCATTTATCTTCAGCATCACCTAGCAGGGTGAATTCTTTACGAAGTAAGAGGCCTTTTAAAAACAATGGGGGTTCTTCCTTCTATTATTTTATTTCCATTCTCCCTATACTCTAGTGATAAATTTAATGGATTGCTTTACACAGTAATACCTTGGATAACGTTTACCTCGGATAACGCCAAAATCGCATAACGTTAAGTAATCTGGGGAGGAGAATTGGATCGAATAACGTTAAGGTCCTATGGGATGTATCGGATAACAGCCGCTAAAGCCTGTGCGGTTACAATGTATCTCTATGGAGCTTTAACGTTATCCGATCCATCCCATAGGATTTAACATGCATCGGATAACACTAAAAATCGGATAACACCAAGACTTGTGGAACCAAGTCTTAGCGTTATCCGAGGTATTACTGTAGTACGAATGATGCTTAATCAGCTTTTTAAAAAGGCCCCTCCCCACAAAAGCCAGCCATCACTTATCTGCAGGAGTGAAGAATCTTGGAGTGATTATTTTTTCAAAGACATGTTTTTGCAAGTATTCAATGCGTCCTTATTTCAAAAAGCCATTTATAAAAATAATGCATTTTGTTTTCATTGATGAGCAAATTCTGATATTATTAACATAATATATCCTGTGTGTGTGTGTTTTGGTAAGGTTCCTTCTCAGTTCAAGAAAGATTACAACCATAAGCACTCTTAACAGGGGGAAGCTGTATAAAACACAACATAGCATTTCTAAGTAAATACACACTAGACTGATGGTGATGAGAAGATATCCACTATTGCCATATTTATGTAACATAATACAGCAAAAACAAAACTTTCAGGAAGAATACATCTCTTACTCCCTTTCAAGATATGATTCTGGCCACTGTGTTACATTCTAAATGTGTGTATGTATATCCAATTCTATGAAATCCAAGAAAGCACTACAAACCACAATCTGAAACTACTTATATTTTTGCATGGATTTTCATAAACTGAAAGGTTTCACACAATGTCTGGCAAACAGACAAAGAATTTTACTGTGAGAAATCCATGGTGCAATCTGTGGCCATCATAATCCAGTGCCTTGATCTTCATCTTAAAGATTCCACAATATTCAAAGGAGTAAGACAGAATACTGTGAAGTGTAAGTAAATTTCCACAACCAGAATTCTGCTTATATTATACCTGTACACTAGTACCCCGAATAACGTTATGACTTGGTTCCACAAGTCCCGTCGTTATTCGGGTTTTAACGTTGGGCGATACATTGAACACACAATGTTAAAAAAAGCCCTGTTTCCCTGGAGGCTGCAGGAAGCGAGAACATCGGGATTTGAATCCTGACATTTTGGCTTGCTGCTGCCTCCAGGGAGGTGGGAGAACTTTGGAAACAGCTTGGAGTGGGTTTCCCCACCTCCCTGGACCCGGCGGGGGGGGTCAGAGCCCCCAAAATTGGTAAAAAAAACGTCCATTTTTTTTTACCAATTTTGGGGTTTCTGACCCCCCCGCTGGGTCCAGGGAGGTGTGGGGACCCGATCCAAGGTGTTTCTGTGCTTCCCCGACGTCCTGAGCCAGTGCAGCAAGCCAGAATGTCAGATTTCGAATCCCGATGTTCTGGCTTCCTGCACTGGCTCAGGACGTCGGGGAAGCCCAGAAACACCTTGGATCGGGTCCCCACACCTCCCTGGACCCGGCGGGGGGGTCAGAGCCCCCAAAATTGGTAAAAAAAAACGTCCTTTTTTTTACCAATTTTGGGGTTTCTGACCCCCCCGCCGGGTCCAGGGAGGTGGGCAGACCTGATCCAAGGTGTTTCTGGGCTTCCCCGACGTCCTGAGCCAGTGCAGGAAGCCAGAATGTCAGATTTCGAATCCCGATGTTCTGGCTTCCTGCATCGGCTCAGGACGTCGGGGAAGCGCAGAAACACCTTGGATCGGGTCCCCACACCTCCCTGGACCCAGCGGGGGGGTCAGAAACCCCAAAATTGGTAAAAAAAATGGACGTTTTTTTACCAATTTTGGGGGCTCTGACCCCCCCGCCGGGTCCAGGGAGGTGTGGGGACCCGATCCAAGGTGTTTCTGGGCTTCCCCGACGTCCTGAGCCGGTGCAGGAAGCCAGAACATCGGGATTCGAAATCTGACATTCTGGCTTCCTGCACTGGCTCAGGACGTCGGGGAAGCCCAGAAACACCTTGGATCAGGTCTGCCCACCTCCCTGGACCCGGCGGGGGGGTCAGAAACCCCAAAATTGGTAAAAAAAACGGACGTTTTTTTTACCAATTTTGGGGGCTCTGACCCCCCCGCCGGGTCCAGGGAGGTGTGGGGACCCGATCCAAGGTGTTTCTGGGCTTCCCCGACGTCCTGAGCCAGTGCAGGAAGCCAGAACATCGGGATTCGAAATCTGACATTCTGGCTTGCTGCACTGGCTCAGGACGTCGGGGAAGCCCAGAAACACCTCCAGAGAGATCAGAGGACCCGATCTACAGCTGCAGGGTGGCTGGGGAAGCTGACGGGGACTCCCTGTCGGCTTCCCTAGCCACCCGCCCATGCCTCCGCAGCTGTGGGGTGGCTGGGTAAGCCGATGGGGGAGCCCCCCGTCAGCTTTCCAGCCACCCCACCCCTGCCTCCGTAGCTGCAGGGTGGCTGGGAAGCTGAACGGAGAACCCCGTTCAGCTTTCCACCCACCCTGCTGCTAAGAACGACTGTTTCGTGTAACGTTAAAATCGCGTTACTCGATACAAGATGTTTCCGAAAATCTTGTAACGTTATGCGGATTTAACGATATACGGTACTCGCGTTATACGGGGTATTACTGTATTTAAGATATAAACCACAACTAGGGAAATAGGATTTTATGAGATAAAGACTCATGTACCTAAGCTTATTTATTTTATTTAAAATATTTACATCATGTATTTCTTTTCAAAGAAGACTCAAGGTTACTTACAATAATAAAACAAAAAGGGAAACAGGAGGTAGAAGGACAGGTCATTTCTTAGGCAGTTACTAAGAAAAAGTGTACCTGAAGAAAAAGCTTTGTTTGCTTGGTGAATAACAGCAAATATCAAGCCAGCCTGGCTTCCTGTGGGAGGTAATTCTACAGCTTGGGAGCAGCTACCATGAGGTTCCCTCTTGTTTCCTCATCAATTCACTTGTGAAAATGGCAGGACAGATTACTTTAAAAGGAATAAATTCTAAAGCAGGGGTTTCCCAACCTTTTTACGTTGTGGGCCGGACCACGCCCCCCCCCCCGGGATAGCTGAGCGACTGGTCACATGGTTCCCCCAGCGTAAACGCTGCCATAAAACACATTCGAGGCCATTGTAAATTTGTTTATGACAGCCGTGGGGTGCATTTATGGCTGTTATAAATGCATTTACAACAGCCATGGACACATTTTATGGCAGCCATAAATGCTTCTGGTGCCAATGCAGGCCACGTGAAATGGTGTCATGGGCCAGGTTTGGCCCACAGGCCGTAGGTTGGGAACCCCTGGTCTAAATAATCTTTCAGTTCAAACACTTGGATTTAGACTAGTTCAGTCTCTTTATTGTCACTGAAATGCTATACTTGCCTGGTAAGAAATAAGTCTAATCAAGTTCAATAGACCTTTCTCCCAAATAAATGGACACAAGACTGAATGCTATTTTTAAAAATTGTTTTGACAGTGGTAATAGGAGTAGTAATACAACCAGCTACATATTTCCACTGTTAAATTTACAGAGCGTGTACAAGCTTCTCTAAGTAAGACATACCTAAAGATAGTAGCTGCAAGCAAAGTTGCTTTAAAAACTTAAAAAACCACTTGGGGGTATATATTGGTTAAAGTGTGTTTTATCTTCATCATGTAGTAGGACACAAAGTCCCCTGCTTGAAATAGGTTCCAAATAAATATAGAAAAGAGAAATAAGACAAATTTAATACTGTTAGAAACCAATAGCACATTTAATTTTTTTAAATGAGATCCAGTAGTACAAATTGAATTCCTACCTACAAATTGTTTCATTCAATACCCAATAATTCTCAGTTTGCCACTCAGTTGTCATCTACATCAAATAACTGTATATGAAATCCATAAATTCATTTGCAAGTCAAATTCTTCTGTAAAAAATGTAAAGGATTTGTATTCTAATGTAGGTTGATGTGGGCGTTCATTTTATTTAATACATGAGAAAGTAAGAATCAGATTTATCTATTACACAGTTTGTACATACAAATGAAACAGTGTAGCACCTTATACATTATGTATGCAGACTACATATCCCATGAAGACTGAAATAAATAACAAATCTTTTACCATCTATAAATCAATGTAACTCAGCACTTGACGCATCTCCACAATGTTTATTAATTAGCTTAAATAAGAGCTAATTAATTGCCACACAGTTTCTTCATGATAGGGCTATCAGCTGGAGCATTGGTGAAAATGCTTCCTACCACCACATGTGTTCCCCAGAGATTATGACGAATTACTTTACAGCAGCCAAGGTCCTCCACAGAAAATCCTAAATTTCGATAACGTTCATCAGTTTCAAAAAGGGTGTTGTTTGTGTAGGGGCCAAAAAACTGAAAGTGGGGAGGGAGGGAAATAAACGAAACATGAGATATATTTAGAGTATACTTGAGTACAATTCAATGTAAGAGATTTAACTACAGTGGTACCTTGAGTTACGAAATTAATGCTTTCCCCAGGACGCTTTGTATTAAGAAAATGTTGTAACTCGAAACACAATGCATTACCAGAAGTAACCACTAGAGGCCACTGTATACCATGTAACAACTTAACAGGGAAACTTTTTCAGATCTCGAAAAAAAATTCGTATTGTGTGACGTTATTTTCATTGGTTTTTCTTTCATATCATGAAAATGATGTAACTTGAGTTGTAACATAAGGTAACACTGTAATTCTAAGTTCAAACATAAAAGGTTTTAATTTTAATTCTTGTATACTTTCTACCACAAAGAGCTAATATTGCAGAAACCTTTCTAAAGACGAGCAAATTAAACTATATAGGCAAGAATTTCCTGGCAGGGTGTAAAATTATCATCAGCAATATTTTTAAGGGGAAACAGTACATACATATTAGAACAGTACAGGTTAACTGAGGGAAACAAAAAAAATCACAAGAATTTTAATAGATAAGAGATAATTATATGGTTGCCCATTAGCAAATTCTTAGAGGAGCATCAACCATTCTTTAACACATGATCTTCCAGGTGTGATTTAAGGATGTAAAACAAAAAACACAACTTCAAGAATTTGAGTGCCATAATATCAGATTAGGGAGAGGCAGACCAGGGTTGAAATACCAACTGAACCATAGAACTTATTAAAAGCTACCACAGATGGCTGCTATGGAAGGGAAAACAGAAACAACGGGCCACGAATATAACTAAAAGCACAAATGTCATTAACAAATTAATAAACAGTCCAGCATTCTTGAGTTTTAGTAATTTTAAGGTGCCAAGTGTGATGATAGTTTCTACCATGTGGACTCTGCCATTTACATTTTTTATAACTTGCAACTGGCTTTCCATTTGGCAATTGATAATTTAATTTGGTGACTTTTTTAGAAGGGTTGCCCTCCGGTTTGTTTGTTTTTGTACACTTAAAACTGGGCAACCTCAGAGAATGCACAATTTGTGATTCACAGAGGTAAATAAAATGTAGTGATTTTCTTTTCATTTGGTAGCTTGGTTAATGGGATAGTGAATAAAATAAAAAGCTAGGTACATTCCAGTAGATTGAAGAGTAAGACAGACTGAGACACAATGAATGGAAACCATCCTAGAAACTAATTTAGGTGACCATATAAACAACTTCAAGTGAAACCAGGAAAAACAATAAGCAGCAATTAACATTTAAGCTTCCTTAGAAGTTTGCTAGAGACTAATGGTACCCAAATCTGTCCTCCTTATCATGCTTTGTCAGAAATACTTACTGGCAGTCCTGATGTTGGGTCAATGAAATCTACCCAATAGCCTTCAGCACTTAAAGCACAACATATTTCCTTGGCACCATTGATAAACTAAAAAAAGAAGAAAAAACATAAAAATGCTAAGAACACTTTTACAGCTAATAAATATTATTTTCCTACCAAAAACTACCCCGAGATTGGCAAGGAAGGCAGTGACTCGGAGAAGAGCCTTCCACAACTTTGTGGAACTGCACCAGGTCCCATCCCTGCCTATGTTTAAAAAGCAGTTGAAATTATTTCTTTTTAAACAGGTCTCTGAGAATGTTTTGACAATGGCTCAGCACTAAGTGTTCCATTCTGTCTCTCTCTGCCACCAATAGGGCTTTGGTATTTTTAAAAATGTTTTTTAATATGCGAGTTTCATGTTAGCCACCTAGAGGAAGAAAACCTCCTAGATGGGCAGGGTATGAGTAAAATAAATAAATAGAAAAACAAACAAACAAAATCAGTATAAAAGTGAACACAGAAAAAAAACTGATTGGCAACACTAAGAAGATTAAAATGAATATCCTATATTGGGATACTATGGTCACATGAAGCTCAGAAAAAAATTCCTTGTGCTCGTCTGTAAACTATTAATAGCTTTGAACAAGGAGAGTAATATGATTCCGCACAAGAATTGTACTGTCTTACTTGCAAAGATTTTTTAAAAAAGCGATGTAAAATAAAAACAAAATACAGAATGCTTTATATACTTCTCTATTGCTTTATGTTTGTTTCCTATAATCAAATCTCCCACACATTGATCAATAAAGGAGAAGGTGGGTTACAAGGTTAAGACAATCATTTCTCAAAATCAGAGGGAAATAAATTATTGTCAAAGCAAATGCACACACATTTCAACTCAGAAACTCATATCATCCATGAAATAAACCACTGCTACAGGCATCCAATCCACTGATCCAACTGTGCATTCTAAACAAAGTTACTGCACTTGACATTTCAAGAAAATAACCCAAAAAAGGACTATATTTGTTAAAATATAGGCTGATGCAATAAGGAAAATTAATTTGGTCACACAAGGTCTTAATAAACACATGTAGCTCCTTTGCAATATAATCAATTAAAACAGGTCTCAAACTAATAATACTTTTCTGTTTTGACTGAACTTGTTTAAGAAATGAAAGAGTTATCATAGACAAAAGGTTATTAACACAATAAGTGATGGACCAAATATTTTTGTTAAACAGAAGGCATCTTGAAGAAACACCAGATATAGATCTATGTCAGGAAGGATAAAGAAAATATATGGTTTGAGATGTTTAGACTATAGATACACATGACAGCTACAAGCCAAGCAGGGTGAATAAAAATCAATGATGCTTAAAACATTTAAAAATCTTTAAATTGGATTTTTAATCAAAATTAGATTTTTAAATTTAAATTGGATTTTAAAAATAAAACAATTTTAAAGGAAAAAGTCTATCTCAATATAGTTTTGTTTAAAAAAGATTATAGTCCAAAGGTAAAAGTCCATCATTAAATAGGAATTAGTTTTTAATTATGTAGAATGAGGATGCATATTTGTGTAATGTTTAAATTTTTGTTAAATGAATTCCATTAATCCATTCACCACACCATGCTCTTTCAGAGATTGCTGTAAGATTTTTAAAAATATCAAATGATATTATCACAGAGGCATGGATTTACAGTTCTCAAAACTGGGAATTTGGATCTGCAGAGATCCTATACCTCTTCTCCAGAGCAAAATTTTTTATAGAACATACAGAGTTGAGAAAAAGACCTTAATCCCATTATTCATTTGCAATGTGCACAGAACCAACCCCTTACCTCTTTAAGTGCCAAGGTTCAAAAATTTCAATGGATAGGTGATTGTTGAGAATGGAATAGATACACTTAAGAAGCTAAGTGTAAAGAGGGAGGGGCAAGCAGTAAAAATGAAAGTGAAACTTTTTGAGAAAAATATTCTACAAGGTCTTTGGGACTTTTTGTGAATAATTTGAGGTTTATCATTTTACTTCTTTCTCTAGAGGACGAACTATATAATGGCAGCAGACCATAAAAAAGATCCAGTTTGGGAATATTTTAATAAAGTTCCTCTAACAACGGGTAAGGGATGCAAAATGCAAACACTGCAACAAAGAAGGGCCAGGTGTGGTAGTCTGAAGGTACTGATTGAGATCATGCAACAACTTAGAACTTTAGAAACATTATGGGCCTATTTCTTCTAGGTAGTCTCAAGTTCTAGAGATCTATCTACTGATCTGTCTACTTTCATTTCAAACTTTCAAGAGAACACAAGCAATCTATATAGAAGCATGTCTTATTTACGGGATTCTTTTGATCCTGGTTTGTTACTGCATGACAACAGCTGCTCAAACTGGTATTAATTAGAACAACTCAAGTCTTCAAAATTGTAACACCTTCCTTTGCCGGTAACTAACTCTTATTACTTTAGTCCAAGTCTCTCATGTTAAGTTAGTTCTCCTGAACATGTTTCAGATCATCCACAATGAAAACAAACAGGCCATTCTATGACGAATTTTGCTGTTAGTAACCTTTAGGCCAGGAGGTTACGTCTACCATCCCAACACCCCTACCGTGAATGTATTAGAATTGACAGGAAGGTGCACAAGGAAGGAGGAAGACAATTAAGACATAATTAGACCAGATTACAATGCCAAAGACCAACAGACCATAACTAACATAGAGATGAGGACATGCTACAATAGAGTTTTACTCTGTATGCACTTTTTATGGCAATAATTGAACACTGCATGCTTTCAAATCTTAAGACTTAGACAATCTTAAACAGTATAAAGATGCTTTGCAACTGCAAAGCTTTTGGATATTTTGTTAACTACATGCTGCTGAAGTTATTACACAATTTCTCAAGAAGAAACAAAGAACAACGGATTTTCAATTTAACAGTGATCTTAAAGTAGATTAAAAATAATATGGTATGGTAAACATTGTTAGTAAACAGTGATTTAATACATTCTAACTGCTAATTCCCTAAATGAGATATTTAAGAGTGACCTCTAGTGGCAATTTTGCATAAGATTAGGAAAATTTTATGTAAAATTAAACTAATTAGAGCTAAAAACAGGATTAATCTACAGTTAAGCAAGGTTAAGAATCAAATGGTAGTTAAATAAAAACAAAGCAGCCTTTAGTCATGTGGTCTTAACCAGTGCATAGACATAAAATGCATTAAATTCTTATATTACTTTGGCAGATTTTAAACATAAAATAAATTTTAAAAATCTGCCAAATTCTCAGCAATTGGATAGCAACAAGTCAGTGTTACTGGCAGTTTTTAATAAACATTCACATTTGAAGCAGGCTCTGCATTCTTCAGAGCATGCTAGCAAATGTAACAAACAGCATTATGTCAATTTCTATCTATCTATGTACTGTATGTATGTACGTACATACATACATACATAAAAGCACACTCACAGTGTCTCATCTTGAATGAGAAGCAAATACAGTAGTTCCCCTGTATCCATGGATGTCATTTCTGTGATTTCAGTGCTATTGCTACTGCCTCAACCAGGTCTGCAGTGTGAAAGCTTCCTCACTTCCTCTTGCCCTCTATAAATAGGGTTATGAGTCCGTGTGGCACAGTGGTAAAGCTGCAGTACTGCAATAAAAACCTCTGCTCATGATGTGAGTTTGATCTCACCTTGTTCAAGGTTGACTCAACCTTCCATCCTCCTATGAGTATACAACTTCCTGGGGGTAAACTGCTGTTTGTGGCCACAGTGGTATATAAACCACTATACTGTACAGTAAAACCATGGTTTGCGATTTTAGTCCGTTCCAACAGTTTTGTCGGAAACCAGATCAATCGTAAAACAAAGCACATTTTCCCATAGGGATGCACTGAGGGGGGATGGACCATTTCTGACCTCCTTAAAAAATGCAGCACCTCCCCTCGCCCCCCCCCCCCCATGGGCTGCACGGTAAAGAGGGATATAAATGAGGGAGCTAAGCTTCCTATGTCTCCTGAGCTGCGGTGCTTCTTCCTCAGGGTCGGCATTGGGTGACGAGGAGGAGCGATTTGTCCAGTTGCCAGGGCTGGCCACGTCCAGGGCTCCCCCACTGAAGGTGCTGCAGCCGTGTGAGGTGAACTGCTCTCCTGTCTCACCCTTTGCCTGGGTCGGTGCTGTGAGGGGGGGGGGAAGAGGCGATCGATCGCAGTGGGGCGACCTTGCCTTGCGCATTCACGGTGCCTCTTCTGTAGCCGTCGCTAAGGTGTGGGATTTAAAAGACATCCTGCAGTTTAGTGATGGCTCTGGAAGAGGCGCCATGTACACAAAAGGCAAGGTCGCCCCACTGTGATCACCCCCTCCCCCCCAATTTGCAGCACCGACCCAGCCACAGAAGGGGGAGAGGTGATTGACTGCAGTGGGGTGATCTTGCCTTGCGAGTTCATGGTGCCTTTTCCGGAGCCATCGCTAAGGCACAGGATTTAAAAGACATCTCACAATTTAGTGATGGCTACGGAACAGGGGCTGTGAACGTGCAAGGCAAGGCCGTCCTACTGCAATCAATCGCCTGTCCCTCCTTCACAGCACCGACCCGGCCACAGAAGAGGGAGAGGCGATTGATTACAGAGGGAAGACCTTGCCCTGCACATTCATAGCACCTCTTCCAGAGCCATTGCTAAGGCACTGGATTTTAAAGACATCCTGCACTCTGGAAGAGGCACCGTGAACACATAAGGCAAGTTCACCCTGCTGTGATCGTGCCACCCACAGAGTCCAAAATGGTTGTGGGTTGTCTTATATACCCCCCACTGCAATGCACTCTGGGGAATTTCCAGTTGTAAGGCGAAAAAACGTTGTGAAATGGGACATCATTTCCACTGGATTTCCACTCATGAACTGCAGCAAATGTAAGCCAAGGTGGGCGGGAACTGAGGTTTTACTTTATTTGGATTTTCATTCACTATGATCTATGGTTTCAGGTACAGTTGTACCTCGCTTAAAGAGCATAATGTGTTCCACAGGATTGCTCTTTAAGCGAATTTGCTCTTTAAGTGAAACACCATTGTAAGTTACCAATTGTGGGGGGGAGGATTGTGAACCCCGATTTATTTGTTAAGCGAGTTTTTGATTGGTTTTATTTGTCAAGCAAAGTGAACATTCAGAGAAAATTATGCTCTTTAAGCAAGTTATTCTTTATGCAAGGTTTGACTGTAATATGATTATTTCAAGGTAGGAAAGCTTACATTTTCTATCAGAACTTCCCGTTCATTTTCTACTTCTTCACTCCATGTAGTCATATCATTGTCTGTTTTCTGTGTTACTGTTAAAACTGTCATATTATTGCAAGCTACATCTGGAAATAGAGATGCAAAATCTGTAGAAAACAGAAGAAATCAATGCCACAATTAGATGATTTTTACAGATGGTATGCTTCCACTTAATGCTAGTGTATAAATAAGGAGAGAAAAATAAATCATGGTACTACAGTATTCATCAATTTACACACACGATGAAGACAAATCTACGCTTGAAAGGGGTATTGCAGAACTGCTGGGCTAAATGTTTTTACTTACAAATAGAAGTAGGTTTTTAAAGCTAAATAAGACAGGTTAAAAAAAGACAATTAATTTATAAGAAAAATTAATACTCTCTAGATTCAGCAAATGTTCTAAAGTACCCTCTTATGCAATTTTTATCCCAAAAGTTTAAAACAATTAAAATAGGAAATAATAGAGTGGAAGAAATCCATACCTCTGCGTAACAGTTCTGGACACGTCTGTACTGCACATTCAACCTTTGCTGTTTCAAAGTATGTGTTGACACTATTAACTTCATGTTTTTGGGCCACATCATTACCCTGAAATAAGAAAAATACTTAATGCTTAATTTACATAAACCCTGGTTTGCATTTTGATACAGGTGGAGTTCATGTGAAAGCATTTTGTGCCAGCTTTTGAAATGATTTGGTCTGCTAAAACTTCCAGCAAACATCAACACAAGCCTATTCTTGATAAGCTGTAGGCCATCCACACACCAATACAGTAACAGCCAATTTGCAGTCATGTGTGAGCAGTTTGCTAATTGCAAAATTTAGGTGTGGGTGGCGTTACCTAGCAAATTCAAAGATCTAGTCCAGTGATGATGAACCTTTTGGAGAATAAGTGCCCAAACAAAGGTTGAAGGGTGAACTCTTGCTGGAGGGAGGGAAGAAGTGCTCCCATTGGGCTGCTGAGCAGAGGGGAAGGGCAAACTCTATGCTGGGGGAGGGAGGAAGCACTCCCAATGGGCTGCTGAGCAGGGGGGTCAAGTGAACTTTGTGCTGGGGTGACGGTGCATGTGCCCACAGAAAGGGCTCCAGGTGCTCCCTCTGGCACATGTGCCATAGGTTTGCCACCACTGATCTAGTCTAAGATACTTTCAGGAATAATTATTTCATCGGCTATGAAACAGAGATTTGCACTGAACCCTAGAGTCGGATACGACTGGCTTTTGAGCAAGGGAAACCTTTACTTTTACTTTAAAAAAAGAAAAAAAAGACAGGAATCCTACTGACAAAGGACGAGTTCCCATTTTACTGGCCCAAATTATAAGGACTCCTTTCCCACTTGTTATGATGCCATCCTTGATGGATAAAATTAGTAAACACACCCTAAATACCTTTACTTACTTTGGGTGGAATATTAAGTTTCCAGTCTGGGACATGCTTTTAAGAACGGTTTAAGATGGCACCTCTGCAATTTCAAATGCTACCTTGAAAAATATTGGCTTAAACCCAACTTCTAATCATAACAAGAGTGTTTCTACTAAATCAGTATGATTTCCACAAATGTTGATTCACTATTCAGCAACTGAGTCACCAAGTCTATTCTTATTACAACTAACAATTGGATTTAGGCTATTACTGACTATCACCTAAAGCAGTGGTGGTGAACCATGGCACTCCAGGTGTTCTTGGACTTCAATTACCAGAAGCCCAAGTCAGCATTCCTGTGGATCAGGGCTTCTGGGAATTGAAATACAAGAACACCTGGACCTAAAGCAATCAACACATTCATCAGAGCGAGTCATTGAGCCTTGATCTACCACCAGCTAGCAGGTAATAAGGGGAAAAAACCCAAGTGAAATAATTTACTATTGTCTTATACTCTTATATCAGGCCAAGCACCTTGGCACTCTCCAGATGTTTCTATACAAATGTAGAGTTCCTCTGGAGCAGGTGAAGAGTGCTCAAACAATTTACTAGGGTATAGAGCTGTGATGGCAAACCTTGGCACTCTAGATGTTCTTGGACTTCAATTCCCAGAAGCCCCCATGAATCCACATGAATGGGTTTACCACGATCCATTCGGCCCAAGTGCCCTCGTTGCTCCTGGAAGTTTTACTTCTCCTTCCAGTAGCAATGAGGGCGGTGTGGGGCAGATGAATTGCAGTAAATGCATTTGTGTGGATTCATGGGGGCTTCTGGGAGTTGAAGTACAAGAACATCTGGAGTGCCAAGGTTCGCTGTCATGGGTATAGAGAAAAGTAGCTTTGAAAATTGAAAGCCGTTTTAAAACTGCAGTTTGGAAAGATAGTTTATAAAAGTTATCTCACTGTTTAGCCAGCAAGATGACTGAATCAAAATATTTTAGTTTAGGCAGCCACATGTGCATATCTGTTTGGGGAACATACTGTGGGAGAGAAAGATATGTGGAATATAGTAGCACCATGTAGTATAGATTTATTTATAGTAATGCAATATAATTTTGCCACCACTTTTTATCAATTGTTAATAAGCTGCTGCTTAAAACTAAGTAAAATAAGCAATAATTACTGGCCAAATTTGTAGCCAGACTCAACAGCAAGTGAGAAGCAAGCGCTACAGGTGCTGGCTTCTCCTGCAGCCACAACATATCAACACCATAGAACATCCCCCTTGATTAAGGCAGGCAGGGCTGCGCAAGCTCTAAGTGTGACTTTTCTGTTTGTTCTTTTAAAACATGATTAACAGTTTAATTGTTTACTCTCTAAATTTGAGACCTGTTTGTTTTTTTAATATATCTTTCCTGTTAAGGGTTTTACCGCTTACATGTTTTAAGAGGTACCGTATATTCTTTTCCAACCTGCCTTTTCAGACTTTAAGCTCCAAATGAATTTCCCCTTGGGGGGAAAAGTACCACATTAAAATAATTCTGTCAGCTATGAAAGAATCTAGGCTTGTGAGATTTCTCTGGAGATCTCCTTTTGAGCAGAATTCTTAAGGGTTACATTCAGAGTGTCCCTTTTAGGGATCTGGCATGACAGTTGTCAAAAGCTTCAGCCAGCATACCTGTACAGATTGGTGGCCATTTCTGTCTTATTCAATTTGATAACTGTGACCCAAAGTAAGAACTCTACTATGAAATTGCCACATTGTTTTAAGAATCAACACAGAATAAAGTTATTCTGAAAACAGAAATTCTACTAATGTACATCAAATTCATTGATAATGTCGCCCCAGATTAATTCAATGCTTTATACTCTCTTCAAGACTGCTGAGTAGGAAAGGAGTCACTGTTCAAAAATATAGCCCAAGCTAGGCTCTCTGCTTAAAAGAGCTGAGAAGGAAGGATTGAACTTTACTGCTCTGCAAATAGTCCAGGAAGATGTGTTTAGAAAAATGGTGTTTTTAATATGTATTCTTTGCAATTTTAATGTTTTTGTAAGTATTGGTTTGATTTCTATGGTTTTATAATGGAACAGGTTTCTACTATTTTATTAAGGTTCTAGTTAAATATTGGCTTTAATCCATTTATATTTCTTTTAAAAACTTTGTAAAACAGCTTAAGCACTATATTTGTATGTAAAAAGGTGGGGTATCAATTTAGTAATACATTAGATGTCTGAATCTGGTAGCTGAGATTGAGAGCAACCAGTAGATAGGTATGTTGAAGTTCATTGCACAGTGTTCATAGTACATTAAAACCCAGGTTTACAACATTGGTCTGTTCTGACCACCTTTGTTGTAAACAAAAAAATATATATCATAAAATGAAGCATGTTTTTCCACAGGAATGCATTGAAAAATAAAAAATGGTCCCAACCAGACCAAACATAATTTTAAAAATCACCAACCCCCCCCCCCCCCCGACAGACACGATTGCCCCCCAGCCTCACAAAAGGGATGAAGTGATCTCCCTAACTTTTCCACACCACTGCTTCTTCCTGAGTGGTTTGTCCAGCTGCCAGGGAAGCCCAGTCTCTGCCGCTACCGGCAGCGGGAGTGTGGGGACCTTATCTGCTCGGTTCTGGTCTTCGCCCAAGCTCCCTACATGGTGATACAGCTGGGAATGTGCGCCTCCACAGCACTAAGTGAAGAATCGTGACTTCTAGTAGTGGGGGGCGGGCACCGTTTTAGAGTCTAAAATGGCGCAAAGCTTTCATTTTAGAGTCTAAAATGGTGCTGGGGATCTAACTCCCAGTCCTAAACTGGGAAGAAAATGTAAACTGGGACATCATTTTAGTAGGATTTTCAATCAAGGTGTTCATAAACTGAGGTTCTAGTGTATTTTATTACAGACATAAGTTTCAGGTAGAGCCTCCACATGTCCCATCTGATTCAAGCATTTCTGTTCTTACCTGGAATTCACTGATGTATTGAGCCATCACAAAATCATGCCTTTCTCCTGACATGGGCTCCACTAATATGTCAGGCAATTTTTTATGAACCTGCCTTGTCTGCTGAAATGTTGTACCATTGACGTGGCAATCAAAGCCTATGTTACCAGGTAGCTGAAACCTCCGATCCTGAGGACCAAAAGGCCCCATTACTTCATCTGGCCACACAGTTCTTGGACCTGTTGAAAGTTAAATTTGATGTCACATGAAGTTGTTTTCATTTGTAAGTGACAAACTTTTTTGCATGCTGCTGTATAAAGCTAGAGGGTGCAAATCAATTCCATTGATCTCAGTGGCACTGAGGTTCTAAGTACCACAAGATGCTAACAAATTAAAGTAGCTACAATTACCACTGCAGACACTATTTTTGTCAATTATTTATGTGAAACAATTTCTTGGAAGTTTCCTTACATATATCAGGAGGTGTAGCAGCAACAGAAGGCTCATCTGAGCCAGAGGATCCTGCTGTGGAAAAAGTCTTGGGAGTTACAACCCTTCTAACCAAAGAATAAAATCCTGGTAGGTACGTCACCACTCTAGCTCTGTTACAAAGTACCTAAAGGGGACACAAAAAGAACTGAATATAGTACAGGTTGCATACAAAAATGTTGATTTTTTGCATACAAAAACGATGACTTTCCCAAGGGTGGAGCATTAATTAGTTGCATTCTGAATCTTTAGGTTCTATATTTCCAATTTAATATGTTATTTTTTCAAATTAGGCTTAAATTTTAGTAGAAAATTTCCCATGATAGAAATCTCAAATATGTAACATTTGGTTAAACTATTGATTTCATATGAATGCAATGAAAACCAAACAACTGGTTCTGGAGGTCTGAAAATGTAAAAAAGGCATTTTTTTTGTTCAAAAGTCTTCATAAAGTGCGCTTTAAAGACATAGATACTGTACCATGCAGTATCTATGCCTTTAAAGTGCATTTTATAAAGACTTTTGAACAGAAAAACTTTTTTTAAACTTTTCTTGGTTATCAATGCATATTCGACACATTTCTGACAGCCTCCTCTAGTGGCTGGCTGTGATAATTGCATGACTAGTCTCTGACGATCAGCTGTTGAGGGGACAGGTGAATTTCCGTACTTCCTGGTTGCAGAGAGAGTTTCTGGCAGTGCCAAAATGTGACAAAAAATTTGCAAAAACAGTGGACTTGCTCCAAACACCCTCCTGCTGCCGATTTCCCCCGAGATTTTCATTCGTATTGTGAGTTTTTTGTAAGTAGAACCGTTTGTATGTCGAGGTTCCACTGTATTACATTTCAGTCTGTAAAGCTGGCAAACTAGTTTAGCATAAGCTTAAGTGTAGTGCTTTACAACATACTGTAAACTCAGGAAAAATTCAGCATCATGCTATATTGTACCTAGACTTAAACATCTGATGGCAATCAAACCACACACATACACAAAATCTTAAAAATATGAATCAAGTGGGGAAATGGTTTCAGATTTTTGTCCTGACTCTGAAAATAGCCTGAATTAATAGGGCTCAGATGTGAGGTATCATCTCAGTACACTTTTATTCTAAAGCCTAATGATAATATTATTAACTGTTTGTGCAATTTATGACTTGGCTGATACTCATAGTTCAACATTTATCTTGAAATCCCAATTCCTACATTCCTCCAGTACTATCTATCAAACTGTTAGAGAATTGTGAACAACCTTACACTGGCATTGCCTTGTACAAAGGGACACTTTTGTGATCTACAACCTTTCTTTTAGACAAGAGTAGTATTCCTCCATGCTAACCTGTGAACAACTGCATACTGGTGGCACATAAAACCTGGAATCCATGGTGGACATGGCTAGATTGAAAAGCAAGCTCATACTTTTCTAGTTCTCTATCATCTTCCACTACTTTCCTTCTCACCTCCCCTTCCCCTATCATGGTACTATATTAGGGAAGAAAGAGATTGCATTGACTATAGGAGACAAAGGAAATAAGGCAGAAACTCATATAAAATCAATCTGAGGATTACAAGCTGTATTCTTCTATTTTAAGGTTACAATTCAAAGTGGCTTACATGTGTTCTGCTATTTCCCTTAAATAAACTTTAAGTAACTGATAGGCAGAAATGAGCACTCCATTAATGCCTCACTGTTTAACTTAATTTCTACATTATTAAAGAGACAATATTAATTCAATGTTTTTAAATCTGATAGAAGATAAACTTCAGAATGGGTTAATTTTTAAGCATTCAATTCTAAAGAAATTTATATAGTTTTAATATTATAATAGTAAATTTTATTTTTTTTACTATTATGGTGGAGGACAGGAGTGCCTGGTGGACAGTGGTCCATGGGGTCGCAAAGGGTCGGAATCGACTGTGTCACTGAACAACAAAATAATTTTTTTTTAACTTGGGGAGACATCAAATCATCTAACTTGGCTGGTACATATAAGGACTTTTAAAAAAACAACAACAGGAAGACAATAAAATAATAAAAGATATAAAAAAACCTCTTTTGTAGGAACACTTTAGAAATTTGGTAAAAATGTTTCCCTTACTCAAAAGCCAGTCGTATCCTACTCTAGGGGTCAGTACTCATCTCTGTTTCAAAGCTGAAGAGCCAGCACTGTCTGCTTCTGCAGATGTTTCCGTGGTCATGTGGCAGGCATGACTAGACATTAGAGTGCACGGAATGCTGTTTACCTTCCCACCAAAGTGGTTCCTATTTATCTACTTGCAATTTCTTGCTTTCGAACTGCTAGGTTGGCAGGAGCTGGGACAAAGACAGGAGCTCATTCCGTCCTGCAGTACTTGGGAATTGAACTGCTGACCTCCCGCTTTCCAGTCAGCGTCTTAGCCACTGCAGTCCTAGAAATTTGGTATAAAAATAAAAAAAAGTACTTAGCCCAGGAATTTCACCAGAGTTCTATAACAGATTTATAGAAATGTCCAGATGATCTTATAAAAACACTAACAAAAGAATTAGAAAGAGTTAGAGTAATAAGATTGTAGGATTGGTTAAGGAAGGTGTCTAACAGAGATCAATATGGTGGTTGTAGATGATTATCAAAGTCTGAAGAACTGATAATACAGATGAACAGAAAGAAATAATAGCAAAGAGTTTAGTTAGTAAAATATATAAAATGTTGGAATATGAAGCTGAAAAACAAGCTTTAAGATTAAGTTAGGAAATGGATTTAGGAGGTAAAATAAAAGGGAAAGAAAAGTCTAGATAGAATATGGAAACAAAGGATTATGAAAAACATGTCAGTTAGAATTAAAGAGAACTGTTACAGAATAGGGGAGATGGTAAATTATTATTATTATTTCAATTTTTATGCCGACCTACTGGGTAGCACCAACTCAGGACAGTTCACAAACACATATAAAGTTACAAGTTCATAAACACAACATGTAAATATCATAAATAATCAGTGTGTTTAAGTTATTATGATTCAAAATACTAAAAAGACTGTTGTAGATGTAAAAATTAAGTTGGAAATATTTTCATTCATCGTTCGAGTCAGTAGTGGGCTGTCAAAAAATTTACTACCACACTGTGGGCGGAGCTGACGTCATGGGCAGAGCCAACACCATGATGTCGTGGGCAGAGCCAACGTCATGATGTTGTGGGAGGAGCCAAAGTAAAATAAATAAATAAAATAAAATTGAAATAAAAATACAGTACACATAAAAATAGAAATAAAAACACATAAAATACAAATTAACATAGATATTAAATAGAAATAAAAACATAAAAATACAAATTAAAATAGACATTAAATACACATAAAAACACACTACATAAAACACACACACACACACCTCAACCTACCCACCCACCCCAAACACAAGCCCTAGTCACTTACCCTGGGGTCAACTCAGGGAGCAGCGCAGGCAGGCAGGCAGCAACAGCAGTGGCGTGGCGGCAAAGTGGCGCGGCCTAGCCTGGCCTGGCAGCACGGCCTGGCCTGGAGGTGCACCAAGGAAAGGCTGCTCCAAAGAGGCCGCTGAGGGCCTCAACAGCCAGCTGCTGCGCCCTTTCCAGGCAGCCCAAAATGGCTGCTTGGAAGTGCACATGCATCAAAATACCATTTTTATACCATTCTATTTTTCAGTGTGCATGCATCAAATGGAGTTTTTACGCATGCACACTTCTGAGCAGCCATTTTGGGCTGCCCAGAAAAGAAATCCAAAGGGTGGTCGGAGAGGTGACCGAACTGGTCGCCCGGGGGTTTACTACCTCCCCAGCGAATCCCTCCAGATTTCTGTTACCAGTTCGGCCGAACCGGTCCGAACTGGCAGCAGCCCACCACTGGTGGGAGCATAAGAAGGTGAAGAAAATATGGAAAATGTGGTTTAAAAAAACTGGTAAATGGTAATGGTTACCCTTGCTTGAAAGCCAGTCGCATCCGACTCTAGGGTTCAGTACTGTCTGCTTCTGCAGGCGTTTTCGTGGTTATGTGGCAGGCATGACTAGACATCAGAGTGCACAGAATGCTGTTTACCTTACCACCGAAATGGTCACTATTTATCTACTTGTGATTTCTTGCTTTCAAACTGCTAGGTTGGCAGGAGCTGGGACAAAGACGGGAGCTCAGTCTGTCCTGCAGTACTCAGGGATTGAACTGCTGGCCTCCCACCTTCCAGTCAGTGTCTTAGCCACTGCTGTTGAGCCATTGTAGTCCTATAAAGCTGGAGATGTGTCCTAAAATAGCATTATTAATTTATTTTGGAATTATGCATAAAATGGAATATGAAAAATATGATTGTTGTATTTGTTACAGATTTAAAATTGACTATCGTTAATAAATGGAAAGCAGATTGTTAATTTGAATTAGGTGATTGGTATAAAGAAATATCGAATATAGCTATAAATAATAAATTAACATTTGAGTTGAATGTAAAAAGGGGATAAAAAAACTGATTTTAGAAAAATATGGGAACATTTTTTAGATTACGTATTAGTAAAAGGGAAAGGAGCAATGCCAGAGCAAGATAAATTATATTTTTGGAATGAATATATAAAAATCGACTGTGTGACTGAACAACAAAAATGTAACTGAGAACATTTAATCAAGAAGGATTATAGGAAGGTTTTTAAATTGGGTTTTTAATGTTGGACTGTTGTGTTTTTAATGTTGTGAACTGCTCAGAGTCGTTTTGAGCTGGGCGGCTATACAAATTGGATAAATAAATAAATAGTCCCACTAGTGGTAAGTACACGTAGTAGTTGTATTGTATTATGTAATTTTGTTAAGATTTTTCTGTTTTTTGCTGTTGTGACTTTTATTTTTGTGTGTTGTATTACATTTTTAAAAAGAAATATACACTGTAAAACCTCAAGTTATGAATAAACTCCGTTCCAGGACATTGCTCGTAAATCAAATCTGTTCATAAATTGAGGCATCTCCATTCAGATAAAACAAAAGCCCCACCCAACCCTCCAACAATCAAAACAGGCCACCCCCACCCTGCAACCTCCGGGGAGGTTGGGGGACCCGGTCCGCAGCTGTGAGGTGGCTGTGGAAGCCAACGGGGGACTCCCTTACAGCTTCCCCAGCCATGCCACCCCTGCCTCCGCAGCTGCAGGGGGGCTGTGGAAGCCGACAGAGGAGGCCCCGTCACATTTCCAGCCCTCCCGCCCCTGCCCCCACAGTTACTGAGTGGCTGGGAACCTGAATGAGGAGTTCCCATTCAGCTTCCCAGCCACCCCATGCTACGAACGATTGCATTGGATAATGCTAAGAGATTGTTATCCGATGCAAATTCCCCCCCCCCCCAATTTGCATCATTATCTGATTCTAGCGTTATCCGAGATATTACTGTATTGTCATTACATATTGGCTGTGTTTGCATGTAATAAAAATAATTGAAAGTTTTCCAGAATTTTGGCTTAGGGTTCACAAGTAGTGTGCTTTATATACTGTCTAATTGTTGTTGCCTGGCTCCTCCTAACAGGTGGAGTTGCCAAAGTAATTAGATATTAAATAGTAAGCAAAACCTTAGTATTGGGTCAAAACTGGCACACCTAACCTTGTCAGTCTCAAAGAAGTCAAGAACTAGAAACCATTTATAAACTGGTGTTAGATTCTGTCTTATTAGGGGATTGACTAATGAAGAATCTCCATAGAGAAAGAATGGCATTTTGCTTCTTGATTAACTGACTGCTGGAAGTGATGAAACATGCACCAGCACACTGCTAATGAATAATATGTCTGATTCTCCAGCAATCTGATTGACTGTTATGTGAGAAAGCAATTATCAGCTTAGACTTTTGTTACAGACCTTTTCGCTGGATGATTTAATGTATACATAGCATAGAAGCAAATACACGTCATACATCACAGTAAAAGATGAAACCATGTGTTTTACATTCTGTGTCTGTGGGAGCAACTGTCTGATGATCGGGTCTTTGCTTAGCATTTAAAAGGTAAAACATTTTGAACATCAATAAATTATTTCTATTATAGCATCAAAATTCCCATTAAAATCAATGGAATATAAACAGCTTAATCTTTTGTCTACATCAGGTTTGCCCAAACTACGGCTCAGGGGCTGGATGTGGCTCCCGATGCCTACTCATCCAGACCGCAAAGCCCTCATCACTAATGGAAGTGGAAGCAAAACGCACCCATATGGGCACATTTTACTTCCACTTCCAGGAGCGACGAAGGCTTCATGGGCCGGATGAATTGGCATCAGGGGCTGCATCTGGCCCCAGCCCATAGTGACTGGCTTTCTGAATCACATGACCAGCCCATGGCCTGAAAAGGCACCCCGGTCTATATTCTATACACAGTATTTCAAAAAGGATTGCCACTATACTCAATCAGCCTATTTCTATTTAGGCTTTCAAAGAATAGGATTCATCATTGCATAACTAAGCAGCCTTTATTATTTATGGGTTAAGTTAAAGCATATGAAACATGAGCCTTAACCGGCATGGCCAATGGCTGGGGATTAGGAGAGCTGCAACACAAAGCATCATGAATTACCCCTGTTCTAGTGAAACTTCAATTGCCTCAACCTTCATTCTCTAGCTTCATGAGTGCCGCCCAAAGCTATCTGTGTAGAACAACAAGGATGCTGTATTTGGGGTGAGAAGGAGGAGCTCACAGAAACGGCCAAAACCACTCCATGCATGTTTTAAGTGCTCAAGCAGCTTTTATTGGATCCAACCTACAGTTTTTCAGTGTCTCCTTGTGCCCCTCCAGGTTTAATGGATTTAGGGAGTTCTAACTAAGATCATTTCAGGTACTCAGAGAAGAACAAAAAATGTTTTTACTGGGTTTTTGGTTAGATTATACTCTAATGCCTATAATGTTTTAGCAAAAAGATTATTTCATCCAACACTCCACATTAAGTAACATCACGTGTTATATTCCAATTCAGTTCAGTTAAGCCATATGTTATAATCCATAAAACATTGAGATACACATGCTTTAGTCTCAGTGTTTCCATTGGTTTTCAAAAGCCTGTGATTAAAGAAACTAGCAAAGCACTTTGTTATGTCATAAAAGTTACTAAACTTACAGAAGTGGAAATAAAATTATGTGTATCTTTATCTGTACTGTATCTGTCAACAGTACTTACAGTGGCCATTTCCAAATGAGTTTTTCTTCAAAGAAAGATTCTTCCTGCAATACAGAAACAAATCAGAATGACTGATTATGGAACATGCTGTCCCTAAACTGCTATCTGTTAAGTATCCTTGCTATAGTGCAATACAACACTTTTACTGTGCATCAAAGCCAGTTCAAGCTTCTCTCAACTGAGAATCTCCATAAAACAATTACAGTACTGGAATCCTCAGAAAAATGATTTTCATTTGTTAGCACCTTCAGCAGAGACAGGACAGATGAAGAGTTTTTATAAAACATGTTTTAATTAAAAAGGAAGTTACTGAATATGTACACTTCTAGCATTACTAGCATATTCATCTCATAAAAATATACATTTTAACCCATATAGCTCATAGAGGAAATCTGTTAAAATTCCCAAAACAAGCCTAAAGCAAGCTCAGTGTGACTTCCCCTCCTCCAGCAGACATCTTTCTGCATATTTTTAACTTTTTAACCCTTTTACCTTTTTAAAAGTAATCAATGTGTTTTTAACTGTGTTTTAATTTTTGTAACCCACCCTGAGTCTTTGGATGAGGGTGGGGTATAAATGTGATTAAATAAATAAAATTAATAAATAAATTGTGTAATCCTAATTAACAGGTCTATTTCTATACTGGCAGAGTATTAACCCTAGCCTAAGTACTACCTATAGTACTTAAGATGCCAAAATTAAATCTAGAAATAAATTTGTAGTTCTAAGCTGTTATATTTTAAAACATCTCCTTTAAAATGTGACAGCAGGAAACTCAGTTCACTTGTTATTTTATGTCTTATACAGTACTGTATATGATTTTGGCAACAATGTCAATTTCCAAACTAGATTACTAGAAAGATTTAACATGTCCACTCAAAGAAACCAGAAGTGTCACCATTCGTTCATTTGTTTTCTCCCCAGTTACTAACGAACTCTTCTATAAACAGTCACTTCCGTCTGTTAACTTTATTTGGCAGGCTAATTCTTTCTTGTCACTTCCCATATCCTTCTTTCTTCTGTTGAAGTAAGGCACACTTTTATCTAGTTTTTTTAAAAACCACCAAACCCGTAAACACTTGAATAGTAAGGTCAATTTTAAAATGTTCAAAAAGCCAAATACTCTAAGAATCTAATGTGGACAGTGTGGCACAAATCCTGCATGTAGGGGTGCTTTCTCCCACTCATGTCAACAGAAGCCAAGATTAATATGTTTTGAAGTAGCTCAGTCAGGTTAAGTAATTTCCTCCAGTGGTGTCCCATTAAGTACTTCTTTATAGCTCACTCCATTTTTTGTTTTGGAGTGGAGTGAATTCTGGGATGCAAAAGGTTAACACCCAAATGATCTTGTTTTTCAGATGCTAACTAAAGCTCACCATAGTGACGCAGCAACTACTTTTGGCAAATTGTTACCTAACAAGTGGGTGTTTTTTTTTTTAAAGGTCAGTGTTTTCCAGTCCATACCTACAGCTGTTAGGTGTCTAGGGGTTTGTAAAATGGCAGGGTGTATTAATATGGTCCTACACCACCCCTGATTTATACTCCCCAAAATCTTATCCCAGGTATATTTCCATCTCTATCTATTTTTAAAAACACCTAAAATGCTTTCTCTTCAACGAAGCTTTTGAGGGCATATTACCCAACTGCCGAGCAATAGGATTTGACTAACTTATACCTTCACCAATAAGTAGTTGCTGGTTTTGGGAGTTGGCACTGTTATTTAATCACTGTATCCTGATTGTATTGTGGTTATATTTATTTTGTTTTGCTACACTGTATTTTATATTGTATCATTATTGAACTGTTATATTGTATTTAATTGTATGTTGTGAGCCGCCCTGAGTTGGTTTTCACCAAGTAGGGCGGCATATAAATTGAAATAATAATAATAATTTATCTTTTGTGTGTGTGTGTGTGGTTACATATAATTTTATTCGGTGTGTCTGTTCTTTACGTTTGATCTTTTATTGTTATTGTTATTTTAATGTGTTGTAAGCCTCGCAGAGTGGGAGAATATCTCAGATGGGAGGAAGGATATCAATACAAATAATAAATAAATACATAAATAGTATTTGGTCCGAAACGGCCAAAAGGCAAGTGGCTGGGTGTGTGTGTTTATGTGTCGCCATTTGGAGGGCGAGATCCAGGAAAGCTCTTTTCTTTCTCTCCTTGACTTCTAGGTCTGACTTAGCAGTGGCCCCCGTTTTCTCCCAGGCAACTATGGGAATGCCATATGGGGAATTAAGACTTTCTTAGGAAGCTCCCCCTCGCCAGGCTGTACCAAAGAGGAAGCCTTGATGAACCCAAAGGGTATTTACCGAGAAGGTAAAGGCTGTTTAGGGGCCCCCCTCACAGCCACCATTCCCCTCCACCCCACACTCAAAAGGAGCCCCGGAGAAGGCCTGTGTGTAAGGCTACGAGGAGGTAGGGTGGAGAAGAGAGGGGCCCCCGGGGACCCCAATGGGGCTGGTTTGAAAGCGAGGAAAGGACTAGGCCGCACCGAGCAGCTGATATCCTAGCAACGAAGCGCGCGCGGGGGGGAGGAAACAACAGCGAGGGAAAATCCATGCCATGTCGGGGGGGGGGACTGCAGTAAAGAGAAACGTACCCCTCCCGCGACCTCCTCCTTTCAACGTTCCGTTTGTTCCTGTGAAATTCCAAACTCAGGGAAACCAGTCGACGGCCGCCTCCCTCGATCGAAAGGAGGCGGGGCGGGTGGGAACTCCCTCTTCCGGACTGTTTGCTGGGCAGCCTTGGTCTGGGAGCAAGGTGAAAGCAATCGATCCAGAGTTGAAAGGGTTTTTAATACCCTGCGAAGGGAAGGTTGCGAGGGGCGGATGGTGGTAAGGGCAAACTAATCGCGTCACGGCTCATGGATGATACCTATCGGGGAGGGTGAGTGAGGAGAAAAAAAAATCGACATGGCTAATCGATGTTGGTTTCATAGATGGCCATTTTCCCTGGGCACAGCTTTGCAGAAAAGGGAGAATTAGACCATCGTGTAGTAGAGTTTCGGAAATGAGTTGAATTGTGGCTGACCACGACTGTAAGGGGCAAACTTGTTTGGAAGAAAAAACAGTGGGGAAAATATTATTATTATTATTATTATTATTATTATTATTATTATTATTATTATTATTATTATTATTATTTGTTGCATATATTACCCCGCCCCAATCAGGAGAACCCGACTCTGAGCGGCTTACATCAAGATAAAAACAAAACATAAAAACAGTCTACTACATCAATAAAAATCATCAAAGTTAAAAAAGTCATCAAAAGTTAAAAACAATACAGAAACTACGCACAAATCCCGCATTCAGACCCAAGGGTGGCAATCATTATGGGTCTTTAATGCATCTCGCAAAGTGGAGGATACGGCACTTGAATAAGAATAAAAATCAATGGGTTTTTATTATTTGCCACAACAAAATGTGGCAAATAATTAAAGAGATGGGAATACCAGAGCACCTTATAGGCCTCATGAGAAATCTGTACATGAATCAAGAAGCAACAGTTAGGACAGAATATGGAATGATGGAGTGGTTTGGAACAGGAAAAGGAGTAAGACAAGGCTGCATTTTGTCACCCTGCTTATTCAACTTATACACAGAGCACATAATGCACAATGCAGGGATGGAGGAATCAGAATTTGGGATCAAAATTGCTAGGTGAAACATCAACAATTTGAGATATGCAGATGGTACCACCCTAATGGCAGAAAGTGAGGAGGATCTAAAGAAACTCCTGATTAGGTTGAAAGAAGAGAGTGAAAAAGCTGGCTTGAGACTCAATATCAAGAAAACAAAGATAATGGCAACAGGCCCTCTCAGTCCCTGGAAAAGAGATGGGGAAGAAGTAGAAGCAGTGACAGATTTTACTTTCTTAGGATCAAAGCTCACTGCAGATGGGGATTGCAGCCATGAAATAAAAAGGCGACTGATTCTTGGGAGGCAAGCGATGAGAAACCTGGGGAACATAGTGAAAAGTAGAGACATCACATTGCAAACAAAAATTCGTATTGTCAAAGCAATGGTATTCCCTGTGGCAATGTATGGATGTGAGAGCTGGACCATTAGGAAAGCTGAGCGCAGAAGAATAGACGCCTTTGAGATGTGGTGTTGGAGGAGAGTTTTGAGGGTCCCCTGGACAGCAAGGAGAACAAATAGGTCAATCCTAGAAGAAATCAACCCAGAATGCTTCTTGGAAAGTCAAATTGTAAAGATGAAGCTAAGGTACTTTGGACATCAAATGAGAATAGAGGATTCGCTTGAGAAGGCCTTGATGCTGGGAAAGGTGGAGGGCAAAAGGAGAAGGGGGCGGCCAAAAATGAGATGGTTAGATGGTATTGTAGAGACAATGGGCACAGAACTGAGCGAGTTGAGGAGGATGGTGGAGGACAGAAGTGCCTGGCGGACAATGGTCCATGGGGTCGCAGAGGGTCAGAATCGACTGTGCGACTGAACAACAAAAATATTTAATTGTTTTTACCTTGTAATTTATTTTGGTTCTTAGTATGACTTGTTTTAAAATTGTGAGCCAGTTTGGGTCCCTCATTGAAAGAAAGACAGCCTACACATGATCAAAATAAAATCAATAAATAGAAAGTGGCGGGGGGGGGCAGTCTCGGGTGCAATTTGGAATGAAAAAAAAAAGTTTGCTAGGAGTAGAGTTAAGCAACAATACATATTTCCCCAGTCTTTTCCATTTCAATGTATATCATCTTGAAGAAAGCGGTTTAAAATACTGTACAGGAAAACGAGATGTTTTCGCTTCTGTGTAATATGCACTAGTTAAGTTCTTAAAGAGGTCTATATATTTATCCTGCCCAGGGAGCTAAAGCAATATCCAGGATAAAGAACAGTGAAAATAATGGCTTGAAGGTCTTATACAGATTGGAGCTGCTGTTACATTAAATATGTATCTCCTTTCCTGAAACCCAAAACCTGTTTAATGAGAAATATGTTAATAGATTTAAACAGGATTTGTTTCCAGTGGATTAGAATCACACTTGGAACCTGTTACATCCAAAACCAAAATATAGTCAGCTGTAGTGCTCTTTTCCACCAGATGGCAGCAATGGATAGTTCACATAGCTTATTTTCAACAATGGGCTGCATAGATCAATGAGTGTGGTGCAGACTTGGAGAGTGGGTGTCCCGTTCTCCGCTGTCCCTGCGAGGAGAAGAGACAGCCTATAAAGCCTTGGAGGGCCACCGTGGGTTAGTGGTTAAGGTGCTGAACTTGATGACTGGAAGATCGGTAGATCAGCAATTCGAGACCCGAGTGCAGCACGATGGAGTGAGCTCACATCGTTGGTCCCTGCTTCTGTCAACCTAGCAGTTTGAAAGTGAGAAATTGCAAGTAGATAAATAGATATCACTTTGGAGGGAAAGATAATAGTGTGCCATGTGTTCTAGCCATGCCTGCCACATAATCATGGAAACAGCTGCAGTTGCAGACAGTGTTGGCTCTTTGGCAGTAAAGGGAGATTAGCGCACATGCGCACACACACACGCGTGCGCGCCCACACACACATGGACTAGATTTTGAGGAAGGAAGATATTTACCTTTAAGTTGCAAAATTGTCACCTAGAAGACACTGGTGAACTAATTCTGAATACTCTGTGCAGTGATGGGATCTAACAGGTTCGCACCAGTCCGCCAGAACCGGTAGTAACTTTTCCCAGCGTCCCGGAGAACCGGCAGCAGCTTTTGGGGGGAGCCACCTTCGAGGCTTACCTTTTCACTGGTTTCCCCACTTTCCCACTTGGTGTGCATGCATGCCTACAGTGCTTGGCATGTATGCACAGCCTCCTTGCTGTCCTCCCAAGTGGGGAGGAGGAAGAGAAGCTGCTAGCCTGAAGCTCCCTATAGCCTGAAGCTCCCCAGGGTAAGTGACTCACCTTTGGATGTGGTGTGTCTGTGTGTATTTTAATGTGTATTTAATACCTTTACCTATATTAACGTACTACCACAGTTTCTAAAAAGGCCTGGCGGCCGGCAGGCCTAGCGTCCTAGCTTGGGGTTTTTAAGTAAAGTCTTGGCGTTACCTCATCAATAAGCTACACCTGTGCTGTTCCAATTGCTGTTCCAATTGGAGAACCCTTAAGGAGGTATGGCTGTTTTACATTTACATTAAGGCATATTATCCTAGAGAACTGGTTAGGCAAAGACTTAGTACCTAACTTCTTTAACTGTTGAAAAGTGCCAAGATGAAGCCATCTGGTGGTGAGTTCATTCTGTAGTTCCTTCCATCTGACCTAGTGTGAGAAAGATTGGGCAGAATAAGCTTTAAGCCCTGGTTTAAGAGCTCTGGTTGATTTGCGTTTGGGGTGGGTGGGTGGCTGGCTGTATTTTTATTTATTTATTTATTTATTTGTTTTATTTACAGGTTTGTGTTGTGGGAGGGTGGGTTGAGAGGTGTGTTTGTGTGCTTATTTTTTTATTTTATTATTTTTTTTCCTTGGCTCCGCCCACATCATCATGATGTCATGGTGTTGGCTTCGCCCATGACATCATTATGTTAGCTCCGCCCACACTGTGATGATGTCACAGTGGGGTAGTAAAAATTTTGACATCCCACCACTGACTCTGTGCCTAGAAAACAATGAAAAGAGTCCCTATACATTGGAATGGAATTGAGAATACACAATTATTTTTGTTAACTCCTAAAAGGGGTGCAGGCTAAAAGCAAGACCATAACCAGGGAGGGGAAAAAATCAGCCTCCCCCTGAGCTAACAACCAGCCCCCTGCCCCCGCATGCCAATGGTGTGTGTGTGTGTTTATTGTTTATTTTATTTATTTTACATTCACATTTATATGCCGCCCCCTTGATTGCTCAACTCTGGGCGGCTCACATAACAGGAAAACATCACAAAATCATACAGATCATAAACACAATATTATAAAGAAAGAAAAACATAAAACATTGCAACCCCCCCTACATTCATTTAAAAAGTCTATACAGTATGTTCAATTCAAGAGTCCATACCAACTGCAGCTGTCTCTGCACAAATTGTGCCATACCCCAGGCGGGGCCTGGAGGACAAGTGACGGTGGCCCCTGATGCTCTTCATACTTCAACTGATAGAAGAGGTGGGGGGGGGGGAGCAGCAAGATCCTCTGGCGGTGGCCATAGTGTCTTTTATGCTCCAGCACCTCCTGAGAAAATATTCGGGGCGGGGTGTCTAGAATCCTGGCTACGGCCCTGGCTAAGAGGCACCTGTTCCTTCAATGATCGTCACATCAGAACAAAAGAACGTGGATCATTTTTGGAGAATTTGACCTAGAAGTCAAAATTCTGTGAAGCAGTACAAGAAGTCAGAATTGATTTGACAGCACACTATATTGTTGCTGTTTCAAATCAAGCCTGAAGTCTCCAGAAGCCAAAATGACTAAACTGAGGCCGTTGCACCTCAATGAGAGGACAGCAGTCACTGGAAAAGAATGAAAGTGGGAGAGAAAAGGAAAAGAGAAAGACTAAATAAGACATGGAGTGACTGAACAAAAGAAGACACAGCCTTGATTTGTATAGAAGTGAATGCGGCTGTTGACAATAGTACCTGAAGCGATTTTACAGCTCATAATAATAAATCTCGTTTCCACCAGAGGGTAGCAATAGATTATTCAAATTGTCTTCTCTGCAACTAATAATGGGGCGTGGGACCAAAAGCCAACAGTCAGCTGTATTTTCAGATGAGAGAACTGAAAAAAGTGAACGAAAAACAACAACAAATGAATTAAGTTATGTGAGATCACTGGGTCATCTATCTGTGAAAGTATGGTTTTTCTGTCTTCCTACAACTGTCAAGGGAAAAAAACCCAATCCATATACAGTAATACCTTGATAACGTTTACCTCAGATAACGCTAAAATCGCATAACTTTAAGTAATCTGGGGAGGAGAATTGGATCGAATAACGTTAAGGTCCTATGGGATGTATCGGATAACAACCGCTAAAGCCTGTGCGGTTACAATGTATCTCTATGGAGCTTTAACATTATCCGATACATCCCATAGGATTTTAACATGCATCGGATAACACTAAAAATCGGATAACACCAAGACTTGTGGAACCAAGTCTTAGCGTTATCCGAGGTATTACTGCATACATAAAGCCAGAATATGTATGTGCAATTTATTAAGGGCACTTTTATTCAGTGTAAAAGCAGAAATAAAATTCATTATTTCCTTTTCCTTTTTTCTTGATTAGCAACTAATTTGTTAGAGAGCCAGCTTGAGAGTAGGATGAGGTTGGCAGGTTTAGGTTACTTTCTTCCATTTCATTGCCACAAATGCCACTCTTCGGGCTCTGGACTGGGCAAATGAACAAAGAGAGGGATGAAAGAGTTTATGCAGCTAAGAAAGCTTTCATTTTCTGCAATTTAAATTAAAGTTTAGATCCATATCTTTAAAGATTTGAATACAGTAGTTGCTTCTTAATTATTTTGAATGTTACGAAAAATAGCTTGTGGTTTAAAAAAAAAGAGGATTGTCCTAATGCCTAACCCAGGGGTTCCCAACCGAAGGCCCACATGTCGGTTCTGGGCCATGGTGCCATTTCATGTGGTCCCCACCCTCCAAGGGCATTAGAGAAACAAAATGGCCACCTCCTCTGAAGCTGTTGGGACAAAATGGCCACCACCATCGTTCAGGTAGGGCAAAATGGCCATCTGGCCCTCAAAACTGACAGAGCATGACCCGGCCCCTTGCTTGAAAAGGTTGGGAACCCCTGACTTAACCCATATTGTTGACAATAAGCTGCCATTAGGAGAATATATGAACAGTTTCCAACAGACAAAGGTATCAGACAAGGATGTATTTTATCCCTTTCACTCTGTAAGCGGAACACATCATACAGAACGTCAGACTAGGTTCAGTTGAAGGAGGAATGAAAATCAATAATTTAAGATAGGTAGATGGCACCATCTTATTGACAGAATAAGTAGGAATGAAGGAATTCAAAAAGATGATTGTGTAAGAATGTTTCATTGGAAATCAAGACCAAGATCATTCATACTTTTCTGTTTCCAATCACCATGTGTGGGTGTGAAAGCTGGACAGTAAAGAAAGCTGACAAAAAAACTTGAGTTGTTTAAAATATGGTACAGAAGGAGAGTTCTGTGGATACCTCGACTGCCAGAAAGATGAATAAGTAGGTCCTAGAGAAAATCAAGCCTGAACTGTCTCTGGAAACAGATGAAACTGATGCTGTCCTACTTTGGGCATATCATGAGAAGGCAAGATTATCTGGAAAAGTCAGTAATGATGGGAAAGGCCAAAGGAAGCAAGAAATGAGAAAGGCCAAATACAGGATGGAATGACTCTGAGAGTTAAGACACTTACAGAAGTTTTATATTATTTCTGTCTTTTTAAATCATGCACACCACCCAGAGTGAAGACAAATCATTTTGGAGACAGCAGAGCTGTTGAAGCCAGATCATTTTGGAGATCTCTCATTCATAGAGTTGCCATAAGTCAGAGACAACTTGATGAGACATAAGAACAATAATGAAAACCTCACTCTTCTCTTGTCTGTTTTATTGTCACTTCAGCATGTGGAATAGATCACAAGGCACAGCCTGAGGCAGTATCTAACAATGTGATACTCCTCCTTTACCATTTTAGTAATGTACTGACATGCATACCACTACCAGTAAAAATAACTGAAATCACATTGTAAAAGGAATCAAATTAACCCTCTTTACATTACATTGCAATTGCAGTTGTGTCTTTGGTAATAGGAAAAGAGATTAATAGTAAGTAACATTTGCATATGTAATTTATACTAGTTCCATTATTTTTAATTAGTTTCTGCCAAACAGAGGCGAATAAGGACTAACATTCCTTGGGTAATCTGAGATTTGCAGTCCAAAACCAAGAAAACATGCATGGACGCATGCACTTACATACCTTTTGGAATCATCATCATTTTTATTGAGCTGGATTGTACTGTGCATGAAACCTTACAGATTCATCTTCTTTTGTGTCCTGATCAAACCCTGGACTGCCAAAGTGAAGCCACTTTCTTGGCTTTGTCATTTGTCAGACTTAAGTCCTCATCAGTGCATGTTTCTGGCAGTAATCAGTGGACCAATAAAGGAGATGGATTCTGTATATCTCCACATTCACACAGTGTGTTGTTGTCTGCCAGCTGGCCCCACTTGAGCATGTTGGTCTTACATTTAGGCACTCCAACCCTCAGCCTATTCAGAGTCCTCCAGGTGACGTTGGGTTGGTTCAGTTCCTCAGCTATATTCTCCTTTAATGTTATTTGTTTTCCAGTGAACTCCTTCCTCTATCTTCTAATTTGATTTTGCTCTTGCTTACCCTCAAGAATGTTGGTTGTTGCCATAAAGCTCTTCATGGATCTTGAGGCTCATATTTGTTCAGAGGGTGTCGAGGGTCATTCTCTTGCTTAGTTCTCTCTGTGTCCACTGCTACTTCTTTCCTTATTTTAGGTGGGGCGATACTGTACTAATAAGAGGTATATTTTTTCAACTGGCTTAGGTTTGAGGCATCCTGTCACTATACACATGGCTTAATTAACATTGAAAGTGGCACCAGTTCATCTATATTTCACACCATAAATTTCATAATTGGTATTTAAAATTATTTTAGACTGACCACTTCTTTCATTCCCACTGAAATGCATTGCTAGTCAGGACTTGCTGCTCTCCAAGTCTTGTCCTCAAATAATCTATTTCCAAAGTTATCAAATCATCTATTTGAAAACATTTTGAGTGTATTCTGGTGCCAGAGCTGTTCTCCATGTGGCTGGAAAATAATCCATACTTCCCCTTCGGATAGAAGATTGAAGCATTTTTCCACTTTTGACGGAAGAAGGTGCACAAACAGGACCATATAAATAAGAACTTCTTCTGGTTGCTTCTAAGGCAAGAGCTTGCAGATGAGATGTAAAATTCCTGTTTCATATATATTTCCCCCAGCCCACTCTTCTTTATGTTTTCCATTTTTAATCTGAGATTTACAGGAATAGGCATCAATGGCACAGCAGAACTCTGCTTGTATTTTCCCAAATGCATGGAGTAACTTCAAAGCTCCGCTGGCAATCTGATGTACTCTTGTGGCCAGAAAGCTTCCTGTGTGCTGCAGAAGTGGGCACCACTCTGCATGCACAACAGTTTATTAATCCATCTGTGCCTGCCTCTGAATGAGACCTTCACATAGCATCAAATAATTCAGACGTTCTTGAAAAGAAGTAAAGCAAAAATCACACTGGAAGCTGTGATCAAACAGCTTTGAAGATGATTGCATGAGTGGTGGGTGGTCCTTTAAAAACCTTTTTTTAAAGCAGAGTTTGAGAGTGAGCGAGAGCGTGCATGGCTGGGAAGCCTGAAGGATGGATTAGCCATGCCTGCATCCAGCTACTGCAGTTTTCAACAGTGGACTAAAGATATGAAATTAAATATTCTTCTCTACGCTCCCTAGTGCAAAAGCAATGGTAAGAACCCATGAACAATGATTATTTAAGAGAAGTTCTCATTCTAAGCTGATAAACAGAACTTGGAAATTGTCCATTTTGGACTACACAGAATCAGTTCAGCCGCCCGGGGCATAAGCCAAATTTGCTGCCCCCTGGTGGACACCGGCGCCCGCTCCTGCTAGGGCTTCTGGGAATTGTAGTCCAAGAACACCCATAGCCCAAAAAGTGCCGCCCGGGGCGGGCCGCCCCATGTCCCCCGCCTGTGCCTAGACTCCCTCCTTCTGCTTATAAACTTTAGGCATCCAGGGGAGTTGCTGATAATGCCTATTGTTACATTGACCACATAAGGTCAGCAAAGTCAGCATATTTCTCTACAGTGGGTTGATCAGCTTTCCCAGTATATATTCTCCTGATCCAACTGGAAAACAATGGCACATCAGGCTGCCATGTTTCTGGCTGGCACAGGAGACTGAAGGAGTATCATAATCAGGTGCCTCCCTTGATCTATCTCATCTCAGGTGTTTTTACTTATTTAATGAATGATGCAAACTTTTGGAGCTATTGGGCAACCATTGTTCGATCAAAATGTATTTTTGAAGGCAGCAATGAGGAGGAAAGGGGTACCAATGTGGTAGACGGGTGATAACAAAATGGCAGTGTGAAGGAATAGGCCTCAATGAAATAGCACCACAAGTACATGGCTCCTTGATAGAATACCTACCGTATAAATGTTTCAAAGGCATGTCTTATATCTCAAGTATTTATGGACCATAGGTCTATCTACATAGTTTTCATTTAGTACCAAATTCATGTATGCACATGTATGTACGTATGTACGCATGCACACACACAGCCAGCCTTTGGAATAAGAGGGTTTTCCGCCATTTACTATTTCAACTCACAGATCACAGCTTCATTAAAGACTGGACAGCACCCTTAAATATCTAATGCCAACAGAATTAGTATTTTTCCCTTTCTACTGCAGGCTTCACCTGTCCACTTTTAAGATCAAATTCTAAAGGGTTTTCCCAGGAAGAGATATTTACAGAGTGGAAGTTGCAGAAAGGACAGCGTTTACTGGATCCTTGCCTTAAACTGGACCTCTGGACAATGTAGTTTAGCAGAAAAGAATGTCATGTTTAGCAAAATTTTATCAAGCAGGATTGTACCAAATTGAAATTCTATGGATTCTTGGGGTGAGTAGATAAACATAGACATGTACAAAAACATGCACATTTTTAGTAGTATAAATAAATCTCATTTGAAGTATTTCCTTTCTTAATCATCCAGTGTGAATAGCCTATTGGCAATTAGAATCTGTTGGCTATTCAAATATCAGAATGAGGTATTAAAATGATAAATCTAAAACTTACACATTAATGCACCGAATTAATGATATAATCTGGTGTGCATAACTATTCTGGGTCCTTCTATTGATCCTGCTGGGGAAAAAAGTCATTTCCTCTCTGTGCTTGAAATGGGAGAATGCAAAGTTCTTTGAGGTGGAAAGACAAATAGAAAATGATTAGGTTTAATTTGAAAGTGTAAACATTTATCTAATTATTTTTTGTTGAATAAAAGCAAGCTGAAGTAATCACTTCTAGAAACGCAAGTGCTTCCTGGCCCTATTTCAGTTTCAGATATCTGCTAAAATCAATACAGCAAATGGAGAAAAGAAATGAGTTTAACTGCTGCAATCCAAAGCAGTTTGTTTCTTTGCCTGCCTTCTATTCCTCTCTTAGATTGTAATCTCTTTAAAACTGAGAGTGCCTGTTTACTTTTTGCAGGGCTACTGATAATGCTCCTCCTTTACAGGAGGTGGTATTTTTATCTGTACCCTGCATTTCTTTGTTGTAAGAAAGCCTAAGAGGGCCAGGCTAAATATTATGCTCAAAGACAGATTATGGAAAAGCATTCCCAGATCCCCTCAGGCAGGGGAGGGGAACCTTTTTTTTTTTGGCCAAGGGCCATTTGGATATTTATAACATCATTATCAATTTAAAAATTAGCCTGCTATATTTGGTCAAACATTTAATTAATTCACCCCTAATGTGAAGGCTGGAACTGCTTTTCTTTGGTGAGGCATGTGATGTTAATTGGTATTGATGATGTTGCTACTTGCAACTGTTTTTCCAGGTTTGCATTGGTCAGTCTAGACTAGTGCAGTCAACTTTTTGTGATGGTAAGTTTTGAAAAGAATTATTCACAGCAGTAAATTGTTCTCAACACAGATACATTTTTCAATGCATGTCTCCTTAGAGTAGAAAATGCATCAGTGCTTATGTTAACTTTTATAGAACTCAAGCAGTGGAAGATTGTTGTACCTAGCTTTCAGTTCACCATCACTTTGCAGCGGAATGCTTTTGCATTGTAGGTTATCAGAGATATCAGCTGCTTCCACATTGAAAGATATAGCAAAGATGTTTGATTCAATTTGTTTACTTTTCATGCCCAGAAACTTTCATTAAATGCCTCAATCAGTTTCACATATTCATCCGCATATTCGTGTCGCAGAAGACTTTTGTCCTTCCAAAGTGGGGAAATGCAGATCACACAGCCACTTGCTTTCATTGAGTTCCTTGACAGGTTTTCCCTTCATCGCCATGAACTGCTTGACTTCATCCCACAGTTTGTAAAACCTCATGAGCATGTTCTCAAGACTCAGCCACCACATTTCACAGTGATAAACAAGACCACTGTATTCACAGCCAAGATCATTCAGTAACTCCTTAAACTGGCTGCTGTTAAACCTGCTTTTGACAAAATTTATGCATGATACTACTGTTGACATCACATAGTTGAGCCACAACGACTGTGCACAGAAACTTTCTTGGTGTATGATGCAGTGGTAAGAATTAAATCACTTGGATCAGGACTGAGATGATTCTGGACAAATCTAATCAACCCTTTTTGTGAGCCGTTATCTCATCACAACCCAGAGAGAAAAATTGGAAATATCCTGCAGAATCCTTCAGTGTTTTTTCAATATCTTGTGCTTAAGTTATAAGCCTGATCTGAGACAGTTCTCCAAGACAAATTAACACTCTGAAACAATTTTACTTCATGACGTGCTAACAACTCCACAACAGTCACCAAGCATTCTTTTACAAACTTTCCCTCTACGTGAGGCCTCAGTTTTTTTGGAATTTGCTTGTTCACTACTTACTTACTTACTTACTTACTTACTTACTTACTTACATCTATATCCCACCCACCTGAGATGTTCTCCCACTCATCTCTGTTACAAAGAGACCTAGTGAAAATGGCTTGTTTTGATCTCAAACTCTGTTGAAGAGTATTGATTTTATCCAGACAGTTCTGGCCTCCCAATTCATTGAATTTAGCATGTTTTGAGCTGCAATGATGCTTCAGTCTGGCTTTTTTCATTACTTTTACTACATCGCCACAAACTAGGCACACAGGTTTGTCTTTGACTTCAACAGCAATAATAATTTGTCCATTTCTTTTAGAAAGATTGACACTCTGCATCAACTTTTCTTTATAATTACCATTTGTAGGATGCCATATCACTGTTCAGTGTGTGCTGCTAGTGAGGTTGTTATTTCACTTTGATCGCTGTTCTAATCCTGCATCCTGGATTTGGAACATATCCAAGGTTTGTATCACCCAACATTAGATTATTGTGTCTCAGGTCACAATAATCAACTGCTATGTCTTTAATACCCTCCAGCCGCGTCTTGTAACATTTGTGTGTAGACAGATAAAGATGCTGGTTTGATGGGCTCATGGATGCAAATTTATTTCTGATTAAAATCCTTTCCTGTTGTAAGTAAATCCACCTGTCACCTGTTTCTATAGAAATAACTCTGCTATTGTGTTGAGCAGTTAAAATATGCATTCATCTGTTCAATAGTTTATTAGATTAGAGCCCCTAATTTAACAAAAAAGGGAATTATCACAATTTCAAACAGATTAATTGTCATGCTTAACAGTAATGTTCTTTTTTGATTTCCATCAGAACATTGAACAATTTAAAATTATGGATGTGTATACCACGATTGCCTCAGCCTTCCATCCTTCTGAGGTTGGTAAAATGAATAATGGCAAAAATGCTAATTATCTGTAAACTGCCCAGAAAGTGGACTAGGAGCTATGGCGTGGCATATAAGTGCAATTGTTATTGCTATTGGGCATAAACTGCATACACAAAAATGTTGCATTGATTAACTTTCTCCACGTTCACAGAACATTTGTCCTGTAGCTAAGTAGCCCAATTTACCTTGGTTATTTTTTGATCTTCCTGGCTACAAATCTATTAAGTGACTTTGATATGATCTAGCTAGTAAGTATCTTGTTCTGGTGGGAAACACTCTTTTGTATTCATCCATTCAGCAAGGGGTGTTGTTTTTGCTCTCTATCAGTTTAGGCTAAGTTTTTCTTTTCTAATATTTAGAGCATGGATCCTCAAACTATGGCCCATGGGCTGGATCCGGCCCATGACACCAAATCATCCAGGACGCCCCCTTGCTCCAGCCGCCACTTCTGCTGCCTCCTCAATCCTTGTCCCCTCTGCTTGGTTTGGCATGTCCCTGCCAGCTCACTATAGCAGGGGAGATGTTGTAAAGCTTACAACATCTGCCCTGCCATGGAGCACTGTTAGGGACACACCAAGCTAAACAGAGGGGACAAGGACTGAGGTGGCGACAGATGCCCCCGTCTTTCCCAGGGGCAGCTCTGGCTGAGCACGGGTGAGAAGGACAGCCTGGACCCCTCCTTCACCCACACCATGCAGCTCCTCCAGGCTGGTAAGCAGGGAATTGGCAAGGGACGGGGTAGTGGTGGGTGGCTCAGGGTGGCTGCCAGTGGCAGCAGCAATGGCGGTGGGGGGAGGGGTGGCTGGCTCAGGGTGGACCACCCTGAGCCTCCACCATTCCCCCCCGGCAGTGGTGGGACCAGTAGTCTGGCCCCTCAACAGTCTGAGGGGCATGTACTGGCCCCCAGCTTAAAAAGGTTGAGGACCCCTGATTTAGAGATTGAGAGGTATGCAGAAATTTTTACTTCAATTTTAACTATTGTCTGGGAAGACATGTCTGAAGTGGATGGGTTTGCTGCTGCATTACCTTACTTCCTTCATTGTTTGCTATCACCTTTTGATGTACTTCTGGAATGGCAATGCTAGCCAAAGAATAGACTTTTTCAGTGGGGATAGATTTAAAATAGCTTTTAATAATCCTGGATGATTCTGTAAGAACTGCATCCATTTGTTTGGCATGTGTTGATGTGTTTGGCATGTGCTGATTCAACACTGCATATTCTGCTGTAATGTAGCACAAGGACATTGCTGTTGTTCTTATTGTTTGTGGATGTCTGACCCAGCGATTCCTAAGAACAGGTACTGTATGTTATTTCTGGTTGCAACTTTCTGTTTGGTGTTTAGACAATTCTGAGCTTCTTCCCTGCTTTTCTGTTCTTTAAGTAGAAGGCACAAACCTGTTTTGTTTTCAGCAGGTTGTTTTTAATAATATAAGGAAACCTCTTCTAATGCAGAGATCAGCTGGTGATTGATGGAGTGTCAGGGCAAGATTGTCAGCCTAGAGGAAGCTCCTTGAGAATGGGGAAATAAGTTTATCATTTGTGTAAATGTTAAAAATAACAGTGCCAGGACACTACCCTGCAGGAGAGTGTTCCTTTGCTTTCTTCAGCAACTGTGCTTCCTTTAAGTTCAATGAAGAATATTTGGTTTTGAAGTTGAACGGTGACCGTTTCTGTTAGTCTGTGATCTTGAGTAAGGAGGTAGGTATTTTTGAGCAGCAATTGCTGGTGGATAGGGCCATTTGCTGCTATAAGGTGAAGAAACTGCTCCAGTTATTTTATGTGTTTCAATACCGTGTTCTGTATTATTTATTTATTTATTTATTTATTTATTTATTTATTTATTGTTCACATTTATTATCCCGCCCCAATCGGGTATACCCGACTCTGGGCGGCTTACAAGACAAAACACAATCACAAACCCAACCCCATCCAATAAATACTAATAATTAAAATTTTAAAACTGTAAAAAGGATCATAAAAACAAGAAGTAAAAACCGGGAACAAACAACCCCGCGGAATAAAACCCACAGCAAGGGAAGCTATCCCTTAAATCAACCACCCTGTGTGGGATCCCACATACCTTGGTCCCCACACTTGTCCCGCCAGCCAGGTTTTTAAGCCCTTCCGGAAGGGCAGGAGCTCTGTTTGTAGGCGCAGTTCAGTTGGGAGGAGGTTCCACAGGGCCGGGGCGAACACAGAGAAGGCCCTCTTCCTAGTGCTAGAGAGATGAGCCTCCCTAGCCGATGGAATAACAAGAGAGCCCCTCCGATCCGCCCTGGTGGGATGGACAGACGTTCTTAGGGTGACGCGGTCTCTGAGGTATCCTGGCCCACTACCATATAGGGCTTTAAAGGTAATAACCAGCACCTTGAATTGCACCCGGAGACATACTGGTAACTAGTGCAGCTCCCGGAGCAGTGGTGAGGCATGAGCATAACGCCCGCATCCCATCACTATCCGGGCCGCCGCATTTTGGACCAGCTGCAGTCTCCGAATGGTCACCAAGGGCAGCCCCATGTAGAGCGCATTACAGTAATCAAGTCTGGAGGTGACCAAAGCGTGTGTGACCATGAGCAAGGCGTCCCGGTCTAGGAGCGGGCGTAACTGGCGTATTACACGAAGTTGTGCAAAAGCCCTCCTGGCCACGACTGCCACCTGTTCTTCGAACAGTAGTCGTGAGTCCAGGTTACGCACCGGGTCTGTTTGGGGCAAAACTGCCCCATCCAGAACCAAAGCTGGTAACTCCCGAGATAACACAGGGCCCCTTACCCACAGCCACTCAGTCTTGCCGGGATTCAGCTGTACCCCGTTGTCCCCCATCCAGACCTTAACAGCCTTCAGACACCTGGAAAGGACTTCCACTGCACCGCTTGGGTCCCCACGGGCGGAGATGTACAACTGGGTATCATCTGCATATTGATGATACCTTACCCCGTGGGAACGGATGATCTCACCCAGCGGCTTCATATAGATGTTAAATAGGAGAGGAGAAAATACCGAGCCCTGAGGCACCCCATAGTGCAGGGGCCTAGGGCTGGACTTCTCCTTCTCCAGGCACACCGGCTGGGTCCTGCCCCTCAGGAATGAGGAAAACCAGGACAACACTGTGCCCTGGATCCCCAGACCCTGGAGCCTACCCAGAAGGATGCCATGATCGACCGTATCAAAAGCCGCTGAGAGGTCGAGAAGAGCGAGGACAGACGGCTCCCCTCCATCCCGCTCTCTCCAGAGATCATCCACCAATGCGACTAGTGCAGTTTCAGTACCATATCCGGGCCTGAATCCTGACTGAAACGGGTCCAGATAATCCGCTTCATCCAGGACTTCCTGTAACTGCTGCGCCACAGCCTTTTCCAGAACCTTACCTAAAAAAGGTAGGTTGGACACTGGACGGTAGTTGGAAATTACCGTGGGGTCGAGGGACGGTTTTTTTAAGAGGGGAAGCACTAAAGCGTGTTTAAAATGTGCAGGAAAATGCCCCTTTTTCAATGAAGTGTTAATGATCGCCTCGACCCAGCCACCTGTCACAGACCTGGAAGCTTTTATTAATCAGGCAGGGCATGGGTCCAGTGCACAGGTTGTGGCGCGAACAGATACAAGAAGCCTGTCCACTTTCTCAGGGCCAACAGGATCAAACCGATCCCAGGTAACATGGCTAGACTGCGCTATGGTCAACCCCAGCTCCGAACGTTCCACGCCGGGATTCAGCTTCGAGCGGATCTGAGCGATTTTCTCCGCCAGATAATCAGCAAAATCCTCAGCCGATCCCTGCCACCCAGGGCCCGGACCCCCTCTACCGAGGAGGGACCTGGTCACCCGGAACAAGGCCGCTGGGCGATTATCTGCGGAGGCAATAAGGGTGGTGAAGTATTGGCGCTTCGCCACCCTTATCGCCACTAGGTAGTCCTTAATAGCAGCTCTAACCAGTGTTCGGTCAAACTCGCTCCGAGTCTTCACCCAGCGGCGCTCTCGGCGTCTCTTGGCCCATTTAAGCTCCCTTAGTTCCTCTGAAAACCAAGGGGCAGATCGATCCCCACGGACTCGGAGAGGCCGTAGTGGCGCGATTGCATCCAAGGCTGCCGTCGCTTTCTTGTCCCAAGCGTCGACAAGGGCCTCGGATGAAACGCTTTGCAGGTCAAGAGGACAATCCCCCAGTTCCCTCTGGAATCCTTCTGGATCCATTAGTCGCCGGGGGCGGGCCCATTTAATCGGCCCTGCCTCCCTGCGATGGAGTCCAGCCCCTAGGAAGTCCAGAGTCACCAGATAGTGATCCGACCATGGCACTGGGGCGATATCTAATTTTTGTAATTTCAGATCACTCTGCCACAGCTCTGACAAAAAGATTAAGTTCGGTGTGTAGCCACTGCTCCTGGTAGGACCCTGAATTACCTGAGTCAGGCCCACGGCTGCCATGGAAGCCATGAACTCCCGAGCCACCTCTGAGCCGGCCCCCAACGACGGCAAATTGAAGTCCCCCAGGACCATCAGCCTGGGGGTCTCCAACGCCAACATGGAGACCGCCTCGAGGAGCTCAGGCAGGGAATCTGCTACTCTGCAGGGAGGCAGGTACATGAGCAGTATTCCCAACTGACCCTTAGGGCCCACACGCAAGAACAAGGCCTCACAGCCCGGAATTTGTGGAGCCGTGGCCCTGGTGACCCCCAGTGACTCCCTAGCTATCACGGCGACTCCACCGCCCCTTCCCCTCTCCCTAGGCTGCTGCCAAATACCGAACCCGGCCGGGCATAACTCAGACAGAGGAACCCCATCCTCCGGCCCCAGCCAGGTCTCGGTGATGCATGCCAGATCAGCCCGCTCCTCTGCGATGGCGTCTGAGAGCAGAGGAGCCTTATTGCAGACCGATCTGGCATTCATCAGCAGCAGCCTAAGGGAGGGGTCACTCTTGACCGGCTGCTCAGGACCCAGAAGTGTAGCTGGGGGGCCAGAACACGGGACAGCCACCAGACATCTGTCCCGTGTTCTCCGAGTGCGGCCCGCCCCTCGGCTCCCGCCATAACACCCCATGCCCGTCACCACACTAATTTGGGCCCCATGGAGTCCCCCTGCCCTAACAGACAGAGCCCAGTCCCCTCTTCCTGGCTGGCAGGCTCTTCTCTCTTGTTCCCTAAGCCCATACCCCCAACCCCCATCCTGATGGTGCACCCTCCCTGACGTTCTCAGCGGCAGGGGCGGTTGGTGTCGAGAGTCTCGCTGGGTGAGCCGAGGCGTGGCCGCGGCGCTCAGGCTTTCCTCGCGCCCAGCCCCCGACACAGATGGCGATAGTCCTGGGGCTGAGCGCGGCTGTGTCCTCCTCCTCTTCCCCACCACAGGTGTTCTCGGAGGCGGTGGGGGTCGAGAGTCTCGCCAGGCAAGCCATGGCGCGGGTGGCAAATGCGGCGTTCTGTCACCCCCCCGCAGATGTTAAAGAGGCAGTGGAGGTGAGACAGCTCAGCCGACGCGGGGCTTTTGAAGTTCCCGGCAGGTACGGCGTTCTCTCGCGCCCCCCCCCCCCCCCCGCAGATGCTGGGTTAGTATATAGATGTATAGCTGAAAAAGCACGAATCTTACTGGAAACTCTTTTCACCTTTCATGGAATAGCTACCTGTGTGTCATTGCCACAAAGTATCAGGTGAGATGTGTAGAAGGTCTTTGGAAGATATGCTTCAACAGGTAATGAGGCCCCAAACCATTATGGGCATTGACCTATAAAGACCAAATTTCTCCTTCCTTTTGTTTGTCTATTCACTAAAATGATTTTCTTCAAAGAGTGAAATACAATTTAAGTGTTGATGCATGCGTCCAGAATGAGCACTGTGATGTAGTTGGTTTAGTTTCATTCTGGAATAGAAGCATGAGAACACTTTGAAAAAGAAGTTACAAATTGATCACAATTCTTTGGTTGAAGGACAGTCTGAAGCACAGCTGCCTCTAGCATTATTGTAAAACTTTTCCCAGTTGGCTGTTTTCAAATCATATTTCCTGTGGAATAGTATAAATTGAGGTTGGATGGCTGAGTAGATCTGACATAGAATGGTCTGTGAAAAATATTTGGAGCGGGATCATCTATGTTTTAAATGCATTGTTGAGCTGTAAGATCTCAAACAAAAATTAGATTTGGGTTGTAGCCTCTCTTCCACCTGCCACTGTTAAATAACTGGGTAAATTTAGGATCACATGTAAGGCATATTGCACGGGATTCTGTCCATTTTAAAATGGCTTCACTATTTTTGTCATCATTTCACAGTGCCTAATGTTGTTATGGCTGTTGAAACCTTGAACTAGAAAGTGAATGTTCTGATTGTCCATATTGGACAGCTTCTTAAAGCTGTATATTAGGGGATTTTAAAGTTGATGGTATAGTGGTATTTGCATACTATATAGGCAGCTTCACTGGCCCTTTAAAAAACAATATCATCTGTTGAAAGGACTATAGTACCCTGGTTTTACAAGCTAAGAGATCCACTTTGGATGAAGAGATGATTCTACACTAATGGAAATGATTGTCATTTTTGTTCCTAAAGAGTATTGCTGGACCATTTGCTTGTCAGCAAGTTTACAGTCCAATGACTCTGAATCAGAAGCATTACTGTATATACTCAAGTATAAGTCTAGTTTTTTAGCCTCAAAAATGAGATCCACAAAAGGGACTCAACTTATACTCGGGTCAATGACCCCGAGGGTCCCAAAACTACAGTGGTGCAAATTCAAACATACATCTTTTTAAAAGCACTAACACTACCGTAAAAATTTGAAAACATATCCACACAAATGCCTGAATAAATTAATTGTACTGCATTTTCATGAATTTTAATTTCTGAAACTAACTAGCAGCTGCTGGATTTTCCACCTCCAACTTATACTTAGGTCAATCTATTTCCCTAGTTTTAGAGGTCCAAATTAGGTGCCTCGACTTATATTCGGGATGACTTATAGTTGAGTATATATGGTATTTATTTATTTATTTACAGTAGATTTATATACCGTCCCAATCAATAGACTCTGGGTGATGTACACAGTCCAGCAAACACCTCACTGGCCACTCAGCAACAATTAAAAACCAATATAAAAAACAGTTAAAAGCCCTTCCAACATAGCAATGCTGCCCCCCCCCCCCGGGTGCCTTATCGATCTCTTAAAATAGGTATAAAAACAGCATGACATTAAAAATGATATAATCATTAAATCATTAAAAATCATTAAAATTAAAAATATATATATTAAAAGCTGGCTTTATGCTATTGCCCAGGGAATGCCCATGATTTCCACTCTTCAGGGAGGTTCCTTCTAGGTCTTCCATAGTAATATGCAGATATACAAATGCAGATATACAAATGTGTTGAAAATTCCAATGCATTATAAGTTTCACTGTAGTTTCTGGTACATCACAGATAACAAAGTGTCTAATATATGTCTTATAAGCCCCACACTTTCAATACATTGAAAATTACACAAGCTCCTAACCAACCTCAGTGACATCATTAATTTATTAACAGTAAAAGCAAGAAAATTTGATTTGCAAAATGATCTGGAAAGTTTTTTCTAAAATTGCATGATTTTTTGGTCAGATATTCTTGGTTGATACTGCCAATGGCTGAGCAATAGGTTTTAATTAGCTTTTCTGTTGCCAATAGTTTTTGTTTTGTTTCTAGCATTTTTTAAATGGGATATTCTTTTTGTTTTTGTTGATATTTATAATTTATTCAATTTGTTTAATTTTCTATTGTAAAAATATGTTGCATGCTGCCCAGAATGGGAAAATATCTTAGATGGATGGGATATAAATGAATGAATGATATAAACTATACTTCTCTGATGCAGATAGGTCTGTGTATACTTGTTTACTTATTTCTATCTGATCAAATACCCAGTGTGATGTATAAGGCTACACCAGGCATGCTACACCAGGCATGCTGCTCACTCTGACCGTGCCCTGTACCCGTTAGAATTGCTAACAGGTATAGCCTGGTATGTCGACCATGAAATTATGGCTTTTAGCATAATCTTGCATTGGATTGCTGTCCTGATTGAGGCCTCTGGGACCGTTCCTAGTTAGGTACCTCATCTCTGATCGTTTCAGCATACATTTGAAGCTAGGATTCATTCATCAAGGCCACAGGTACAAACTGAGAGCAGTTGAATGCTATTTGCAAGCTAGTTTGTCTGGAATGGCTGTTTTTCTTGTGACATTCACAGCACAAGATGAATTGTTCCCCTTGTTGTCTTTATATATATATTATATTTTTCCACAGGGGTGGACCAGAATCTGAAGCCTGCTAATTTAGCATCATCTTCTTCTCCAGTCAACCAAGTTTCCTGGAGTGCAGTGATATCAAACCTTGATAGAAACTCCTACAAATTGCCATCTGATGTTCTGGTCTTCCATCCACCAATATTCCAGGACAATAGCTGGATGAAATCTTTCTGCTGGGAGTTGCTGGGGAGATGTGGCAGGGTATTTATATTATAAGTTGGGACACAGGAGTTTTCTATTCATCCCAAGGTAATAATATTGTCCAGGATACCACCAGTGTCATAAAATATGCACTGATTAGACCTCTTTTTATCTTCAACTTCACTTGGCTGTTGGCAATGTGGTCTCTTGTTCCCCTGCCTCTTCGGAAGCCAGCCTGAACTTCTGGTAATTCTCTCTCCACATGTTGCATTATCTAGAGCATAACCTTCCTAGCCTGTGGAATGAATGCAGTTGTTTGATAATTTGAACATTCTTTGGCATTACCCTTTTTGTGGATTGGAACATATACTGATCTTTTCCAATCGTGTGACCATTGTTTTGTTGCCCAAATCTGCTGGCAAATAGAATGCAATAATTTGATTCTATCATCTTTTAGGGCTTTGAATAATTTAACTGGGATACCATCATCCCCACTAGCTTTGTTGTTTGCAGTGCTTTTTAGAGCTTTTCTGACCTCATTTTCTAGGATGTCTGGCTCAAGTTCAATGTTCTCATCATTGTGATTCTGGGGTGTTGAGGTCCTTTTTGTAGAGTTCCTCTGTGTACTCTTGCCATCTTTTCTTAATCTCTTCTGCATCAGCTAAATCCTTGCTGTTTTTGTCCTTTATCATGGTAATTTTTGCTTTAAACATTCCCTTCAATTCCCCAGTTTTTTTGAAAAGATCTCTAGTCCCGCCAAACGTCGGCCTTTCCCTGGGGTGAGGGCTGGCACATCCCAGCCCTCACCCCATTGAAACGCTGGCCTTTCCCTGGGGTGAGGGCTGGGGTGTTTGGCGATTCTGTCACTTCCGGTCACGTGGATAAACAGGAAACATTGCTACTATATCATTTCCAACACACATGGCCGTGATGCCATTTCCGACCACGGATTCAATCTTTGACATCTTTAGATCAGAAGGTTTGTGAGTAGAAAGGATGTAAGAGAGCTCTGCTAGATGCCTGGAGGAGTTGCTGCCAATCAGAGTATAACCCAGCTGGGACTAAATTTGATTCAATTTAAGGCAGTTTAGACACTTGTTCAGGCATATGTGGTGACCAGGGAGAACTTCTCCCCTTCTTTCTAGACAGCCTGTTGGAAAAACTGTCAGATTAAAATAGAACCCATTCCCAGCATGTGTATGAACAGATTACCTTATTAAAGTTTGATGGTTTGTCTGCAGTTTGAAAGGTCACAGAGGCTGGAACATCAGCACTGCGTGCGTGTCTGCTTTGTGTTTCATATTGTCCTAGGAGCGGAGAGAACACCCTTATGAATTTCCTTGTCCCTTACAGTCTTCTTGCTGAGGTTTAACAAAAGCTCTGGAGTGAACTCCACAGGAATTATGGTGGTTGCTTAATTGAGCAGCTCTTTCTAGCTCCCTGTTTTTATATAAGTCACAGTTTGGTGTGGGGAGGGGAGGAAGTATGAATGCAAATCCTGAAGTGAACTTCATTTTGTTAGTAAAAGTGTTCCAAAGTTCTTCAAGTTACAGCAGGACTTATTATTTTGTTCCGAAGGAATGGAACAAAATGGCACCTTCATTCCATGGACTAGATAGCATGGCTTTGGCAATGAAGCAGCCGTCTGGAGGGCAACAAACTAATTTGGGGAATGAAAGCACAAGTTGTGTTTGCCTTTAAAACAGGAGTATAGCCAGAGGCTCAGAAGAAATGTTGAGTGAGAGGTTGCCTCTGCTTGTTGTCCCCATCTGCTACCTGAGTTGGTTTTATTAATCTGCATAGTGGTGGGACCAAACATGTGTGGTAACAGATCTCTCCGTTTATCATATTTTACTTGTGTGTGCATGCATGTGTGAGTAACAGGGATCTGATCTAAATTGCTAAAATAAAAGTAATCACTCTTCCCAATCATTCTTTTTTCCCTAACTGGGTTTACTGGAACCAAACTAAGGAAATGAAAGTAACATGGCAGGACAGAGTGCGGGAATATCTCCTATAGTCTGGACAAAGATCTAGTGGCTTAGGCAGCATAACCAATGACAATATGCGCCCAGTGTATATACCAGGGGTGTCAAAACTTTTTGTGCCAGGGGCCTGACCTGCCCTGGAACAGCTGAGTGGGCCTGACCACGCCCCCGGAAGTGGACATGTTTGCACATGTATGTCAGGAACCACTCCCAGAATTGGTTCTGGACATACTCTGTGCGTGCGCAAATGCATCCCTGCCACTCCCAGAAGTGGTTTTGCTACTCCGGAAGTGGTTCTGGATGTTTCTGTGCATGTGCAAAATCATCCCTACCACTCCTGGAAGTGGTTTTGGCACTCCCGGAAGTGGTTCTGGACATCTCTGTGCATGTGCAAATGTGTCCCTGACATTCCCAGAAGTGGTTTTGCCACTCCCGGAAGTGGTTCGGTACACACATGCACATTGTTAGAGGCATCCCCCATTCTCTTCCAGGAGCGGTGAGGGCATCAGGGGCTGGATCAATTGGTGTTGGAGGCCTGATACGGACCATGGGCTGTCGTTTGGGCACCCCTGGTATATACTATTGAGCAATCATGGCAGTTTCAATCAATCCTGATCTAGGGGGCATGCATTAACCCACTTGGGAGTGTGCCCTTGGCCTTCATGCCCCTTCAGCACTTTAACTTGTCTTTTACATTACTGTCTCAGCTGTGTCCCCTGTGTGGCAGCCACATGTTAAATAAAGCAGCTGTGTTCTAATAAATTCCCTCATTAGCTAAGGACCTGGGTCCTTCTCTTTCTCCTCCTCATATCGTCTTGCATTGAATATCAATCATGACACTAAAAATAGAAGTCCTAATAAGTGTTAAAGGACTGCAGTGGCTTTGTGGTTAAGACACTGAACCTGATGACTGGAAGGTCGGCAGGTCAGCAGTTCAAGACCCAAGTTCTGCATTCTGGAGTGAGCTCCTGTTGTCTGCCAACCTAGCAGTATGACAGCAAGAAATTGCAAGTAGATAAATAGGGACAACTTTGGTGGAAGGTAAACAGCATTCTGTGCACTCCAATGTTTAATCATGCCTTCCACATGTCTACAGAAACTTCTGCAGACAGTGCTGTCTCTTTGGCTATAAACAGAGATGAGCACTGAACCCTAGAGTTGGATATGACTGGATTTTGAGTAAGGGTGACCTAATAGGTGTTAACAATCCAGAACTTTGTGGCATAAAATATAGGCATCAATAGAAACAATAATCATGAGTTCTAATTTTTAGATTTTTATTTTGTGATAAAATAATTAATACTGTACTTTGAGAAATCTGTGATGAGATAATCCAACAAAATTGCAGTTATATAATCAAGCAGAATATTTACTTGAAAACTATTTATGTGTGATGTCCATTCATGGGTTTTATTTGGATAGCCAACAGCAAGAAAGGGTTATATTAAATTCCAACTATGACTCTCACACATTGGAAATTTATTTTGTTGTGACTATTAAGTGGCTTGACCACTTGTTCACAGTGATGGATGGTGGCCTTTTGAAATATATACATTTTCATTTTAGTCAGTTGGGTGGAATAGAAATAAATAAATACATTTTGATTTCCCCTTAAATTTAACTGTTACTATTCAGTTGGATGTCTAGTGAGGGGCAAAAGGAGCAAGAATGGATCACAACAGGGAGATTCTTCCATAATGAGGAAAAGAAAACTAAGAGGCATTCCTCCAAAAGAATCAGAAATGAAAAAAAAAATGAAGATTTTCACTGTCAACGCAGTATTATAACCCATACTTTTCAGATCATAAATTAAGAACAAGCTTTATGAGAAATCAAAATGTTATATTTATTGTTGCTTGAGTATATACATTTATTGACGAATCTAAAATTTTATAACTGTGTTTTTGAAGATTTTTTTAGCAACTGTTGAAATTATTAAAATATCCAGATGGAAAGTGGAAACTTGGAGGAATTAAAAGTATCATCATATAGAACAGATGACTGCAGGCTTCAAGCCAGATTGCCATCTTCAACATAGATAAGAGTGAAAATCCCATTTGCCCCTCACTAGACATCCAACTGAATAGTAACAGTTAAATTTAAGGGGAAATCAAAATGTATTTATTTATTTCTATTCCACCCAACTGACTAAAATGAAAATGTATATATTTCAAAAGGCCACCATCCATCACTGTGAACAAGTGGTCAAGCCACTTAATAATCACAACAAAATAAAGTTCCAATGTGTGAGAGTCATAGTTAGAATTTAATATAACCCTTTCTTGTAGGGCAGCTCATATAATGATTATGATTTGTTATTTACTGTCTGAAAATTATTAATCCTGTATTTAATTTGGTTTGATTTAATAATATATTCTGTGTGCTGCCATCTGGTTTTGGGGATTATGATAAATGATATATATATTTGTTGTATTGTTTTTATTTGATGTTTGTATATTGTAACTGTTCAGAGTAGTGTTCACACTAAATCAGGCGGGATATAATTACTAATAACAAATGAATAAATGGACAAACAAACAAACAAACAAACAATAGGCAGATATGAATAGGGGATTTTCAGTTAAGTTCAGCTTTGTTTTTACCTAAGCATCAGAAAATCAAGTTTTTAACTGTCAGCATTGAGACACACAGGCTATTAAATATCCTCTAAGGGCATTTCCCCAGCACTGTACTGTCTGATATGTTGTGATTTTTGTGAGCCGCCCTGAGTCGGCATATACTGAGTGGGCAGCATACAAACCCAATCAATCAATCAATCAATCAATCAATCAATCAATCAATCAATCAATCAATCAATCAATCAATCAATCTTAAATTTCAGACATGAAGGTCATTGGCTTTGCTTTGAATATCCCTTTGATTTTTTAAAAAATTATGTGTTGATTGTTCTTCCCTGTCAAAATCTGTTTATATGCTATTTTCTTTAGGGTTATATTTGAATATAGTGTCTCTTTCTTTGAATTATTGTTCTGTTATTTCAATCATCTATCTAGCTGCTTCTTGCCATTTCAAAGATCTGATATAGTTAATATACCACCAGCTCCTCTTCTTTCTGCAAGAGTCAAGATCAATTTTCTCTCAGCTTTTATCATATGTTTATTAAAGGAATTTTCCTTGAAGTTTTCTCATTTTCCCATTTCTACCATCATGTACAAATGTTGATATGGCTTATTGAAATCTCAAACTAGAAAGTGGATGTTTTGTTGTTCCATATTAGGCAGCTTCTTGAAGCAGAATGCTATACCAGGTGTTTTATAAATGGGTGTTACTATGCACACAACCAGTTCAACCATCAAGATTTCTTTGTTGTCCACTTCAGTATAGTCCATTGACAAGAACTGAGGATGGTGGGAAATGGGGAGAAAATTAGCCCCCCTGACAAGTATATAAAATAAAACAAAGGACCATCTTTTCACAAAAGGTCATCAAGAAATGGATAGTCCAACTGACTGAATCGGTTGGGAGAGAAATACATTCTGGCATTGTTTATCGAAGGCAGAATTCTTTACAGCTCTCCCTCTAAAATATTCTGACATTAACTAGAGTACAGTATATGTTGGAAGAGACAGAGAGCACTATAGGCCAAATATATTATTCTAGAGCTTGAGGCAGAAAACACTAAAGTTAGAGATTTCCAGGCTAATCCACTCTTAGGGGAAAATTCTCTTAAAGCATACAAGTAATGGCCAATCAGGACTATAGTATAAAAGCAAAGCTTTATCTTAAGCATACCCAAGAGAAAGATTTTTTTAGCTTTTAGTGCAAATCCTGCCTAGATGAGAGCCCATTCCCAACTGTGGACTACAGAAAATAATGCCATATGTGATCTCCTACATTCTTGTGCTTTACAGACATCTTGAATGCATTTTGATGCTTTCTTGCACACAACATTTCTGTATCCTTTTTACAGTCTGTAGTCAAGCTTGGCCAGTAATCACTGGTCGACTACAACAATGATTGTATGAGAGTTTACACCAGGAATTCTCAACCTGTGCCCTGTGGTACCATTTCATGTGCCCCCTGCCTCCACCAGACCAGGAAGTGCCATGTGGTGGAAGAAGGGGAAAATGGCTGTCTGGTCCCTGAGACTGTCTGAGGGAGCGTGACTCAGGCCCTGGCTTAAAAAGGTTGTGAACTCCTGGTTTACATGGTATATTAGGTTATAGCTTGTTCAATCACAAACTCAACAGATTTCAGGTCAGCATTTCCATGCAAAATTGCAGTTCATAATTAGCAGATGTTTGTAGAGTTGATGGTGGATGGAAGCGAGTCCTGTCTGCGTGTGGATCTGATGGGACGGACTCATGCTAAGAATGTAAATTTAGAAATCAGTTTTAGTCTCTTATCTTCAAAAATTGTGGATGAAGGATTAATTCCTCAAAAAGTCTGAGATCTGGATGCAGCTAAATGGCAGCCCTTGAAACAGCTGTTTAAGTTACACAAGCAGAACACTGCTTGTATAAAATGAGCAAGATAATCTGAGGGCAAAACTAGTCACAGTATTTATTTATTTACTCAAATTTGTATACTGTCCTCCTTACCGAGGCAACTCAGGGCAGTTTAACATATCATATATAAAAACATCAACAAGAAATTTAAATTAAATTTTAAACAAAATAAATAGACATATTAATGACAAAATTAAAAAGTTATAACTCACTCTTGAGAATTAAAAAAAGTTAAAAAGAGAAGTTAAAAGAGAAGTTAAGAGATTGAGGGAGCTCACGCCAGCCAACTGGCTAGGGTTGTACAACCCATACCCCATACCTGCCCTGCCAGCCATGTTTTTAAATTCTTCCTAAAAGACAGCAACTCCGTCTGGAGGTGCAGCTCTATTGGCAGGAGGTTCCATAGGGCTGGAGCGAACTCGGAGAAGGCCCTCTTTCTAGTACCAGAGAGATGTGCTTCTCTGGCCGATAGAACAACTAGAGAGCCTCTCCGGTCTGCTCTGGTGGGACTGACAGATGTTCTTGGGGTGAGGTGGTCTCTTAAGTATCCTGGCCCACTACCATGTAGGGCTTTAAAGGTGATAACCAGCACCTTGGATTATTGCAACCGGAGACATACTGGCAACCAGTGCATCTCCCGAAGCAGCGGTGAGGTAGTGCTGTTTTTCACATATCTCCTCCTACACATAGAAAGCATATGTTTGAATATTCAGAAGAGGGATTATAAGATATCACTTTCCCTTATTTTATCACTTCACATAGTTTGATCTTTTTATTTTCTCCTTACCTAGTGGTAATGATAAGGAAATAGGAAGTTGTTGGAGCAAGGTAAAAGTAAGCCCTTCCACCCCTTGTTATATTTATGAAAGGGACAGATACAAAGACATGTACACAGTCCACTGACAACACACACAGGGCTTCTGTATGTGCTGTATAGCATGCTAAAATGATAGGTGTGAACTTCACCACTTTAGAATGTCAGAAGAGAACCACATTTTAAAAGCCCCTCTGCTTTTAAAATTACTTGGACGTTGGGCATGTGCGCTGTCACTCCAGCACAGAGTTTGCCCTGCCCCTCTGTCCAGCAGCCCAATGGGAGCGCTTTCTCCTTCCCCAGCACAGAGTTTGGCCCACCCCTCTGTGGCACGGATGACAGCCTGTTGAGTTTGGCACTCAGTCTCTAAAGGGTTTGCCATTGCTGCTTCTAGGTAGTCACTTTGGATGAATTCTAAAGCTGATTCTCCAATGATTACACAAAGCTGGAAACTTGGGTCTCTTACTTGCTAATCTGCAGGGTGTGTGTTATTTTTCTAGTTACAGAGGAATGAGTTTAATGTAAGCAGCTGGTACTTTATGATTTTTGAACGTACGACAGGAATTTTGAAGAATATATACATGCATTAGTTTAATCTTCATTGTGGATTCATAGTTGAGCTTGTATAAAAAGTGTTCTGATGATAAAATGCCAAGGCCTAGTAGAAATATATAGATGCACTTATGAATTACAAAGGCTTTTTCTTAAACAACAGGAAAGAGATGAATGTTTAAGCTCTACAAAATAGATTTTATGTCGTCATCTTGTATTTGAGCAAGATCATGAGCACTGATTCAGCTGATGGAAACAAAAGATGAACACTTATGATATGTGAGGTAGACAAGGCTATATCTTTGAGAAGCCAAGCCATCTCTAAGCATAATAGGAAAAGGCCAAGTATAAAATCCCACAATCAGCACTGAATGACGCAAATCAATGCACAGGAAGGTGGAGGGCTAGTTGATGTTGAAGGTCCTTTCCATCACTTAATTTCAGCATCTCTATGGAAACCGTCACTGAACACAGCCAGTTCTTTCACCTTGTCTTTGTGAGGCTAGTTTGATTGATGTGCAGGAAGTGATGCTTGAAAATGTTGTCCTCTGTAGTGTATAAGCTCAGGTGTATTGAAAACACTCCACTAGCACGCTATACTAGCTGAATGTTTGTGATTTTCTGTAATTTTGTGGTTTCTAGTTGATCCTCTGATTATGACATAATAGAAAAGGGCCAATATGCTTACTGTAAAAATGAAACCAGTTTCCCCTGTTCTGAGAGATTTAGTAATTTGGACCAACTTGTATAAATCAACGTGAGTTACATGTAGGGTTCACATTCCCATTAATTGATGGATCAAATATCTTAAATTAACTGGTTTCATTTTCACTTATCATTTGACTGGAATCAAACAATTCCATGCTTGAAGGATTTGATTGTATGTATGTATGTATGTATGTATGTATGTATGTATGTATGTATGTATGGATGGATGGATGGATGGATGGATGGATGGATGGATGGATGGATGGATGGATGGATTTATGGATGGATGTACGGATTAATGGATTTATGGATGGATGGAGTGAAAACCCATCATTCTCAGGATTATCATGGAGACTGCAATAAAATACAAACATAAAAAAAAATCCTCCCAGATAGTGATCAATTCAGATCTATGGGTCCTGAAAAATCAAACATACAATTACCTGTTTTGGGAGGAGGAGAGATCTTAATAAGCCTCCCTGTACATTTTTAAATGTTTTTAAAAATATCGGGCCGGGGGGGGGGCAGGCACATGTCCATAGACAAACCATTCCAAATGGAGAAGTCTACAATTGAGAAGGCTTTCTTCATGATTAATATTTTCTTTGCTATTCTCTGCATAGGCAATGGAAGCTGCATGGCTTGGAAGGTCCATGTGATACAGGAAGTAGATCTTTGGGAGTGATGCTCCAATAGCTAACAGGGTCCCAAACTATTTAGGCCGGGCTTTGTCTGTCAAAACTAATACTGTACCTTATATTTGGTGCGGCAATCAACAAGGAGCCAATGTAGGTGGGCAAAGATTGGCATGACATGATCAGATCTAGTCACATCAGTTATCATCTTTGCTGCAGCATTCTGAAGTGCTGCAGGCTCTTTTTCAGGTAATTTATTACGCTTCCATTGAGTAGAAAGTTTCTCCCATATGATAAGGTAGAGTTGCACCATTTGTGCAAATGTTGACATTGCATGAGGGAAATATGACTTTCCTTTATAGAGATGACCGCTTGTTTAATGGTAACAAAAGTGGCACAAAGCAGCTTTTGTGGGACTGTCTCCGCAATGGAAGCTTAATAGATAGTGGACAATGGTCTGCTGATTATTTTACTGAACTGCCTTTAGAAACTGACTTGCATTTGAAAAGAAATTGCTATTATTTCAATTGAACTTCTTTATTTTCTTCCTTTTAAAATATAACTGTAACTTTTGACCCTGGTGTTCCAAAACAAAAATTTCAAGGCGTTTATTTTGTATAAGCCTTACTTGATGTTGCTAAGCAGTATCATTTATCAGCCAAATTCCTGTTGCTTGTTGTTGTTGTTGTTGTTCAGTCGCACAGTCTATTCCAATCCTTTGCGACCCCATGGACCACTGTCTGCCAGGCACTCCTGTCCTCCACCATTCCCCTCAACTCGCTCAACTCTGTGCCCATTGTGTCCACAATACCATCTATCCATCTCATTTTTGGCCGCCCCCTTCTTCTTTTACCCTCAACCCTTCCAAGCATCAAGGCTTTCTCAAGCGAGTCCTCTCTTCTCATTTGATGTCCAAAGTACCTTAGCTTCATCTTTACTATTTGCCCTTCTAAGGAGCAGTCAGGGTTGATTTCTTCCATGATCGACCTATTTGTTCTCCTCGCCGTCCAGGGGACTCTCAAAACTCTCCTCCAACACCACATCTCAAAGGCATCTATTCTTCTGTGCTCAGCTTTCCTAATGGTCCAGCTCTCACAAACGTACATTGCCACTGTTAATACCATTGCTTTGACTATGTGAATTTTTGTTTGCAATTTGATGTCTCTACTTTTCACTATGCTCCCCAGGTTTCTCATCGCTTGTCTCCCAAGAATCAGTCGCCTTTTTATTTCATGGCTGCAATCCCCATCTGCAGTGAGCTTTGATCCTAGGAAAGTAAAATCTGTCACTGCTTCTACTTCTTCCCCATCTATTTTCCAGGTACTGATAGGGCCTGTTGCCATGATCTTTGTTTTCTTTATATTGAGTCTCAAACCAGCTTTTTCACTCTCTTCTTTCAACCTAATCAGGAGCTTCTTTAGGTCCTCCTCACTTTCTGCCTTTAGGGTGGTATCTTCTGCATATCTCAAATTGTTGATGTTTCTCCCAGCAATTTTGATCCCAAATTGTGACTCCTCCATCCCTGCATTGCACATTATGTGCTCTGTGTATAAGTTGAATAAGCATGGTGACAAAATGCAGCCTTGTCTTAGTCCTTTTCCTATTCCAAACCACTCCGTCATCCCATATTCTGTCCTAACTGTTGCTTTTTGCTTCATGTACAGATTTCTCATGAGGCATATAAGATGTTCTGGTATTCCCATATCTTTAATTACTTGCCACATTTTGTTGTGGTCTACACAGTCAAAGGCCTTAGTGTAATCAATGAAACAGAAGTAGATTTGTTTCTGATATTCCTTTGTTTTTTCCATGATCCATCTTATGTTGGCGATGTGGTCTCTAGTTCCCCTGCTTCTTCTGAACCCCGCCTGCACTTCTGGTAATTCTCTTTCCACATGCTGTTGCAGTCTATCTTGTATTATCTTGAGCATCACCTTGCTAGCGTGTGGGATGAGCTCAATTGTTCGATAATTTGAGCATTCTTTGGCATTACCCTTTTTGGGGATTGGAACATATACTGATCTTTTCCAATCTTTTGGCCATTGTTGTGTTTTCCAAATCTGCTGGCATATAGAATGCAATAATTTGATTCCATCATCTTCTAGGGCTTTGAAAAGTTCAACTTGGATACCATCATCTCTGCTGGCTTTGTTATTTGCAGTGTTTTCCAGGGCCTTTCTGATTTCACTCTCTAGGATGTCTGGCTCAAGTTCAATTTCCTCATTATTGAAATTATCAGGGATGTTGAGGTCCTTTTTGTAGAGTTCCTCTGTGTACTCTTACCATCTTTTCTTAATCTCTTCTGCATCAGCTAACTCCTTGCCATCTTTGTCCTTTATCATGGTCATTTTTGCTTTAAATGTTCCCTTGATTTCCCCAATTTTTTTGAAAAGATCTCTAGTCCTGCCCCTGATATTGTTTTCCTCTACTTCTTTGCACTGTTCATTCAGGTAGGTTTCCTTATCTCTCCTTGCTTTTCTTTGAAACTCTGTGTTCAAGTGATTGTATTTAATCTTTTCTCCTTTGCCTTTTGCATTTCTTCTGTCCTCTGCTATTTTAAGAGCCTCATCGGACAACCACTTAGCTTTCTTACACTTCTTTTCTTTTGGTATGGTTTTCTTTGCTGCCTCCTGCATGATGTCCCACATCTCTGTCCATAATTCTTCTGGCACTCTGTCTATCTGGTCCAAGCCATTAAATCTGTTCCACACCACCACTGTGTATTCCTTAGGGATGTTGTCTAGGTCATATCTATCTGGCCTAATTGTTTTTCCTATTTTCTTGTATTAGAATAGGCCCATTGACTCTGTGAGGGTTTGGTGTGTCAACTACTCCATAATTTCTATTGAATTAAGTGTTCCTACTCTAACTGCAACTTACTGTACTAAAGTAGGTAGCATAGTTGTGTGGACAAGATTTCATCCAATATTTGAATGAACAATTGACCAAACCTCTTTTAGAATATTGGTTTTGTTATTGCCTAAACAGAATAGTCATCATTTTGTTCTGTCTTGAGATATTGTTGTCTTATTCCACATTCAGAGACAGTGTTAGTATAATCTGTTTTCACAGCAGCTTTGTTGGCCATTCTACAGATCAAAATAAAACCTTCATATTCCTTATAGCTTGTTATTGGAACTATTTCTTTGTTTTCCTCAGAAGTACGAGATTTGGTATGTTTTAATTTCTATACAGGTTTTCTAGCCTGTGAATAATTTCATAGTCAGGTTGTCCCAAATGTTCCAGCCACCTAGCAGCTGGTGTTCTGGTCCTGAAATAATGCAATGACTTGAATGAATTATTACCTCTTCTCATGGCAAACCTTTTGCCAAGTGAATAGTACCTAGTGTGCAAATATAATTACAGCCAACAACTCTGTGTATTTAAATGTTTTCCTAGCATGAGCAACTATGCTTTCACCACCTGTGTATTTCTGCAAGATAACAGTCCCATGTCACTTGTATCCATGTAAAAAATAAATACTGTATTTGTTGGCGTATAAGACACACACATCCTTAAAATACACTGGGAAAATGGAGTGCACTTTATACGCCAGTAACAATGCCCCCTGCCAGGTGCAGTTTGGCAGCAAGAGACGATCGGTGGCTGGAGACACGAAAGGGCTATTTTAAAAACTGCTCTCAACCCCCACCCGCCGCTGGTGTGGTTCAGTGGCCGCTGTTGATCGCTAGGAGCTGGGAGAAGAGCAGATTTCAAAGGAGCTCTCTTGCTCAGCCGATCCACCCTCCCTGCCTCCTGACGGTCAGCAAGGGTGGGGTGGGGTAGGGTGGAAACAGGCTTAAAGGATCCTTCTTCCCCCTCTCCCCTCTCTCCCTGGCTGGTGGTGGGGTGGTGGGGGAAAATAATTCAAAAAATCCTCTGTTTTCCCCCATCCCACTCTTCTTGGCTCCTGGAATTAATTTTGAAAACTCATGAAAAAACATAGAAAATTATTTTTCCCTTAAAAATCTGTTTTTAAAATGGGATGCGTCTTATACTCTGATGTGTCTTATACTCCAATGTGTCTTATACACCAGCAAATATGGTATATCTTGCAGAAAGACTAATACAGTGGCTGTAATAAGTTGGGAGCTAAATTCCAAGAAAGACGTCTGACAAGCCTTACTCGGTGTATTGCACATTCTTGTTCACTCAGTGATGGAGAGGCTCAGTAACTATAAGTTTAGATGTGAATTATTTGCAGTATGATCCTATCATGCACCATTTACAGACAGTGGCACATCAAAGCCTTTGGCAGTCAGAAAAAAAATCACCCACATTAGAGTTTAACAGAATAGTCTAATGGCATAAAAGATATGTTATTTCCATATCACAGGTTTACTAAGAAGAATACATTCAGGACTCTTGAGAAGGACAAGGGAACAGTCTGAAAACACTGTCCCACTAAGTACATACTGGAACAGGATCACAGAGAAGTATGGTAAGGAGGTAAGACTTTTAGGGCTGGGCTCACTGGTGTGCTAAGTTTGTCTTCTTCGCTTCCTCTTTTACTCCATCGGGTGTCCAGGGAGATATGAGGTTCTTGTTCTGGCAGTTTTAGTGGCCTCCACCAGTGTTATTTGGTGGTTTTAAAAAACTATTTCTTTGATGTTATCTCTCCACCTTCCTCTGGGTCTCTCTCATGGTCTTTGTCCTTCTCCTCTATGTGTCTCCTCTTTGTCCTTCTCCTCACATGTGTCTTGTAAGGTATGGAATTCCAAGACATTATCTTCAAATGGACAAACCACTTTATTTGTTGCCTCTGTATGTGGTGCAAAATTGGTTCTGTTCCAATTCTTTCTCTCATAACCTCATTCCCGATTTTATCCCTTCTAGTCACTCCAGCAGCCTTCCTCAGACATCTCATTTCTTTGGTGACCAACTTTTGCCTATGCTTTGTTGTAAGTGTCCATGTTTGGCACTGGTAACATAAGGTGGAAATGAATATGCTTTGTATGAGGTGTTTCTTTGTGTTGATTGGTATTGCCTTGTGTTGTGTAAGAGCAAGGCTCTTGTGCATGACTAAAAACTTGGGTGAGTATGGACTGAGTTCAGAGGAGGGTAAGTTAGTCAGGACTGGGGCATGAGCCAAGATATATTTCTTCAATCCCACAGTTGTTGGTAACACAAATCTATTTGTGCACAGGATTCAAACACCCACTACAAGTGGTAGAAGTCAAACCAGTGCTCAGGCATCACTAGGTGGCACCATAGCCCTATGAACTGAAGGTCCTGAGGCAAGATTTGCTTACTGTGTAGTAGTAGACCAATAAGAACAATTCTTTGTTGTTCCTAAAATTCCCTTTGGCCTTCTGTCCAGTGGTAGCCTTTTCTCCAAACAAAGAGGGGAAGAGAATCTTCTTCCCTGACAAAGGAGCTTTGTCTAATTTCTTCAGAGAAAGGTCTAGGGACATTTTGCGTCCAACTGCTCCTTCATAAACTTGTTTCTCCTGGCTAAGAGAACGAGGAATCTTCTCAACTTCTCATTTTCTTTTTCTACCTTCAAAAAGTAATTCTGGGATTTAGTAATTCCATTTCTGTTCTGCCTTGCTCCCTGATGACCTGCCAGCCCCCCTCTTCCTCCAGCATTTCCTCCTTTCACTTCTTCTACTGGACTTTTATCAGCTCCCTTTTTTGCCCTTACCCTTCAGCCTACTTCTCCACTTTTATTGCCTTGTTGCCAGGCTTCCGTCTGGTTTCCCAGCACCTTATTTAATGTTTGTGGGCATTGTGACAGCTGGGAGAACTGCCAAGTCTTGGATAGTTGTCGGCAGGTAATGTGTCAGTGTGGCACTTCCTGCTAATTTTTGACAAATTCCAAACCCAGAAAGCCTCCTCCCACATTTCGTGTGGTTAGCCAAAGTCAAGTTTCCCCAGATCTGCTGCTATTCTATTTGAGGAAATTTCTTAGGTGCTAAAATTGAGATTCAATCCGGTGTCTTTTGGATGACTTTGTATTTGTACAAGTTTATTATCTGGTTGGTTCAAATCTTCTGTCAAAGAGCAAACAAAAGCAATTGTGTCATCTATGTACACAAGACATACAGTACATTGCAAATCAGCAAGGATTAGTCTCATTAAACTACAAAATGTGGTTGGAGCATTGCATAAACCAAATGGAAATAATACTAAGTACAAAAAAGAGCCTTGCATGTAATAAATTCTGTTTTCTCCTCATCTTCAATACATTTTAGCCTGCCAGCAAGTATAGTACTGGTTAAATCTAATGTAGAAAACTCCTGAGAAATATAGAGCTCATCCAGGGTATAATCCACACCACGGAATGGATAAACACCCTTTATAAGGAAGCCATTGAAACCAAACCCTCACTATGCCATCTTTCGTTTCCTAAGAAGCACCACTGGGGAAGTCTAAAGTCTGACAGCTGGTTACATTATGTAGAATTACTTACATTTATCCTAACTTTTTGGCATACTTCCCCTGGAAATGAAATGTTACCCTTCTTGGACCACCGTTAATAGGGTGATGATGGTTGGTTTTGATGCAGTGCTGCTCTAATTTGGTTCAGTCCACATCAGAATTTGCCCGACTAAACACATCAATCCCACATTTCCAAAAGACCTATAATAAGCTGTCACTGACCATTGATTTTCATGTGTATGTAGCAACAACCTCAGTTACTGAATGTTCCATGGCTTTGTAATATCTTTTATACTTTTAGTTTTGGTTAGAGTGATTTTTTCATTCCCAATACAGGGGTGGGGGGTGGGGAGAGAATTATCACTGATTTATGCCAGGGGTTCCCACCCTTCTCAAGCCAGGGGCTGGATCATGTTCTCTCAGTCAGTCAGTCAGTCAGTCAGTCAGTCAGTCATCGTCATCGTCATCGTCATCGTCATCGTCATCGTCATCGTCATTATTATTATTATTATTATTATTATTATTATTATTATTATTATTATTATTATTATTATTATTATTATTATTATTATTATTATTATTATTATTATTATTATTATTATTATTATTATTAAACTTGTATGCTGCCCCACTCACAATGCAACTCTGGGCAGCTAACAAAGAAATAGGATATAGATTTATATAGATATAGATTTGATAGGATTAGCCTTTTTCTTCACTGCCTGCTAAGTTCTGTTCCCACAGTCTGTCATTGGTATAGTTAGTTGTGATGCTTGGTTCCTATTGCTTAGCCAGACAGGCCTTCTTTAGAGATAGCCTTATTTGGCAAAACCTGCGGCCCGAAAAGTTTTGGCACCCCTGGTATACACCATCTTTACTTACTTGAAGGAAAGATGAAGGAAAGAAAAACACTTATGGAAAAACAAGTTACCTTGTACTGTAGTTTAATAATAAGGTGCAAGAGGATACATGTTGGCATTTTTAAAATTTTTACTTTTCCACTTCACAAATCTGATGTTGACTTAGCCTTCCTTCCTTCAGAGGTCAGTAAAATGAGTACCCAGCATGTTGGGGGCAAAATGCTTATTAACTTGTGAACTGTAAGTGTGATTCCTTTGCTTTTGCTTTGATGTGCTCTGAAATTGGAATAGACTTGAATGTGGCCACCAAATCTGAATGGCTATTTGTAGTCTTTCTGTCACTAGGCATCTAGCCCTTGAATATAATCTGTTTTAATTTTAAAGTGGAGAAAATAAGACCCAGGATCTGGACAGCAGCAGGTCAGGAAAAAAGGCTAGTTCCTAAGATGAGAAATGTACCGTATTTCAAAATCATCCAGGTTGTTTACTAAATGGAAAGCCATTATTGGTTATAGGCTATAGAAAGCTGTGTATAAGTACTAATTAAATAGAGAGTGGGAAAGAGAATCCATGAAATAATATGTTGTAGAGGTAAGCACATGATATAACCAGAACGCTTTAAAAAAAAAAAAAAAACAGTGTTATCCCTCCGGGAGGTAGACAGTTTGTAGTGCCAATAAAAACTGTAATTACACTCACAACAGGAAGTGACATAAGTGAGTGACAGTAAGACTCTCTCCAAAGCCCTGTTTGGGTACGTTAACACAGCAGGTCTTCATTATATGTTCTGGGCCTCTGTGTTCTCACATTTCCCTTCAAACACCAAGGGCTGGGAGGGAGTTAATTGTAACCTGTACTAGCATAAGTAGGGCTACAATAGGGAGATAGTAACCAGTTACAGATCTGTCCTTTTTGAAAATGTTACAGCTTCTGTTTTATTAAAGGAAGTCTAAACAGAGATGAGCACTGAACCCTAGAGTCAAATACGACTGGCTTCCGAGCAAGGGTGACCTTTACCTTTACTAACTACTACAGATATAGTTTGTTTTCTCAATATTGCAATCAGATGGTCATTTGTCCTGAGATTTGGCCTGGCTTGGAGATGACCTGGTTTGCTCCTTTTCTCAAAAACTATATGATATAGTGCCGTTGCAAATGAGCCCGCCTCTAGTTGTCGTTTAGCCTTACCTTTTTGGATTCCAGAGTCAGAAGCTACTGATGATTATTTTTAAAATATGTCTTGGATCACTTCATTTTGGTTCCAGCATTTGTGAACCAAGGCAGCTGGCTGGCTGTCCCTTTGCTGAAGCCACTTAATGAGCCTGGCCAATTGAAAGCTTTTTTGCTGCTCACCTGAGTAGAGGGATGGAGAGGAAGTTTTGAATTTCTTTTTAATTGTTGCTAACAGATAAAAGTGCATCAGCAATTGGAGGAGGAAACAAGAGGGGTTTTCTTTTTTTCTTTGCTTTATTTTTAAAGAAATACAGTGGTACCTCGAGTTACAAATGGTTTGAGTTACAACATTTTCTCAATACGAATGAAAAATCAATTGAAAAGAATGGTTCGAGTTACAAATTTTGCCAGAACAGAGTAATTGGTTTTCAATGCATCCCTATGGGAAAGCATGTTTCAAGACATGAATTTTGGTTTTCAGTGCATTCCTATGGGAAATTTGAGTTACAATTTTTTCATAACTAGAAAAATGCCTTGGAACGCATTAAATTTGCAACTCGAGGTACCACTGTAGAAGTTCAGTATGTAGTCTTTTCAAGTGTGATGTGGTTGATCCTTGCAAACAGGTGCAAGGATAGTCCTAAATGATATTCCACATCTCAGTGTAACCCTGTCTAGGATGAACTAGACTAGCATTTCCCAAACGTTGGTTTTTGGCCTTCAATTCCCAGAAGCCTAAGCCAATTCCCCAAAGCACAGATCAGTCAATGTACTGACTGAGGCTTCTGGGAATTGAAGTCCACCAGTGTTCCTCAGAACATAATTTGGGAAATGCTGATCTAGACCATGGGTGGGAAAACTTTTCTTGTTGAAAGGCAACATTAGATTAGATGTAATCAAATAAAACCCACATGCAAGGAACTTTAATTAGATATACTAAAAAAGTACATTATTTTGTAAAAATCTAACTACCATGTACTTAATAATTAAAAAACAAAACAAAACCACGGCCGCACTTAAGGACCTAGAAGGCCACAGGTTTTCTACCCCTGATCTAGACCAGTGGTTCCCAATTAGTTTTTTCTATGTACCACTTCAAGAAAGACCTCAAACTTGCATACCCCTTATTGCAGGAACGTTAAATATTGCGTACCCCTTATTGCAGGAATGTTAAATATTGCGTACCCCTTATTGCAGGAACGTTAAATAAAAAATGAAATCAGGTGTATTTTATATTTATTATCATCAAAAGACATTCTAATGACAGAGAACACATGTTTCATTAATGTGACAAATGTGCACGTTGACAATGACGAGCAAATAGGCGGGAACAGGGCGGCCGCGATCGGGTGATGCGAGACGCACAGGAAAAACCGCCGCGGTGGGAGAAAGCACTTGATGCATACGATTGATTTACCTACTGATCGTTTAATTAAATTGAATAATTTTTTGGCAATTGTTATTGCATTATTGTTTTTTAAGGATTTAATATTTTAGTTAAGAGATTGCTGCGCGTACCCCTTGATGCAATCTTGCGTACCCCTGGGGGTACGCGTACCACTAATTGGGAACCACTGATCTAGACCAATCTAGGTTGAATAATTGGTCTGTCTAGTTGTAGCTACAGTTGTGAGTGTGTGTTCACTCCTTTTTCACAAAGGCAAGTTGCCATTCTAAATACTCATCTTAAACATGACTGCCAGGGTATTTCTGTCAATGTCACTGACAGAATAAAGGACTTTTCCTTTAATTCTTTCTTCTTTCAAGTCCATTTTGTGAGCAGCTCTTGCATTGGGAACTGAGAGTTTTTTCCAGGAGGGTAATCAAGGTATAAAGGTCAAACATACAACACACGAAAAGTACCTTCTCAGTAGTTTGAGTCTGTGGAGGTCCATCACAGTTAACATTTATTCTGAAAGGGTTAAATACCATATCAAAATACAAGATATATTTCATTTCCTCCCTGGTTCACCAAAAATGTCAAAGTGCAGTGATAAATCAGTCTGGTGTCCTGGCTGGTTCACCAGGACTGTAGCTTCCAATCTTGAAGCAACTCTGTTAAGCAATTCATTGTTGTTCAAAGTTCCATGGTATCATTACATGCCACTGTTCCAGGGTTACATTTTTGTACCCTTACTAATGTAATATTTTCATTATACAAAATTCAAACTGTGACAGTTCCCCCATGACAGGAAAGTGTAGGGAAGCCCTGTTTGTAGGTTTCCTCTGTTGCTCTATTGTTCAATTTCAAAATACATTGACAAAGGAATAGCCCAAAGTAACTCTTCCCATCCCTGGATGAAAAAAGTAACAGAAAAGCAAATTACTACTTTTATAGTTTTGTTTAGCTGAGGGGTGCCCAAACTATGTCCCGTGGGCTGGATCCAGCCGATGGTGCCAAATCATCGTCCCCACGCCACTTCCAGAGGGAGGAACCATGTGACCGGCCCACTGAATGACATGACTGGCCCGTGACCCAAAAAGTTTGGGCACCCCTGGTTTAGCTGGTTGGATAGCTCAGTAGTTTAAGTTCAGTTCCCCACTATACCTCCTGGGAGAAGCGGTAACCTGTGTATCTTTGGACAAGCTGCACAGTCCTAGGAGACCCCCAGAAAAAGGAGTGGTAAATCACTTCTGAGTATCCTCTACCTTTGAAGCCCTGAAAAGGGTCACCATATGACACACAATTATTTATAGTTCCATTTAAGGACATGTAAAACCTGCTTCCTGAGGCAATTACATTCAATTTTATTCAGGTATTCAGAAAAGGTTAATTTGAGTGTGTGAGCAGGGAGAAAGAATTCTAACTCGCCCTCCTTTTTGCTGTTTATATTTGAACATCAGTCTGGATGTAATTGGGAACACTGATCCCCCCCCCCATCCCAGTTTCCGCAGTAACATGGTCAGATTTTAGACGTAGCAGAAGCTTTCCTCCTCACAGTACTCTCCCTATGGAGACAGCAATAGGAAGGAGATGCAGCCAGAAATCTCTTCCTGATCACATTTATAGAACAGGAGAGTCTGGAAGCAGCAGAGAAGGATGGTAGACATCCATAGCATCCATTCAAAGTATAAACTTAGAGCTTGGCACATAAGGTTTATACAGTAATTAGAAACATTAGGAACTGGACTACCTATGTAACAAAAAAAAGGCTAACCATTGACATAAACATGATTGCTTTTTCTTGAAAAATAACATTTTAAATTTCTGAACTACTCATGCACTAAAAAGAACACAGAGCTTTAAAGCTATTTGCACTTAAGAAGCCACATGATGGCAAAATTAAGTTAATCATGTTCTGAAACAGATCTGCATTTCTTTGCTATATCTGATTTTGCATATTGGTGATCTTCATGGTGATGGCTGTGCCATTCTGTGCCATCCTGTGCCACCATGCTGTGCCATCCTTCTGCATCACAGAATGACACCCGTACCACCGATCCAGTTAGGCAAGTCACCTTCTGGTCCTGAATCCTTTTGGCACGCAGAGTCCTCCTCAGCCCCAGGTCAGTATTGATGAAGCTACTGCCCTCCATCAAGATAGATTCAAGTGGGATTTAATCCACTTGGGGACCATCACCCTTCCCTGTGGACTTTGCCACCCAAGGCCATTAGTCCTTCCATACCATAGATACAAGTCTCTTGCCATCAAAATGTTAGACAGCTGTATTGTTCCATCACACAGATCTTCAGTAAAGACTTGTCAATGTATCATAGTGTACTATTTTATATTCTTTGCATCTGATCAAGTGGATGGTGGTTCATGAATAGTTGTGCTATAATAAAAACAGTCTTAAAGTTGCCACACAACACACCATTGTTTTCCTGCAAATGATGGATGTTTGAAGACTATTGAAGAAGGCTGTCCATATATTTGGGGGGCAATTTTGCTTCTATTACACCAGCTTTCTTTAGACTACAGTATATTGAATGAAAATACTACATTCCTTTAAATAAAGTGCAAACAACTATTTCCATCAACATTCTGATTTAGAGTGGCAAATAGAAAAATATTAAATGCCTCAAAAGTATGACTACAAAGAACAGTGTAACAAAGGGAATTGGCTATAAGATTCCAGCTTCATATAGACTGACAATCACTAATGGAACATTATTCAGTTTGTTCACATTAGAAGTCATCAAAAATCATACATAATGTAACACAGTACATGTAACAGAATGCATATGTCTGATAATTCTGCCACAAGGAAATAGTCTTTGAAGTGGTCCCTGGTGGGTTGGAGTGTATGTGTTCTTTTTCCTGAGAGGATATAGATACATTTCAGAAAAGCATTTTAAACCCACAGTCTAAAATTACACCCTCTACTCCAGTCATTACAACGCATTACAATGACATTCTCCAGTTGGAATGTTGCAAAGAAAATTACTTCCGTACCATATCTTTATGTTAAATACTCATCTTACAATATTTGAACTTCCACTCCGACAACAGCAGGCATTTCAATATTCTTCATGCTGGAGAAATTTTGCTCTCACATTTCCCTTTGCATCTCATTAAAATTAATTAACACGCGTATTGCATTGACCTAACTCATAGCAAGAAAAAGCTTAGACAATTTTAAATGGGCCCATAATGTAGGTCAAAAAAAACTGGTAACACTAGGTATTTGTTTTTAGAGATATGACCAATATCTGAGGGATGGGATGGGGGAACAAAGAATGTTTCTTATTAAGCTCTCGCAGCAAGTAAAACTGAGAGCTCGAAACATTGCTTTAAAAACAAATAATTATAGATCCACACCTTGAAAAATAATTTAGTTGTCACTATAGACATAATATTAAAAAAGGTAATTCTTTCCTTTCCCAATTCAAAAAAGTAACTGAGATGTAATAGTACAATCTAATAGGTTAGTACCTTCATTACTGGACAATGGAATTAAATGAATAAAAATATCCAGTTATTTGTAACTGGATATCTTCAAGCACTCGCAAAATATATGTACTGTATTCCTAAAAACATGGCATAAAGCAACCAAATGCCATCTGAGGACACTTACATTTCTAAACCTGTGTCTGCTGAAATAAGGGGAACATGATGCCACTTGTGGGAAAGGACTGGTGGGTGGAAACATTGTATGCTTAATTGTTATTAAACCTATTGATTTTCAACTGCAAGATGTCACAAAACCACGCCTGGTTGTCTGCTCCTTAACTGGACTGAGTTTGGCTTCCACTTCAGAAGAAGTAAAGATAGGTGCTTCTTCACAAGATATTTACTCTTTGATATCTACTATTTCTTGATTTTTCACAGATCACCACCCAATGGCTGAAACCCTGTTACATCATGTCCAAGTTGCAATTATGTTGCAAGCTGAGCAGGTCCTTTCTTTCTATACATACAACATCAACTGTCCAAATGTCCATGTTGTCCTCTTCAATATAGTCCATTGAGAGGGCGATAGTACCTGGTCTTAGAAAAATGGCACTTATGTATCATTTGTGGGGCTTCTCAGCAACTAGACACATCCCAGGAACTTTTAATTGATGCTGATCAGTTCAACTGTGGACACTAAGGATGTCACATTTTCATTCATAATAAAGCAAAGTGAAGAGTTCCACTTTGGATGAAGAGATGCCACCTTTAGTAATAGAATTTATTGTCATTTGTAGTCCTAAAAAGGACCATTGTGCCATTTTGCTCATTCTCAAGTTTATTGTGCAATTACTCTGGATAAGATGGATTAACCAGCTGTACACTGTTGCCCCAAGGATGTCAAGTGTACTCACAATGCTTTCCATACTTTGGGGAGTTCCATCTTCTTCATAGCACTGATTTTCTATTTGTGGAGAAGAAGATGCCTCTTGTCAAAACCAGAACCGTCAATAGTTCTCTTGGGGAAAAAAAATCTCTTCACATTTTTTTAAGGAATTATATGTAGAAGTAATAAATAAATTAAATTGTCATTTCTCTGTTTAATTGGAGATGAGTCCTAATGAACACAGTGAGACATGTGAGTAAACATTGAGAGAATTGAATACTATAGGAGCTCAATGCAATACTGTTATTGGTTAGCAGTTAGGCATCTAGAATGTAACCCTGTTATTATTTTTGTTAGATATAAGAAGGGATGGTTTTGGCAATGGATGTGGTTACTGGAGATGGCTGCTATCTGTCTAGCATAACTGTTTCTTAGGATAATAAGACATATCATATTAACATAATGTATCATATGCAAGATTAGCCAAACAACAGGATCTGGAAATAACATCAGCTGCATGTAATTGGGTTTTTGGCTCATATTTTTCCTGTTTTCTAATCTGCTTCCTTTCTCCATTACATTTTATTCTGTATATTATTGATACCTTCAGCTATTCAAAGCTTTTGCTTTTACTGCTGCTGTAGTCTATTAAGGAAATATTGATATTAGTGTAAATGTTCATTGTCCTACAACATTAATAATGGCCAAGACAAATGTACAATCAATTCCTTCAGTTATTTAGCTCAAGGGATAATAAATCTTGATCACGAAAACAAGAAGTTAACTGAGGAGACATTACCCAATCAAAAATACCTATTACAATAGATAGAGGAAAATGGCAGCTGATAGCAACAATGTAAGCTGCAGTTCTGTGCACACTTACCTGGAAGTAATTGCCATTGAATCCATGAGGCTTACTTCTGCTTAGACATGCATAAGACTCCACTAACAGAAAAATGAAAAGAACAATACAGAAAGAGAGGGAGATATTGGCTGTCACTGTTCTTCCCCTTTTCCATTAGGGCACAGTCCTTCTTCTACCTTATGAACACAGAAGATCGCAGCAAGATATAGATACCATATTGATGTCAGATCAAGGAGTCATTTTTACATAGTGAGACTTCCTTATCTCCTGCACTCCAATCTCTGATTTGTCATGGGGACCTCAGTTGTGAATGAAGTCTAAAATCAAGGTCAGGGCTGGGTTGAATGGCTTCTCTGTTGGCTTGATTTTACTCCACATGATCTACCGGTCTAGTATGAATTTATTTTAGAAAACAGAGCATGAAGTTATATTCAAGCAAAGCAGAATGATTACATAATGTAGAACTGAGAAACAGTTTCCCACCCCCAAGTATCCTGCTCTGTTATTTCAACACAAACGCCTATTAAAAATGAGCCAGGGATTGAGTAATTGCTCTGATAGAAGAAATCTGACATTGTGAATTTTAAAGCCCTTGATGAGTATGTTCAGCAGTACCAAAGTGATTCACGGTTGGTATTTGGGGTGTCAGATTAATGAAATTCAGCTGATTTGTGTTTGGTTGGGTTGCAATACTTTCAATCTGAAAGAATAACATTGACTAAATTAGGGGTGAAGACGGATATTTGACCTGCTCTGATCAAAGCAGTACTTATATACTTCCATGATTCATCCAATGAATACATTTAAGATTTCCTTAATTTTATAAAAATAAAACTGAGGAATATTAACCAGGATAGAATGAAGAAAACAAAATCAAGCATGCAAGTAACTGACAGCAGGCTGCAAAGGAGCTAGTCCAGCTGTGGCTGCCTCACTAGAACCAGGAAAGTTGGTTTTAAGAAAAGCAAATATAGCAACATAAAAGAGTAATTCTTGCATTACCAGTGGGACCCAAAACACGATCAACTGCTCAGTTATGGATGGCTTCAGCAGGTCATTTTTAAAATAATGTTCCGCTTAAAAGTAACTTTATTCTTCCTGAAAGTAACTTCCAAGCTCTGCTTCCTCCCCAAAATCACAGAATATGGCTATCTTGCTCTGTGAGATGGGAGTTGGTTTTCTAAACAATGCTCATGCACTTATATTTACTATTATTGTTATTGTTCACTTGCACAGTCAATTCCGACCCTTTGCGACCCTATGAACCATTGCCCGCCAGGCACCTCTGTCTTCCACCATCCTCCTCAGCCTGCCTAGCTTTGTGCCCATTGCATCTACAATACCATCTAGCCATCTCATTTTTGGCCATCCCCTTTTTCTTTTGCCCTCCACCTTTCCCAGCATCAAGGCTTTCTCAAGTGAACAGTCTCTTTTCAATTGATGTCCAAAGTACTTTAGCTTCATCATTACTATTTGACCTTCTAAGGAGCAGTCAGGGTTGATTTCTTCTAGAATCGACCAATTTGTTCTCCTCACTGTCCAGGGGACTCTTAAAACTCTCCTCCAAAACCACATTTCAAAGGCATCTATTCTTCAGCGCTTAGCTTTCCTAACGGTCCAGCTCTCACAACCATGCATTACCACTAGGAATATCATTGCTTTGACTATGTGAATTTTTGTTTGCAAGGTGATTTTTCTACTTTTAACTATGTTCCCCAGGTTTCTTATAGCTTGTCTTCCAAGAATCAGTCGCCTTTTTATTTCACAGCTGCAATCACCATCTGGAGTGATCTTGGATCCTAAGAAAGTAAAATCTGTCACGTTTCTACTTCTTCCCCATCTACATTCCAGGGATTGATAGGGCCTGTTGCCATTATCTTGGTTTTCTTGATGTTGAGTCTCAAACCAGCTTTTGCACTCTCTTCTTTCAGCCTAATCAGGAGCTTCTTTAGGTCTTCCTCACTTTCTGCCATTAGGGTAGTGTCATCTGTGTATCTCAAGTTGTTGATGTTTCTCCCAGCAATTTTCATTCCAAATTGTGATTCCTGTATCCCTGCATTGTACATTATGTGCTCTGTGTATAAGCTGAATAAGCAGGGTGATAAAATGTGGCATTGTCTTACTCCTTTTCCTATTCCAAACCACTCCATCATTCTGTATTCTGTTCTAACTGTTGCTTCTTGACACTTGTTCAGATTTGTCATGAAGCATATAAGGTGTTCTGGTATTCCCATCTCTTTAATTATTTGCCACATTTTGTTGAGGTCCACACAGTCAAAGGCCTTGGTGTAGTCAATGAAACAGGAGTAGACTTGTTTTCTCCATGATCCATCTTATGTTGGCAATGTGATCTCGGGTCCCCCTGCCCCTTTGGAACCCAGCCTGCACTTCTGGTAATTCTCTCTCCACGTGCTGCTGCAGTCTATCCTGTATTATCTTGAGCATCACCTTGCTAGCAAGTGGAATGAATACAATTGTTGTATAATTTGAACATTCTTTGGCATTACCCTTTTTTGGGATTGGAACATATACTGATCTTTTCCAATCCTGTGCCCATTGTTGTGTTTTCCAAATCTGCTGGCATATAGAATTCAATAATTTGATTCCATCATCTTTTAGTGCTTTGAATAATTCAACTGGGATACCATCATCCCCACTAGCTTTGTTGTTTGCAGTGCTTTTTAGGGCTTTTCTGACTTCACTCTCTAGGATGTCTGGCTCAAGTTCAATGTTCTCAACATACAGGGGTGTTGAGGTCCTTTTTGTAGACTTTCTCTGTGTACTTTTGCCATCTTTTCTTAATCTCTTTTGCAGCAGCTAACTCCTTGCCGTTTTTGTTTCTTATCATGGTCATTTTTGCTTTAAACTTTCCCTTCATTTCCCCAATCTTTTTGAAAAGATCTCTAGTCCTGCCCCTTATGTTGTTTCCCTCTATTTCTTTGCACTGTTCATTTAGGTAGGTTTCCTTATCTCTCCTTGCTTTTCTTTGAAATTCTGTGTTCAATTGATTGAATTGTTTCCTTTCTCCTTTGCCTTTTGTGTCCCTTCTTTCCTCTGCTATTTTAAGAGCCTCATCAGACACCCACTTTGCTTTCTTATGTTTCTTTTATTTTGGTATGGTTTTCCTTGCTACCTCCTGCATGATGTCCTGCATATCTGTCCATAATTCTTCTGGCACTCTGTCTATCAGGTCCAAGCAATTAAATCTGTTCCACACCTCCACCTTGTAGTCCTTAGGGATGTTGTCTAGGTCATATCTGTCTGGCCTAATTGTATTCCCTATTTTCATTAGTCTAAGTCTGAATTTTGCGATCAGTAGGTTGTGATCTGAGCCACAGTCTGCTCCAGGTCTTGTTTTTGCTGACTGTATAGAGGTTCTCCCTATTTGGCTGCAGAGTATGTAATCAATTTGGTTTTGATGTTGGCCATCTGGTGATGTCTGTTATATCAAACATTTAAATAAACCACTTTAAGCAACCCACTGAAAAGTGTTACAGTGGAAAGTGACCCACTGAAAAGTGGTACAGTATATATAAACAAACAAACAAATCAAGTTATTTGAAGAATATACTGCTAAACAGCATGCCATACCAGGTTTATGTGAAATTAAGGTCACGTACCACCAAGCAAGTTTCATTTAACATGATGGCAGGATTGTGCTACTCACTTTTTTTAAAAAAAAGTTTAGCTTGCTTACTGCAGTGGCTCACGTGGCTAAGATGCTGACTGCAAGGTGGGAGGTCAGCAGTTCAATTCCCAAGTACTCCAGGATAGAACGAGCTCCTATCTTTGTCCTAGTTCCTGCCAACCTAACAGTTTGAAAGCCAGAAATTGCAAGTAGATCAATAGGGACCACTTTTGTGGGAAGATAAACAGCATTCCGTGCTCTCTGGTGTCTAGACATGCCTGCTACATGACCACGGAAACATCTGCAGAAGCAGACAGCGCTGGCTTTTCGGCTTTGAAACAAAGATGAGCACTGAACTCTAGAGTTGGATACAACTGGCTTTCGAGCAAGGGAAACCTTTACTACAGGATAGCAACATCATGAGGCACTGACAACTACATTTCAGTAAATGCCAGTAGAAGCGTCCCTTTCTCATTTGATGTAGTTACATAGTCATCATTATTCATGATAATCAAAACAAATGGTGGATTTATTCGTGTATCTCATTATTTGTGTATGTCAAAAAAGTGGATTTATTTGTGTATGTCATTGCATGGACTATCTTTAATGTGAAAACATTCTTTATATCTAGTTTGGATATACAGTTGTACCTTGCTTAAAGAGCATAATGCGTTCCACTGGATTGCTCTCTAAGCGAGTTTGTTCTTTAGGCGAAACACCATTAAAAGTGGCCAATTGTGACTTCTGGTGGAGGGAATTGTGAACTCCAATTTATTTGTTAAGTGAGTTTTTGTTTGGTTTTATTTGTTAAGCGAAGCGAACATTCAGAGAAAATTCTGCTCTTTAAGTGAGTTACTCTTTATGCGAGGTTTGACTGTAATGGTAAATCATGATTTCCCAAGTAAGTTGCAGCAAATCCAGGATTCCTTCTCCTGCAGTCTAGAGGAGTTTATCACTGCTTTAAAATGAGTCACAAGATGCTGGAAAGTAAGGGCAGCTTCTAACCAGAGCAAACACCTCCTGACAATTTGGGGGTGATGCACCCTTATCCTGGTTTATACGACAAAGCCTTTCCTCTTGGAAACAATGACTCCTTTAAAGTTCACAAAATGAAATGGGGCTTGCCATGACTCATTTATACTTGCCCATTTCCCCCCTCCCCTGCCCATTATGGCTGAACATAGGGGCAGGGACAGCTGCAATTGTTTAGATAATTGTGTCTGAATCTCTCTGTTACAGAGATTTGTGGCAACTGTGTTAGCAGAGTACAGCAGCCTCATGAGGTGAGTTCGTGAGTATAAATTAGAAGCAACTAATCAAGTTGCATCTGGTAATTAAAAGGAAAAACGTACATTTATGGTACAAGAAATCAATTCAAAGTAAAAGAGGTTCAAATCGAGGCTTGAGCACAAATGTAGAGCAGGCTTCCATGTGCCTCTTGGAGACCCTGTCACCGCTGACAAAGGAAAATAAAGAATAAAAATAATTTCCCTGAAGAAGTGGGAGAGTGACCTTGGAAGGAACAGATTAATGTCAAACATCAAGATGAACAAGGTACTTAGCTTCCACCTGGCAGCTTGATCATCTATTACCTCTACCTGCAATGATTACTTTAACTGGTTGCTATACTTATTTTAACATTTGTGATGTCAGAGTTGTAATATTCATTGTGATTGTCTGTAGTCTTTCACATTTCTTCATGCAGTTCTGTACTGAGCTACATGGGAAACAATAAACTATTCTAGTGTGAGGTATTCTTCGTATGAACTGATATATGAAGGTCACACATCCTGCAATCATGAAGAATTTTAAAGTGTCTGGCCTGATTTATACTATTATGAAAAACTCAGAAGTTGATTCCCCCCACAAACATATTTTTTCTTCCAGTAGCCTTATTATAACAGAAATATGTATCAATGAACTGCTGCCTGACAACAAATATTCAATAGAAACCAGTCTATATTCATATTGAGCTTAGGAGAGAGAGTCACTGAGTTAACAATAATGATTAATTGAGATAGCAAAGGTCAAGCTAATATTTTACTATCTCAAAGGACTTCACTCATGTGCAGCAGTATTAATGAAAATTGGTTGTTGTTGTTTTTTCCTCCAAAGGAAATAATTAGGAAGCAGATGCAAAGGCACCAAAGTACAAACTACTCCAAACATCACTTAGGAAAAGGTTAATAGAGCTTGGCTTCATACAAATATTATATTTGTGTGTATGTGGGAGAAAGCAATTATTATAGGAGGAAATGTGCAGAATATACAAATGATGAGTGCTTCTATCAAAATATCATTCCAAAAAGGTTAATGGCAGCTTGAAATGAAGATGATATTTACAGTTTACCTTTTTTTTACATCTTCAGCTAAAGAAACATTTGTTTTCCTTCCATTTCGAGAATAACCAAGACTCTTGGATCATTTTATAAAAGAAAAGCTTGCATAATTATTATTAAAGAGGTAACATGTTGCAGAGAGTAGGCCATTAACATTTAAAAAAAAATCCATGTGAATCTGTTTTCTATGTCCCAGAGTCAGGAAGGTCCTGAAAAAGCTAGGTATGGAGACAGTGACTTGTCTAGGACAGTGGCTCAGGGCCAATTCACAGCAACCCAAATATTCAGGAAATATGTCTGAACATTCTTTGCATAGCTTGGTGGAGACATAGACAAGTAGAAGCCATGCCATTGTTAGTAGGCATGCATTGCATGTGATGCTGGGTACTGCACAGATTTTTTTTGGAAAGTTCATTAATTGCTGTGTTAATGGCAAACTATTTATGAAACTCTGGGAAGTTTGTGAATTGTAGTCTTTTTTTATGAATGAATTTATAGAATGCCAGACTAGGAAACACATGAAAGGAAGGAGGTTCCAGCACAATCCTATAATGTGTTTTCAGAGGAAAGACAATCAGATTTTAGTACGTTTTAGGACGTAGTGTGGCACACTTAATGTAGTGTGGCACACTTAAGGCTCTGTAAAGCCATAGATTTTACCATAATAAAGTAACACAGTTATTCTTCTCTATGTTAGAAATCGGGTTGGGATTAGGTTTCATTTATTTGAAGCAAGGTAGAAAATAGAGCACTAGCATGTGAAGTCTTGAAAGTTTACCCCAGCAGTGGTAAAACAATAGGTATCTTGTATGAGGGGAACCTTTTCCCAGTCCTTGCCCATTTCTGTGATATCATAAGGGCTGATTCCCATGACATGACATCACAAGGTTTTGGCCCTACAGTCTTAATTATGGGGATGTTACTGGTCTGGTTAGCATACTGAGAGATGATATTGGTATCTTTTATTTGCTATTCAGCAAGTAAGTTCATAAAGACCTTCGTATCTGGCACAAGCATCCTTCCTATTTATTTTTGTTATGATCTGCTAATGGGGGAGTAGGTCTTTCCCCTCCGTCTTTCAGAAGACCTTTATGTGTAACTGCTCTAGCGACTCAGAAATCAAACTGACAACCTGCCTCAGGAAGCCAATTCAGTCACCAGTCTAAAGAGATGGAGTGACATTTTGCAGGCTGAAGTGTGAGGCCTACCCTCCGTCATCTTCATTTGGCACCAATTTTTGCTTCTTTGAGGCCTCACTGTTAGACAGGATGGGGCCTGGGGTAAGAAAAGCAAGGACCCAAGAGGTAATTGAGACTGACAGAGTGCTTAAATATTCTCGAGACTCATATGTGACAGGAACCTAAATTTAATGCATCCTGTGGGAGTCTGGACACACAGACATATTTTTAATATTTTCCACGTTGTGCTCTGAAGACAGACTTTGGCACAGGTTTCCATTCCATCTTGTCACAGCATACACTGTGAGGCATTCAAATAAGGTTTTTCTCTGTATTGTGCATAATGATTCATCATCATCTGGAAGCACGCTCATTGTGCTTGCAAAGCACTGTGGATATCTAAGCTAAATAGTCTACTAAATTGAGTTGCTGGGGGAGGGAAAAGTAAGCAATTAAGAAATTATCCTCCCCACCTGCCCACTCAAGAAACCTCTCATTGCAAATCAACAGCGTAAAAAGTGGGGAAACAATTAAGTATGTGTTGTGAGGGGGAAAACAGCTGTCTTGTATGTAAGAAAATGTTCCTGTTCAGAGTATTTTGTTTTTAGCTGTTTCGTAATTTAATATGTTATGATTTTCCCCATCTCTAATCACTTGGTTGGTTTTAATTTCTTACCATCTTTTTTTCTGGTGTGTTTTTGTGTAACATGTTAGAGATGCACGTAAGGACTGTCAAAATTACCTTGCCAAATCAAAGCTTATTTCTCTCATTATTCTGATCTGTGAGAAATGCAGGATGCTAATAGTCATTTGCTATTGATGCATACCTAAAGTCTGTGTTGCTTTCTAATCCAAACATAATGCACAGATGGCAAACTCAAGAGGGCACACTTGGTTGTTTTTTTACAGTATTCTGTAAAATTAGAATTTGCAGAAAACACAGTACCAGAGCTATATTGCAGAGCTTGTATGGAAGACATTTGTTAAAAAATGTGTTCCTTAACACACACACATGCGTGCGTACACACACACAGATAGATAGATTATTTCTTCAACCCTTCCTCACTTCTAGCTTTAACAGAATACTGATGAAATGTTGAATTATAGCCACACACTGATGGCATGTCATTCTTATAGACCATGTACAAATTCAGCATTTTATCTGGAATGGATTGAAAAGGAAACCTGTGTCTATGATTCTGGGCAAGCCCAGTGGAAATTGTCTGGAATGTATGATTTTGAAGCATTTATTTGCTCTATGCACAGGAATGGTCTGTGATATATTTGAGGGAATAACAGTAGGCTAGCCTCTTGGCATGTGAATGAGAGTTTAAAGCCAAATGAATCTAGAAACTGTGCATGGAGTTTTGATAAAGTGAGGATGTAAAACCTCTCTCTTTTGGTCCTTAGAACATTTGTCTACATTGTTTCTGCAGGTCTGTCTCCAAGGTCAGTAACCTCAATATTTCCATGCCAGTGGAACTCTAGCTGTGGAAGGCACCATAGTGATCTGATAGGTGCTGGGTACCTTGTCAGACCAGCATGGCAGCTTCTGGCCGGTCAGAAATGAGGAAATTTGTGCATTATATAGATATACTTGAGAGAGAAATATGGTTGAATTCTCTATCAAGTTGTGTGTATACGCTGGGGAACATCTGTTTATTCTAGTGTAATTTGAGAAGAGATCTCATAATTCATCCTGCAGTTCTTTAACCAGTATCTTTTTCAGTCAAATTATTTGCACAACAGACAATAATGGAGTAAATTTGACATTTGTTTTGCTCACACAATGAGGTATAGACTACTACCTTTTGGAAGCTGAAGTTACTTTGGCAAATGGGCTGGACACAGTTTCTTCTATCTCTACATGATTCCAAGCTCTGTATGCTCAAAATGGGTGCGCTCTGCTTGAGCCATGATAAGCAAGGGGACCCCAAGTTAAAAAGTGCCTGTGGGATTTTTAACTTTGCTGATGCTGAACAGCAGTCTAGCCCTTCGCTTATGTTCTGTTAGATAAGCCTCATGAAATAATTTTCTTTTTGAAAGCATAGTTAACATTTGTTTTATACAATGATGTAAAGAAATAAAAGCTGCAGGTACTTTTTTTTTCAATTTAAAAGATCCAATTTCCTCATTCCCTGACATTGAATGATTGTTGAATAGCTCAGTAATGGTATTTGTCAAAGGGAAGGGACAGCTCAGCTAGAGAGTTAGATCAGGAGTGCCAAAACTATGGCCCACAGGCCAGATCTGGCCCCAATGCCAAATCATCTGGCCCATGCCACCCTCGCTGATCCTGGACGTGGAAGTAAAATGTGCCCGCACATGTGCAAAATGCTGCCAGAAATGTGTGGGCACGTTTTACTTCTGCTTCTGGTGGGAAGAACCACATGACCTATAGGCTAGACCATGGGCTGGGCACTGAACCACATGACCAGCCCACGGGCCAGAAAGTTTGGGCACCCCTGAGTTAGATAGTGGACTGCTCTCCAGGCTCTTCTTAATCTTCCCTTCGTAAACTCATACTCTTTTATACTCAGGTTGGCAGTCTTGTTGGCTAGCTCAGTCAGGTGGATAACTGCCTGTGGAATCAGAGGTCAGAAGTTTTAGTGTCAACTGTGCCACTAAATGAAGAAGAGCCGTTCTCTGTGCCCTTGAGTAAGATATACAGAGAGAGTACCGCCAGCAGAAGGAGCAATTTTTTTAAAGTGGAAGCCATGTTAATCTGTGCAAGCATATTAGAGAGTAAACAAAACAAAAGACAAAAAAACATTGTGGCACCTTAAAGACTAACTAATGTAGCTTTTGTGGACCAAGTCTACTTTGTCAGACATAAGAGTGGATTTTCATGATTTTCTGTTAGAGAGGCCTAGAGTGGCTGGGTACACATTTGGTTGGTTCAACAGATGGATTTGCAAATCAGTGAGTTATTTACAACCAGTAATATTCATTCAGTGTGGCTATTTACAGTGGTAATAACAGAATATCTCTGATGGAAGTTGATTTGAGGAGTTTGGTTCTGTTTATGCAAAATAAACATTCTGACATTACATATCTGCTAATGGGTTAACTGAGGAAGCTTTATGGGAGAGGCACAGCCAGAAGCCAATTGTCTTGAGAATCATCTTCCTCCCTCCCTCCATTTTTAAGTCTGTTCTGCAAGGTAAATGCAACTTCTTAGTTGTGGCATTTTTAAATTTGATAATGCCAGCTAACCATTTTCGAGTACTCTGTACCTAGAAGCCCATAGAAAAGGTTGCCAATGTCTGAAATGACTTGACAACAGCATCAGCAGTAACAACAGCATCAGCATTAGCAGTAACAACTATGATAACGCCGCCAACAACAAAAGCAACAACAGTCTACTATACCAGCTTTCCTTTCTGTGTATTGTTTCACTTTGAAAGAAAGATTAAGAGCTCTGCCCCCCCCCCCCCAGCATAGTCCATTCTTTCTATATTTTTCTTTGTATCCCTTGTTACTTCTCAGTTTCTTAGAATACTTTTGTAGCTATTTCCCCTTTTTGTTTCTTTTTGAATGCTTTTGGACTTTTTGCATGACTTTCCTCCTAAATTTTTGGCCTCCACACTCTTGCTGAAAAATGTTCTTATGAAACTGGTGGTATGTTCAGATAAAGAAAAGACTCGAAGGTTGATTTTCTAAAAATGCTCCCTGTGTTGTCTTCTCATTTTACAAAGTATAAATTGTGTACGTGTGAAAGCATGGAAAGGTAAACCTAGTTTTGCTTTATTGTTTCAAAACATGTTGCTATGTAGCTTCAGGAAATGTTTTAACTTCCAAATTTAATTTAAATGTTAGAAGCCAATGGATGAAACCATAGGGAAGAATTCAATGTCTGCCTAACTACTCAATTTTCTCCCCTGCTGCTGAGTCCGCAGAAGGCATGGTGTCACGTCTGTGCTAGAATGAGATAGCATTTGTAAATACTTCATGGTCTAGCAGTGGCTGAGAACATCGCTCCCTCCTCTGGGCCCACAACAATGGCCTGAGGAAGAAGACTCCATGGCCTGGTAGGCAACCGAGAACATTGTCCCCTCCTTTGGGCCCACAACAATGGCCTGAGGAAAAGACTCACTGGCCTGGCAGGCAGCTGAGGACCTTGCCCACTCTTCTGGGCCAACAACAACGGCCTGAGGGGAGTTAGTCTGTGTTCTGGTTTGGTTGTATTTTGTATTTTGTGAAGTTATATTTTATAATTTTTATTGTACTGTTGCTGTTTTGACTGTAAGCCGCCCTGTGTTGCCTTGGCAAGTGGGCGGCAACATAAATCTGAATAAATAAATAATAAATAAATACATCATTTGGAAAAAAAAACCCTAACAGTATCAGCTGGAGTGTCGTGTTTTCAAACCATCATTGTGGCACCATGATTGTTCCTGAGCTTGATTGAGTGAGGCTTGGTCCTAAATCAAGTTTAGCCTGTCTCTTTGTTATTTGTTTCCATGACTGGGCAGAAATCCTACTAATTTTGGCATCAATGAGGGCAAGAAGCTTTGAAAAGGGCTGGGAAGTTGTGCTGACTCAGAGCAAAGTACCTTGGCTGAGCCCCCTTGCTATTACTGATTGTTGTACTTTGGCACTTGGGGCTAATCTGGGTTGCCTTTACACCCATTTACCAGGGCCAACCATGCCACTAGGCCAGGGGTCAGCAAACTTGGCTCTCCAGGTGTTCTTGGACTTCAATTTCCAGAAGCCCAAGTCAGTAACACCAGCTGATCAGGGCTTTTGGGAATTGAAGTCCAAGAACATCTGGAGAGCCAAGTTTGCTGACCCCTGCACTAGGCCATCCTAGTGGATCATGGCAGTCCCTTTATTGTGTTTTTTATGCCCTCTGGCCATTCTACTGTCTTGGAACACAGAGCTGTATTACCACACAATGTGTTTTGATGCCGAATCTGGCTTGCTATCCACAGTTATAGTGGAGGATGCAGTTCCAGTGGCAACTTTCAATGGGCAGTTCGGTCAACTTTTGGTTACTTGAAATGTCAGCTTTTTATGAGGGTATGTTGAGAGAGAGAGAGATGTAATATTGATTGGCAGGGTCAACAGATCAAAAATCATATTTCCAAATCAAAGGCTGCTGAGGTCATTTCCCACCTTAAAGCTTGAACTACATGAAAGCTTCAAACATTGTGGCAAGCCCTTAGTAAAATGTATGAGACAATACAGAATAGCAGAATGCACCTGGTTAGGGAGGAGGAAAGTATACCCAGACACATTCTCTGCAATAAATGTCTGAGTGAATGTGATTAGTGACAGAGGGGGGAAAGGCCATTAGTGACAGAGGGGGAAAAGGCCAAAAAATGAGATGGCTAGATGGTATTGTAGATGCAATGGGCACAAAGATGGGTGGGCTGAGGAAGGTGGTGGAGGACAGAGGTGCCTGGCGGGCAATGGTCCATAGAGTTGCAAAGGGTCGGAATCGACTGTGCGACTGAACAACAACAATCCATCTCCTATCTTTTGAGTTTTTTATTGAACCCTTTTGATATTATTATTGTGACCTTGTCCTGCATTAAGTTTCAAGACTTGTTTTCACCAAGGATAGTTTGTATGTATTTTTGGTCCTATTCCACAGTATGGAGTGTCTAAATTTTTATGCTGGTACATTTATATAGCAACTCCAGTGGCTCAAGTGGTTAAGATGCTGAACTCTGACTGGAAGATCAGAGTTCGATTCCTGCGTACTGCATGATGGAGTGAGCTCCCATCTCTGTCCCAGCTCCTGCCAACCTAGCAGTTTGAAAGCAAGAAATTGCAAGTAGATAAATAGGGAGCACTTCGGTGGGAAGGTAAACAGTGTTTTGTGCACTCAGGTGTTGAAGCATGCCTGCCACGTGTCCACAGAAATGTCTGCAGATGCAGATAGCGCTGACTCTTTCGCTATAAACAGAGATGAACACTGAACCCTAGGGTCGGATACGATTGGCTTTCGATCAAGGATGACCTTTACCTATACTTATATATCTCAAATATAAAGATATCTGAGAGAGTATAACAAACAGTCAATTAATAGTATCAGTAAAAATGATGACAGATTAAAAAAATGAGAGATAAAAATCTTGTCCAATTAAGTGTAATGTGCTTGAGTCTGAAACATAAGGGTTTTAGTCATGCAATTCTTGCAAATGAAGATACAGTTTTCAAAAAAAGTTTTATCTTCAAAATGCATGGCAAACTACAAAATATAAGGATAGCTGAAAAAGATTTGCTTCTTCTCCCTTATCAGCCTCAGGAGGTAAAAAATATCTGTAATTTTTGTAGGAAAGTTTAACTCAAATACATACCGGTATATTTTCAGTTCCTTGCCCTAACTCTGATTGTCTTCTGTAATGCTGTGTAAAACTAGATTAGCACAATGAATGTTATTGTAGCTGTCTTTGAACTGGTATGGTTTTACATTGATGCTGTACAAATCTGGGTGACTATGGAAAATTCACATCTATAGGTAGAGACAGACTCTTGATAATGGTGGGTAATGTACCATAAAGTGCTCTTACAGCCAAGTGATAATAAGACAGGAGAGCTTTTAGAAGTGGTAGAGTAAATGAACTCTTAGAAATGAGAATTGGTTTAAACATGTTTTTGAAATATAATGGAGAAAGAAATAGCTGTTTAAAACAGCATAGATTTGTCTGGGGTAAGAGAATTCTTTCAAAGGTGATGTACTTTAGAACCTAACACAGTACAGTTGTACCTCGCTTAAAGAGCATAATGCGTTCCACAGGATTGCTCTTTAAGTGAGTTTGCTATTTAAGCGAAACACCATTGAAAGTGACCAATTGTGACTTCTGGTGGAGGGGACTGTGAAACCTGATTTATTTGTTAAGCAAATTTTGATTGATTTTATTTGTTAAGCGAAGCGAACATTCAGAGAAAATTCTGCTCTTTAAGCGAGTTACTCTTTAAGCAAGGTGCTCTTTATGTGAGGTTTGACTGTACTGTACTATAATAATAATTTTGTGTCAGAAATTATTCTAGGTTGAAACGATTTTTTGCTGCAGAAACTCCACTCAGGGGACACTCAAATGAGGCTCCTTTCATGTCCCCAATATCTTTTCCCACTGAAGTGGTCTCTATTTATCTTCTTGCAATTTCTTGCTTTTGAACTGCTAGGTTGGCAGAAGATGGGACAGACGACGGGCACTCAATCCATCATGCAGTACCCGGGTCTTGAACTGCCAACTTGCTGGCCTTCCAGCTAACAAAGCAACTTCTTAACCACTGAGCCACCATAGCCCCTAACACAGTACTGAATGGAATGTATAAGAGAAAGCAAGTATATAAGGCTTCAGAACTGATTTTTTAAAAATCTTAGACTATACAGTATTCTAATTCCCTGTCTGCCCAGGTTATCCTGCTATGGTAATAGAGTAGACCAGTGATGGTAAACCTTTTAGAGTTTGTGTGCCCAAACAGAGGGGCGGGAGGAACTCTGTGCTGGGGGGAAAGGAGGAAGTACTCCCATTGAGTGCTGGGCAGAGGGATATGGTAAACTCTATGCTGGGGAGGGAAGAATATTTCCATTGGGCTGCTGGGCAGAGGGGTGGGGCAAACTCTGTGCTGGGGCAATGGGGTCTATGCCCACAGAAAGGACTGTGAGTGCCACTTCTGGTACACATGCCATAGGTTTGACACCACTGGAGTAGACCATACTGCTGGTGACTCAATGTCGATCATCATCTCCCACCCACCCCTGGTTTTCCTGCAACAGAGAGTGAAGTCAAGTGGACCCTAGAAAGTATTACTAACAACAAAGCTAGTGGAGATGATGGTATTCCAGTTGAGCTATTTAAAGCCCTAAAAGAAGATGCAATTAAAGTGTTACACTCAGTATGCCTGCAGATTTGGAAAACGCAACAGTGGCCACAGGATTGGAAAAGGTCAGTTTATGCAGCGATTGAAGGCAAAAGGAGAAGGGGACCTGCAGAGGATGTCATCAGTGATGCGGTGGACATAGATCTAGGTGAACTACAGAGGATACCAGATAACAGAGGAGCCTAGCATGCGGTGGTCCATGGGTTGGACTTGACCGTGCAACTGAACAACAACAAGAGAGAGAGATACACACATGTACACGTTCATTCATTCAGTATACAGTAGAACCCTGTATAACGAAAAAACTCAATTCCATGGAGCTCTTCACTATATGGGTTTTTTCGTTATACAGATCGCTATGGGTGATGCACCATATAACGAAAAAAATGTTTGTTATACAGATTGCTATTGGCGATACCCATACAAGGCATCATCAATAGTGATCTGTATAATGAACATTTTTCCTTTCATTGCACCCAAAGACTCTGGATAATTATAGGGTACTGGTGAACATCTCTATCTTGTGCATGATGCTTCCTATACAGGTTTTTTGGATGAGACTGATTTTCAGAGCCTTCTTTAATCATGGTTTTGGTCTGTATTTGCCACTGAAACAGTAATACCCTTTACATTAACCTTCAGTGGGAGGGAGAGTACAAGTCTGTTGATTCTTCATGATCTGTCTATAACTGTTGATACTGTTGACCATGTTATGTTCCTGGAGCTGCTCTTCGAGTTGAATGTAGGTGGGACCATTGCTTGGAAACAGTATGTTGCAAGTAATAATGTTTCTTGTTTTGGTGTATTGGGGTAACAACATTACTGTATTTTTTTTTAAAAAAATCTTTCAATGCATTGTTATTTATCATTATTCAGTACAGAACTGCAAATATCGTATTTGTAACATTTTGCAATAAATCCTTTTTCCAGACCAATGTAAATTTCCTAGAGTCATAGTATGGATCATAGCAATCCTACATACTTATACCCCAAAAGAAGAACCATTGAACTCAGTGAGGATATCTGATGTGGTGTAGTCAGCTAGAAGAATAGACTCAAGAGGCCTTCATTTGAAGCCCTACTCAGCCATGGAAGCTCACTGGATGTGTAGCAATGGTAAAAACATTTCTTAAATATCTCACTTACCTTGAAATCCTATGAACTGGTTGTGACAATGACACAGAATAACATCAGAACTCAGTGAGGTTATTTATTTATTTATTTATTTATTTATTTATTTATTTATTACACCCATCTGGGATATTTTCCCACTCTGTGCAGCTACTTTGGTTACTTTGGAGTAGATACATATTGGTTTTTGGTGTTAATGGAAGAAAAACTATTAAACTGCAACCAGCTTCAATGGTCCTTTGTGTTATTTCAGAAGAGAAATGTGCAGAATAAAATGCTATTATTTTCTTAGATATGGTAGTGCAGGAATACAAAACCTGCATTTCAAAAAAGCAATCATCTTTATAATTTGTTCCAGAGAAATCTGATACAATATTTTTCTTCCTGCCTTCCCCACTTCTTCATATTTATAAACCATAGTTCATTGATGTTATCATAGTGTATATTTGAAAGGCAAAGGAGATAGTAGCTATTAGGGTTTTTTAAAATTAAAGCCAGTTCTTGACAAGGATTTTTTTTGTGAGAAATTGGCCACAGAGTAGTAATATATCTAGTGTAACAGCCACAGTATAAGAAATTAATCTGAATGCAAAATAAGCCCCTCTTTGGGAGATGTTGAGGCAAAGTAATAGCAGGCAGGTTTTACATTTATATTTCTGAAAAGCCCAGATGGATACACTGCCACAATACCAAATATATGGTTTAGAAAGGTGAACAATGAAAGCAACCACTTGCAAATAATAGCCCATTTGAGCAAGAACAAAGAGCAGCTTAGTCAACTCCCTAAGCCTGTAATGGTCCCTTTGGCTTGTGCTGTTTTAGCTCAAAATGTGAATGGCAGTCATAAAATAACAGCAGAATGGAAAGAGATACACATTTCTTATATTGTGAGTGAATCCTCTTCATACTAGAAGGCACATGTTTGTATTAATGGCTACCACAGTATGAATATTTTTCAGTTTATACAAAAGCTGTACTTTGTTCTCTTTTTTTGTCTCATGATTCATGACTTTTACTAGAAATGCATAATTCCTTGCTATTAAATGAAGCCCTTTTTGTGCTGATTTAGCTCCTGCTGTGTATTGAGTATTGCAGAACAAAGCTGGATATGAATAACTGAAGTGTGAGAGGACTAAATGTAACATTCAGCTACTTCTAACCAGCAAAAGGAATACAGACTCAAAAACAGGTGTTTGGCTGCACTTGGGCTATTTTTATTTAAAATTAACTTACAAGAACAAGAAAAAGTGACAGTGCAGGATTTACTCAGAGATTGTAGGTGCTGGGACTGTGTTATTTGGCTAACCAAGCTGTGCCAAGAAGAGGTGTGGAGCAAAGCCCCAACCTTTCTGTCAACTCATGCTTTAAAGATGGATAAAGGTGTTATTTACTTAACCATCTTCTCTGGTCTGTATCCCCTATTTTTTTTTCTAGTGTGTAGTCCACAAAAGGCTTCCAGATGTCCCAGAACAAATTGCTTGATATTAGTCATTTCCTATAATTTAATTCCCATGTAAGTTTACCGTTCAATGCAATTTCCCATACATCTTTGTACCAATTTTCTATTTTAAGGTTGAAATTATTTTTCCAGTTTTTAGCTATCATTTGTGTTGCTAATGACAGAAAAATTGTTAATAATTCTTTTTTGTTTTGATCTAAATTTAATTCTTCAAGTTCCATTTTCACTCTGGTTCCCAGTATCTTATTCAACTCCTCTTCTAATTTTGTCAAAAATTTCATCATGTACTTACAGCTCCACCACATATGTTCATATGTTCCCAAATCATTTTGACAGCTCCATCAACTTTTAGATTTAGTTTGATCCATATAACTTAATCAAATTAGAGTCAGGTACCATCTCCATAATATTTTAAAATTATATTATTTGACTCTAATCAACATATTTTTCATAATTCTCACTGCCCATTTACGGTTCCATGATTTTTTTGGAGATTTTAATATTCAGGTCTGATTTCCATGACTGTTTTAATATTATTTGTGGATCTTCAATATAGTTTAATATTTTATATATTTTACTTACTAACCCCTTCATATTGGTTATACCTTGCCTTATTCTGTAAATTAATTCTTCAAAATTGGTTGGGGTCTATTTAGTCTGGCCTGTTCTCTATATTTTCATCCCACTTCTCCATTCTCAATTTTTTAACCAGTTTAAGGAGTGGTGGGATTCAATTTTTTTACTACCACTCTGTGGGTGTGGCCTATTCTGTGGGTATGCTACTCTGTAGGTATAGCCAGATGTTGGCCATGTGACTTGCTGGGTGTGGCCATGTGACTGGATGTACAATCTAGTTATGCCTGCCACATGATCATGAAAACATCTGCAAACACAGACAGCACTGACTCTTTGGCTGTAAATGGAGATGAGCACTCAACCCTAGAGTCAGAAGCAACTGGCATCTGAGCATGGACGACCTTTACCTTTATTTTATTTTATTTATTTAATCAAACTTCTATGCCGCCCTTCTCGCAAAGACCCAGACAAACTTTAAAAACACTTAAAACACTGTAAAAACATGGTATAAAACCAGAATTAAATAGGATTAAAAAGTTTATTTATTTATTTAAATTTCTTTACCGCACTCCTTGCTGAACGCGACCCAGGGCGGTTTAACACATCCTAAAACACATAAAAAGGCTAAAATTCTAAAAGTTCTCAAAAACCCACAGTTAAAACCAATTAAAACTACAACTAAAACGTTATATGAGATAAAACTTAAGAACTTAAGGGAGCAGGGGAGGAGGTCAAACCAGCCAGCAGGCTGAGGTCGTTGTGCCTCCAGTACCCCAGACCTGCCCTGCCAGCCAGGTTTTTACACCCTTCCGGAAGGGCAGCAGCTCTGCCTGGAGGCGCAGCTCAGTTGGCAGGAGGTTCCACAGGGCCGAAGCAGACACAGAGAAGGCCCTCCTTCGAGTGCTAGAGAGATGAGCCTCTCTAGCTGATGGCACAACCAGAGAGCCTCTCCGGTCCTCTCTAGTGGGACGGGCAGATGTCCTTGGGATGATGCGGTCTCTTAGGTATCCTGGCCCACTACCATATAGGGCTTTAAAGGTAATAACCTTCACCTTGAATTGCACCTGGAGGCACACTGGCAGCCAGTGCAGCTCCCAAAGCAATGGTGAGGCATGAGCATAAAGACCGCACCCCATCACGACCCGGGCAGCTGCATTCTGAACCAGTTGCAGCCTCCGAATGGTCACCAAGGGCAGCCCCATGTAGAGCGCATTACAGTAATCAAGTCTGGAGGTGACCAAAGCATGTGTGATCATGGGCAAGGAGTCCCGGTCTAGGAGCGGGTTGTGCAAAAGCCTTCCTGGCCACAGCTGCCACCTGCTCTTCGAGCAGTAGTCGTGAGTCCAAGAGGACCCCCAAGTTACAAAAATTAAAAGAGATTAAACAAGTCACACACAGAGAGGGAGGGGTTAGATGAGCCAACAAACTGAGGCAACCGTCTGGCCCATACCCCACACATGCCCCCCAGCTAGGTCTTAACCCCCTTACTAAAGGGCAGCAGCTCCATCTGGAGATGCAAGTCACTCAGAAGGATGTTCCGTAGGGCTGAAGCAGACAACGGAGAAAGCCCTCCTTCTAGTGCTAACCACTTGAAACTAAACAGGGCCAAATTTCACAGCAAATTTGAATACCAATCAGGGATCTTCTGTTATTAGGTAAAGGTAAAAGTTGCCCTTGTTTGAAAGCCACTCAAATAATGTAGGAGTTAAATAAATCCTTATTTGAGGATGCATGTTTGCAGGATCTCTTCAGATGGTCAGATTTATTATGTCACTTATTTTAGAATATTGTGAGTCAGAGTGCTCTGTTTTGAAGCTTCCCTGAGTGGTACTGTTCGTGTTCTGAGCTTGGTACGGAGCCCAGTAGGATCTGTTGTGAGTAGGACTGGTATGGGGAAGCTGGAGTTGTGTGAATTCAGGTGAGAATCTTGTAGGTGTGGGCACACACTGCTACATGTGGATGGCCTCAAGAGTGAAAAGGTCTTAACAGAAAGGTGGCTTTTAAGTATATTGATTTTCAAAATATTCTGATGCTATTGCTGTGTTTGTCTTATTCTGATGGCCTATATAATAACAGTCTATTAATACAGTTGCACCTCGCTTAAAGAGCATAATGTGTTCCACAGGATTGCTCTTTAAGCGAGTTTGCTCTTTAAGGGAAACACCATTGTAAGTGACCAATTGTGACTTCTGGTGTGGGGGGGAATTGCGAACCCCGATTTATTGTTAAGTGAGTTTTTGGTTGGTTTTATTTGTTAAGCAAAGTGAACATTCAGAGAAAATTCTGCTCTTTATGCGAGTTACTCTCTAAGCGAAGCGCTCTTTATGCGAGGTTTACTGTACATAAATGGCAAGAGACTTGTTCTTATAGTCTGAAAGAAGAAAGGAGAACTGCACAATATTAATCAAACATTTTAAAATGTTGTAAATTTTTAATTATTAAGGTTTATCTAACAGACAAGCAAGAAAATTAACACAAGCTGCCTACCCCACATTACTTGACTAATTTTGTCTATATCTATTTTTATTTCAGTCTTCAATCTTGAAATGAATGGAAATGAGCAACAGAAAATATACATAATACCACATGAAGTATAAAATTCACAATGCTTGGCTCTATTTCAGAGACTTCCTACCTGGGTAAACTTAGTGGAGAGCAGCTAGCTCCTCCCATTTCTTTCATCACCAGCTTTCATCACCAGCTTAGTGGTTCAGATGCTGAGCTTGGAGACTGGAAGGTCAGGTTTTGATACCCGAGGCCTGCACTTGGGGACATGAAAGGACCCTCCTTCAGACATCCCCTGAGCAGAGTTTCTCTGACACAAAATTATTATTATTACCTAGCACCCACAGAAGGTGACAAGTCACTTTGGCACTCCAGCTGTTCTTGAATTTCAATTCCCAGAATCCCTGATCAACAGGAGTACTGACTTTGGCTTCTGGTAACTGAAGTCCAAGAACACCTGGAGTGCCAAGGTTCACCATCACTGACATAGGAAGATTCCATGTGCATAGATGGTCTCCTCAAAAGTGAACATTTCTTCCCAGGGACACCCCTGGGCCCAACCCAGGACCTGGGTTGTTCTCCCTGCTGCCTGCAACTCTGTACTGGGTAAGGTTCCAGCAGTTGAGGTATAAAATAGCCTTCAAGTGAAACTACAATTCTGTCTCCCCCACCCCCACCCCCTGGATTGTCTGCCTCACACTTTCCTTGGTCTAGGACCTTCCTGGCTAGGACCATGGCTGACTCATCTGGCATAGACTAGAACAATTTCATTCTTTTTCTAAATCCCTGCCTAGTCATTAAGGGTAGAGGCTATGTGAAGGCCACACACGTTATGGGAGAGACGCTAAACCCTATTCCCTCTGGCATTGCACTGAACTTGGAAAGTTGGATATGCAACTGTTTGAATAGAGGGTGCCAGTATTCAGGATTCTGGGTTGTGTGGAGAAGTTACCACAATGGAACAATCTTTCTTCCAATTGTTGCATTTTTGTGTACACTGTGGTGATAGAGCATAAGGCTAACATGAACCTCTCAGTGACTGTAGGCTCCACATAGTTCCTTACTGAAGCTCAAGCTCAAGCAGTTTGACCACCAACTGAGAAGAGAGGACTCACTGGAGAAGGCCCTGATGCTAGGAAAGATTGAAGGCAAAAGGAGAAGGGGCGGAAGAGGATGAGATTGTTAGACAGTATTGTTGATGCAGTTGGCGTGGATCTGGGTGGACTATGGAGGATGGCAGATGACAGAGGAGCCAGGCATGCGGTAGTCCATGGAATTGCAAAGGGTCAGACTTGACTGTGCGACTGAACAAAATTTCCTTTGTATCTAATCTGTTTGCCCTCCTACATGTGAAGTCTGATGAGGGAAAGCCTACATCCTCTGACATCTAAGCCTCATCAAAAAGGCTTTGCAAGATGATTTTCATCCTCTACTTATATTCTTCAAAACAGCCTTTATGAAACGTAACACAGTGAATGTCTACTAGGTCACTTACTATATCTTGCAGACCATCTGTAAATAAGTTATTGCTGGGTGATTGCTGCCCCAGGGTTATGTTCATCTAACACATTCTACTCATTTTAGATTTGTTATCATGTTCTTCACGCTGTTATTTGGGAAGATTTTAACAGAGCATTTCATGAATGTGTCACTTAGGAGCTCTCTATGCTATAGAAAAGTTCTAGTTGTACAAACTGAAAGGCATCTGTTTGCTGACATATAAGCCATCCAACCATATTTAAACTTCAATTGTATCATCAAAATTATCATCTGACTCTTGTCATAGAGCCAATCCATATTTAATGTGGCACTGCTTCACTTCTGTTCTTTTTGTCTCAAACAGACTTTTTTTGTTAAATGTAGGAGTACAGCTAGCAAACTGATTTTTTTGAACTACAATGCCCTTTAGCAGCCAATATGGTGACTGGGATTTACATTTCAAAAAGAGGTTAGGTTTATGATTCCCCTGTTTGGAGCTCAATTAAAACAGTAGCTAAAGATATACGAGTGGACTGCAGTGACTTAGTGGTTAAGATGCTGAACTTGATGACTGGAAGGCCAGCAAATCATCAGTTTGAGACTTGAGTGCTGCACACTGGAGTGAGCTCCTGTCTCTCTCCCAGCTCCTGACAACCTAGCAGTTTAAAAGCAAGAAATTGCAAGTAGATAACAAGGTACCACTTTGGTGGGAAGGTAAACAGTGTTCTGTACACTCCAGTATTTAGTCATGCCTGCCACATGTCCATGGAAATCTCTGCATACACAGACAGCAATGTTTTTTTTTTAAAAAAGCTATAAACAGAGATGAGTACTGAACCCTAGAGTCAGATATGACTGGCCTTCAAGCAAGGACGACCTTTATTTTTACCATTACTAAAGATACACAAAACATGATAAAAAAAGGGCAAGGGAAGCCCTTTACAAAAATCTGAAAACAAAGCAAGGATAAGAAGAAGAGTGGAACAAGCATCACCAGAATAGAGGTAGGGGCGAGGCAAAATCTGATGAAAACAGAACTAAGAAAATTTACTATTTAGGACCACTCTTCCCAAAGCACGACCAGATTCTGGGATGTGTGCTACAAAAATAAAGTTTCTAATTTCCAGATAAAACAAATACTGTATGTTGTGCTCTTTACATTCTACATATACATCTAGGATGTGTAGATGTCTAAGGTATATATGATGGAGGTAAGCTCTCATAGCAGTGCACCACTGAATCAGTTTTTGCAATAGCAACTACACCAGTATGAACTTGCCTTAGTGTTGAGATTGCTCTTTTTTCTGTCTTCTTTGGAAATAGGATGGAGTAGAACAGGGGTTCCCAATCTATGGCCCTGGGGGCTTAACCTGGCCCGTGACATCATTCCATCCGGCCTCCATCGCACCTGTTTACGTCAGCCGTAAAATGTGCCTGTGCATGCGCAAAAGCACCTGCGGCTGTCGTAAATGCGGAAGTGGACACATTTACAACATCCGTAAATGTGCCTGCTTCTGCTTCTGGGTGGCATGGTCTGGCCCGCTCAGCTGTCCAGGGGTGTGGTTAGGTCTGCGGTGTAAAAAGGTTGGCTAAAGGTAAAGGTAAAGGTTTCCCTTGCTCGAAAGCCAGTCGTATCCGACTCTAGGGGTCAGTGCTCATCTCTGTTTCTAAGCCGAAGAGCCAGCGCTGTCTGCTTCTGCAGACGTTTCCATGGTCATGTGGCAGGCATGACTAGACACCAGAGCGCATGGAATGCTGTTACCTTCCCACTGAAGTGGTCCCTATTTATCTACTTGCAATTTCTTGCTTTCGAACTGCTAGGTTGGCAGGAGCTGGGATAGAGACGGGAGCTCATTCCGTCCTGCAGTACTCGGGAATCGAACTGCTGACCTTCCGCCTCCCAGTCAGCGTCTTAGTGACTTGAGCCACTGCAGTCCTACCCCTGGAGTAAAAGGTGAGTTAAAAACACCAGGGATTTCTTTGATAATACTGTAATGTCAATACTATGCAGTAACGCTGTCTCTCTTTTAGGTTGGCTTTGAAGATGATCCATTTATTCAAACAGGTTTCATTGCATAATTTTTACTGATTTTGCAGGAACAAATCTACGTATTTTCTTTTGAGTAAGTCCCCTTAAATGGAATGGCGCTTACATCTGAGTAGGCATCCCAAGGATTGTTCGGCATGTTGTTTCACTTTTAACTGTAGAGTCTATGAGGAACTGCATGTGTGTTTTGACATTTATTTTAATTATATGTGATTTTTTTCTTAGCTTTTTGTCTGATGCTTTGAATGCAGTCTGTAGAAAAGAGGGATACAAATATAATAATGTCACCAAACTTATAAACATATGAACAAAATGTTATTTTCAAACATGCAGCCTATGTCTGATGGAGAAAAACTAGGAACTTCAGTTTATTTGCATCTTTTTGTTTTTATCCTACGTCACTTTGATAATAAGCAAGATAGGCAAACAGCAAAGAGTCTTTGATCCTGAGGGATACGTGACGGATTTGACCAGAATTGGTTTACAGCGTTAAACAGACCAGTCTATCTTCGTAAGCACATAAAATAAGAATTTTTAAAAAATCTCAGGCTCCATCCCCACCTCCACTAAATTAAAGATAATGATTCTTAGAGAATACTTGTAGGTGATCACTTAGCTGTTTATGATGTTAATATACCTTTCTTGGATCCATTTCCTATTGTGTCTAGAGCTCTTGCCCCCCTTCTCTGGGCCCCCATCCAATCCTTATCTAATAGTCCCCAGGTCTACCCTTCTTTCAACGCCTGTGGTCTCTGGAGAATTCCCCACTCATGGAAGATTCCTGGAAATTCCTATGAGCAGGAATCACATGCTGGAAGCCACATGAAGGAAAAATTCAGTTTGTAATGGCTTGTAGTTGTTCAGTCACACAGTTGACTTCAACCCTTCGTGACCCCATGGACTACCACACTCCAGGCACCCCTATCCTCCACCATCTTCCTCAACCTGCCCAGCTTTGTGCCCACTGCATCAACAGTGCGGTCTAGCCATCTCATTCTCTGCTGCCCCCTAGGATATTTTAATGCCACGCTGAGGAATGTGTATTGTAGTCTATGGGAACTACCTTCTCCATGGGGATTCTGATGATGAAACTCATCAGTAGGCAAGGTGATCCTTCAAATACACTTTCAAACATAGTCATCCCTTCTATCTGGTATCCTATGCTGTTCAGTTATGCTTCTTCTCTGCTTCCTCTTGCAGGATCCTCATTGGCTGCACCCTGTTTTATATTACTAAGTAAAGGTTTCCCTTGCTCGACAGCCAGTCATACCTGACTCTAGGATTCAGTGCTTATCTCTGTTTCAAAGCTGAAGAGCCAGCGCTGTCTGCTTCTGCAGACATTTCCATGGTCATGTGGCAGGCATGACTGGACACCAGGGCGCATGGAATGCTGTTTGCCTTCCCACAAAGTGGTCCCTATTTATCTACTTGCAATGTCATGCTAGATTGGCAGGAGCTGGGACAAAGACGGGAGCTCATTCCATCCTGCAGCACTTGCGAATTGAACTGCTGACCTGATGCGTCCTAGTCAGTGTCTTAGCCACTTCTGTTGCATTTTATGTCTCCGTGATGGAGCTGCTGTAGGATCTTACATTTACACTTAAGTGGTCATTGAGTGCAGGGACTAGTTGCCCAGTAGCTCTTTCCCTCACGAATCTCAATTACCAAATAAATAATTTCAGCCTTAATCTTACCAACTCTGACTATTTGTAGTGTTCAGCAGCCCATGAAATTTCTCATTTCTTCACAAGACAGCGGCTGATAACTGCATTGCAGGGAAGACTCTTTATTTCAGACATGCTGTCAAAGGGATTGTGGAGTGCAAAAAGCCTGTGAGCAAACAGCACCTCAGTTCATTTGTAGATTTTAACCATTATTTCCTCCTTCAGTACACATTTGCTGACAAAATACTCAAAATTGGAACACCTTTTAAAGGTTGCATAATAAATTCAGAGAGAGAATGAAGCACGTTTGTATTACTGGCTTGGCTGATCACTGTGAATAGAGTTATTTTAACTGCAGTGTTTTCTGAAGATATGCCCATGCCAGCCTTTGCTACCATCCAGACACCATCCCCAGTAACCTGGTGTAAAGGACCTAGAGCTGTGATGGTGAACCATGGCACTCCAGCGGTTTTTGGACTTCAATTCCCAGAAGCCCAAGTCCCTGTGAATCCACACAAATGGGTTTACTATACATGCACTAAACCCATTTGTGTGGATTCACCGGGACTTGGTCTTTTGGGAATTGAAGTCCAAGAACTGCTGGGGTGCCAAGGTTCACCATCACTGACCTAGAGGGCAAAGGAGCTGTGTTTCCACACATCTGAAGGGTGCCTGACTGGATAAGGCTGGTCTGATCATTCTTTTGAATTAAAAATGCATTATTTTTCACTAATGAGCTATATATTATGCTTCATGGCTAAATGCCACATTGAAGTGTAGCATGGAGCTTTGCTTTCTAATTTGTTTAATGGATGAGAGAGGGGGAAAACAAAAAGTAAGAGACAAAAATGTTGTAGCACCTTAAAGATTACCTGCGGTATTTAAATATGATCTTTTGTGGATTGAATCCACTTCTTCAAACATAAGAATGAGACTATATGGTTGTCATCTTTATACATGGCCAGTGGACTTCATCCATGAAAACTCACATTAAAATATAGCAGTTATCATTTAAGGTGCCACAATGCTTTTGTCTCTTATTTCTTTATTTTGCTTTTTTGTTTGCTACGCTTGCATAGAATAATATATGTAGCTTTTTGTCAAAACCTACAACTATGATTTTTTTGAAAGCAATTACAAATTCAGAATCTGTCTGGTGGATTTACTTCTTCCCTCACTAACCATATCCATCAAGTAGCTTTCCCTTGTGGCTAGGGAGGTTGGTAGCAAATTTCTTTTCTCAGCAATGGCAGGAAAAAAATCTAATAAACTCTTTCACATTTAAATGTAGAAAGAAAAAATGCAGTCTTGGTTCATGTTCGGTTATGAGAACAGTTGCTAATTAATGAACATTAAACTCAGAATGCCCTTCCAACAAAGTGTCTAAGATACTTAGAACTACTCCAGATTCTTTTGCACCATTGATATTTAATATAAGAGCAGCATTTTGAGTGGTCTATATTTGGTCCCTTACAATGACACCTAATGTCAGGTTCTTTTAGATATGAGGACATGTTTCTCTGCTCTCCATGTCACCAGAAGTGTTCTTTTGAGACATCATCAAAGCAGGATACACAGAGGAAGACAAGTGGTAAACAGCTCGGGGATGTGATCACAACTGATTGAACTTTCTGCTACTGATACAATCTGTGGCATTTTTGTGTGTGATTATGCAGCTCTACTGGTTTGAAGCAATCAAGCAGAGAACCGTCAGGACATTGATAGATTAGCATCATCAATCCCCTGCTGTGACTGTCAACTTTCTGTATATTAATCAGGAAAAAAGTGGCTTGCTGATTGCTATTTAAATTTCACAAAGATATATTAGTCGTTTGGTCATACCTGACATTTTGATATGATACAAAATTGCAAAGCATTCACAAAGGATTAAATAAGAGATAACTGCTCCAGGAAGGAATTTTGAGGGTGTTTCTTTTTTTTAAAAAAAATTGAGACTTAACAAGTTAGATACTCTCAATGTATTTGGCAGTGTTTGATCCCAGAGACAATTTGACATGGTCCAAGTAGGAACACACAATGTTCTTTCCCAGCCTTCCTAAAGTGAGCCTAGATTCAGCAGCACAATGGCATTAGACCAGGGGTGGCCAGCCATTTTCCACCCACGGGCTTGACCATGCTCCCAGACAGCTGAGTGGGTCTGACCATGCCCCTAAAAGCAGAAGCAGGTGCATTTATGGCTGTTGTAAATACACCTACTTCTGTGTTTACAACAGCTGCAGGCGTGTTAGCATATGCATGTCTGCATTTTACAGCTGACGTAAATGTCCCCACTTCCACTCCTGGGTGTGGCAGAGGAGGCGATGGGCCAGATGGAATGGTGTCACAGGCCGAGTCCAGCCCACGGGCTGTGAGTTGGGAACCCCTGCATTAGATTGTCAAGGTGGTTATTTTTTTTTTACCTGCTTTCCACCAACCTCCCCCTCCAATTTTTGCTCTATAGTCCAACAAAAGTTTCAGAGTTCTGAACTCTTGTGCCTCTGAAATGATCAGTTATTGTTGTTATTGTTGTTCAGTCACACAGTCGAGTCAGAACCTTTGTCACTCCATTGACCACAGCATGCCATGCAGCTCCCTTTTTAGAATTTGCTTAAAATTGGGATCACCCAGCCCATACACCTAGGTATGAATGTTTGGAACATTTATGTTTCTTCAATAGTCTCTCCAGCTTTCTGAAGAAGACTTTAACTCTGAGTTTCAGAGGTTCTAAAGCAGCGCAACTAGTTCAACTATCCACAGTTAATAGGGGCTGCTTGCAGTATTTTGCTGCCTATGCAAAATAAAAGATTGCCTTCCATTCTATATATATATTAATGAACCAGGCTGGCAGCTTTATTTTTACTTTGGCAGTGAAAAGGCCCTTTATACTGTATGCTGCCGTTCTGTACGTGAGGGAAACAGGCTAAGTTGCTGGAGAAAGGTGATGGCACATACATCACTCTGCCTAATGGTAGGATCTGCAATACATTCTGATTAGTGAGAGGCTCCCCTGCTTATGTAGAAAAATGGCAGATCCTTAAAGCTAAAGTACCTATAATTTATCAAACCTGCAGAGAATAGTTTTACAAATGACACTACAAATGCTGGTAGAAACCCATAGATATTTGTTGGACAGTGCCGGATTAACCTCCTCCTGGAGGTTGCGGGGAAAAACCATCAACTTATTTATCTTTAGCAATACATTTGGGCACCATTTCATCAACATCTAGTAAGGTGTCCCCGCCAAGGCACCATTCCTTTATTTAAATGAATTAATCTGGCAAACCTGTCTCAAGCACAGATGCCAGGTTTCTATGGATTATAGCACAAAGTTGCATCTAGCACTTTTCAAATGAGGTTTCAGTGCTGTTATTGGATTATGGAAATAAGTTTAAACCCTTATAAGCATATTGCTAATCATTCATCCTGTGTTATCCAGATGCAGTTGCCTTGTAAACTAGTGTAGTGCCCATTCTGCGAGTTATGACTCTCTTGAGACCTCTCCTTCTCCACAGTCACCCAGGAGCCTGAAAATGGCTCCAGTGGGAATGAGAACATAACCAGAGGTGATGCTAGGCAATTTCAATTAGAATTAATAGAAATTTTAATTTAAAATTATTACCAGGAATCAAGAGAAATTATAAAGGGCTATTTTTAGTTCATTCAAGGTGAAATCAGAAATTCATTCAAGGTGAAATCAGAACAGCAACATTCCAAAATGAATTTGGTAACATTCACAAAATCAAACAAATGTTACATACAATAGTTTTCCTGGGCAAAACAGACTTTTATTCCAGTCTTTGCTACAGCCATCTAAACAGATATGATGTTTAACACACTAAATAAACTCTTTATACAGGATATCTATGGTATGCAAAATCAAAACCTATGAAATGAGCAGATGCATAAAATGTTATCTTGCACTACCTAAACTCCATCCAGTCCTGACATCTAGAAGCAGGCCTAAAAAGTTCTCAATTACCTGGCAGCAAAGCTGACAAATATGATTCAAATATGATTAAAACAAACAAAAAATATATTTACCCAATCCAATGCATAGATGCAGAAGGCCTGGTCCCATAGATGGGTAGATCCAGCAGAGCCTCCTCTGTTGGAGAGACTCCTCAGGAGAGAAGAGAGACGAGGATGAATCAGAGAGAAGGAAAATGGGAAAAGGTTTTAGTAACCAAAGATTTCAGGACAGTATGGAGGAATGAGAAAAGATGGGGACAACCATAATCACACTTTTCAGGGTGTGTGGGGTGTGCAATGGCTTCTTATTCCATTGACACCCTCAAAGTTTCTTGTTTTTTTATTTGCTCCTCTTTTTTCTTCCTTAGTTGTTAACTACAAGATGGTCCTTCACTGGCAAATAGCATGGTGGGACCACAACCTGTGGGGAACAGTACTCTGTTGTTTTTAGGGACTGATGTCAATCCAAGCACATTATCTCTGTATACAGAGCATCCCAGGCTCAAGAGTAATCTGTTTCCATGGGTCTTACTCATTATGAATCCAATTCCATGCTGGTCCATTTTTTCAGCTTTGATGAATCCCTAGCCAGCATGACCTATAGTAAGGCGGCCAACTTTATAAAGTTGAATGCGGGACAGGGGCGGGGCCAACGTCATGACATCATGGGTGGGGCCAACGTCATGACGTCATGGGCGGGGCCAATGTCATGACATCATGGGCGGGGCCAACGTCATGACGTAGTGGGCGGTGCCAACATCATGGGCATGGCCGACGTCATGACGTCGTGGGTGGGGCCAAAATAAAAATAAAATAAATAGAATTAAAATAAAAAAACAAACACACACACACCTCATGGCCCATGTTTTGACCAACAGATGGTTGTCATCTGCTTCATGGGGTGGATTGGGTGGCAATGGCCGTGTCACATGAATTAACATGTGCACGTGTTTTGCCACACATCCACCCCAAGGTGGCAACTACCCAGAGGCCTCAGTTTTTCAGGGAGGAGCCTATGCTCTATAAGAGCATGTCTCCTTCCTGCCTTCCCCCCTCTCTTCTTCTTCATAAATCTGGCAAAAGTCCCTCCCTCCCTCCCTTTTCTTAAGTATGGCAATTTTGTGGTCGCTTTGGGACCAAGACAGAGGGAATTTTTTCATAATCACTGATTGGCCTTTGTGATGATGTTTTTCATCTCTCTATACTTACAAGGGGGAGCTAGAGGTAAACAATGTAAACCCAATGGGGCGGTAGTGGGGTAAATTGACCATACATAATGGGGGTTCCTCCCCATAACAGAAGGACAGAGGTGCTGGAGGCATCTACTGTCGTGGGTAGGAACCCTCAGTTACAGGGAGCAGGCTTGTTGGCCTGAAGGAAATTGTGATCTAAGAGGTATGGAGTGAGACATCATCACTCCATACAAGGTCATAATTAGTAATCTGGATATGAGTAGATACACCCATCACTTAATACCATTTATTCACTAGGATGCCCCATTGTAGGTCATGTTAATATTATATTGTTACATTATCAATAAAGTGGCCCATTTTTTACCAACAGATGGTTGTTGTCTGCTTCATGGGGTAGATTAGGTGGCAATGTATGTGCAACATTCAAGACCTGCCTGATTCTACCTGGCCAGATAGACTGAAAACGAGTGAAGTCTTAGCTGTTCTTCATTCACAATAACTTAGCCCCTTATTCCTCCATTTAGCTTTCTTCAAGATTCTTGGCTAAGCCCACACTTCTTTGGCAAATGTCATCTATGTAAGACATCATTGGATAAATCAGAGCTTTTCTTTGTATGGTTTTTTGTCCTAGAGAATGGAGTTTTGCTTTCCTCAGAAATGCTGGAAACAGGAAATAATGCAATAGGCCAGACAAAGTATATGAGGCATACATGGTCTACTTCTGACTATACTATTTATTTGTTCAGCTCACTAAATGGAGTTTGAACAGGAAAAGAGGTGTGGGTTGACAAGTGCTTTGAAACGGCTGAAATTTTCTAGTATTTAAGTTACTGGCAAAGAAACATAAAATGACAAGCTGTATGGCTTACATGTCAAAAATGCATCAGTGCTGGACTACAAGAAGGACTGTGATGATTGTTCATGGGATTTGAACCAGCAAAAAGGATGGAATATTGGCTCATTCTTGTGCCATTTTCCTTCCATACTCCTCCCCCACAATGTTGTAACTGGGGACCCCAGGTGTGAATAGAAGATAGGGCTAATTATCACAAAAGCACACTTTTTCTTTTCCTTCTTCCCATCCTGCTATTTTCCCTATGTGGAGAGTTTGGGAAGTTGTTGAACTTTACACACTGTATGTATATGTCATATCAGATTGCAAACACACCTTCAGATATGCTCAGATTTGGATGTGGTTGACAGAATCCTGCTTTGATCTTATTATCACCTAAATTTGTTTTAACCTGCCTAGTTTGGTTTAAGATTCAGGATTAAAATCAGCGTAGAACACATTTCTAGAAGGATTTCTCCTGAGAATACAATTCAGTGTGAGAAATAATGATCCAGTTATTAGAAGAGTGAAGACACTCTTTATCCCCCCCCCAAAAAAAAAAAATTTTTTTTTTCCAAGTTTCTATGCCAGGGCTTCTCAACATTGGGCTTCCAGATATTATTGGACTTCAATTACCAGAAATCTAAGTCAGTACACCTGCGGATCAAGGCTTCTGGCAATTGAAAACCAATAACAACTGGGGACTCAAGGTTGATAAAACCTATTCAATGCTATATATCATATTTTTCTCTATTTATATTACTTCTTCCAATACCCTCTATTATATATGCAATGATAGAGTTTCATATACTCTACGAGCTCAGTGTATTAGCTTGTATGATAATCCCAGAAGAATCAATGGAATATGAACCATGAAGCATATTCATTGTTGATATGTAAACAAATTGTGAAATGTTTAGTCACATTATCTCTATTAGAACCTATAAAATGTGTTCTGATATGCCTAATAGAAACAGTAAATATATTCTTTATGTGGCATTCAGAACAAAAGAACAACAAAGAAGAAAAAGTTATTTTTTTACTTCTTTAAGTAAGATGTCTAATTTTAAACATCTGTGAATGTTATTCTAGAATGCCAACTTTATCTATCGTATTGTTGGAAAATGTAACCTAGTAGGCAGAATGAAGCAGGAGAATGACTCATAGAATTATGTGAGGCTAATGTTCTTTTTATTGTAAATATGTGCTTCCTACAACTGAACAGATGGGTGTACACGTGGACATCACAAAACAGTCAGTATGAAAATCAAATAGACTCCTGAAAGCAGGAGATGGAGAAGCTGTGTTCTCTCTGTCAAAACAAGACAAGGAACAGATCCTAAACTGTTAATATCTAACATTAGAGCAAAGATGAGGGGAAAATACTAAATGAATTGGACTGCCAAAATATACTGTAATTTAAACAACATTACTGATTAATCTAAAGTTTATTTAGGGAACAGATTCGCAGTATGAAACTCAATTGACCATGAGCCAGAAGAACTGTGGATTGAAACCGAAGACATTATTAGAGAAGACTGCAAAAAGACAATTTCAGTAGTCAAAGAAAAAAAATACCCAAGATAGATAGTGTTTAGTTGAAACATTTAAAATTATGGACAGGTGATAGGCAAAAGTAAAAGATGACACAAATAGGGTCAGAACTTTGAATGCAGTTTTTCAGCAACTGTCATGTAGAGACAAAGGGAACTATGACAATAACCAGTGCAAGGAAATAGAGGAGAGAAACAAAAATGGAGAACAAGAGATCTTTTATAGAAGATCCAAGAAATCAAATGGACATTATATAAGTTTAGGAATGCTGAATGACCAACAGAGAAGCACATTACCTGACCAGGAGAAAGTAAAGTAAAGGTAGAAACAGTATACTGAAGACCTATAAACGTAAAGGTCACTCTTGCTCAAAAGCCAGTCATATCTGACTCTAGGGTTTGGTGCTCATCTCCATTTACAGCCAAAGAGCCAACACTGCATCTGCAGATATTTCCATTGTCATGTGGCAGACATGTCTAGATGCTGGAGTGCACAGAACAGTTATCTTCCTTGCTGAAATGTAACCTATTGATCTACTTTTAATTTCTTGCTTTTGAACTGCTAGGTTGGCATCAATTTAAGAGTTGCAGATGTCACCGTCTTACTGGCAGGAAGTACAATGACTTGAAACAACTTTTAATGAAAATGAAAGGAGAAAGAACCAAAGCATGACAGCAGATGAACAATAAGAAGACAAAATTTATGACTACAGAAGAACAACACAACTTTAATGTTGATAATGAAGAAATTGCGATAATGTAAGATTTTGCATACCTTACAATCCAAATGAATACTGAAACTACGATATTAGTATGTGACTGAGACTTGGAAGGGCAGCATTGAAGGAATTAGAAAAGCTCATCGTGTGTAAGGATGTGTTGCTAGAGATCAAAATAATCCACACTTTTGTATCCCCAGTCACCATGTATGGGTGTGAAAGCTAGGCAGGAAAGAAAGCAGACAAGAGACAAATTGGTTCATTTGAAATGTGGGCGTGGAGGAGAGCTACCCTGGACTGCCATAAAGCCATACAAGTGGGACCTAGAACAAATTAAGCCTGAACTATCTTTGGAAGGAAAAATGATGAGATATGGAGGCTGTCATATTTCTAGCATATTGTGAAGGCAAGATTCCCTGGAAAAAAGATAATAATGCTGAGAATAATGAAAAACTGTAGGAGAAGAGGACAAGCAAGCATGAGACGGATGGACTCTAATGAAAATCAAGGGTTTGAGTTTACAAGAGCTAAGCAGGCTTGTTGAAGACTAGACATAGAGTCACCATAAGTTGGAGATGACTTGACCGCATGTAAACAACAGCAGCAAACAACAACAATGACAACATGTCTACTTTTAAATGTTATAAATGTTTCTTTTTGGGAACTGCAGTGGCTTAGTGGTTAAGCCACTGAACTGAGGACTGGAAAGTCAGCAGGTCACAGGTCAAGAATTGAGTGCTGCACATCTCTGTCCCAGCTCCTGCCAACCTAGCAGTTCAAAAGCAATACATTGCAAGTAGATAAATAGGTACCACTTTGGTGGGAAAAACGGGATTCCATCTACTTCAGTATCTAGTCATGCCTGCCACATGACAATGGAAACATCTGCAGATGCAGACAGCACTGGATCTTTGGCTGTAAATGGAGATGAGCACTGAACCCTAGAGTCAGATACAACTAACTTTCGAGCAAGGGCAACCTTTACCTTCACTAAATTTTTCTTTAGAATCCCAACTTTATCTACTATGAGCAAAGCATGCTTTACTAAGCACAATATTATTTCGAACATTCTTATGCTTAAAATATATTAAAATATAATGCAAGTTTTCCCAACTTGCATTAATTCCATTGTTATTTGCACACAGAAGTGAAGCAATTTCCCCCATCCTCTATTAGAAATTTCCACTTGGATTATATTAAATATCTTTTATGGAGTTCTTCAAGAAATGCCAATAACATATTTCTCTTGGGTTTCAATTTGTTGCTTATGAAGAGAGAATGTGGAAACAAAAGAGATAGTGTGTTTGTGAGTCAGAATGTTAGTACCGGAAGGCTTGAAGCTCAGCATAAAGGGAAAATCTGACAAAACACATTTAGTCAATCAATAGTCATTCTCACTCAGAAAAGTTTTTTTCGCTGAATAGTTTCATTTTACTCCTTGTGTTAGTAATTATCTCTCAGCACAGAATTATCCAACCCACCATAAATTATTTCACTGGGATTTAAACACTGTAATTCTTGCATCCCATGTCTGTTTATTTGGTAAATGCCATTCATGAATGTGACGGTTTAGTCTTTATACATTCTTTACTGACATTTCAAATTCTCCCACTTGTCTGGTTTTCTGAGCATGCATTTTGCTTTTTCAGCCTGTAAAAGATAACACATTACTATAAAATACTGTAGAATAAACATGGTCCTGGAAGGTTGTTATCATAAACTACATGGGGCCCAGATTTTTGCTCTTTAAATAGATTAACTTCCTAATAGATTAGAAAAAGAATTTTGTTGCCAGCAAGACAAAAGATCTCTTAAGCCAATAAACACCAAGCAAGAACATTCTAGCAATAATTAACATCTGAAATATTGAATTAAGGCATAGATAAATATGACAGTCTTGCCGAGCTCTAGTTGTGCATGTTTAGAAATGTCCATATCTGAAATGTACATGCTTATCTGCATCTAACACATCATTAGGTTTAATAAGGTTCAGATGAGCATTATCATGTGCACTACTTGTCAGTTCTGTCATCAACACTGGCTCATGAACATGGTTGTGCATGATAATTAGTGCTTTGGTGAAGATGTCTCTGATAACATTTTCAACTTTTCTCAAGCAGTGGGACAGAAAAGATAAATGAAGATAAATTGTGGAGAAATTCTTATGGATGGGCTTCATGATTCTTGTGCTTGCCTTCCTTAGGAGACAGTTGAGGTATGTGTTGATGTGTCCTGTTTTTCATTGCAATCAATATCCTCCATGCAGTTCCCATGAGTTCAGTTGAAGCCCAAGGAAATCTTAAGGTAACACTTTCCACACTGCATAGCTTGCCTAAGGCTAAGCAGGCTAGATATAAATATGAATGAATGAATGAATGAATAAATAAATAAATAAATATTCTAATGGAAATTATTACATTCTATATGTCAGCAGATTTGGAAAACACAACAATGGCCACAGGATTGGAAAAGATCAGTATATGTTCCAATCCCCAAAAAGGGAAATGCCAAAGAATGTTCAAATTATCAAACAATTGCGCTCATCCCACATGCTAGGAAGGTGATGTTCAAGATAATACAGGATAGACTGCAACAGCATGTGGAGAGAGAATTGCCAGAAGTGCAGGAGGGGTTCAGAAGAGGCAGGGGGACTAGAGACCACATCGCCAACATAAGATGGATCATGGAAAAAACAAAGGAATATCAGAAACAAGTATACTTCTGTTTCATTGATTACACTAAGGCCTTTGACTGTGTAGACCACAACAAAATGTGGCAAGTAATCAAAGAGATGGGAATACCAGAACACCTTATATGCCTCATGAGAAATCTGTACATGAATCAAGAAGCAACAGTTAGGACAGAATATAGAATGACAGAGTGTTTTGGAATAGGAAAAGGAGTAAGACAAGGCTGCATTTTGTCACCCTGCTTATTCAACTTATACACAGAGCACATAATGCGCAATGCAGGGATGGATGAATCACCATTTGGGATCAAAATTGCTGGGAGAAACATCAACAATTTGAGATATGCAGATGATACTACCCTAATGGCAGAAAGTGAGGAGGATCTAAAGAAGCTCCTGATTAGGTTGAAAGAAGAGAGTGAAAAAGCTGGCTTGAGACTCAATATCAAGAAAACCAAGATAATGGCAACAGGCCCTATCAGTCCCTGGAAAATAGATGGGGAAGAAGTAGAAGCAGTGACAGATTTTACTTTCTTGCGATCAAAGTTCACTGCAGATGGAGATTGCAGCCATGAAATAAAAAGACGACTGATTCTTGGGAGGCAAGCGATGAGAAATCTGGGGAGCATAGTGAAAAGTAGAGACATCACATTGCAAACAAAAATTTGCATAGTCAAAGCAATGGTATTCCCGGTGGCAATGTATGGTTGTGAGAGCTGGACCATTAGGAAAGCTGAGCGCAAAAGAATAGCCTTTGAAATGTGGTGTTGGAGGAGAGTATTGAGAGTCCCCTGGACAGTGAGAAGAACAAATAGGTCAATCTTAGAAAAAATCAACCCTGACTGCTCCTTAGAAGGTCAAATAGTAAAGATGAAGCTAAGGTACTTTGGACATCAAATGAGAAGAGAGGATTCACTTGAGAAGGCTTTGATGCTGGGAAAGGTGGAGGACAAAAGAAAAAGGGACGGCCAAAAATGAGATGGCTAGATGGTATTGTGGATGCAGTGGGAACAGAGCTGGGTGGGCTGAGGAGGATGGTGGTGGACAGAGGTGCCTGGTGGACGGTGGTCCATGGGGTCGCGGAGGGTCGGAATCGACTGTGCGACTGAACAACAACAAAAATGGAAAGTATGTTGGGGAACTGAATTTCGGACCTCTGGTTCTTCAGCCTGACACATTGAGCTGTCTAGCCATTAGTTTCAAAAATTAGCCAGCTTTTTTGGTAGAGGGGGGCTGCCTCCCTCCCTCTATTGTCAGTCTGCCCACCATTGGGGTATATAATGATACAGTAATACCTCAGATAATGCTAAGGCTTGGTTCCACAAGTCTTGGTGTTATCTGATTTTTAGTGTTATCCGATCCATGTTAAAATCCTTTGGGATGGATCGGATAACGTTAAAGCTCCATAGAGATACATTGTAACCGCACAGGCGTTAGTGGTTGTTATCCGATCCATCCCATAGGACCTTAACGTTATTCAATCCAATTCTCCTCCCCAGATTACTTAACGTTATGCGATTTTAGCGTTATCCGAGGTAAACGTTATCCGAGGTATTACTGTACAAGAATCGAATTGCTGACCTTCCGCCTCCCAGTCAGCGTCTTAGCCACTTGAGCCACTGCAGTCCAGACAATTATAGAGTTACTATAGCAACATTTACAATTGTTTGGTGGGGTGAGAAGAATGTGCTATACCCACTTCTAATTGTGGGCCTTACCTCTCAGAATTTATTGGGGAATTTCTTCCACATCCACAAAAAATATATGGAATTTTGTCCTTCAACCCACATTTCTTTTCTCAAAGATAGGATGTTCCTACTACCATATAGTCGTTATCTAAATACTCTTAATGTTGTTGATAAAGCTAAAGTACTTGGACATCAAATGAGAGAGAAGATTCACTTGCGAAAGCCTTGATGCTTGGAAAAGTCGAGGGCAAAAGAAAAAGGAGGTGGCCAAAGATGACGTGTCTGGATGGTATTGTAGACAGACACAATGGGCACAGAGCTGAGTGGGTTGAGGAGGATGGTAGAGGACAGAAGTGCCTGGCGGATGGTGGTCCATGGGGTTGCAAAAGGTCGGAATCGACTGTGTGACTGAACAACAAGCTTGACAGGAGAAAATGTTGTTTTCAAATAAACTGTTGTCTTACTCCTAAAAAGTATGTTCCTTTCCCAATAGTATTCTAGCTCAGATGATGTTTTATAAAGGAAAGATGAACCATGGTCCAGCTTTAAGAAGAGAGTGGTTCATGAAGACGGAGAGAACAAATGGTCCTGAAGATGTCCCAGATGCTTGGCTCTGAGTCTCTGATGCAAAATCAGCAGGGAAGATGAAGTACAGATTTAGCATTTTTGCTTTACCCAGCTGCAATGGGTTATCATAAGGAGATGCCCCTTCCCTCTGCATTTACATAAACAGGAGCATATGGGCCTTTGTTATTTAATTACTCCTGGATTTCAGCTATTAGGTTAAATTAAAATTCATAAGCCCCAACAATGTTCCTTTGAAGCCTTGAGTGTCAGCTGGTGCTTGAGGACAGGTTACTGCTAGGAATTAAATATTTCTGTTTAAGATACCACTTTCTCTCTCCTGCTTTCTTGTTCTCTTTCACTTGCTCCCCCCCCCCCAACACCTTCAAGCAGAAGCTCCTCATTAATTGAGCTACAAAGTATAGAATGCGCCACAAAACTTCCATGCAAATCTCTTTGCACTGACAGCACAAATAAATCCATTTTACTGCCGCACTAATTGATTTTAGCTCATTAGGCGTGCTTTCCCCCTAATTTGATAAGGAAGTGTGAAAGTATTTCCCCTACCAACAGCAGGCTTGGTAGGGTATTTGGAGGAAACGTGTTAATTAGACACAATGCTTCTGTCATCCTGGTGGGTTTTCTTCCCATAGTGTAGCAAACAAACCTATGAGATGGGGGGGGGGGAGGCTCCTTTGTCAAATGAGTCCTTCTTTCTTTGGTGGAAGAAAAGTGCAATGCACATGTATCATTTACACACACAACAATTTACTTCATTTTGATCAGATACTGGAAATATATGAAGAGCAGCTGGTTCCTTGGCTGCTGATTGCTTTGTTTCATGGTGACACTGGGCAGAAGATGGATAAAGAAAACAGCATACAAAATTGTTTTATACCAATTTAGTTAACAAGACCAGCAGTGATTTCAAAGCAGTACTTGCCTAGCCTAGGAACATTTCCTGCTTGAGGCAAAGGACGAGGTGATGTTGCTTACCTGTTAGTATAAGTGCCTGGGCAGCACCATGTTGCAAGATGGATATGGTCATTGTACCAGTTCTCTAGGATAATATGCTTTAATGTAAACGTAAAACAGCTGTACCTCCTTAAGGGTTCTCCAATTGGAACAGCAATTGGAACAGCACAGGTGTAGCTCATTGATGATGTAACTCCAAGACTTTGCTTAAAAACCCCAAGCCAGGCCGCTAGGCCAGCTGGCTGCCAGGCCTTTTTAGGAACTGTGGTAGTACATCAGTATAGGTAAAGGTATTAAATACACATTAAAATACACACAGACACACCAAATCCAAAGGTGAGTCACTTACCCTGGGGAGCAGGCTATAGGGAGCTTCAGGCTAGCAGCTTCTCTTCCTCCTCCCTGCTTGGGGAGGACAGCAAGGAGGCCGTGCATACGCAGCAAGCACTGTAGGCATGCATGCACACCAGGTGCTTGGCGCGCATGTGCAGTGGGGGAACCAGTAAAAGGTAAGCCCCGAAGGTGGTTTCCCCCAAAAGCCGCTACCGGTTCTCCAGGTCACTGGGGAAAGTTACTACCGGTTCTGGCGAACTGGTGTGAACCTGTTGCAATTGTTATTGAAGATATATATACTATATATGTGATATTTGTAATTTACTATGTGATGTCTGTAATTTTTTTTTATGCTATGGAATGTGCTATGTAACTGTAACTGTTTCTTCTGTAAGCCACCCAGAGTCGCTATGCAAGTGGAGCGGCATATAAGTCAAAATACAAATACAAACAAATACAAATACAAAATCCCATCACTGGGTACCCAAACACTGGGCTGTTGACCGGTACCAGGCCTTGGGATGTCCCAAAATGGGCTGTGGTGGTGAGTGGCACTGGGCCCCCCAATGGTAGCCTTTTGCCCTCAACATGCTTCACCGGTCTGCCCGGTGAACAGAGCAAGAGCATGGGCTTCAGACACAGCAGATAAACAAGTGGTCAGGGCCCTCCTCCATGTTGCTTAACTTTGGCAGGGCTCCGTCCCCCCCCCCAGAGTGCACCATCCAATCCTACCACCCTCACTTACCAGTCTCATGAAAAAATTGTTTAGCATAAAACCAGTGTGGTGCAAAAAAAGGTTGGGTACCGTTGCTGTAGTCCATGCTGTCCAACCTGACTGTGCTTTGCTTCTTTATTTATTTTATTTATTTATTTACTCATATTTATTATCCTGCCCCAATCAGGTAAACCCGACTCTGGGCAGCTTACACATAAATTAAAATCAAAAGTTAAGCCTATAATAATATTAATACTAGTACTGTACTAATTTAAAACTTTAAAAGTTCACAGAAAGAACATTAAAATGAAACAGAAAGGGTGGCATCAATGTATTGCAACCCCAGTTAGGGATGTGGACATCCCAGTTAGGGATGTGGACAATAAAAATGCTTCTGTTTCTTTCCATTTTAGAGTTCTTTTGGGATATAGTTCTTTCAGCGATTTTTTAAATTATTTTTTTCACAATGGTCCTTTCATTAACATGAAGAGGAAAGTGTCTTTCATGTTGTTTCGTTTTGAAATCCCCTTTCCTGTTTCTAGCATGTGCACGCATGCATGCATGCATGCATGTATGCATGCACACACTTTAAAACTATTCGAGGAAAGTAAAGGTAGACAGAAGAGAATCAGTCTACTCCAAAAGCAGGCAACAGTGCATGAGAAAGAAAAATAATCAGTCATTCTTCCCAAATACTGTACATTCCTTTGACAGAATATAGAAATACACAGCAAACTAATTAAAGAACAATTTTTAGAAATTCAATCAAAGATGGAAAGCATTGTGTTTGCACACACATGTAAACACATGTGCACAGGGAATAATAGCAAAACAAGCACACATACACACAGCCCTCATTCCCAAAAACCAAGAAAAGCAAACAAGCAAATAAAGATTGAAAGGGAGACATTTAGAGCTAATCTGAATAATCTATTGTTGCTGATGGCTGTGGGAAGCTGTATTGTTGTGCTTGCTTGCCTGTCATTTTGCTTAATCACACCCTTCGCTCTTTGACCCCTGAATTTGGTGCATAAAAACCATGCCTGTAAGTTTCACTCCTTGTCTGAAGAAGTGGACTTGATCCACGAAAGCTAACAATAAAAATATAGCAGTTAGTCTTTAAAGTGCTAGTGTTTTTTATTTTGTTTTGTTTTGTTTTCTGATATGCCTGAACCACAGACTAACACAGCTACTATTAAAAATACCTGAGGCAGAGTTTGATTCCCATTTAGGGCTTCTACAGCCCAGATTTTAAAAGCAATTATATCCTCTCTGGTTAACATAGAGTTCTCTGTTATAAGATTGCCAAAAGCAGTTCCATTTGTTGTGGAGCCATTGTGGCTTAGAGGTTGAAATTTTGGCTTGTAAGCAGAAGGTCGGGGTTCGATTCCCTAGGAAGAATGGTGGGAACAGTATATAATGGCTGGTGTTGCTGCCCCGCCCCTGCTTCCCCTTGAGTTAAGCCCTGTGCATTGCTGGCTTAGCTTCTACCTTCCCACCAGTGATGGGATGTCCCCGGTTCCAGACGGTTCCCTGGAACCGGTAGAACCAATCCCGGAGGGTTCTCCGGGAGGGGAGTCCACTTTTGAGGCGTCCGGTTCCAGACGCCTCACCGAAAGAAAAAAAAAAAATAAAATTGGAGCAAAAATGGCTCCAATTGACTGCGCATGCGCAGAAACTCAATCTGACGCATTGCGCATGCGTCAAATTGAGTTTCTGGTCATGCACACTAAATTGGAGCCAAATGGCTCCAATTTTTTAAAAAAATTCTTCCGAAGCTGGAGCCGCCCCTTTTTAGAGTGGCTCCGGCAGCAGCGGCGGCAGCCCTAAGAGAAGGGCACCTCCCCTAGCCGGCCACCGAGCTCCCACGGGCACGTTGGTGCCTGCCCGGGCCGTCCGCCCGCACCGCGCCCTCCTAGGGACTTGGGCCCAACAAACCCCCATGCACTGGGTAAGCCCGGCGGGGCTTGCCACCGCCGCATCCTCCTCCGCCGGGTGCCTGCAGCTTCCTCGGGCCGGTGCCTTTTCGGCCCGGCTCTGGCTGCGGCCATGGGCGGCCAGGGCCTGCGGGCAGCAGTGGCTCCAGCCCCTGGCCGCGGCTGGAGCCGCCACCATACCCACTGCTGCCCGCAGGCCCTGGACGCCCGTGGCTGCAGCCAGAGCCGGGCTGAAAAGGCACCGGCCCGAGGAAGCTGCAGGCGCCCGGTGGAGGAGGATGCGGCGGTGGCGAGCCCCGCCGGGCTTACCCAGGGCATGGGGGTTTGTCAGGCCCAAGTCCCTAGGAGGGCGCGGCGTGGGCACCAACGTGCCCGTGGGAGCTCAGTGGCCGGCCAGGGGCTGCAGGCGGCTGTGGCAGCCGTGGCCGGCGGCTGCAGGGCCGGCCGCGGCCTTCGTAGGAGGAAACGGCCACAGTCGGGGGCAGCGTGTCTTGCCGGGTGGCCCCGGGCCACATGGAGGTTCGTCGGCGCCAAGGAAGGTAAGTGAGGCTTTTATATTTAGGGTGGGTGGGTGATTTATTTGTGTTTTGGGTGGGTGGTTGTACTTTTATTTAATTTTTATTTTATTTCTTTATTTTATTTCTTTAAGTTATTTACGGGTCTGTGTGCGTGCTTATTTTTTTTATTTTTATTTTATTTTTGGCCTTGCCCACAACGTCATGATGTCATGACGTTGGCTCCGCCCATGACATCATGACATTGGCCACGCCCATGACGTCCATGACATCATGGTGTGGTAGTAAAATTTTTGACATCCCATCACTGCTTCCCACCCTTTGGTTAAGAAAAATAAAATAAAAATAAAAATCCGCCTGCAGGGGCGGAGATTACTGGGGCAGAGTGGGACATTGCCCGATTGCCTGATACCCCAGCATGCCGTTGGTCAGCAGGAGTTCAGCAACACAATAATCCTGCTGTGAAGGAAAGAACAATCATGACTGTTGTGATCTTGAGCTGAGCCAATCAAGGCTGCTGACAACCTTCATTGGTTACACCACAATGGCTTTGCAATTGCCCTCATGATGCCATTGGATGAAAATTTTCTGTAGTGATTTAGCATCTAAAGACAAAAGAAAAATTATATATGTAGAAAGATGAAGGTAAGATTTTACATACAAAGGGTAAAAGAAGAGTTAAAGGAAAGAAGAAAACACAAAAGAACACGAAACTTTTTTATCCTTCTTTCAGTCATACTAATTATTCATTTTTTAGATAGAAGCTCTATTTTGGGAGTCAATAAGGAATGAAAAACAAACAGCCTCTCTCTCTCTCTCTCTCTCTCTCTCTCTCTCTCTGTGTGTGTGTGTGTATGTGTGTTTTCCTTTTACATAAATGTGAAAGTCCCATTCCTATTCTTAAGAATATCTGAGGCATCAATCTCATTTAGAGGGAATCAGGATGGGTAATACGGCATGCAGAGCTCTGTCCTCCAAAGAGAGGAGCCTTGAGGGAATTCTGAAGGAACAGTCAGGAGCTGTTTTGTTGTCTCCCAGCATCTGGTGCCTAACAGGATTGCCTCACTCTGTTTGATGGTAGGGCCAACTCTGAATATTCTGTTTGTAGGGTTTGATCTGTGATAGCTGTGATAATAATGTGACTGTGCTTTCATTTCAGTTGTGATCTTATTTGTTGTGATCTTGAGCCAAGGCAATCAAGAGACCAGATCTGGTTTATTCAAAGCTTTAAAAATTATTATTTTTTTTAAAAAAAGTTTTCTGCACATACATGTAGCATAAAAGAAATTACTCTTACAAAAACCATAAAACTGAACTCTACCACGGTGAGGCAGAGGCTGCTTTTCAGATTTTGTTAACACTGTTTTCTGGGGATCTCTGGGTTCAGTGTCTTCCTCATAAACAACTAGGCCAAGTCATTCATGAAATCTATTTCCTATGAAATACATGTAGAAAAAAAATCCTTGCTGAAGATTGCCTTTCTAGAACCCTTTGCTCAAACTTTAAAGGCATAACTAAATGTTTAATTAATAAATGAATGAATGTATCCCCCACCACTAACTTGCTGCTCAGTTAAGTATCTGGCCTGATGTTACTTGGACTGTGAATGTAACTTTGAGAATCAAATTGGGGCTAATTTAGCATGACAGCTTCTTGAGCTAACTAAAGACAAGCTCTCAAGTGACCTTATTTGTTCTTTTTCAAGGGTTTGAACTCTTAAAAGTTCTACTTTCTGCTCTGTGTTGTGGAAAGTTCTGGACTAGTTTTTAAGTTGTTTTTGTACAGCTATGGTATGTCTGGGCAAGCAGCTTTTCTCATAGCAGATTGAGTGTGCCATCACTAAGGCAAATTGAATGTCATCTTCTTGCTACACAAGGAAGAGGAGTCAACTAATTTGGTTCCATGCTACTCCAGGAAGAGGAGTCAACTAACTGGAGAGGGGGATTGCATTTTACCAGGTACGGATGTAATCCTAACTCTTCATGGCCAGTGGTGATGGACTGTGGGCATTGTAATCCAAATTAGAGGTTGCCCATTGCTGCATTACAAACTGAACTTGTTCACCACAATCAGTTAGCCTCATTTTGCTTGACATTATGATCTACTGCAAACCATAGGAGGAGGATCTACAACTCCCAGAATCCTAAAGAGAGTTTCCTCAATACCTGTATAACTTTAAGGGCCCAAGATCACTAAATCAACATCTAGCTCCGTAGATATCAATTTGTCTAGATCTGAGGCAGGTCTTCTTGACAATCTCCTGGGACTCACTCATTCCTCCCTCCCATGTCTGACATGTGTTGCACTATCTAGGTGGTGCAGTTGGCTTCCAAGGAAGAGCATGTTTATGGGGTTCTTTGAAGTTCCTCTTTTTCTGTATGTGCATGTACGCACACCAGTGGTGGGATGTCAAAAATTTTACTACCCCACCGTAATGTCATCACAGTGTGGGTGTGTGGGTGATGTCATGATGTCATGGGTGGGGCTAAAGAAAAAATAAAAATAAAAAATAAGCACACACACACCTCAACCCACCAACCCACAACACAAACCCATAATTAAATTAATTTAAATAAATAAATAAATAAATAAAACTATATTAAAATACAAACACAAATCAACCGGAACTTTTAAACCAGAGCTTAAAGCTTATTCTGGCTAATCTTTCTCACACTAGGTCAGATGGAAGGAACTACAGAATGAACTCACCACAAGATGGCTTCATTTTAGCACTTTTCAACTTTTCAACAGTTAAAGAAGTTAGGTACTAAGTCTTTGCCTAACCAGTTCTCTAGGATAATATGCCTTAATGTAAATGTAAAACAGCTGTACTTCCTTAAGGGTTCTCCAATTGGAACAGCAATTGGAACAGCACAGGTGTAGCTTATTGATGAGGTAACTCCAAGACTTCACTTAAAAACCCCAAGCCAGGCCGCCAAGCCTTTTTAGGAACTGTGGTAGTACGTCAATATAGATAAAAGTATTAGATATACATTAAAATACACACAGACACGCCACATCCAACGGTGAATCACTTACCCTGGGGAACAGGCTATAGGGAGCTTCAGGCTAGCAGCTTCTCTTCCTCCTCCCCGCTTGGGAGGACAGCAAGGAGGCCGTGCATATGTGCCATGCACTGTAGGCGTGCATGCACACCAAGTGCTTGGCGCACACGCGCAGTGGGAGAACCAGTGAAAAGGTAAGCCCCGAAGGTGGATCCCCCCAAAAAAGCTGCAACCAGTTCTCCAGGCCACTGGGAAAAGTTACTACCGGTTCTGGAGAACTGGTGAGAACCTGTTACATCCCATCACTGACGCACACACACTAGATATAGCTCCACAATCTTGTGGTTGCTTCTGATTATTCAAATTCACTTAGTGTCTGAAAAAGTGAAGGCCAAAATGAATCTTGTTGAATACTGTGTTATTATTCGAAGCCATTTGTGGCCTTCCAGATGTTCTTGGACAATAGTTCCCATATCTCTAACATTGGGTATCCTGGCCAGATTTGACAGGAACAACAGTCCAGAAACACCTGGAGGGCCACAAACTGCTATACCTGCTAAGTATGTCTCCCTTCAGTTTCTATATGCCAAAAGGAAAGATGAAGAGGTTTTGACATGGATAGCATATAATAACTCAGGAGTTCTCAACCTTTTGAAGCTGAAGGTCGGATGGCCATTTTGCCCTTCCTCCATCACATGGCATTTCCTGGTGCGGTGGAGGTGGTGGTGGGGCACATGAAATGGTGCCATGGTCTGTGGGCCACAGGTTGAAAATCCCTCTAATAACTGAAGGGTGAAACTGGGGTACACAAAAGGAGCCTTCTTGGAGATTGTAGTATTTCTGAATCACAATTGGACATACCCTGGTAATGTTAAATTTGTGTTGCCAGCTATTCTTTCTCACACTAGGTCAGGTGCAGTAGCATAGGGTGGGTTTCAGTCGCCCAGGGCCACAGGCCAAACTCACCCCCCGGCTCACCCCCACCCCCGGTAGGAAAGTCCTACCTTCAGGCTTCACTGGGGTAGGAGGTGGGGCGGCCACGTGCCTGGGACCCTGATGGTGCTGGCGAGGCCCAGGGTCTGGGGTGGTGTGGTGCGGGCCCAGAAGGGAGCCCACCATTGGGGTCCAAGGCACACAGCTGCCCCGTCTCAAAGCACAGCGGCAGCAGCTCATCCACCTTTAGCAGCAGCGGTGCCCAGGAAGGCCGGAAGCGAGGCCGGTGGTTGCCGTGGAACAGTATCTGTGGCCAGAGCAGCGCCGACCAGGCCTTGTGAGGGGAGATCCTCAGCCTGGCTGGTACTGCTCCGGCCATGGGTGCTGGGCCACAACGACCACCGACCTCACCCCTCTGGGCGCCGCTGCCGCCAAAGGCGGATGACCTGCCGCCACTGGGCTAAGAGGTGGGGCGGCTGTGTGCCTGGGATGCTGATAGTGTGCTCACTGCTGGGCCATGCCGCCCCACCCCAGACCTTAGCCCACACCATTGGGGCCCCAGGCATGCAGCCGCCCTGTCTCCTACCCCGGCAGCGGCACCCAGGAAAGCAGGAAGTGAGGCCAGCGGTCATTGTGGCCCAGTGGCTGGAGCAGCACCAGCCAGGCATTGCGGGGGTGGTGGTCCTCTGTTTGGCTGGCACTGGGCCATGGTGACCACCGACCTCGCTTCCTGACTTTCTCGGTGTCGCTGCCGGGCTAGGAGGCGAGTTGGACGTGCGCCTGGGACCCCAATGGTGGGCTGTCTGCTGGGGCCACGCTGTCCCACCCCAGACCTTAGCCTGTGCCGTTGGGGCCCCAGACATGCAGCCGCTCTGTCTCCTACCCCGGTGGCGGCAGCGGCACCCAGGAAAGCAGGAAGCGAGGCCGGCGGTCATTGTGGCCCAGTGGCTGGAGCAGCACCAGCCAGGCATTGTGGGGGTGGTGGTCCTCTGTTTGGCCGGCGCTGGGCCATGGCGACCACCGGCCTTACTTCCCGCCTTCCTGGGCGTTGCTGCCAGGCTAGGAGACGGGTTGGCTGTGTGCTTGGGACCCCAATGGTGGGCTGTCCGCTGGGGCTGCGCTGCCCCTGCCTGGCAAGTGGTAAGGAGGGGGCACCTGGGGAGGAGGGGGATGGAGGAGGGGGAGTGGGATCCCCTGGCCTCCACCACACCATTGGGCCCACGCCCTCCGGGGCGGGGCCCTGGGCGCTGGTGGTGGCAGAGGGTCCAAGCACCCACCCTGGGCACCAGGAAGTCCGGGGCAGTGGGATCGCTGTCCCCCGCAAAGTGCTGCCCAGGGCTGGCCGCCCCCCTTGGCCCCCCTCACTATGGCTCTGGTCAGACGAAAGGACCTGGACAATGAACTCAGCAAAAGGTGCCTTCATTTTTGACAGTTTCACATCTGGCCTGGACATGGAAGAAGAAGGCCGAAACTCCTGTACCCAAACTCTGTAGCCACAGTAGGAGTTATTGATTTCAGAGAAGTTACTGCTTCTTAGACGTATGTATAATAGGTAAAAATGCATAAGAAAGAAATGAAACAAAGATTAAAAGAAAAATTTAAAGAAAACAAACCATTGTAGCACCTTAAATACAAACTGCTACAATTTAATGTGAGCTTTCATGAATTAAATATACGAGTGAGACTACATGGCAAACATATATACTGTACATGGCCTTAAAATATAGATACAGTATAGTGATTAGTTATACACAAGTTGCAAATAGTCAGTGAGGGAATATCCTACTTTGTGATGACTTGAAACCATTGCTTTATGTTCAGTTATTTTCCAATGGAGATTAGTCCAGTAAACAGTGACAATGGCAGGTGAGTGTAGGAACCTAGACTAAGATACACACAGATGCAAATTGTGTGAATGTAGGTGGCAATAGTAATTAGCAATTACACTTATATACTGCCCCTTAGAGTTTAAAGATCTCTCTGGGAGGTTCACAGGTAATTAGCTGGGTACTCATTTTACTGACTTTGGAAGGTTGAGTTATCCTTAAAACCAGTCAGCATCAAACACAAATTATGAGCAAAATGTTGGCTTCAGGACTGCAACTTAACCATGGAACAATGAGGCCTCATAGTTTCCCCACCTAGTGATAACTTAAGTACCTAATTTAATATTCAGTTATTTTCTAATGAAGCTTTGTTCTTGAAAGCTTGTACTGAAAAGAGGCAATGATTAGTTGGAAAGGAAAAATGAAAAATAATTGCAAGTAATGTAGCATGTAACATTTGGTAATGGCTGAAAAAAAACACCTGACTAATATTTAATCTGTTGAGATGGGTATCAAGCACATATATGTATGCATGTATGTAAATAATAATAATAATAATAATAATAATAATAATAATAATAATAATAATAATAATAATAATAATAATAATAATAATAATAATAATAATAATAATAATAATAATATCTTTCTTTCTTTCTTTCTTTCCAATTTGTACTGCTGCCCAACTCCAAAGACTCTGGGTGGCTCACAGAACAGAAAGACTAGTCATCATCATCATCATCATCATCATCATCATCATCATCATCATCATCATCATCATCATCATCATCATCATCATCATCATCATCATCATTATTATTATTATTATTATTATTATTATTATTATTATTATTATTATTATTATTATTATTATTATGTGTCAAATTATTCTGTGTCTAAAGGATTTTTTCAGAAGAAACTTTGCTCTGGCGATGTCCAAATGAGGCTCCTTTCATGTCCCCAAGAAATGGGACAGAGATGGGTGCTCAATCTGCCATGCAGTACCCAGGTCTCAAACTGCCGACTTGCCAGCCTTCCAGATAACAAGGTGAGCTTCTTAACCACTGAGCTATCACAGAGTGATAGACTAGGATTTGGAAGACCTGCGTTCAAATCTCCATTCAGCAATGGAAACTCAATGGGGGTGTGAAACTGGTAAAATCTTTCCTTAAAAGTCTCACTTATCTTGAAAGCCCCATTATGCTCACTATAAGTTGATTCCTACTTCACAGCACATAACAACAATTTTGACTAAAGGTGTTTACTCATCAGGTTTTCTTTGCAGGTTTTGAAAACATAACCATATAAAGAATTTTGGGTGCAAAGAACACCATTTAAAATGAGATTATCTAAATAAACATCAGTACAGTATATGGAATGCTGGAAAAGAATATAAGTATGCTTCTCACAAAAGCACTTAACACAATTCATAGTTCACTGTGAATATGGTTCTATCTGGAGAAGAGGAGTGGGATCTAATATGGATGAGCAAAGGAATAACATTTCTTGCAAACCATGTTTACAGATATTTGCATCAGAGATATGCTGTTTGTTATGCTAACATCCCTATCCTTCTCTGAAAGCAAGCTAACAGGACAGATTGATGGGGTTGATTCCATTGATACCGATGGCAAGGATCCAGTTAAATTCAAGGGAATCACAACTGAATTTATTACAATGTTGTTTACTGTATCAGAAACATTTTTTCAGGCTTAATAGTTTTAGCACGTCTTCTCGATGATTCATTGGGTTCTTTTCTACTGGCAAGCTGTCATATCGAATAACATTGCTATAGCCCAATTTTAGTCTGTACCACTTAACACTGGTGAAATTCACTGACGAAAGCAATTCAACTCATGACCGCTGCCAGTGTGTCAGCTCATCAGCTGGCCTTTCATCTTCTGTATACATAAAGATAAACACGTTATTTTTCCCAAGAATGCTGAGCCTGAGCTTAAGTATTAGGAGAGGAGCAATGGTGGATAACCTCTGGACTGCAAGCCATGGAATTCAGAATGTGTGCAAGTTTAAAATGATAAGTGAGCGAATTTGAGTCTAAATCATACAAGATCGTTTCAGTCTATCCTTCAAGGCTACAGACTCTGAACCTTTGCTAAGTCTTGTGAGGTTACCAGAGGTGGGCCTATTGGTGTTTTTGGACTCCAACTCTCAGAAATCCTCCATCAACAGGATTCTTGAAGTTGTAGTCCAAAAACCACAAATAGGCACACCTCTAGTGGCCATACATCCTCAGACAACTCTATGAAGATGTTCAGATGACCAGATGACAAGATTTTACCAGAGCATAGTAACATAATATTTATAAGAGAAAAAAAAATCTGACCAGCAAGTCTACCATTCAAAGATGTTTTTGACAATAGACACATATATTTGTGAGTAAAATATTTCTGCAAACAAAAGCTACACAGGGTTCAATAGTTCATGCTTTCATACATCCAAATAACCCAACAGAGTGTGAGTCCATTGTTCCAGCACTTTGTGTGTATGACATGTGTTTCTGCAGTTCTGTGGAAAGCATCGATGTGACCTAAGCTAATGCTGGACTTTGAGGCTTCTTGCCTGTGCATTTGTTCTCCTGCCCTTAGACTGAGGGCCAAGCAACCATTTCATTCAGAAAATTGCCTCGCCATCTATGAGTTATTATGGCGATTAGCAGTAGTACCAATAATTGGTATTGCTATATATGGAGGATACAGTTAATTACCAAAATCCATTGTTGTTACATGTCATACAACTTTACTGCACAGATCTACCACTGAAGGCCCTCTTGAGGTTAAGGCCTGGCCTAAACGTTTCTGTTAGCGCCTTCTCTCATAGAACTTGTGTGATTGTGTGAAATAACATGCCAGCCACACCTGAGGATATGTACCTGGCTGTATGCTGGAATGTTCATAAGGAAATCTATTGGGACTATATATTATAGGGCCTGTCTTGAGTAATTGTTCTCTTTCCAAATAGAGAGGAAAGAAAGAAACTATGCATCTGGGGTGTCTTCTAAAATTTGGTGTACATGTACAGAATTTATTTTACCGTTTCTCTCATGTACATGGCTGTATGCTGGAATGTTCATAAGGAAATCTATTGGGACTATATATTATGTTTATACAGTTGGTTCCTAAAGTAATATTAAGGTACATTTCCTCAGTCCTTCAAAATTCCTTCCATTTTTGTGGCTTGGAAAGAAATTACTTTTCTGTCAGCCCAAGCTCACTCTCCTGTCTTGAGAAAGAACAGGTGGTCGAGACCAGTAAAATCCGACTGAAAGCAATAATGACTTAGTGAAAAGCAATAGTATGATTACTGTATTCAGTAGACAGTAATCTAGCAGTACCACAAATCACCACCATTTCTTCACTTGTTATGGAAAGGCTCTGTCTGGAGTGATTTCTGAACGTCTCTTGGTCACCAAAGTTATGTGCCTCACTTTCCATGAGTAATTATGTGCCATCAAATCAATTCTGTCTTATGGTGGTCCTTTCCAAGCCTACCCGATATTGAGTACTCAGAAATAGTTTACCATTTCTTTCTTCTTGGATGCTCTTGGAATGTGTAGCTTGCCCAAGACCACAGCAACCAGCTCTTCTCCTACAAGGCACAGTGGGGAATAGGAGATAATGATAGCTTCAGAAATTAATTCTCTTCAGCTGTCCTCCATGGCATCTTAAATGTCCTCTATTCAGCATTTGACGGATCTGCTAGACACTCTTCCTCAAACTGAGAAGCATTTTATCTGACAAGATGATGGCCTAATCTCACTAGACCCAGTGATCTAGTAGCCTGTTTTCTCTATGGAAAAGATTGAAAAGTTATTTCCAAAACCTAATTTATTGTTGAAAATATTATTTTCAAAGGAGTAAAAGAAGTATTACTATTCTATAATTTTCTAAGAGGAAAAACATTCTGCATTCCCCATCCTTCCCATTGGGATTTACAAGGACACATTTGTGTTCATATGTGCCTTTTATTGTTTCAGATTTGGCTGTTTGAATTTTGTTTCGAAAGGCAAAGGCACTGAGAAAATCCCTTTAGAATGAGAAAATGGTATCAAAGGGATAGAGCCTTTCCAGCTTATATTATCTTGTCATAGGATTTGAAATGATCCTAATTTTCATCAAAGAAAAAAAGACACTGTGTGTTTTTTTAGTGTAAGTTTTCATTCCTCCTTTTTATAGTATTTCTCTGGGGGAAGAGACTCTGCAACTGTCCTTAAACCTACTCCTGGTAATCTTTTAGAGAACAAATCCAGAGAACTATACAAAAAGCTTATTGGTTTGGTCAGTTCTTTTGAGGAAGCAAAGTAATCAACTTAAGATACTTTTCTGTATTTCCCTTGGTAGCATTTCTCATTCTTATTGCTTCTTGACTGTCAATGCAGTATTAACCATGTCTACTTGGACGAAACATCAATTGTATTTTAGGACTTGCTCCTAGGTAAGTGGATTTAGGATTTTCAGTTGATGAGCTGATCTCCTTTATGAATAGAAGGGCTATGTTATTGGAATGTATTTTTGCCCAATACTGAAGTATTCCAATCCCCACATTGCTATATCTTACATTGTTCAACAGAACCATCAAACCTATTGTGAACAATTCCCAGGGGAATAAAATGGTCATCATGGATGGGAGAGAAGGATAGGGGCCTGCTTTCATCAATCCAGCGGCATAATTTTAGATCTGGATCCTGCCCTACATTTTCAGATAAATATATGCAAACTTGAAAAATGAGGACTACATTTGATTTTGTTTTAAAACATGTTGAAAAAAGTGGCTGTTTAAGTTTAATTTTAGATACTAAATTTATTATACTTCCAGAAACATATGAATATACATATTGACAAAATGCATGGGGCTGATAGTTCAGCCCCCCCCCCCCCCGATTTGCTCCAGAATCCTGTTTTCGTTGCAGGATGTTTTGACCCCTTCATCCCAAAATGTTATTACTATGATAGTGGAGCAGCAAAAAGATAATAAATACATAATTGTGCTAGGATTATTGGGAGCAAATCTTGCTGCTATAAATAAAACATAAGTAAAATTAGAATTGAAAATTCATCTACATTGACTATAATGGCTAGCTCCCAAAGGAGTTCCAGCTGAACAATATCCAAAGAGTCACAGGATCCTAACCCTTGGTGCATACAAACTGCGACCATAGTGAGTCCAAGACCAATTAATCTAGTAGGTCTTTCTTCTGAGAAAATACATATATATTGCTCAGCATGTCACAACACGACTTTGACCCCCTTTGGGCACCCCCTACTTTTTTGGTTCTGAAGAGAACGGAGGCAGAAGCTGACAGCTGGTGGAACTTGTGTTTGTAACACCAATCCCTTTGCTGCTTCTAGCTGGAGTGGGCCTGTCTGCAGTTCGTGTTGAATCAATCACCTAGGCTGCCTGCATTCTGGGTGATTCAGCCCTGGCTGTAATTGCTCCTGCTGGCTTTGTAGAACGTGTGGACACTGAAGCCTAATTCAATTCTCACACACACAATTATGAGTAACTGTTATGCTTTCAAACATGATCAAGGGCTGTGATTCAAAGCGTAGCAGAAGTGATCTTTCCAATTCTGCTTCCCAATGTAGTCATACCTTTCCTGAGGTGTTAGTGACTTCTCCTTGCCTCACTGCCAACAAGCCCATTTCTATTTTCTTGTTGTTCTTGTGCTGTATCTGATTTAGAATATTGGCGATCATCATGGACATCAGCCATGAAAATTATCCTGAACACAGTGGCCTTCCATTTGTCTTCCATATCGCAGTGTGACATCCATATCACTGATCCAGTCATTTTCTGGTCCTGAGGCACTTTCTGGTCTTGAGCCCTTTTGGCACACAAAGTTCTCATCAGCCCCAGGCCGTTATTGACAAAGCTGCTGCCCTCCATTAAGATGGATTCAAGTGGGATTTAATCCACTTGGAGACCATCACCCTTCACCACCCAAGGCTGTTTGTCCTCAGGGTTGTCAGATTAGTTATCCACTGCCTGATAATTGGCATTGAGTTGCTGGCAGTATGGTCTACTCTATTACCATAGCACAGTGTTCCCCAACCTTTTCTTTTTGGACTTCAATTCCCAGAAGCCTAGGTCAATTCCTCAAAGCACTGATAAACCAATGTAGTGACTTAGGCTTCTGGGAATTGAAGTCCCCTTGTGGAACATGGGCCCCACATTGGGAACCACTGCATGGCATAGTAGGATAACCTGGCCAGACTGGCATTTCTGTTTTGTAGTTGTTAATTTTCATTTGCACCATTCAAAACTTTACCTTCTCTCTCTCCAGATTTTAGAAGCCAGCCACCCCCACCCCCATTTCAGTAATAAAATATTAAAACACTACTAATTTGAAGCAAAAGCCATAGAAACAACTGAGTAACAGCTTGCTCAGTTTATTTTGTTGCTGTTCTGAGGTCTCCAGATGCCAAAGGAAGTAGTATTTCTCCCCTTTCCATTGCTGAGCAGGAAAGGGATTATCTACAGTAGTGGTGCCCAAACTATTTTTTTTGTGGGACAGTCCCAACCCCAACACACAACTCTGGGGTCTGGAGGTGAGCTGCTCCCGTTGCTGACAGTTTTGACGTCAGCAGTGGTGGCGGAGATGATTGTGCTTTGTCTGAGCAGCCTCTTGCTCAGTCCCATCCCCTCTGCAGCCTTTGCCAAAGCCGATCGCTGCCTTGGGAAAATTTTTGGAGCCTCAAGTGTTTCAAGATCTGTGATGCTGGAAGGGTAAACCTGGTGCTCTGTGGTGATGTCATCCTGGGTGTGCCAGGGGGCTCTCCTAGTCCCGCGAATTTTGAAACACAGGAGGCTCCAAAAATTTCCCCGATGTGGCAAAGGCTGCAGAGGGGATGGGACCGAGCAAGAGGCTGCTTGGAGCAGCCCGGACAAAGCACGATTGCCGCCGCTGCTGCCGCCACTGATATCACTTTGGGCCGCATTGATATGCAGGAGCCTAATTGGGCCCGCAGGCCATAGTTTGGGCACCCCTGATCTACAGGTATGACTTGTCTTGCAAGCCACAACTGCTGAAATTGACTCTTCTGGACAAGTATTACAGGGTACAGCCCTATTGTATTCTGGCCCTAAGTGCCTCAGGCTCTTCTTTGAAAGGAAGTATCAAAAATCCAGTTTCTAACCCCGTGAAGCCGGTCACCATAAAAGAGTGGCTAGCCTTCTTTCTGTAGGCTTAAGACAATCAAGCCAAACAAGTTTTTTATAGAAAATGTGTGTGGGTGTTTTTGGATGAAACTTGCCACATACACCCGGTCTGTGAAACAACTTCATTGTCAACTCTTTGGCCAAAATCCTGTTGTCGTTTTTCTTATGCAGTTGACAACCTGGAGAGACTCCAGTGATTGACTGACTTAATAGCAGGGATGATAATGTGGGGCCTAATTAGGTTATTTCTGGCCAGAAGCAGGCTAATATGATGACATTAATTTGGCCAGTTATTAGATTTTCTTTTGTACTAGGGCATTTTGCATGCGTGTAAATGCTGCACTAATTAGGATTTTTCCACATTCACAAAAAATTGCCCTATGTCCAAGTAGGCCCATTCTGAAAATAATGAAGTACTCATTTCATGCCTGGCCATGTCTTGTCATATGACGGGCATGTGATCAGGCATGTGATGTTCATCTCATGAACGAGCTCAATCAGCAGTCACAATTTATGTGAATGTTCTTCCAGAATCAGGAGGGGGAGAACCGGTGCCGCACCTGTTTAGAAGCACATAGTGATGGGGGGAAATGAATAAACTGAAATGGTGTTTGGATGTACAACCCATGCACTGGAAGAGATCTTGTTTCTAGTTCCACAAGTCACACTCAGTGAGCACCATAAAAGCAGGCAGTGCATTTCTAGATGCTAATGTGGCCAGACACCTAGTTACTTCGAAGACTGTCTGACAGTGAAGTGAAGAGGAAAAAGAACGAGAAATGCTGCAAGCAGCTCCAAATGCCAAATGGGCACAGGATGAAGGATCAATAATTAGAACTGGCAGAGTTCTTTTCCTTTCCTTTCTTTTGTTCAAAGACAGAGTATCAAGCAAGGAGTCCAATTTTGCCACATTGGTAGAGAACTGGGTGCAAAGGTGAAATTGTCCTTCACCAATGATACATCTGTGATTCATCAAGTTGCTGGTACTGATGCTGCTCTTGTAAAATCAAATGTAGATAAGGTGGGGTAAAATGGAAGGAATTCTGAGAAAGCTCTGAATATAATTCTAGTGAAGGTAAAGGTTGCCCTTGCTCGAAAGCTAGTTGTATCTGACTCTAGGGTTCAGTGCTCATCTCTGTTTATAGCCGCATCACCCTAAGGACATCAGCCCGTCCCACCAGAGCAGATTGGAGGGGCTCCCTAAGGGTTCCATCTGCCAGAGAGGCTCACTAGAAGGAGAGCCTTCTCCGTAGCTGCTCCAGCCCTGTGGAACCTCTTAACGATCGAGTTGCACCTCCAGACAGAGCTACTGCCTTTTAGAAAAGGTTTAAAAACATGGCTAGCTCACCAGGTATGCTGTGCTGTCGGTGGGCAACACCCCCACCCCCGGGTTGGTTGATACGCTGGCCATCCGGGGTGGTTTTTAAATTTTATTTTAGTTTTAGCTAGTTAGATGAGAATTGGGGCAGAGGATTTTTTGGTTTTGATTATTTTAACTTGAGCTTTTATGTTTTTTTATCGTGGGGATGTTTTTATGTTGGGATTGTGATTTGTTGTAAAATGCCCAGAGTCGCCCCGGTGATGGGGCAGCAATACAAATCAAATAAATAAATAAATAAATAAACAAACAAATAAATAAATAGCCAAAGAACCAGCACTGTCTGTGTCTACAGACATTTCCATGGACATGTGGCAGGCATGCCTCAACACCAGAGCGCATGGAAAACTATTTACCTTCCCACCACTGTTGACCTTCCTATCTATTTGCAATTTCTTGCTTTCGAACTGCTAGTTTGGCAGGAGCTGGACAGAGGCGGGAGCTCACTCCGTCTTGCAGTAACTGGGAATCGAACTTTGACCTTCCAGTCAACAAGTTCAGCATCTTAACCATTTGAGCCTCTGCTGTCCCTGAATATAATCCTACTCCTCCCCAATAGGGTGTCACATGCTCTTGGATCTGATAAACAGAAGCAGTGGCATGCAAAAGTGTAATTTGTTTCAGGAGATGCATGCTTGGCCTATATTTCAGCCCTAAAGTGGAAGGGATAGAGATGAGTGGGCTTCTTCTCTGAACCACAGCTTGGAAACTGCCTGCCTGATGTATTTCTTTGCCATCTTTCTCCCCTTAGGGAATCCAAGGTGGCTCACAACAATTAAAACCAGACAACACTTAGTTAAAATACAATACAAAGTTTCACAATAAACTTTAATCACGATTAATATATATTTTACTCTTTCTTTCAACCAGGCTCCCACCATTGGTCTCCCATTAGTTATTGGAGATGATGTATGGCACCATGACCTATTTAATGAGTGGCTTCTATAAGCATAACATGTCTTCTGTATAGGACTCATTCAAATACCACATGACCATTTTAGGGGGGACGGGGTCAACCAAAAGTCACGGAATGTCACAGGGGGAGGGGGGTTTGGCATGAAGTCATGTGACTCCAAAATTATTGAAAAGTTCCTGACTCAAGAAATACCCAAGACAGAGGCAGGATCTATAAAGAGAAATGAATAAATAAATAAATAAATTGGGGGGCGCAGACTTCAAAGGCTGCTTACCAGATCTTCTCAGGGAAGAGTAACGCAAGGGTGGGGGTGGGGGAGAAAGTAATGCCAGTCCTCTGCCAGGAGAGGAGGAGGAAGTACAGACAAACCTCTCATAAAGAGCATCTCGCTTAAAGAGTAACTCCTTTAAAGAGCAGAATTTTCTCTGAATGTTCGCTTCGCTTAACAAATAAAACTACCCCAAAACTCACTTAACAAAAAAATTGTGGTTCACAATCCCCCCCACAATTTGTTAATTTACAATGGTGTTTCGCTTAAAGAGCAAACTCGATTAAAGAGCAATCCTGTGGAACGCATTATGGTCTTTAAGCGAGGTAGTACTGTAGTAGTAGTCATCTCCCCCTTCCTTCCTTCCTTCCTTGCAGGGATGAAGAGGTCACAGCCCCTCCTTTTGCCCTGAGTGGGAAGAAGGAAAAAAACCCACCCAACCAGAGACCACTTAGTAAGGAAGGTGGTTGGTTGGTTGGTTGGCTGGGAAAGGGTTCCCTTTGTGTTTTCCCGCCGCTACTACAAATCCCAGAATCCATCACCAGCTTCAGCACAGAGCAGGCCATGCCCCCTCCCCCCTGCCCAACCATTTGTGCTCTCTCTCAGTTAGTCTCCAAGGGGGAAAAGAGGCACTTCTTTGGCAGAGGGAGGGGGGGGAAGAGGGTATCCTTGAGAGTTTTCTCCCCTGCTGCCATTCAGGACACCTGGAAGGAGGTGGTGGGTGACTTAAGGGCAATGAGGTGGGGCTTATAATTGGGGGTGGGGAGGTTTTTCCCAAGCAAAAATAAGCCCAAAAGAAGACATTGGAGGAGAGACAGAGGGGTGGGGTGGGGTGGGGGCTTTCCCATTGAGATCCAGATTACAAATATTTTCCCTCTTCCTTCCTTGCTTGCATGATAGGGCTTTGCAAGAGAGGCCTTTCTATCTTGGGATTCTGCCATTTCTCTTCAAATCAGGGAAAACGGAGAAATCACGTGATTTGGTGTGGAGGGAAGTTGGCCAAAAGTCATGAAAAGTCACAGAGGCAGCGGGAGGAGGGGTTGCCTATTTTAGGTCACATGGTATTTGAATGGCTCCATATGTACAGATGCACAGAAATTATCTTGTACTTTTTTCTTTATTTTTATTCGCAAAACAGCCAAGCCAAGTCTTTGGCAAAAGTATTATTGGAAAGAACACACAATCTCATTAGGATAAAGATATCCTTTTGCGACCACATCCCCAACGTCCGGATAAGAGAACAAAGCAGAATCAACGATGAATATCACAAATAGAAATTGTGCTGGGATGGACACATCTCTCAAATGACAGACGGGTCTTGGACAGCAGCAGTCACCGAGTGGTATCCAGAGGAGTAAAAAGACCCCTTGGGAAGAACCAATTTTGAAAAGTTTTGGTTGATCCTGTTAAAGAAGAGCATGGCAACAAAACATATGGAAAACAAGTTGCGACCAAGATATCAAGGGGGAAAAAAAAGAAATATCAGAGAGTAAACAAAACCAAACCAAAAACATTGTGGCACTTAAAAGCTCTGGTATGCTTGAAACATAGACTAACATGATTACTGTTAAAATATATATTTAGATTGAGCTGGAATATGACTGTGTAACAAGGGATTTGGAAAAACTCATTTTGCACTCAAACAACTACCCAGAAACATTGTTACAGCCTATATGCATTTAATTAGACATCAGTTGTCTAATTAAATAGTGCCACCCTGCCTTTTGCTTTTGTCTTGAGTCTTTGTTTGATGCTGTATGTAATGTTCCCCAGAGAAAGATAAAGCAACCATAATTATTTGAGTGATTTACGGAGAAATTAAAACAATCATCTGATTAAATTAAATAATCAGCTGCTGGATAGCTCAGTGGTTTAGAGGTTGAGAGTTTAGTTCCCCACAATGCCTCCTTGACAGGATGTTGACTTGTTGATTCATAGGATCCCTTCCAGCTCTGCAACGCTATTATTAAATTTTTGTTGAATTTTCTTGAGAGGAAAAAGGTTAAGATGGGGGAATGTTGGGTGTAATTACTAATCAACATTGGAGGTGGCCGATTGGGGAAGTCACACATGCATTTACACTAAAAGTGGCACTTGCCAGGAAAAACAAATGCTACCTCCACACAGATGTGGGGATAAATAAATCGCTGATTCTTTTATTTGAATGGCTCCCTTCCAAACAAGATCAGCAATGGTGACTGGAACACCTGGATGATATGAAAGAGGGAATACCATCACTGCTATTCCTAAGTATTTCCTTTCTGCTGCAGTTAAATATTCACAGGAGAAAAATATAAGGTCATCAGTTGTGAACTCTCCAGCCTGGTGAGTAGACAAACCTCTTTAAGAAAGCCAAGTGTAACTTTTGCTTTTGTTGTTGTTCAGTCGCACAGTCGATTCCGACCCTCTGCAACCCCATAGACCACTGTCCACCAGGCACTTCTGTCCTCCACCATCCTCCTCAACTCGCTCAGCTCTGTGCCCATTGCATCGACAATACCATCTAGCCATCTCATTTTTGGCCACCTCCTTCTTCTTTTGCCCTCCACCCTTCCCAGCATCAAGGCCTTCTCAAGTGAATCTTCTCATTTGATGTCCAAAGTACTTTAGCTTCATCTTTACAATTTGACCTTCTAAGGAGCAGTCAGGGTTGATTTCTTCTAAGATTGACCTATTTGTTCTCCTCGCTGTCCAGGGGACTCTCAAAACTCTCCTCCAACACCACATCTCAAAGGCATCTATTCTTCTGCGCTCAGCTTTCCTAATGGTCCAGCTCTCACAACCATACATTGCCACAGGGAATACCATTGCTTTGACTATACGAATTTTTGTTTGCAATGTGATGTCTCTACTTTTCACTATACTCCCCAGGTTTCTCATCACTTGCCTCTCAAGAATCAGTCGCCTTTTTATTTCATGGCTGCAATCACCATCTGCAGTGAGCTTTGATCCTAAGGAAGTAAAATCTGTCACTGCTTCTACTTTTGCTACACAAGATCAAATAACACATTAATAGCAACAGCAATTACACTTATATACCACCCCATAGTCCTCACTCTCTGGGTGGTTCACAAGGTAATTAATATTTTGCTCCCAACACCCTGGATACACATTTTACCAACCTTGGAAGGATGTAAGGCTGAGTCAATCTTGGTCCATCTGAATCGAACTCACAATGCCAGCAGTATAACCACTGCACCACCAGGACTCTTAAAAGAAGTGGGTATTTCCTATTATTACAGCATTTTCCTTACAGGCACATAATGTGATCCGAGTCTGATGCCTGAGTGATCTGACTTGCAAATAGAGACTATCCTTACTTTCCAACAAGTGTCAAATGAAATAAAGCTAATTTGCAAAAGCTTGAGGATACATGGTTATTATTTGTTGTTGTTCAATTGCCCAGTCGATTCTGACCCTTTGTGACCCTATGGACCATTGCCCGCCAGGCACCTCTGTCTTCCATCCTCCTCTTCAGCCCTCCCAGCTTTGTGCCCATTGCATCTACAATACCATTTAGCCATCTCATTTTCTGCCTCCCCCTTCTTCTTTTGCCCTCCACCTTTCCCAGCATCAAGGCCTTCTCAAGCTAATCCTCTCTTCTCATTTGATGTCCAAAGTACTTTAGCTTCATCTTTACTATTTGACCATCTAAGGAGCAGTCAGGATTGATTTATTCTAGGATCGACCTATTTGTTCTCCTTGCTGTCCAGGGGACTCTCAAAACTCTCTTCCAACACCACATCTCAAAGGCATCTATTCTTCCGCGCTCAGCTTTCCTAATGGTCCAGCTCTCACAACCGTACATTACCACTGAGAATACCATTGCTTTGACTATGCTAATTTGGGTTTGCAAGGTGATGTCTCTGCTTTTAACTATGGTATGTTCCCCAGGTTTCTCATAGCTTGTCTGCTAAGAATTTCATGGCTGCAATCACAATCTGTAGTGATCTTGGATCCTAAGAAAGTAAAATCTGTCACTGCTTCTCCTTCCTCCCCCTCTATTTTCCAGGGACTGATAGGGCCTGTTGCCATTACTGTATCTTGTTTTTTTTTACATATATTGAGTCTCAAGCCAGCTTTTGCACTCTCTTCTTTCAACATAAGCAGGAGCTTCTTTAGGTCTTCCTCACTTTCTGCCATTAGGGTAGTATCATCTGCGTACTGTATCTCAAGTTGTTGATATTTCTCCCAGCAATTTTGATTCCAAATTGTGATTCCTTCATCCCTGCATTGCGCATTATGTGCTCTGTGTATAAGTTGAATAAGCAGAGTGACAAAATGCAGCCTTGTCTTACTCCTTTTCCTATTCCAAACCACTCTGTCATTCCATATTCTGTCCTAACTGTTGCTCCTTGATTCATGTACAGGTTTCTCATGAGGCCTATAAGGTGTTTTGGTTTTCCCATCTCTTTAACTACTTGTGACATTTTGTTGTGGTCCACACAGTCAAAGGCCTTGGTGTAGTCAATGAAACAGAAGTAGACTTGTTTCTGATATTCCTTTGTTTTCTCCATGATCCAATGTATGTTGGCAGTGTGGTCTCTAGTTCCCCTGCCTCTTCTGAACCCCACCTGTACTTCTGGTAATTCTCTCTCCATGTGCTGCTGAGGTCTATCCTGTATTATTAGTAATTAACAACTAAAACAAGTGGGTGGTGAGAGATTTATTTTGAACAAATGCACAGGAAGTGGGATACAACATTTCTCTTCCATTTTTAAAAACTGTTGGGAAATGTGCACATATGCTTAACACAAATATTCATGATATACAGTTGCAGAAATTCTTCAAGAATTCAAAATGCTTCAAATGCAGGAAGGTAGTTGTAACCCTCATATGAGACCAAAGGGGTTTGTGCCACTCAATGTGCAGAACCTATACCTATACCAAACTATACCTATCAAAATTAATGAGATGCCCAGTTGGGGGGCTTCAGGTAAGTGTAAACTGGTCCAATGTCTCATATATTCAGTGGTAGGATTCAGCAGGTTTGCCCCAGTTCACCAGAACCGGTAGCAGAAATTCTGGTTGGCCCTGCCCATCCAAGTTTTAAAATAAAATAGTCCTAATTCAGGTGCAACACAGGGCTTTCCCCCTGGCCATGCCCACTATACCATGCCAACAGAGTAGGTAGTAAAAATTTTTTGAATCCCACCACTGTACATATTTCTCTGTTATTTCCTATCCTAGATAATTAATTAATTTCTTAGCCTGCCTTGTACTTGGTATCTTTCTCTTCCTCCTTTCCTGATTCTGGAAGATTTACTCTGCTTTAGACTATGACTCTTAGAATCACTCACTCAACATGAGAGAAAAAAAAGCATTCAGCCATGGCGGCTGGGGAATTTTGGGAACTGTTCAACAAAGAGATGTGTCCAAGCTTTGCTCCCTCTCTCTAGCTCTTCACTAGATATTACACATCTGCCCTAGAAGATTCCATTGTCTTATTACTAATGCAATTTTTACGCCTCAAAGAAGTCCCAGATCTTGTGCTGGTGTTGTAATTGAGCTGCCTACTGGTTCATTCACCAGAAGGGATTTCCTGTTTTTTGAGGCACAATCTTAATTATAAATGTAATGAAGGCATTCAAGCATGTGATGAAGGAGAGCTTGCCTGACACACAAACATTTCATGTATTTTCCCATCTTTTGCCAGTGGATGAAATAAATCCAGCATGCCGGTGGTACACATTTGAGTAAATTATTCCTATTTATTTCTGAATTGGCTGAAGGGGTATGAAAATTGGCAGGCAAACAATCAATTAGCCATTGACTGTCCTTGGAATTGTCTTCTTTTGGGTTTGTAACTTATCCAAGCTATCCTGACTGTTGAGGCCAAAATAAATGTGACAATTCTTGTTTAGCTGATTTTCAAAACTGTAAACAGCAGAAATAAATGATCTTTTATCTATTATAAATAACAGGACTGGGCATTGAGTCAATCCAGTGACAGCAGCCAGTGTTCATACTTGTTTACCCAGGGTTTTGCCACACTTACTATTTTTATTCTTAATATGCTATGCAGGAATAAACTACATAACAAATACTGTACCATATTTAGTTTGCCATCTCCCTTTAGAATACCTTTAAATCCAGAATTTTTTGGGAAAAGTTTCTGGAGGATTTTTTTTAAACAAATAACTGACTTACTGAATGACAGAACAATTGACCAACCAACTGACTATACACACAAATGCATGAATGTAGAAACAAATGTACAAATAAACACTATATTCTACCAATTATGTCCCTGGCCATTTTACATGACTTTTCTCTCTCTCTCATCATTAATCTCCAGAACAACCCTGTCAGGAAGGCTTGGTTGAGAAGTACTGACTAACTAGCCGATAACTGATTATCCAGTAACCTTTGGGAGCAAGCAAGGGCTAAAATTTGGTTGTCTCTGTTCCAAGTCCAACACTTTACCCACCATACTCTATTGGATCTCTCAGGTGAGTGCCAAGATTGAAGCAGCATAATGAGGGTGGGGGTTGGGGTGGGGAGAGAAGCAACCATTTGTGCCGTTAATCTGCATAAAATACAACTCAAGCCACCTCAATTTAGGGAACCGAAATACTCTGCCATCTCTTTAGGGAAACTAGGTCAGCAGCGTCCCATTCCTTCAGATTTCAAGACCAAAACCGGAGAGCAGAGGAGGGCTTTTGTAATATCACAAAAGTTGTTGAGGCAACAGTCCCCAGACTTTGTAGCATTGTTGCCAAGCTTTAGGCATTAATAAGGATTAGGGATTGCAAAATTTGTGCCTCACTCCCTGCCTTGCTCCAAATTGTACAGTGGGTACCAAGAAGCCAGGAAGGAGGGGAAGTGACAGGGGAGAGAGCCACTGTGTATGTTTATTTGGCACTATCATTCCATATGGACAAAACAGACAGACAAACAACTTAAGGCTGAATAACTGAGCCCTGGTGCTAGCTTGGAATGATTTAGTGAGGGTACCCAAGATTTATAGCCATCTTACATACTCATACACAAAATCAAACTATCTTAGGCTCCCTTGTGCACCCTGAGATTTGTCTTCCTATTAGGAGACTCTGTCAAGTACAGTATAGCAATTCCCCAGGGCAGGGCCATAGCCAGGATTCTAGATGTGGGTGGGTAAATATTTTTTGAGGATGGGCAACAAAGCCTCTTCTCAATGGATTCCTATGGAAAACTGTGCTTTGCCAGGGTCGGCAAACTGCTACTCGGGGTGGGCTGAGCCTACCTTGGCCATCCCCTGGCTATGACCCTGCTCCACGGACTCCAGTTAGCATCATTTCAATCTGTTGATTGCACCTGCAATAAATATAGCTAAAGCCACGTTTTAACATGTTCATCTCTGCTTTCTCATATACAGTACAAAGAAAATGTATTGATCAATGAAAAGTTGGGTAAGAAACTATGAGCAGGGCACTCCAGCTGTGTCCAGCCTTAGACCCACGCTTCCCACAAAGGTCTGTATTATTATTTTTCTTTTTAACTTTTGTAAAGTTTTAAATCTTTTGAATTTTTAAAATGGGTTTAGCTATGTTTATGGATAAACTTGTTGGATTGTTGTTCTCTGATTGTGTTAGCTGCCCTGAGTCGCTTCGGTGAGTAGGGCAGGATACAAATATGAATAAATAAATAAATAAATAAATAAATAAATAAATAAATAAATAAATAAATAAATAAATAAATAAAATGTACAGGAAGGGGGAGTGGAGTCTTGCCTCAACTGCCAGAGGCAAGAAAACAATCAAGTTGGTGGCAAAAGAAGACCACATTATCCCTTGGATACACAGTGTTAGTGCATGCAAGACTATTATCCCAATAAGGCCATTTGGCCCTTTAAGGTCCAATCCATGCAAACTAAGATGTCCTGCTGAGCTTCAGATTCAGACTGTTGGCTGCATTTAGTCTTGTGAGAGAACACTTAAAATCTGAAATGATACAGGACAGACTCTTATGTTTTATAGTTCTATAGGTCTATTTTTAGAATTGAAATATTTGCAAAATACCATTGTGAGTCTGCTTTTTTATTTATTTAAATTTGTTCTCTACTCTGCCTCCTGGGCTACTGCTAACAAGTATTTGCAGATTCTAATTCATGGTATGGCATGCCTAGAGACTCTAATGTTAATTTACTTTTCAGCAGACACAAAATAATTGAAAGAGATAATAGCCAAGTTATTCTCATTAGTAACCATCTCCCTTTGTCAGGTAATACTTTTTCCCATGTTTGGAAGCTTCTACCTTCTTTGTTCTGCACTCCTGCCTCCCCTCCTCCTCTTCATCTCTCTGAATAATGGAATAATAATAATTTCATGTCAGAAATTATTCTGGGTTGAAAGGCTTTTTGTGGAAGAAATTCTGCTCAGGGAAGGCCCAAATGAGGCTCCTTTCGTGTCCCCAAGAGCTGGGATAGAGACAGGCACTCAATCCATCCTGCAGTACCCCGGTCTCAAACTGCCGACTTGCCAGCCTTCCAGCTAACAAGGTGAACTTCTTAACCACTGAGCCACCATAGCCCCTTAATAAAAGAACATGTTTCCAGGCTTTCCATTAAACTATGGGTGTGACAATACTGGCCCTTTTGGTGTGGTCTAAACTGAAAGGGGTGTGTGTGTGTGTGTGTGTGTGTGTGTGTGTGTGTGTGTGTGTGTGTGTGTGTGTGTGTGTGTGTGTGTGTGTGTGTGTGTGTGTGTGTGTGTGTGTGTGTGTGTGTGTGTGTGTGTGTGTGTGTGTGTGTGTGTGCGCCAATCGAAGCTGCTGCGGTGGGCTGCAGAGCAGTGTTACCAGTACAAATAGACAATCTTCCCTTTTTCTTGGCAAAGAACTCAGACAATTGAGCCTGTTGCATGAAGGAGATGCTGCTGAGCTGTCTGGCTTGCCTTGTCATTCCCAGACCCAATTTTCTGTTTGCACTTTATCAGCACATATGGGCTGTATCAATAGGAGGAATGCAAGCCCTTCAATAAATGAAAATTAAGGAAGTATTCTTCACTGCAAAAGGAAAGTCCAAAATTCTTAAACTATTTTTTATATCTTAACATATACTTTAAAAAAAGGGGGGGAATCTCACACCACTGTTTCATCCTCTGTCACCTATTTGAAGAAAGAGAAATTGTTTAATGGGTTATTATTGAAATCCATCCAAAATACATGAAGAATATATTTACTAAAGAAATGTATGTGTTTTATTCTTTTTGGACCCATGGACTTCTGCAAAAGGAGGATAAACAAGCACATTCTACTGTGTTTAATTTGCTATATTACAGCCAGTATATTAGCTCAGTTCATTTGTGGCAGGTGTGAAGCAACTGTCTGAGTCCTTCTGAGAACACCTAGTACAGAATTTAGAACAAAGCTTGAAACTGTTACATTTTCTGGACTGCTTCTAAGCTGTGATTTAGACCAGTAAACTTTGGCAATTCTCCACCTTGCCTTTTGGTTTGATCTCAAGAACAAAGGAGGTTGTGGGGTAATGGTGGGGATAGGTGAAGGAACCTTAGATGTTTGCCTAAAACATATACTTAAGGCCCTTGGGACAAGGATCAGGGCTATTTTATATATTGTATTTTATTGCTTTTTAAAAACTTTTATCAAATTGTGATGTGATGTGGAAGGGCCATGTGATCGATTAATAAATATATTATAAATGAAAAGACTCAAGCTATTTAAAAAATAAGCAGCACTATTATTAGAAAACAGATATTAACACAATTATGAACACTACTGTCACTGAATTAAGCAATACATGTCCTTCAAGCAGCAGTTCAAAGCGAGACATTTTCATTTTAAAAAAATTGCCTCTTCAGAAGTAGAAGATTTTGTACCTTATTAGGAAAGAAGAATAGAGCATGTGAGCAAGATGAACATTACTGAAGACTTGTGGTGTGTAAGCTCCTAGTTATTACCTTGCCAACCTCTGTCCTCATAAAGTCCCCTCACCAAAGTCTTCTAGATGGCTTTTATTTGGGATTAGATAATGTCATGACTCATTTTATGGGACTAAAATAACTCCCCATGTGTAGTCTTGTGACAGTTCTTATGAACATAATGTTTGGTTTTGCTCACACCTCCAGGAGGTCTGAAGTGGTATGTGATGGAAATTTAATTTATGGGAAACAGGACTGTTCTTCATAGACACAGATCTAATCTAGGCTGAAGCATACTTCTGGGGAAAATGAACAGAAAGGAGGTTGTGTACTCACAACTGTAGGAGGTCTTCCCAGTGGGCTTCTCTCAGCCATCTACATGGCTGCTGTGGCAACAGAAAGCTAAATTAGATAAGCTACTGTGACTCCCTTTATATTCTTAAATTAATTAGGCTCACTGGCAGGTGAACTAGAATGGTGGTAAACAGAGATGCTCTTTCTTCCAACAATGTCCTGGGAAAATCCCAGAAGGAGTGTGTACTTTCTCTGGCACCTTTTCCTACTCTATGCCCTCAAGATTTTGAGGCAGATTAATCTGTTGTACTTTGGATTGTCTTAGTGCCATGTTATTTACTTTCTACTTTACTCTATAATAGTAACATTTCTGGAATTATTACATTATTGTTTGCTTTCTTTTTTGAGCTTTAGTATAATATTTGTTGCCAGGGTTGATGATCTAGACACTTTTCTTTATACTGAAAGTGGAAAAAAACGAACATCACAAAGAGGTAGATTTTTAAAAAGGAAGAAAAAACCTTGACTGGAGCTATATTATCATGTCCAATTATTTTATGCTTAAAGACAGTATGTGCAATGTATACAATTTTGATCCACAGCTGTTCTGTTTTCTTAATTCTAGCATTACATGGAGCGACCACAGACACAAATATTACAAGCCCAACTGATAAGTCAGTGGTGGCTGCTCTTTGAGACAATTGTACCAGAAATCAGATGGTAAGGGCAAGGCAGTGCCATTTTTTGGTACAATGATGGACCAACTGTGCTGAACTCAATTCAAAACTGAGTTGTGTCAGTAATTACAACATTTCACAGTGAATGCTGTTTTTTTTTTTTGGGGGGGGGGGACTTTTCTCCAAGAGTTCTATCCTAGCTCAGATTGGCTGAAAAAGCCATCTCTTGTGTCCTCAACAGGTATGGGTAGTAAGACCAAGAGAAGTGCCTCCCCTATAAATCTTAAAGCCTGGGCAGAGCTCATAGGGGAAGATGGAACACTTCAGATAGCCCTAATCCTAGTCTTATTATGCTTGAATTCCTGTTTCTTTGTTTGGGTGTTTATCACAAAAGATATTGGAAACAATAGGCTAAAAAGATGATATATTTCATAGATACTCTGAATTTAAGGAACTGAATGGGTTACATCTTGAAATATTGTCCTCTGAAGCACCTTTGGTTGGTTGGCCTCAGAAGAGTTGTGAAATAGTAAGAATTTGAAACCTAACATTAACCATAGCTGCTATAGAATTTCCCACTTGAAAAACCAGATTGGTTACATCTCAAAATAGTTTTCTTTTATTTTCTTCTTTGCTTGTCCTAAAAAATTTCCAAGCCAGTCAGAGTTAGAAACCTACATAATACTGATTTCCTGGATTAAATAATGGAGTACTTGTCCAAATCTGGTCCCTAAGAGCTCATTTTATTAGCTGGTTGGTTTGCCTGGGAAGACCTTTCAAATGGGAAGAAGTACAAAATTTAGCATGGCAATTACTATTTTCTAACTTTAAAGAACTGGTTTGCTTACAACTAAACAACCAGTTCTTTGAGGAAACTCCTTTGTTTCCTTGTCCTGAAAGAGTTCCCAAATGGTGATTTCGAAACCTAGATACAGTACTACAATTTTCCTAACCCCAATGGCTGGATTGCTTTCCCTTGAAATTGGTTCCACCAAAGCCTCATTTGGCCTTACTAATAGTCTTTAGCAGTTCCTGGTCAATGGTATTTATTGGGCTCTTTGGCTAAGGTGATACCCACTTAATGTGTACCAGGATTGAAAGGCAGTAGGTCTAGTGTGGAAGAAAGTATTTGAAGAATAAAAGAGAAAGGAGAGGCAGTAGGTTGATTTTTAACCCTGGCAAAGGTGGGCAAATTAATTACTGATAGTTATATTTATTTTTCATTCAATAAATTCTTTTGGGTTCCTGCTGCGCTAGAAATCTTCTTTCTCTAATAAATATTCTGATACCCCTGTGCCATATAAATGTCAAGATCAGAAAAGAATAAAGGCACAACAAGCATAGGTCTAGACATAATGTCAAATGTTTTAGCTCACAACAAAATACCGATGAAAGAAGATATTTAAGAGTATACTTAAGGGACAATGGTAGCACAAAGAGAACAATAAAAGAAACATTGAAAAATTAGAAGAGAGAAGAGGTTATATAAGAAAGGAAACCCAGCAGGGAAATTCTTTTTTAAAAGTAATTTGACAAGCAAGTAAGGAGAAAAAAACAGAAATCAAGTGGTGGGGGAAAATAGTAGCAGAAGACAGAGCAAATTGAATAAAATGAACCAGCTCTTTAAATGGTTGGATATGGAATATACAGTCTCCCAGATGCTGATTACCGTAACTGTAATTCCCATCATTTTTGACCAAGATGACAGTGAATGTCTAGGGCTGTTGGAGTGTATGTAATAATCTTTGAAACAAAAGAGGTCTATCTATCCTGGGGCTTCTTCTTCTGTTTCTAGGCCAGAATTGCCAAAATGAAGCCACCATTGGGGAACTTATTCTGTAGTCCCTTTCATCTGACCTAGTGTGAGAAAGATTAGCTGGCACAAGGTGGCTGTTGCTTGGGGTGTGTCCGATTATGGTTCTAAAATAATACAATCCTCAAGGAGACTCTTTCTGTGTACCCCAGCCTGGGGCTGATGAACAAGCTTTAGGCTGTTTCCAACAGGTGAAGTCTAACAACGAACACACTATGAATGAATACACTTTACCAGGCATTTTGAGATCCTCATTAGCACCTTGAATCCTCAGTTATGGTAGAATTATTCTAAACCAAAGATTCTCAACCTGTGGCCTGCAGGCTGAATGCAGCCCACAACACCATTTCATGTGCCCCTCCCTGCCTCCATCACACCAGGAAGTGCCATGTGTTGGAGGAAGGGCAAAATGGCTGTCTGGCCCCTGAAGCTGTCTGAGGGAGCATGACCTGGCCCCCAGCTTTAAAAGGTTGAGAACTCCTGTTCTAAACAATCATAGCCAGTAATCAGAAAGGGGACCAGTTTTAGCTCAACACTTGTGAAGATTCAGGATTGAGAAAGATTGGTTCTGAGGTTGAAAACCAAAGTCATTTTCTCTTTAAAAGGTTCTTATGGTGGCTTTTAGCCCAAATTTATCAGAGGCTTGCTCAGAGAACAAAATGCAGCAGCTTTATATATGCCTTTTTTGGGGGGGAAACTAGGATGATAATGTATACCTTAAGTAATGTTTATTACTAGATGAGTGAAGGAAGACATTGATTTTGAATTACAAAAACTCCTGAAAAGAGAGGAATACTATGTATCTGCTTCTGCTCAACCCAAAGTTTCATTGCAGCCCCTGAGGTCTTGTAATCTGAATTATTTTATAAGGATTTGGGTGGAAAGGACTATCCAAACGATTAGCAAGCAAAATGATAAAGGTAGCAGTGTCATGTCAAAATGGATGATCTTTGATAAACTGATGGCCCTTACTAATTATGATCCCTCATATATCCCTATAATGAATGCAGTTGCAGGAGAAATGTGCTGCATCGCTTTTAAAATTCTTTATCTCAAGAAACAAGATACAGCACATGGAAAAGTGAATATTGTGTCAAATCAAATCCAATGCTTCTAAGCTGGAGGAAATCATTGTTAATACAAGTGTCAGCAGACATGCCAAATGTCATCCATTAATGGAAATTTACACACAAAACCATTATTCATTATTTAGCAAATAATTAACAGCAGAAGGCTAGTTCAGACAATTGACATATGTTTCAGCATAAGATGCCGTGTCCATTCTTGACTGTTCCAAATATTTTCATCTATATAAACAAGTGTGTAAATCTCGATTAGGGCCACAATGGCTTAGTGGTTAGGATGCTAAGCATGGCAACCGGAAGGTTAGCAGGTCAGCATTTCAAGAATCCAGTGCTGTGCAATGGAGTGAGTTCTCATCATCTGTCCCAGCATCTGCCAACCTAGCAGTTTGAAAGCAGGAATTGCAAGTAGATAAATAGGTACCGCTTCAGTGGGAAACGTAACATAACAGTGTTTTATGCACTCTGATGTCTAGTCGTGCCTGCCACAAAACTACAGAAATGTCTGCAAATGCTTTTTGGCTGTAAACAGAGATGAGCACCACTCCCTAGAATTAGACATGACTGGCTTTTGAGCAAGTCTTTTAAGTCTAGATTAGGAATGCTGAAACATCAAAAAGACACCACATTGTATGTTCAGGAGAAAATAAGAAGAAAGTAGAAACAGTATACTGAAGACTTACACTGAAGAGATGAAAGGACTACAGACTCATTTGAAGAAGAACCCTGCAGTTCTGGAAAATGAAATGAAAGCTATCTTGAAAGCACACAGAAAAAACAAATCACCAGGGATTGACGGAATACTGATAGAAATATTTCAAGTTACAGGAACCAAACTAGCACATTGGCAGTGTTTTTCATTATATTGTCTCTGGTAAGCTTCCAAAACATAGGAACAGTTAAAAACATATTAAAAATAAAATCCATGATAGTTTTCTTGTGTTGCATGGTATACCACAGAAAGTGCTCAGAAAGTGTTGATACCTTTCTTTTATGTACTGATGGTGTGGCTTTGGTAAGATAAGGATCTGTAATTGGTGAAAGAGTTTGATATTGGTATATATGACTGTCATAGAAGAGTTCCATCATTTTTTATCTGAATGAAGTCTTCAAAATCTGTTCTTATTGTCGGAATCCTACCACCATTCATGTAACTTGCTGTGACTACTTGTGCCTAACGATGAGGTACCAGAACGTGTCTCAATTTCATATCTGCTCATGCACCCTATTCATTTACTGCAATTTATTGTAGCAAGTACAGAAACCTTATGCAAACACCAATAGTGCTCTGGCCAGTGAGATCTAGAAATATACTAATGAATCCATATGAAGTATTAATTTAGTTCTCATCTGTGAAACCATATCACAGTGTGTTAAGCTCCAGGAAGCCAGATCAAATGTGAGAGTTAGCATGTCCTTGGATGGGGGAAATAATGTGTTTTAATCATTGTCTTGCATCTGAGCAATGACAATGCAAACTAAGAGGAGATTTAGCTCTGGATGAGCCATAACAAAAGCAAGCAAACTAATCTGCACAGTACAGAAGATAAAAAAATAACTAGTGAGATTACAACCACAAAGCTTTTAAGAAAATACCACTTCTAAGAACAAGCTCTCTGCGGAGTCTAGCTGTAGAATGTAGATCTTCTCAGAATCTTTATCTTCTCAGATAAAGTTATTTGCACTTGTTTTTAATTTAAAATCAATTTTATTATCTGTTTGTTTTTCTTTCAAAATTTAAATTAGGAATTCAATCTGTTGTTAAGTGAACCAGTTGATAGTAAAGGAGAAGTAGGGAAGTCTGAGGATTTCCTAATTTTAGAAAATGGATATGTGCAGTGGTGGGATGTCAAAATTTTTACTACCCCACCGTGACATCATCACAGTGTGGGCGGAGCTAATGTCATGACATCATGATGTGGGTGGGGTCAAAGATAAAAATAATTAAAAATAATTAAAAATAAAATACTAGGTCAGAAGGAACTACAGAATGAACTCACCACAAGAAGTCTTCATTTTGGCACTTTTCAACTTTTCAACATTTAAAGAAGTTAGGTACTAAGTCTTTGTCTAACCAGTTATGTAGGATAATATGCCTTAATGTAAATGTAAAACAGCTGTACCTCCTTAAGGGTTCTCTAATTGGAACAGCAATTGGAACAGCACAGGTGTAGCTTATTGATGAGGTAACTCTAAGTCTTTGCTTAAAACCCCCAAGCCAGGCCACCAGGCCTGCTGGCCACCAGGCCTTTTTAGGATCTGTGGTAGCACGTCAATATAGGTAAAGGTATTAAATAACACATTAAAATACACACAGACACACCACATCTTACCCTGGGGAGCAGGCTATAGGGAGCTTCAGGCTAGCAGCTTCTTTTCCTCCTCCCCACTTGGGAGGACAGCAAGGAGGCCGTGCATACATGCCAAGCACCAGTGAAAAGGTAAAGCCCCAAAGGTGGTTCCCCCCAAAAGCTGCTACCGATTCTCCGGGACACTGGGAAAAGTTACTACCAGTTCTGGAGAACTGGTGAGAACCTGTTACATCCCATCACGGGATATGTGACACCAAAACACTAGGAAAACACAACACAGGACTCATGATGTTCCCAAAACATTAAATAACATTTCATAAGGTTATGCCATTCGCCGAAAGAGGTCAGGAAGGGGTAAATGGTGCTGTCAATTCAATGTGATCACTATCAGGCATTACCAGATTTTCTTGTAGAATTCAGCAATTACTCTGATTTATTCAGATGTAGCTCCTCAGTGACAATGGACAAGAACAACTGGAAATATATTAATTCTTCTTCAGGTGTTGTATCTGTTCCAGACATTGGCTATCATCATGACAATAAACTTCCTGTTCTTAACTCCTTGGAACAGTTCTTCCGAGGACATGCCACACCAATCTTTCAGGTTTTTCAGCCATGAAGTCCATCTACATCCAGGGCTTCTCTTCCCAGGGATCTTTTCTTGAAGAGTGAGTTGGAGTATTCTATAATTTATGTTATTCCTCATGATATGGCCAATATCAATACTGTTACACTAAAATAAAATGAGTACAGTATTTAAAATCTTCTACTAAACTGTATTTCTGCTGTTGTCAGAACAAGACAATGCCTTCCATTTCCACATTAACATTTTTGTCTGATAGCTAGAAAGACCACTAGTGGGAGCTAAAACAGCTAGCAATGGTAAGAAACCTTCTCACCACACAAGATGACATATGGGATGAAGTTGTTTTAAAAAATCCAAGCTATAAAGAAATTGCCCAATTTTCTCTTTGACATTGTTACTTTGCAATCTTAATCACCCACTTCTGTTGACAGTTCTTTCCACCTAATTGTAATAGCAGCTTCAGGCAGGCGCTGGCAACACATTGGACCCCCAATCAGGTAATTATTCAGACTTCCTTGATTTGCTTCAAAGAAGTATATGCGGGGGAAGGCTGCAATGGATGATCTCTACAAATATTGCTCTTGAAGTTGAACAATCACCAGGACAACGACACATCATCTGAACCTAAGTAAGTCCAAAATGTACAGTACTTTGATAGAAGTTGTACTGTAGCCTTAGTTCTTTATTATGATCAAAGCTACTGTTTCCCTGGCATGAGAACATAGGGTGGCAATTGTCAAAGTTTGTTCCTGGGATTGCTTTGAAGTGCATCAAGTTAGTAATGGTACACAATAACCTTTAAAGTATAGCTTTTTTGCCATCTGCCAAGCTTTCCCCTAAGTCTGTACATTGAGTGTTGCGTGCGGGACTCTTCTCACTGCCTGCAGTGTAACAATACCAACAGTGCTACCAGCATGCCAGTAAATTGTGTCTTCACTCTACATTGTTCTGCAGGATTAACTGTAAAGTATTTTATCATTTGTCTATAGCTGTGTTTCCCAACCTTTGGTTTTGGGACTTCAATTCCCAGAAGCCTAAGTCAATTCCCCAAAGCACTTATCTCTCTCCACCCCCCACCCCACCCCCGCCAGAAGTCACAACTGGTAACTTACAATGGTGTTTCGCTTAAAGAGCAAACTCGCTTAAAGAGCAATCCTGTGGAACACATTATGCTCTTTAAGCGAGGTACCACTGTATCTTTATACAGAGATGAAGGTCTGCTGGAAATCTACCTGGAGACAGATTTCTGCTGATTCTCCTATCAACCCTATCCAAGTTTTGTGAAGTTTGAAATTAGGATGCCAGGGTTATGGCCTCCCAAATCACACATTGCATTTTCTCCAATTTGCTTAACCAAATGGTGGTGGCCTAAGACCTTTGCATAGTACTGTACATGCATACCAAAATGATAAATAAGTGAAAGGTGAATATTTAAGTATGAGAGAAACAAAACACGCAATAATTCAAGTCTACCATCATTCACTAACTATGCACACACAATTCACATTCTGAAGGTACTAAAGATACAGCAGTTCATTTTTCAGCATGGTTCCAAACCCCATAAGAGAAGTTTTAAATGGTCACCAAAGCACAGAGTCAAATACTATGGGATTTGTCATGGGTGTAAAACTGAGCTGGGACAGAGATGGGAGCTTGCTCTGTCATGCAGCCCTCTGGTCTCAAACGGCTGACCTGCTAACCTTCCAGTCATCAAGTTCAGTGTCTTAACCACTACGTCACCACAGTCACTTACCAAAAGAATGCACAGGAGCATAAAATAGGCTGTGATTCAAGCTGACAAGCCAAATTGGAACCATTTGGCTTGCTGGTGTTGTCACAAGAGTTACATCTGTTTTGTAATCCACTAATAAGGAATTTATATGAATAGGGATGTGAAATTCTCTATAGAGTCATTTATTTATAAAACTCCCTCATTCCTTAGCTTTATGTGACTGTGTAAGACTTGAAAGAAGGCAGAAAAGAAGCTGCCTGGAGTAAGCAGCTGATATCATCATCTTCTTTATATACCACCAGTGGGTCCTCCTCTGTTGACAGATGAAGCAGCCTTTGAAGGCTGCTGCCTCTCTCTCAAATGACATCCTACGTGTTCAGAGGCATTTGGGATGGCATATTTTCCATTGAAGCAAAAAAGCAGAATCACCGAATGGAGGTTCAAAAAGAAGTGCTGGTGGAGGGGCAGAGGCAGGAGACTGGGACATTCCAGCATCAATAAAATGTGTATGTATCATGCTCAAACCAACCCCCAAGTAATGGAAAGCACATGCTAAGTACTCATCTAGACATGCTGTAAATGGTAGTATCTTCTCAAGCAACTGTTTCTGAGTGAATGGTTGCCCTATTCTAAAACCAGCAAAGGGAATTGTAGTGTTGGGTAGCCATTTTGTAACAGATAGTTCTAAGGAACTGAACTAAAAAGGTTTTTTTTAAAGGGTGTTTAAAAAGCGACATAAAACATTACTATGGTAGGTGGAGTGCACTTTCCTCCCTTAAGGACAGTTTTGGCAACGATTTGTTTTTAGTGCCTAGCATATTTCCCAATGGTTACTTATTACTTTCTCAATCTTATAGTACCAAACCAACAAAAAAATATAATTGAAGGGTTTTCTTTGGTGTAGGCATTCATGGATGTAGTCCATTTCTTCAGAAGTAACAATTTTTCACAGTTCTAGTACCATATATACTTGAGTATAAACCAACCCGAATATAAGCCGAGGTACCTAATTTTGACCTGAGAAACCATGAAAATAGATTGACCCAAATATAAGCCGAGGATGAGAAGTGCAACAGCTACTACCGGTAGTGAGTTTCAATAATCAAAATACGGTACATAAAAATAAGATGCAGCAGAAAGGCATTTTCTCCATGCCAATTGAGATGCACCGACGACAGGACTGGAAAAGTGGGTGGTGAAGGCTATTAGCCACCACTGCCTTTTTCCATCGCACTCAGTGACCCAAGTATAAGCTGAGTCCACTTCTTTGGACTCTTTTTTAGAACTGAAAAACTAGGTTTAATACTCGAGTATGTACAGTATACTTTTTGTTGATGCAAGAACATTCTAATCTAAGCAATCACTTCAATGTTTTGAAGCTAAATCCTCCCTCTTAATTTTAAGCCAATAAAAATTTAAAATCAAGAATGTCCTTTGATTAAGGTATGTTCTTTATGTTTGGATCTTTAAGATATTGATGCCTGTGTGTGTTTGGGCTATCTCTGTGTCCCACCATTGAGCCCATTAAGCAGAGATGTAAGGGAAGACTTTCTCTTCTGTAACAGCTTGGTTATGAAATGCTCTGCCCTTGAAAGCCTGGCTGGCACAAAAACTACCTCCCTTTTGGTGCCAAATCAAACCCGTCTCCTCATTTGGTAATTAGAAGAAGAAAAAAAAAGCTTTGGTCTCAAATCTTTCAGTTTTCTATTTTTTGTCTTAATGATTCATTGATGTGTCTTGAAGTGTTTAAAGTATTTAATTTTTTTAAAGGACTCAGTTTGTTCAGTTTGTTTTACTCTTCTAATGTGATTTTACTGAATGTCCCACCCTAATATCTCTTGATATAAGGAAAATATTTGAATAAATTAACTTATAAATAAAATAAAATCATAAGCTTTATATTTGGAAATCTCTTCCTTTAAACTTCTTGGAGAAGCATCCTTCATTTATTGGAGGGAAGGGAGGAGATAAGGTTATATCAGGAGTTCTCAATCTTTTTAAGCTGGGGGCCATGTCAGACTCCCTCACACAGCTTCAGGGGCCGGATGGCCGTTTTGCCCTTCCTCCACCACATGGCACTTCCAGGTGTGTTGGAGGCAGTGGGGCCCTGGATTAAATGGCTTTGAGGGCTGAATCCAGCCCATGGGCTACAGGTTGAGAATCACTTGGTTAGATCTTCTAAAATGGATCACAGGCTGATGGCTTGAAGTGAACCCTTCCAGCATGTAAACTTTAACATTTCCATACTCCGCCCCACTTGCTTATTAAATATATTTACTGATTCCCTTTGCTAGCCTGCCATGTTTATGTTACCTTGGAACTGACAGCAAAGTTATAGTCTAAAAAGCAGGATTTTTTTTTTTAAATGTCAATTACCCTGCTTGAAAAATGCAGAGTGACCTAGAAAATAAGCACAGAACAAAGGACTTTGATCAAATATGGTCTTCATTTAGGAACCCATATGGTTGGAGTTTCCATGTAATTAGAGGTAATCCTAAAGTACACAGTTTATTATTCAGTCTGGGTCTTTTAGGTTTCACCCTATGTATTCTATTCTGTAAGAAATATCTACCAGCTTTTCCCATCATCTGTAAATTTGACATTAAATATTTTAGAAATACATCATGGTTTTTAAAAGTGAGGGATTTTCTTTCCTTATTTTGGAGAACTTGATAGAAGTCCTTTAGAAAGTTTTTCCCCCCCATTTTGTAACTGTTACACAGTTTTTGTGAGTTCGTCAAACAAATTTTTAATGTGCTTTATCACTGCAAAAATTTCCCTGGGAGAAAAATAGCTATCAAGAAATCATGACTAAGGCATAACAGTTGTTATATTTCACAATTCAGATGGGCTGTGTCATGAAGGTTGAATTATATTGGCAGAAGCTTTTTTCATTTCAACTATGCCTGAAGTATGGAAAATGAACTATGGCTGTATAAGCAACACCTGTAACAGATGTGCACAAATGATATAGCATTACACTGGGGAACAAAAAAAATTTTTTTTTCTTGGTGCCTAAAATTTTTCAACTGATTTCGGGCATTTTGGGGTGGCTGATTCCGAAAATGCCATCTATTTTGTTCTAGCAGCTCTAGTTCATGAGATATCGATGATGTCATTATACATTGCTCTTATGACTACACTTGTATTTGCCTCATCATTCGTAAATTGATTGTTTTAATAATACTTATTGATGTTGTTCAAGCTCTATTCCTGTTGTTGTTTCAAGTGTAATTTAAATAATCTGACCTTTTTTGTCATTCTCTGTGCTATCCTTTACTGTTGAGACTGGATGCTGTGCATCCCGAAACTTTTCCAACTCCGCAGCTGCTCCATGGACTCATCCAGGGAGGCTTGAGTTCTAGTTTTTTTCTCCTTATCTTAAGTATGATTTTGACATTTATTTCGTTTTTTTTAGGCACTAATATGGCTTTATCAAGAAGAACACGTATAAATAATCCTGATAGTTTTTGTTTCATCTGTGGTAAATACACATTCATTCAGGAAAGAAAACCCATAACTGACTTTATAAAAAGAGCTTATTTGGCCTATTTTAAAGTAAAACTGGGAGACCAAGATAAGGTTTTGGCACCTCACATTGTATGTAAAACGTGCACAGAGCATCTGCATCAGTGGTCAAATGGGAAACGGAAGAGCTTGAAATTTGGGGTACCAATGACGTGGCGAGAACAAAGAAACCACAGCGATGACTGTTACTTTTGTTCAGTGAATGTAAAGGGCATCAATTGTAATAACCGAAAACGTTGGATATATCCCGATCTACCCTCCGCACGACGCCCTGTTCCACATTCAGAGGAGATACCTGTACCTATTTTTGCCAGTCTTCCAGAATCATCAGAAAAAGAGGACGAATCAGCTGAAAGCGTTTCTGAGCATGAAGACAGAGAATTTGCAGGACGTTTGTCAGTTGTACCCAGCTTTAGTCAGGCAGAATTGAATGACCTCATTCGAGATGTAACTCTTCCAAAAAAGTCGTCAGAATTATTAGCTTCCAGATTGGCAGAGAAACACTGTCTGTTGCCGGAAACAAAAGTCACATTCTATCGCAAAAGGGAAACAGATTTCCTGCCATTCTTCACAACAGAAAACCAGTTTGTTTTTTGCACCAATGTTGAAGGACTCTTAATGAAACTGGGTGTAAGAAAATACATACCAAGTGAATGGCAGTTATTTATAGATAGCTCCAAATGTAGCCTAAAATGGGTTATTTTGCACAATGGCAACAGATACAGGTCAATCCCAATTGGTCACTCAATTGCTATGCGAGAAAATCAAGCTACAATAGCCAAAGTCCTGGAGAAGATCTCATACCATATACATCAATGGCTAATCTGTGTCGATCTCCAGGGTGAATTTTCTTCTAGGACAACAAGGGGGTTACACCAAATACCCATGCTTTATATGTCTATGGGACTCTAGAGCTAAAGATCAACACTGGGTGAGAAGACAGTGGCCTCTTAGAGAAAGCATGACCGTTGGAGAAAAAAACATCATCACAGAATCTTTGGTTGAAAGAAACAATATTATATTGCCACCACTCCATATAAAACTTGGATTAATGAAACAGTTAATCAAGGCTTTGAATAGACATGGAGCACGTTTTGGCTATACTGTATATGTAACAAAATTCCTGCATTGAGTCTGGAAAAAAAAGCAGGTATATTTGATGGACCACAAATCTGCCAACTCATTAATGACCAGAAATTTCAAGACTCAATGAATGATACTGAGGCCGCTGTGTGGTTGTCATTCAGTATGGTGCAAAATTTCCCTGGAAACTACAAGGCTTCTAATTATGAAGAATTAGTGGAGAATATGCTCACTAATTTTTGTGCACTTGGCTGCAACATGAGCATAAAAGTACACTACCTGCACAGTCATTTGGACGGATTTCCAGATTGTCTTGGTGATGTAAGTGAAGAACAGGGAGAGTGTTTTCACCAGGAAATAAGTTCAATGGAAGAACGGTATTGAGGACAATGGGATGTACATATGATGGCGGACTATTGTTGGAGCATCCAGCATGAATGTCCAAGATCAATGCATCGGAGGAAATCACAGAAACGAGGATTCAGTGACCTAGTGGAAAAACTTTAATGAGCCTAATGTGACTTATGTAAAATAACTTGTGTATTTTATTGTATGTGAGTGATGTACAGTAGTTATATACAGGGGTGTAGGAAGGGGGGACAGGGGCGGTGGCAAAATTTCACTCCACCCCGGGTGGCTTACACCCTTGCTACGCCTCTGGTTATATATGCAACCAGTATGGTTAGATTGGCCTAATGTGAATAAGCCATAGCTAAAAAACTAGAGCTGATGGGGCATAACTGAAAGCATTTTTGGAATCAGTGACCCAAATATAGCCAGAAATAGGTGAAAATTGTGAGGCACCAAAATCACTGTTCCCCAGATCTATCATTGTATTCTCTGAGAGTTGCTAAAATGACATTTTTTCTCGAGGACAAAGCTAATTGAAAGCAAGGCAAAAAAACAAAGTCAAAATACATACATAAAGTAAAGGTAAAAGTCACCCTTGCTCGAAAGCCAGTCATATCAGACTCTAGGGTTCAGTGCTCATCTCTGTTTATAGCCAAATAGCCTGTGCTGTCTGTGTCTACAGAGGTTTCCGTGGACATGTGGCAGGGATGTCTAGACACAGAGCACTGTTTACCTTCCCACCAAAGTGGTACCTATTTATCTACTTGCAATGTCTTGCTTTCGAACTGCTAGCTTGGCAAGAGCTGGGACAGAGATGGGAGCTCACTCCATCCTGCAGTACATATTTACTTACAGTGTTTTTACTTGACCCAAGATGACTTACAGTGCATTGTTACAAAAGTACAATATAAAAATAATTATTACAATATTAAAAGAGAATTAAACAAATATATTAAAATAGTGCATAAAACAATACAGTACTAAAATCACACTTAAAAGCAACAAGGCAAGACAATCCCATTTTAAGAATAGCCAGTTAGACAGCCAGTCACTGAGGGAAAGCTTGCCTAAAGAGAATGGTCTTTAGCCTTGCAGAAAGACAGCAAAGGGGGGGGGGACCTGAGAGGGACTTCCAGAATCTGGGAGACATGACAGAGAAAGTATTTCCCCATATCCCTAATTAATTACAAGCAATTCCTTAGAGAACCACAGATGTGATATCTTTTACCTATTCTTGCTGAGATCTGCCTCTTTCTACTACAAATGTTGTTCTTCCATCAGCATATATGCTACTTTACAGAGTAAGTAAAATTTGAGTAAAGAATATTTTCCTTTTTCCTCCTATCTCTTAAGTTAGAAATCAGTGAGGGTATTAAAGATGAAACAAAAGTAATTTGTATCACTGTAATTTGTATTCTTGTAAACCACTTAGAGCAGCGATTTATGCTAATTATGGTGGGTTATAAAGGAATAAACTAATAAATAAATAAAATAGCAAATAAAGTAACAAAGTAATTTGCAAAATGATTCCCCCCCCCCTGCATGCTCATAAGGAAAACTTATGCCTAAAGGATCCAACGGTGTACCTCTACTCATGCATTACGTTGTTTCCACCAGAATCAACCCCATTCTTCCTTTAGCCATGGTTGGCAGGTCCAGAACACTTTGTTTTCTGAGAATCAGGATCCAAAACTGTGGTGCATGGCCTTGCCTTAGGGATGTTACAGAGTCAGGGCAGGCAAGGCCCTGAGCAATTTCTGGGTCAGAAAACACAGATGAGTCTGAATCAAAGAGCACAGAATCAAATTGAATCTGGCTAACCAGATAACGTAGACCCAAGAGCTGGTGTGGGGAGAGGGGATACTACTGCGTCAAGTGCTTGCTCAACAGGAAGGCTCATAAATTCTAACACTGGTAGTTGATTTACAAATGGTGGAAAAGGCCAGGTCCTCTCTACCCAGTACTTTGTCTTCACTCCTGGCTATGACACACTGGGACTGCACAAGCATAACACACGTAAGACACCTTTCGGCTAAACCCTGTGTCATGTTTTCAAATAGGTAGAGAGGTGCCCAGGGTTAAAAGGCCCTAAACCAGGGATTGCCAACCTCGGTGTCCCTGATCAGCACCTGCTGATCAGAGCTTCTGGAAATTGAAGTCCAAGAACACCTGGGGCACAAAGTTGATCAGATACCATAGTGGGCTTACTCAGCAACCTTGAGATTGAAAGGGAGTCATTTAGAGTTTATCTGAATAATCTATTGTTGCTAATGGCTGGGTGAAACTGCATTCTTGTGCTTGCTTGTCTGTCATCTTGCTTGACCACAACCCTTCTCCCGTAGAGCCCCTGAATTTGGTATATAAAGAACATGCCTGTAAGTTTCATTCTTTGTCTGATGAAGTGGACTTGATCCACGAAAGCTAACAATAAAAATATAGCAGTTAGTCTTTAAAGTGCTACTGTGTTTTTTATTTTATTTTATTTTATTTATTTTGTTTTGTTTTCTGAGATGCCTGGGGCACAAAGGTTTGCCAAAATCCTCAACAAACAGATTTTTTTAAAAAGCCGCTTCCCTGTTTGTACTCTTCTTGGTTGCCATCTGTGGAACATTTTGTACTGTTCTTGGTTGCCATCTTTCTTACCTCAAGTAGTAACTTTGCTTGATGACAAGACCATAGAAGATTCCTCTTCTAGAGCCACTCACCCACAGAAATATTTTCTTACCCAGAAAGCCAGAGAAACAGAGCAGGTGGTACCCTGAGACCTAGGAATCCAACTTGCAGCTCTTTGTACTCTCTTAAAAAGAAAAAAAACCCTGCTTTGAGAAATAATGTCCCCCCTTTTCATTATGCCCATGATGGCAAGCCTTGGCACGCCAGATGTTCTTGGACTTCCAATTCCCAGAAGTCCCCATGAATTCACACAAATCGGTTTACTGCAATTCATCCGGCCCACACCACCCTTGTCGCTCCTGGAAATGGAAGTAAAACATACCCAAAACACGGTTACCATGTTAGGTCCAGGAAACATGCCCAATTCTATTTGGGGCCTTCAGGTTGTTGTACTTCAAAATGCACAAATCAGCAGCTCTTTAATGTCTCCTGGAAGTCGTTGTCGTTGTCGTTGTTATACAACTCCTGGAAGTGCTGCAAAATTCTCACTTTTATTTTGATATTGTGTGGTCTTCCTGTGAAATTAGCTCTGGTGACACCATGTTGCATCTCCACACACTCAGGTGAAGATCCACAACACCCATGAAGCCAGAAATGGGGGATGAAAGGACTGCACTTTGTATTGTGCTGAAAATCCAGTTCTATCAACCAATGAAATGGTTGCCCTTGCAGATGTTGAAATCTGAAGATGCCAAAGATGGTTGTGAGGCCAGATCTCCCTTATGAAAGGAGATCAGTGTAGCTTCTAATATCAAATAACTTTAAATTATGTGATATTCTTTGATTGACCATCTGTTGGACCTTCCTATGATCAATGCTTGGGAAAGTTATATTTTTGAACTACAACTCCCAGCCAGCATAAATACTGGTTTCTGCAAGCTGTAGTTAAATATAAAGGTAGTTTCCCTCCAAAATGATTAGACAAAAAGAAAAGAAAAGTGGGGAGGAGAGAGAGAGAGAATATAATGAAAGCATCCAGTTTATCAGTTTTATTGATCTACATGAGGAGCATCATTAACACTGCCGTGTGGCATTTTCCTATTGATCTCAAAAATTGCTTTCCTTTTATTGAGATGAATTGAACCACAGCCAGCATTGTTTCTCATGTGCTTATGTGGAAAGTAGTTCATTACGGTATGTTTCACAGCTCCCAGCCGCTTAAATCTAATCTTAAAAAGCTAAAGACAGGCAAGGTTTGTTGGGTGAGGAATTTTAATCCTTTTGACACAACTACGTGTGGTATTTGACCTCATAGGGTGATCTGATCTTTGCTCCAAACATGTACGCACACACACATTTTACGTGTGCATCTGAGTTCTCTCACGTCTTCACTATTCAGCAAAGCCAACGTTTTGAGTGGCAAAATTCCCATAACGGAAAACAACATAGCGGAGATTTCAGAAAAAAATGGTGCTAATCACTTCCCCTCTCTCTTTCCCTCTTCCGTTGCTTCTGCAGCATTGCACAATAAAGTGTCTGCAGGAATTTTTCTGGGGAGAGAAGGGCGAGGCCGCATAGTAATATGCCAGCATAATTCATGTGCCTAATGCCCTCTAAGACAACACCAAGCAATTAAAGTAATAAATGAAGTGAAGATTCTGGAAGGGAATAAAACAGTCTTCTTCATTATTATGATGTGTTGAAACCTTTCCCCCAAATAAATCGGTTTTCATTCTTTTCCTAGTGTAATGACAACTGATGGTGAAAATTCTGATCTTTGTAGAGACTGTGACCAAATGTGTGCAAAAACTGAATTCTGTTTACAAGTTCTGTGCGATGTTGCATTTACAAATACAAAGAAGATTGAGCAGTGTTATCAGAAGAGTGTAGGATTCTCTTAAATCAACCAAACGACTGTAGACTGAGTTACTTGGTGAATTATCCAAACTACCTATAACACTGCATCACAAAAACAAATATTGTCTGCTACTTGGTCCAATCCATGTGTCCTATACTAAATCAAGTGCACTGAATCCAAATCTGAAGTCTGATCCTGCCTAGGACATCAGGATCTTAAGTAAGAAAATCTCTCCTTCTTGGTTAGATTCTTGCGTTGATCACGCACGGTATATTTGCCACAAATGTAGCAAAAATTGTCCAGTTCATTAACACAACTGTGCCTACTCATCTTTAGCTCAAAACATACTCACTATGCCTTTGTTGTACTATATATTAAGATGGTTTTGCACTAGAGACGAGCCCTTGGTCCATCTTGCCTTATATACCTATTTCTGACGTCAGCTCACTGACTTACCCAGACATGCCTGGTATTCTTCTGCCATAGATTTTTGGGACATTCATTTATAAATATTTTTGCACTGTTTGAATTCAAAGTATGATTGACTTCTATATACACGATGTAAATCTGAATCATGTAATCATAAAAGAACAGAGGATATGGAAGAAGAAACCAAGATAATGATTGAGTACAAAAGAGCTGAGGCAATGGGATTTTTCTTTAATCAGCTCCTTTTTGCAACTCGAATGGCAATAAAATCATTTTTCAAGTATAAAAGTGTTGAACCAACACTACTTCATCCACAATCAGCTGGGCATTCTGATAAGTCAGATTCACTTGTGGAAGTGTGTGTACAGCTTGTCAATACTGGGTCTTTTAATTAAGGAATCTTCTGCATTCTTAGATTCTCACAAGCTCCGGAATGTTGGTATAGTCAGGATATAGCACAAAATTAGTTGTTAGAGTGACATTGCCATTAAGCTTCACAGGGATAAAGAGTGTGCTATGATACTGTAATCTTGAAATTAGCTTTTAGCTAATTTCAGAACAGAAGAATGTACAGAACAGAAGAATGTAGCCTTATATAAATGTACATGTAATATATTAACACCAGCTTGGCCAGGTTATCCTGCTATGGTAATAGAGTAGACCATACTACCAGTGACTCGGTGCCGATCATCAAGCAGCATTTAACTAACCTGACAACCCTGGGTACTAATAGCCTTTGGTGGCAATGACCACAGGGAATGGTGATGGTCCCCAAGTGGATTAAATCCCACTTGAATCCATCTTGAGGAAAGGCAGCAGCTTCAGCAATACTGGGGCTGATGAAGACTTTGTGTGCCAAAAGGGCTCAGGGCCAGAAAGTGACTCATGGAACTGGAACATCGGTACAGGTGTCACGCTGCGATGCAGAAGGCAAATGGAAGGCCACTGCATTATATTCTCAAGACAATCTTATTGTCTGATCGCCAATATTCAGAATCGGATGTGGAAGGGGAAGGAGAAGAAAAAGAAGAAGAAGAGGAGGAAGAGGAGGAAGAGAAAGAAGAAGAATAGGAAGAGGTTAATAACACACACACACTCCTTGAAATAAAATTGGTCCAATAATGGGGAACTTCTAGTAATCATTTTATTTTAGAGACGAAGGAGGAACAGCTGCATTTCAAGGCAATTAAGATGAAGGGGGGGTGGGGAATGTGGCCAAAGCAAGCTATGACACAGTTCTGTTTAGTTTGTCAGGGTTTGTGCAGTCAGGTGTGTGCAGGAATAGAAAAAATGCCGAAATTAAGGGTAATTATCATCTATCTTTACAATCCACAAAGGGGGACAAAAGACATGACTATGTCTACCTTCTTATTCTTATAGTGACACAGTGTTATAAGTTACATAACACATAAATGGTGTCATGTGAGCAAAATATTACTTCCAAATTTTATCATGAAAGCCAATGGAGAACTATTCCTTGTCTTGGTTACAAGGTTGGACTGGATCCATGCATCCCTTCTGGTCTTTCCTGGATTGGCATTTACTCCAGATCCAGCCTGTACTTGGCCAGCTCTACATCTCAGACAAAAGAAGTGACTATGGATTTGGGGAGAAAGGGGGGTGTTTGTGTATGGATCAAGTTTTGGACTGTGACTTGGGAGAACTAATGTTCCAGTTCTTACTGCATTAGTTCAGCCATTCTCTCACAGTCTGTTCAACCTCATGGTAGTGGATCTTGGAGTTGCGTATGCACATTACCGCTTCAATCTTCAGCAGTTGCTGGAGGGGGCAGTGGTGGGCCTTGGAGGACATTCAGGTCTCTTGATCCAACAGATCCAGTTCCCCAATACTGGGGAACCAAAGCTGTAACCAGAATATTGTGGCCTTTTCTGCTCCAAAAGGGTAGATGGTCTGAAGACCTAGGCTAACAATTGGAATATATCACAATGTGTATATTGTTTCTTAGTGTACAGAGACATCTGCATGCCATACCACTTATGATGGGATATCCACTTGTGCACTTTGTTACAAGATTAAAGAAAGAAAGCTTTTAAATAATAATTCTGGGGAATCCAAGTTTCCAAGCATCTAAGTGTTTTTTTAAAAAAGATTATGTTGCTATAGGTGTGTGTGATAATTTCTGTACACAGAGTGTCCATTTAGGAAACTATTCAGACTTTAACAACAAGAATTTTCCATTTGTTTTAAAAATGAATCTAAAAAGATATGAAATCTTTCTTTCTTGCTTACTATGTACAGACATTTTCAAAGGCTTCATGCTCAGTTCCATTCTTTCACAACCTAAAGGGGGAAATAGCTCTTGGTTTTTCTAAATTACTACTTCAGTGCTTTTAGGACAACAGTTATTGTCATTGTGGTGGGAATGATGGGACGGAGACTGTTGGCTGGGATTCAGTAAGACCACAACTTTATTCACATGACATGGTCAGTAACAACCAGCACATAATCTTTCTTATAGAGAAGGGGAAGAATCTATGTGCTAGCAAGATTTACTAGTCCGTGGGTCTCATGGGCTCATGCAGGAAATACTCATGGTTCAAGCTGATCTGACATTCAGAGGCTCACCCTCTAGCTTGAGCTCCATGTGCTACCAATCCCAGTGGATGCTAGAAGGTTGAGTTGATATATACCATTTATTTAACTTCTTAGTTGTGCAATGATGCTACCTCAACCTGCCCCTCTATTTAGAGCTGCCATATCATCCCCATCCAGATTTTACAGGTGCCACCTGGTGCCTGTTTCACTGATGCAGAGAGACTCCTGCTGAAAGGGATGATCAGCATGGGCTTTATTAGATGTTGGCCATTGTCTTCATAAGACCTGTATTCCATTTGGCGCTGATTTTGTAATCTAGTCCATGCTACTATTGGTCAGGAGTTCTCAACCTTTTAAAGCCAGGGGTTGGGTCACGTTCCCTCAGACAGTTTCAGGGGCCAGATGGCCATTTTGCCCTTCCTACATCACATGGCACTTCCTGGTGTGGTGGAGGTGGTGGGGGTTGAGAATCCTTGCTATAGGTAGTTAAACAGAAACGAAATTAAATAGAATGAAGATGTTGCCTCAGCTTCCAGTTGCTGGGTGGTAGAAGCTGTACAAAGACAGAGCTGTGTCTTGTGCCTTGCTAATCTAACTTGCTATCTTTGGCTGTAAACAGAGATAAGAACAGGCTTTCGAGCAAGGGCAAACCTATATATGAAAAAGGACCCTGTTCTGTTTCTCAGTGTCTTCTGGAATGTTGAGTTTAGGATAAACCAGGCAGAAGGATCCTCAAGTCCCAACAGTCCAAAACTCAAATGAGAAGTGGATTTTCAGCAACACTACATTCTGATGCTTCACAATATTTACTCTTTCCCAGGAATGGTACAGCCTTTGTAGTCTTGGGAGCTGAAAATTGGCCAGGAAACCTCTAACATTTCCCACCTGTGGTTGAGATGGAAAGATGGCATGACATCGCATTTTGAGCAACCTAATGTCCCTGTATCAGAGGCAGGCAAACAATAAAAGTGTTCCCACAAACAACTGCTGTGCAGAAATAAACATCAGCATAACTGGGGAAGGAAGCAGAAGTGACTCTGTTGACCTGGACCCTCCCAGAAGCTGCTTACGCTCTGGGGGAATTCTTCACCACATAAGATTCCATCCCTTGTTTATTTCCCTCTTTGGCCTGAAGCTTGTGCAATTTTTACCACAATTTTTTTTCCTGACCAGCAGAAAATGTGCTGACTTTATCTAGGAATAGACCTCTGAACCATAGTCATCTAGCAGCTCCTGATTAGCATGGGCATCAGCAGAAGCAGATCTGCCTTTGAAAGAAATCCATGCCTCCTCCTCCCCTCTCCCCCCCTTAAATGCTTCAAATTTGTTTCTAATCTGTTCAAAGCACACATGACGCTTAAGGAAAGAGAGAGATGAAATAACTCTAAGCTCTGCTGGGCTGTGGATACAAATGTCACGGCTTTCGGCAACCAAGCAAAGCTTGCCTCAGCAACACCTTTGCCAGCTTTCTGTTTATCAAGGGGATAAAGCCGGAAAGTATTCAGACTGTAAGAAATGTGATGTTGTTTTTGAGGGAAAGAATAAATTGACTATCTGGAGTATGAGTTAGATAAACCAAGCCTCTCAGGCAACTTTCAAGCCACACAAAATACTTCAGAAACCTCTCCAAATAATTGTGGTGTTGCAGAATCGGCAAGATGGCTGCCTTTGTCCCTGCTGTTCCTTTGGGCGCTTCTCATTATTCCTCAGCATCTACCTGCCTCATTCTTTTATTGGCAACAAACAGAAAGATAGCAAAACAACCATTATCTTTCCTTTACAGCTGCTTCGTTATTTTGCTACCCAATTATATTTAGGGGCCATTGTGGTCAGATCCATGCAATATGGGTTAATGGCTCTGGGCAGGGGAAAGAAGGAGGGGGGGAGAGTTAATTCAGCCAGGTACACAGGTCCCAGAGGAGCACAGGTCTCAGCCTCCACATTAGTTTCATGATTAGCAGCTGGTCTGAAACCATTTTATGGACAACACCATCGATTTGTAAATGTTACTTTTGTGGACACCAGCTGCTCCCAAATGACACAATCACTCAACTCGCTGGATGGGCCATCCTGCAAGGTGGAGTCCAAATGGTAGCTTTCCAGAGCTAGACTGTGTCTTATAATACCTACATCAAGAGGGTGGAAGCTTTTTCAGTCTGGAGTCCATATTTTCTGGTCTCATTTCTTAAACACACTAGGTAGCTAGGTATTGTAAACCCTTCTCTTAAACTGTGTCATAATAATTGATAATTCTGACATTGTACCTCAAAAGTGGTTTTGTAAGAGCTTCACTGCATGTGGCTTGAATTTTTCCTACTCAGGAGGTCCCATTTCTGGAGTCCATTGAGCCATAAAAGTCACTGGGTGACCTGTCTCACAGAGTTATTGTGAAGATAAATTGGGAAGAAAGGGCATGTATATAGCCTTGAGTTCAATGAGTAAATAAAGGGGGATATAAATGTAACTCATCAGAAAGGTGCCATGAAGCCACATACTTCTGTCTGATGAAGTGGACTTGATCCACAAAAGCTAACATTAAAATAAGAGCAGTTAGTCTTTAAAATGCTACAATATTTTTTGTCTTTTTGTTTACTCTCTGATATGCTTGACACACAGACTCACATGCTACCATTTCAAATGTTTCATCATAAAAGGTTACTAATCTTGTCTTGCATAGCTGATGTAACTAGACTGCTACTCTTAAGATTCTTGCATTTCCTCTGTCTCTCAGTCCAAAGAGTCCCTTTCTCAGAATCAAACTAAATGTTAAAAGAAGTACACATTGCACACTGTTAACTCATTTCCCCTGCCACAATAGGATTTTCTCAAGGAGATGTACCTCACCAATCATATTTTCAAGCTAAATCTTGTTTACTTTGTAAAACAAAGCATGCTAATACATATAAGTGAGGAAAATCCACATGCTTTGACAAATAGACATCTTTTACCTCTTGGGAAGCACCTCAGCAAAAATCTGATAAATGTGTTTCCCCATCTTCATATGACTAACCCATAGCATCCCAGCCTTTTCCTTTAGTTCGTAAGACCTTTTCTTTTTTAAAAAATCACCTTAAAATGTTGCTATACATGGCAAGCACCAACAGGGATGCCTGAGAAACAAGGCTGTATTTTAGCTCCCTGCTGAATATTAGTAGCACATAGCTGCTGCCACCAACAATTCAAAGTAACATTAAATTTTTTTAAAAAAACATACCCAAATACCGCAGAGAGTTGTAATAATAACAGTGAATGTGAAGCAAAATTGTTTTCCATATTATATAAACATATTGGGTGATGTTTAACAATGTGTTGTTTTGCAAGAGTTCCAGGCCTGACCTCTGACTTATGAGTTTTTTTTGCAGCTTAGACTTAAAACCATCTGTCATCATTTAGTTAATCAACTCTGCACCATTTTGCCCCCCTGGTGGGTTTTACAATTATCAGCTGTTATAGTTCCATTTAAACTGCAGAAAAACTTCAGGAGAAAACCCCTTAGAATAAACTCATGTTTGCATCTTTCCCCAAAAATATCTCTCAATTTTAAACTTTAGCACATGCTGTAACCCCAATCAATCTTCACATCCCTTTGAAAACACAGTAACAAACCATATAATTTGATAGGCAGTTAGTTACATTGCTAGTTACTTAGATTCCTGATTTAAAAAAAAAACACCACCACTTAGGATCAGTAAAAATAAGGCATAAAACTTGAAAAATTCCAATCAAAAGCTATTTAAATACACCTTATAAATGACTATAAAAATAATTAAAATTATTACTGATGACAGCAGTAAAGTAAAACAGTTCCCGCTTTTTGACTGAAATCCTGTTGCTTAACGTAGTGAATCGCATTGGAGCAGCTGAATCCCTGAACTTAGAGAGCAGTTTGTTCACCAAATGCCCAGTGATTCAAAGGGGCTCCTCTAGTGCAACTCACTACAGTAAGCAACAGGATTTCAGTCACTTTATTATTTTTCAAATGTAACTTAATTACATTATTGTTATCGAAAAAAACCTAGCTTATTATCGGGAAAGGAATGGGCAAATTTCCCCCAAAATTTGAGAGAGAGGTGAGTACAAGTTTCACATTAGGTATTCATAGCGAAAACCTCAGGGAAATTCATCACAGATGTTTCCCATTGATGAGCTAGGAGTTAAAACCAAGCAAACAAATCCATCTGGAGGTAGACTAAAACTTGTTATAAAGTGAGCGTACTATACAATACAAGTCAATTTATTATTTATTTATTATTTATTAGTTCAAATTTATATTGCCGTCCACTCGCCGTGGCGACTCAGGACGGCTTACAGACAATACATTACATTACATTACAATATGTTGGGGTGAGCACAGGGGTAGGGGGGGCAAGGTCCTCATCCTGCCCTGGCTTCTTCCTCCCCTGGAAGGGATTGCCCCAATTCCAAGTGTAAGGCTGCAACTTTACACTCACAAGGTATGGGCAAAATATGACCCTCCTGGTGTTGCAGGATTGCAACTCTCTTAACTCTACCTGACTTGAGTGATAGTGAGCAGTGCTGAGAGTCACAGTCTGAGAACATCTGAAGGGCCACAGTTTGTCTGTACACATTTCTGTGTAATTCAGGCTGTGGCTACATGGACAAAGCCTTTGGGATTTGCTTTGCAATTAGCATGGATGAATTCAAAACATTTTGCAATGATCACATGATGCAAAGGCCAATGCAAATCAGGCTGGCCCTTTTTTACTTCTGATTTGGAGCTTTTTTGCTTGCTGCTGAGGATTTCTACTTTTTAAAAAGCTAAAACACCTTGAACGGTGTTTTCCCCTTTGTGTTCGTTTTTTGTTGTTCTAAAAAGGATGGTGGGATTCATTGTTTTTTCTGGAACAGAGTATGTTTTCTGCTCACATCCATCTAAGCTATATATTTTAAAAGACAAAATAAAATCAAAGCAACCCTCAAAAAAACCCTCCATATAATAATCGTAGCTTTCACTTGAGGAATACAGATAACAGCTAAGTAAAATATACCACTGCTCTGAATAGACCAGATGTGATCGGATGGTGACATAGAACATTGGAGTATACTGGAAAGGGTTGATTCTGGGGCAGGATTTTAAAAAGGATTCCTCAAATAGACCCATCCAGTCCAGATCACACCAATTCACTTCAAACAAAGAGCACAACCATATCACTTGGTTAAAAGATCTGGATTGGGCATGATGCAGGATTAGACTGGTTGGTGATCTGGAACACATCTGGCTGATGGCAAGATTGGATTGCCCCAAAGCAGAGAAAAACTCAAACAAAGCAATATGAGGCTATGGTCTATGAAAGCTTGTAAAAATTATATTTGTTCTTCTTTAAAACGCTAGAGGACCCTTTGGTTTGGAGGCAGTTGGGTTGCTTTTTGAGATAAATCCTTTTTACACTCACTCCTACAGTAGTTTGTTGTAAGGTTGATATAAATTGACAGCACATATGCTTCAGTAGGCAGTCCTAAGGGCCATATCATGATCCCAAGACACGCAAGTATGGAGATGATCCTTCCCAAAGGATATTACTGTATCTTTATTTTTCTTTGAAACTTCTTTCCAGAAGATTGTTAGGCAGCTTCTCTCAATAAACTTTTGTTCTTTCTTTCCTCTTCCCTTTTGCAAACTCCTTCTCCAAGCAGCAGTCCACTCCGATCCCAGTTGGCTTTTTCCTAAAGGCCAGAAAGATACATTGATATATTGCCACATCAAGACAATAACAGAAAAAAACAGCATCAGGATTGGAAAATATCAGTATACGTTCCAATCCCCCAAAAAAGGGTAATGTCAAAAAATGTTTGAATTATCGAACAATTGCGCTCATCCCACACGCTAGCAAGGTGATTCTCAAGATAGTACAGGATAGACTGCAGCAGCACGTGGAGAGAGAATTACCAGAAGTGCAGGCGAGGTTCAGAAGAGGCAGGGGGACTAGAGACCACATTGCCAACATATGGTGGATCATGGAGAAAACAAAGAAATAAGAGAAACAAGTCTACTTCTGTTTCATTGATTATACCAAGGCCTTTGACTGTGTGGATCACAGCAAAATGTGGTAAGTAATTAAAGAGATGGGAATGCTATAACACCTTATATGCCTCATGAGAAATCTGTACAAGAGTTAAGAAGCAACAGTTAGGACAGAAAATGGAATGACAGAGTGGTTTGGAACAGGAAAAGGAGTAATACAAGGCTGCATTTTGTCACCCTACTTATTCAGCTTATACACAGAGCACATAATGCGCAATGCAAGGATGACGGAATCAGAATTTGGGATCAAAATTGCTGGGAGAAATATCAACAACTTGAGATATGCAGATGATACCACTCTAATGGCAGAAAGTGAGGAGGACCTAAAGAAGCTTCTGCTTAGGTTGAAAGAGGAGAGTGCAAAAGCTGGCTTGAGACTCAATATCAAGAAAACCAAGATGATGGCAACAGGCCCTATCAGTCCCTGGAAAATAGATGGGGAAGAAGTAGAAGCAGTGACAGATTTTACTGTCCTAGGATCCAAGATCACTGCAGATGGTAATTGCAGTGATGAAATAAAAAGGCGACTGATTCTTGGGAGACAAGCTATGAGAAACCTGGGGAACATAGTGAAAAGTAGAAACATCACATTGAAAACAAAAATTCATATAGTCAAAACAATGGTATTTCCGGTGGCAATGTATGGTTGTGAGAGCTGGACCATTAGGAAAGCTGAGCGCAGAAGAATAGATGCCTTTGAAATGTGGTGTTGGAGGAGAATTTTGAGAGTCCCTTGGACAGTGAGGAGAACAAATTGGTCGGTCTTAGAAGAAATCAACCCTGACTGCTTCCTAGAAGGTCAAATAGTAAAGATGAAGCTGAAGTACTTTGGACATCAAATGAGAAGAGAGGATTCACTTGAGAAGGCCTCGATGCTGGGAAAGGTGGAGGGCAAAAGAAGAAGGGGGCAGCCTAAAATGAGATGGCTAGATGGTATTGTAGATGCAGTTGGCACAGAGCTGAGTGGGCTGAGGACAATGGTGGAGGACAGAGGTGCCTGGAGGACAATGGTCCATAGGGTCGCAAAGGGTTGGAATCAACTGTGCGACTGAACAACAACAAAAAATGCTAATCATTGTATGTGGAGACTAACGAGTTTTACCCTGCTTTACATGAGTACAGTACTTGTATTCTTTTTTATTTTCTTCTTTTTGGACCACTATGTGATTCTGGCTCAATTGGCAGAGAAACACAATAACTCAGGTGGGAGGAAACTCTTTGTAGCTTTCTTTGATTTAAAAAGGCTTTTGATTCTACCCTTGGAAAATTGCTGTGGGATAAATTGGATACAATTTTTTCAGATAAGAGGTTGCTGTGCCTCATCCTAAAGCTACCGTATATGCTCATACAGGCTGTCAGGTTTGCATTGGCCAAAGGAGGATTATCTGATGAGACCATGAGCAACAATGGGGTTAAAGAGAGATGTAGTTTGAATAATTTGGCTTCTGCCTTGAGGATGGTTAAGGGTAATTTTCTTAAACATGTCCACTGTTATTATACGTACATGATATTCTAGTTTTATTCTTAATTCAGTTGGCTTAAAATTCTTGTGCGAAGTGACCTTTGTTCTATTACCAATTTCACATTTGTGAGTTGAGCAGGAGCCGGGATGCTTGGAGACTATATCTACTTGTCTGAGTCACCCCAGTTGCTGGGCTTCCACCAAATCATCTCTATTAGAACCCCTAGTTTCTTCCTTCACTTTTTGTAGAAGAAAACTATCAGCCAGCCAAGCTAGGAATTTATTGGAAGGACCATATTTGGCAGAATTTATCTCCCAACAGATATCAGATAACTGAAATCTCTCATTACTACTATGCCATATATCTTTAACATTTCTGTAATTTGTTTTTCAAAGGTTTTATCCACATCTTCGTGATTGGGCAGTTGATACCGGTAGTAAACTCAACCACCATTTTCCTTTTGTTTCCCTCCAGTCATATTAACCCAGATGCAATATAACTGTATATAGTTGAGATATACCTTATTCTTCTATAAAAATCATCATTGTTGTGAAATAAAACTGGTACCACACAACATGAAGGAATAAAAACAATTTACACAATCCAATAGAGCTAAAAGTACAAAAATTTAAGAACTAATCACCACAGTTGTATTAAAATGAGGAAAGCAGAAGTAACACCACATAAATGGAGATAATACATTAAAAACTAAAGTGAATTTTAAAATGCTTGTATGATCCACTAAAAGAGACTGTGGTGGTTTAGTGGGTAAGACATTAAGCTTGATGACTGGAAGGTTGCCAGGTCAGCAGTTCTGCATGATGGAGTGAGCTTCTGTCTCTGTTCCAGCTCCTGACATAAAAAGCAAGAAATTGCAGGTAGATAAATAGGTACTGTTTCTGCAGGAAAGGTAAGTGTTCCATGCACTCCAGTGCGTAGTCATGCCTGCCACATGTCCATGGTGCTGTCTGCACTGGCTCTTTGGCGATCTTTACCTTTTATGATCCACTAAAGCCCTGAGAAAGTACATCTGACAAAGCTCCATAGCCTGTGTGCCAATACCAAGAAAGTCTTTTGTCTTATGTCCTTCTGCATGATGGTGAGATGGAAAACATCTGGACTCATGACTCCTGCTCAAAGAACAGGTAGCAGTCATGGCCAGGAGGGTTTTTGCTCAGCTTCAAGTGATATGCCAGTTACGCCTGCTCCTAGAGCTGGACTCCTTGCTCAAAGTCACGCATGCTCTGGTCACCTCCAGGCTTGACTACTGTAATGCGTTCTACATGGGGCTGACCTTGATAACCATCCAGAAACTGCAACTGGTTCAGAATGTGGCTGCTTGGGTGGTGTTGGGATGTGGGCCTTATGCACATGCCTCACCACTGCTTCAGGAGCTGCACTGGCTGCCAGTGTGTCTCCAGGTGCAATTCAAGGTGCTGGTAATTACCTTTAAAGCCCTACATGGTAGTGGGCCAGGATACTTAAGAGACCGTGTCACCCCAAGGTAATCTGTCCATCCCACCAGAGCAGACCGGAGAGGTAGGGCAGGTGTGGGGCACCACTAATATGGTGACCCCAGCCTGTTGGTTGATTTGATAATTTCCTTCTCTCTCCTACATTTTAAAATCTTTTAATCTTTTAAATTTAAATGTTTTGTCGGATGGTTCATTGCTTTAATTATTTGTATCAATTCATTGGGTTTTGTTGGGTTTGATATCTGTGATGTTTTTATGATGCTATGTGAGCCACCCTGAGTCGCTCTGCTAGGAGGGCAGCATACAAGTATGAACAACAAACAAACAAACAAACAAACAAACAAACAAACAAACAAACAAACAAACAAACAAACAAACAAACAAACAAACAAACAAACAAACAAACAAACAAACAAACAAACAAACAAACAAACAAACAAACAAACAAACAAACAGGGCCTCCAAGCTGATCTGAAGAGTTGGGCAGCTTTATATAGGAGAAGGTGATTTCAAAAACGCATGGATTTAGTCTGCGAAGCAGAAGGCAGATGAAAGGTCACTGCCTTATATTCTCAGGACAGTCTTCATGGCTGATCACCATGAAGATCATCAATATTCAGATTAGGATATGGCAGAACAACAACAAGAAGGGTCTTTGAAAGCCAATACCACTATAGTGGAACCACGGTTAACAAATGGCTTGGTTAACGTAATAACCACATAACAAAAGGAAATCCACAAAAAATAGTGGCTCGGTTTATAGAATTGTTTGGAGCAGATTAATTGGTTTTCAATTCATTCCTATGGGAAACTGCATTTCAGTTAATTTTTTTTGGTTTTCAATGCATTCCTATAGGAAATTTGGTTTAAGTAATTTTTGTTGTACGAAATGTCCTGGAGAATACATTAATTCAATTAACCGAGGTTCCACTGTATTTTGAACATACAAAGAGTAACTGAAAAGAGTAACATGTGGTAAACTTCAAATGGCAGACCATAGATGCATCATCATCTGCATGGATTAATGTTTCTGGATTGTTTTTCAAGCAGCTCCATGAACACTCTAATAATCCAGTTATCTGTTGGATAATTTATTTTGTATTTCATCTTTTGCAATTGGGAAAAATCATACTGAGTTATTACTCACAAAGCTGAGAGAGTGGAGAAGGTCAGTGGATATATTTATCCAGACAGAGAGTGTTCCAGGTCATCATAAACCTTTTGCATGTGATGCTGCTGACAAATGGCTGCACCCTTTCATGTGGGGTGAAATGTTTAGCTGCCAGATGTAAGTTTCACAGTTTTATTTGAGGAGTTAAATTCACTGATAGAGTTTTGGATGCAGATGTAATTTTTTTTTTTTTTGAGGCCTGCATTGGGCAGCCCAGTTTTTGGAAATGCAAAGTTGGCCTGTTTTCTTAATCCTGTTGAATGCACAAACAGGTAGAAACCTCCTTGCAAATTAAGTCACTGCTCCTCAATTATACTTCCCTCTGAAGTGTAATATAAAGTAACATTTTTACCTTTCTGTACCCTGCTGAAATTCTAATTGTTCACAGAAAACTTGACTCAAAGGAGCACTTTAATGTAGGCAAAGAATTATTCCAGACATAATTCTGGTGGTGCTGTATAACACCTCCCCCCACCATTAGCACCATTTGCATTGGCAAATATATATATCAAATATATATATCAAGATTCTGTAACACACAAATATCAACACAGACATGGACAGTTGAGCCCAATATCTCCAAAGGGCCTAGGGCAGTGATGACTAACCTTGGCACTTTAGGTGTTCTTGGACTTCAGTTACCAGAAGCCCAAGTCAGCACCCCTGCTGATCAGGGCTTCTGGGAATTGAAGTCCATGAACACCTGGAGTACCAAGGTTAGCCATCACTGGCAAAAGGTATGGTGGATCATAACATGTGGCCTTAATTGGGTGCAAATCAAACTGGGGCAGAGACAATGCAGAGCCCTACCTTAAATGAAATAGGAAAATCTTGTTAATGGAAGCTTTCCTCCTTTGTTCCTTCATCTGTAAGGAGTGAGGATCAAAAGAGCTGCATGAGCAGCCAAGACGCTTGCAGATATTTTAGCCTATTACGCTGAGATGAAAGTCTAAATGCTGTCAGTGTTTAACTTTCACCAGATTTGTTAACAAAGTGGAAAACAACCTGAAGAAAGAATGATCGTGAGGAAAGCCAGTAGCCAGTTCTTTTATGGTCATTTGTCCACCTAGATCAGGAGTTCCCAAACTTTTCATGCCATGGGCCAGACTATGCCCCCCGGACAGCCTAGCAGGCTGGTCATGTGGTTCCTTCCTGCTGTAAACACTGCTGGAAAACACACACATGGCTGTCATAAATGCATTTACAACAGTTGCAGGTGCATTTGCTGCAGTGTTTATGGCAGACACGGGCATGTTTATGCATGTACGAGTGCATTTTACAGCTGTCGTAAATGTGTCTGCTTCTGCTTCTAGTAGTGGTGAGGGCAACGGTGGGCCACATGAAATGGTGCCATGGACTGAGTCAAGCCCATGGGCTGTAGATTGGCCACCCCTGCCCTAGATCTATGTGTATTATTACATGTATTATTTATTGTTTGAAACTATTTGTTTTTTGTTTGTGATGTATTTGTTAATTGCTGTGAGTAGTGCCTGGCTTTAAATCCGGTGGTATAGAAATAAAATGAATGAATGAATGTTCTTCATGTTTTCATGCCCATGGGAGGAAGGGAGGAAGAGAGACATTTAATTTGTATTGTTTTTTCCTCCCCAGCTAAATAAGAGCCTTGTAAGCAGTGATGAGATGTTACCGGTTCGGACCGGTTTGCCCGAACTGGTAGCACCCATCAGGAGGGGTCGCCGGGGTGGTGGTAAAACCCTGGGTGACCGGTTCGGTTGCCTCTCCGGCCCCCTCCAATAATCATGACTTCATGACGTCATGAGCAGAGCAAAAAATAAAAATAAAAAAATTAAAATGTCTGCACATGTGTCAAACCTCTGTTTGACACATGCACAGTTCTATTTTTTAGTGTGCATGTGTCAAATAGAGATTTGATGCATGCACACTATAAAAAAGAACTGTGCATGCGTCAAACAGAGGTTTGACGCATGTGCAGACATTTTAATTTTTTTAATTTTTATTTTTTTGCTCTGCCCATGACGTCATGATGTCGTGATGCCGGCTACGCCCATGACGTTGATGACGTCACAGTGGGGTAGCGAATATTTTGACAACCCACCACTGCTTGTAAGGGTGCGGGGGCTTGAGGAGTCTAACTAGGCAGTGTTGCCCATCTCTTGTCAATGATTGTTAGGCCAGGACTAAAACTCACCAAAGCGTCCTCTGTCAGATCCATTGAGCAAGGTAAAAGCAGAGGGCAGCCTAGCCAGCAGGTGACATGATAGCCAAATGGCTAAAAAAAACCCACCCAACTACAGCATGTAACTGGACTTAATTCCTCATGTCCATTTGCATGTGTGAAATGTCTTTGAGGAGATGTCTACCAATGCGTGGACTCCTCACTGAATAATGACTCCAAGATATCCAAGGTAAAGTGTTTCTTCCTGAGAGAGATTGGGGGTGGGGAGCTGCCTGGAGAGTAGATTTAGAGTAGGAAAATGGTATGAAGTTGAGGTGGTGATTCTTTGGTCCCCTCAATATCTTGGGAGTCCAGTGCCCGCCCCCCCCTCCTGGAATCTATGTTTCCTGGGGTTTCAAGGCATGGAGGTCCAAACTCAATGAAGGGAGCAAAGTCTCCCCATCCCTTGTCCAAATGAAAAGAGGTCAGTGGCATGCTTCTCTGCTGTTGCTCCTTTCAAGAGACCAGCCTTCTATGGTTTCTTTTCATTCAGGGGGGAAGACCCCTGTTCAAACCTAGTTGTAACTGATCATTAGGTGTAGTTTGAGCCTAGTCTCCCAGTGCTTGTGGGCCCATTAGATAGCCCTTTTCATGCCAAAGGAAGCAGAGGCATTGATCGCCTTCCGACCCTTTTGCTTAGGGCTAGTAATTGTTAGGGAAGAAAGAAGAAAAGGCCATCTGGGTTTTTCAGGGGACCCTGATCAAATCAAGCTGCACTTTTCTAAGTCACAACACCTTCCAGAGACTGAGAACAGAGCACAGAAACAGAGAATGACAACCCTTGGAAGCCTCCTACATGAACAATCGGAGAGCTGTAGACACAGACAATGAAAAAATCCTGCTGCTGTCAAGGTTATCTGGACATGATCTGCTTGAGAGAAAGGAAGGAAAAGAAAGGCCTAATGAAAATGGATGTTACATTAGTATTTGCTCAAAAGGCCCTAGGCCAATATGCAACATCACAAGAGCCAATTCCACTACCATAGGGTTCAGCTGTTCTTTTTAAAGTGAAGGACTTGACCTCTTTGGGGAATCAGGACTTTAATAGGTCAGTGTTGTAGGAAAGGACATACTGAGGATACTGGCAGACAAAGGTTGCTGTCTATTTTGCTCGCTTGCTTTATACCAGAGATTCCCAAACTTTTTATGCCACGGGCCTGACCATGCCTTCCAGACATCTGAGCGGGCCGGGCCACACACAACGGAAGCAGAAGCGGGCATATTTACGGCTGTGGTAAATGTGGCCACTACTGCATTTATGACAATTATGCATGCGTGGGTGTGTTTTGTGGCTGATGTAAACGCATCTGCTTCCACTTTTGGATGTGGTGGCGGTGGCGTGGGCCACATGAAATGGTGGCGTGGGCCAGGTCTGGCCCATGGGCCATAGATTGGGAACCCTTGCTTTATACACACACACACACACACACACACACACACACACACACACACACACACACACATACATAATGCATGTGCTTTTGGGTTGGTTATCAATGTGTTGATAGAGCAATAAAAATCAATAAATCACGGAACTAGCCAAATCTAATTGCAGATGTAGCCCACTCCAAGCAGAAGACAGGCCAAAGGAGTATGGTTCACACTATACTTCATTTTGTATCGTCATCAGTGATATTATCTAGACAAACCCAACAATGACACAAGCTAAATTGAAGGAAAATAATATGTGCAGAAACACTAGAAAGAAACACAAGACCTTCCTGCTGAACAAAATATTTTTTCATACTCATGTTGTAAGACTGGGTCTATCCCTGGCTGGTGCTAGCATTTTGTAGTTGATGAAACAAATATAGAAAGAAACAGTGGGGAAGAGTGGGGCAAATACCTCTTTAGAAGCTCTCTTAATTGATGTTTCTTATGATATCCACAATGGGAAAGGAAATGGATTTGGAATTGAAGGACCCAGATAGAAGCCATTTTTGCCTCAGATGCTGTCAGATGTAATGCCAACTGACAGAAAGGCTCAAATGAATTGAACCTGTCAGCAGAATTAATGGAATGAACCTATTTCTCTTCTCTTCCTCCTCCACACCCACCATTAAAGGCTGCAGATAAGAGGAATTGCTGCTGTCAGTTGACAAGGTAGGAAGGCTTGACAGGGAGCTCCAAACTAGCTGGAGTAACCAGGGCGAGAAGAAAAGAAGTCTGTTTGCAGGTGGCAAACTGCATTTGGACTCTGCAGTCACACATTTGACATTTGTGAGGCCAACAGTTATCCACATCTGTATCTAGGAGTATATATCTGGCATATAGTAATAGCAATTGCAGTTATATACTGCCCCACAGCAATTAGAACACACTTCACAATGTAATTAGCATTTTTGCCCCAGCATACTGGGTACTCATTTTACCAACCTTAGAAGGGTGGGAGGCTGAGTCAACCTTGGGACCATAAGGATCGAACTCACAATGTGAGCAGCTTCAGTTGCAGTTCTGTGACATAACCGCTGCGCCACAAGGGCAGGTATGTAGTATCTTCAAACAAATGTGCAAAACCAGACCAATTCAGGGATTTTTGTTCAATTTTGGGGGCAATTAAAGACCCAAACAAAGAACTGTTACTTTATTACAATATTAGCACCGAGTTTTGTAAGTGACAGTCAGAGGCTGATTGGTTTGCATCATCTGTGGTTGGCAAAGTAACACAATTTTAGCATTGGGTCTTTTGTTCCTTCTCTAGTACCATTTTTCTTCTTTTAAAAAGGTTTTAGTGTGGTGATCTAAATACTGAATGCTGTCTGCTGGGATTCTGGTTGCACTCTTACCAACAGAAATAGTTGCTTTTACTCCCCTCTCCTATTCATTGTTTCTTTTTCTTAAGAAAAATTCAGAATCAGAAACAGAAAGAGAACGACACAATCTACATGGGTATCTCTTAAAGGGCTCAGGTCAGGCTTGTCCCAATTTGTGTGGCAGCTATTCAGGCGCAGAGCAGATAAGGGGCTTTTCTCATATGTCGAATTCGATCTGCCCTTGCATATCTATTACATTTTTGATCTCCCTATCCAGAGACAAGCTTGCAAAGTACAGTGAATGCCTCTCATGGGAGTTAGAGTGCACTAGTTTATTTGGCCAGAGCCTCCAATTTATATAGGATCTGGATCTCCTTTGTCTTAGAAATGTCTGTCATCATCTTGCATATACACACAAGCAATCCAAGAACAAATATTTCATTAAAGAAACACATTTGCATATAGATTGCTTACAAGTCAACCTCAGGTGAAATCTTTTTCACACCCCATATGGTTCTTGTGTTTCCTGCATGCATACTCCAAAACCTAGTTTTGTGGTTTATAAATCATGGACATCTGGGATCAAACCATTTTTCTCTTGCATTATGCTAAATTGCATGCAAAGAGATTAAAAGGATGAAGACAGGTCATCTGCCCTAACACTTTTTTGGTTGGTCTCTGATTTCAGCAATTTTGAAAGAGACCCTTTATATTGCAGTGGTATTGCCAATTTGTCTAAGTTGTCAGAGTGGAAAGAATGCAAAAGAAAGGTGGCATTAACAATGTTATACAACCCCATCTTTTCCTAGCACCTCTGGCCTTCTCAAATTGGGAAGCCATCTGGAAACCAGGCACAGTGCCATCTTGACAGATGGGCATGAGCGTAGGAAGCTATAAGACCTTGTATGATTATCAAATGTGTCGTTCGGCAAGGATTTCCAGCCAGGAATATCAAAGCAACTTTTTTGGTGAGTTCCTGGTCTTTCAATACTCTGAACTAGGTATTAGTAATGTATAGAGAACAGCAGGACAGAGTACATCAGATACATGGGTCCAAGTATCAAGGATTTTGTCTTGATGGTGTCATCTAACAGCACAGGACTATCCAAACTGCCAGCCAAACTCTTCCAGCAGTTTGGATGCTGATTGGAATCAAATCACTTTTTTTGCCTTAAAACAGGTCTAGTGCCATGAAATCATTTAAGAAGAAGAAAATGGGCTTACAAACCCAGACCAAAGGGAATTTGTTTTTTAAAATGAGGATGACAATAATGTATTGAGTATAAAGATCTTTTTATGGCATTTAAAATAGATCAGTAACTAAATCAATTTCACAACCAGCTTGTGCATGAGTGCAGGAGCAAAAATAATTCTATTCTTTCCCAAACTGCATTCTTCAAGGCTCAGATTGGCATCTCTTCCATTTTACATGGCAAGACTGAGTGGCTATGGATCAGGGGCCCTGCGTTATCTTGGGAACTACCATCTTTAGTTCTGGATGGGGCTACTTTGCCCCAGACAGACCCAGTGTGTAACTTGGGGGTCCTCCTGGACTTGCGACTACTGCTCGAAGAGCAGATAGCAGTCATGGCCAGGAAGTCTTTTGCAACTTCATGTAATTCACCAGTTATGCCCACTCCTGGACCAAGACTCCTTGCTCAGGTTCACACATGCTCTGGTCACCTCCAGACTGGATTACTGTAATGTGCTCTACATGGGGCTGCCCTTGATGACCATTCGGAGGCTGCAACTGGTCCAGAATGTGGCTGCCCAGGTGGTGATGTGGTGTGGGCATTATTTATTTATTTTATTTATTTGTTCAGATTTATATTGCTGCCGACTCACTGAGGTGACTCAGGGCAGCTTACAGTCAAAACAGCAACAGTACAGTAAAAATAATAAAATACAACCTCACAAAAGAACCAAAGCAGAACAAAAAACATGCCTTGCCACTGCTCCAGGAGCTGCACTGGTTACCGGTGTGCCTCTGGGTGCAATGCAAGGTGCTGGTTATGACCTTTAAAGCCCTACATGGTAGTGGGCCAGGATACTGAAGAGACCGCATCACCCCAAGGACATCTGTCCATCCTACCAGAGTGAACCAGAGAGGCTCTCTGAAGATACCATCAGCTAGAGAGGCTCCAGCCCTATGGAACCTCTTACCAACTGAGCTGCGCCTTCAGTTGGAGTTGTTGCCCTTCAGGAAAGGACTAAAAACCTGGCTGGCAAAGCAGGTGTGGGGCACCCGTGATGTGATGACCCCACCCTGCTGGATTATATCATGTAGGCCTCTCTGTCTTTCAGTCACTCTTTTAACCTTAGTTTTTAAACAATTGATGGGGAGGAGGAGGGTAATATTTTAAAGTCTATTGGTTTTTAATGTTTATTATTATAGTGATTTTATCATTGTAGTTATGCTGCCCAGAGTCTCCCGTTCGATTTGGGTGGCAATATATAAATTTAAATAAATAAATAAATTGGATTGCTTCCTGTAAACTCAACACTTTTCAATGATTGTTAAGAGATTAGGGAACACTTTTATCACAGGAGGTTAGATTGGGCTTCTTCCTGCTATCCTTTTGCCAGCAGGCAAATACTACCATATATACTTGAGTATAAGCCGACCTGAATATAAGCCAAGGCACCTAATTTTGACCTGAAAACCCAGGAAAATAGATTGACCCTAGTATTAGCCAAGGGTGGGAAATCCAGCAGCTGCTAGTGAGTTTCAATAATCAAAATATATGAAATTATGGTAAAATTAATTAAATTGTTGTCACATCTCAATCTGGCGTGGTCTTGGGACCCTCGTGGTCATTGACCTGAGTATAAGCCGTGTCCCCTTTTTTTGGGGGGGGGTCATTTTTGGGGCTAAAAACCTCAGCTTATACTGGCAAACATTTAGTCACTGAATGGAGTGTTGAGAACAGGAGTTTTGACAGAGCCTTCAGATTATCCCGTTTTATTTTGGAGCATTTTCAAAGTGTTTTAAATTACAGTAGTTGTCTTTTGATATCATTGCACATTTAATCACATTTTAATATTACAACTTACTGTGCTTTTATTTATTTGTTATTTCTCTCATTTTATAAGCCATCTTGGTTTCCTGCAGTGTGAGAAAGGCAAGATAAAAATGAACTAACAAAAATGAATAGGATTATTTTCTGGCATAATTAGTTTTTATTTACTAATTAATGCTTGCTCATTTTGCTGAGTGATTGGGTCTGTGTTTGTTTTCTTTGTTTGCCTATCTTTATAATATGAATGTAAATCACATGATGAGTAAATCTACAGTACTATGGAAGTCTTAGGCCAATATAACAGCTCCCCCGGTGGCTTAGTTGTTAAGACACTGAACTGGTGGGTCGGGTTTCTATATCTGAGAAGTGAACCTGGAGACATGAAAGGAGCCTCATTTGGATGTCTCCTGAGTGGAGTTTCTCCAGCAAAAATCCTTTCAACCCAGAGTAATCTCTGACACAAAATTACTATATTATTATTACCAGCTGGTTTGGGGAAAATTCAGTGAGTGATTTTATAGATATAACTCAGCCTCTGAGCCACCCAGACACACCAAGGTTGGAGAAAGTCTTCTGCTCACTCTCATCTCCAATGTTTCCAAGTTTGGCAAAGTTTGGAGTTAGGGTTTCTGAGTTATTCACCCCCAAATCACTTGTAGAATTTTACCCAAACCAGCTGGTGGCGGCCTAAGACTTTTGCACAATAATGTAAATCTTAGGCTTCAGAAAACAGGTAACTAAAACTTTAGGTTCCTGAATGCACAAAATAAGCATCCAGTATAGGTGATAGATGGAGCTTTCTTGATCTGAAACTGTGGGATTCTGATTGTCCAGAAGAAAAGCTACATGAAGATAATATGTGAAGGTTCCTGAAAGATTATGCTTTCCCTACACACACCTTGCGCCTCTGCACTGGAATTTTGAACTAGGGCATACCTGTCTCTCTTCTTACCACCTGTATGACATTTTGTGTGCTAAACCCCTGAATGGCCTATTTATTGGAATACTGCATACAAAGAAAAATCTAAGCTTCTTAAGAAAGAGCTTGATTAGGAAGGCAAAGTTTTGCTAATACCTGTATGCAGATTACCACTTATTGTGCTTATCTCTTGTCAGATGTCTTGTTTAAAAAATTATACAGGAAAAAAACATATAATGAAAGGTCAACTTTGGTAAGCTAATCTTGGGATTCATTGACACTAAGAAGTTATACCTTCTTCTGTGGATATGGACATGAAGGCAAATGCTTGGTTTATAGTATTACTGGCAATAGAAGACAAATTCTTGAAGGGCCAAGATTTTCTCTGAGGAGTTCAGATATGCCCTGGTGGCCAGCCACTACTTGCAGCCACCCACAGAAGAGACCAGCAAAATCAATTCTGCAGTCATGTCATTTTCAAGTAGGTGGGACTGGCTATCTCACAAGGTAGACAGGAGAAAGTAGATTCTGGTGGCATACTGCTCTGGGATGGTCCTTCAACCAATCAGCCTGTAGGTGTGTCAAAGAGCAAAGGTGGTTTGTGAGTCATGCAGGATCTCTCCTCCCCCCAATATGGAGGTGAAGCACATCTCAGTTTATAAGCCACTCCTTTCAATGAGGAATTGTTGCCATACACATAATTCATTGACATATCATACTCCTTTCTACGATATGTAGAGAGTACAAAGAGAGAGCTCAAGGGCAAAGTAGCACAGGGTGCAACTGCAATTGTGCCCAGGAGCTATCTAGCCTGGGTCGCTATGGAAAGGTTGGCCATGATAGAATAATTTCTCTTATTAAGTGAGCCACTTCCTGACATGGGCAAATTACTATCTTCCCCTGCTCAGCAAAGAGCAGGGGAAGTAACTTTTTTTCTTTTTAGTACACTAGTACTGTACCTCGGATAACGTTAAGACTTGGTTCCACAAAGGATCCTTACCCTTTTGGAACATTGGGCGGCGTGCAGGCGTGCGCGCATCGGTGGCAAAGAAAAGAACATACTAGAAAAGGTGAGGGATGGAGTGAGGGAGGGTGGGAGAGAAGGAGGCATACTTTGAAGTGAGCAAAGAAGGGAAGGAAAGATGGAGGGCAAGGAAGCAAACAAGGGAAGTCAGGCAGCTCAGCCACTAGACACTGGAAGAAATGGCCAAGATGGCAAGAGCCACAAGGCAAAGCAAGAATTTTCTTTTATAACTGACTTATCATAAATATGCTTAAATAAAAATATTTTTTTAACTTCCCCTGCCCTCTGATAAAATAGAGCAAGTCATTAATTTGCCAATATTCTGAAAGGCTCACTTAATAAGCCTCTTCAAAATATTGACCAATTGACACTGGAGCGATCCAGGCGATTCCACATCAAGAAAACATTTTTATTTGGAATTATCCTTTATACTTTTTAATTGTCTCTCTGAAAACAACCCATTCCAGTCTACTATCCAGTACTCCAGTGTCATGAGTCAGTTGTATGTGTTGTGCAGCATTGCATTTTCCTTTCAATTCTGTGCACATCAGCAATTAGACATCCTTTCATCTTTAATTTAGTTACATAATTAGTGATGACACTATTTGTACTTTTCCTCTCCTCTTCCCCCTGTAGCTGATTGAGTGTTTTCCAACCTGGGAGCTGCATCTTCCAGAAAAATGTCTTGTTTCATTTTGGACTGCCTCACCATAGGGGCTTCATGGTATGGAAAGTTCAACAGGGGTTTACTTTTGCCACCTCTGTGCAGTACTAACCGAAGTTAACTTGAGTGTCATTGCCTTCTCTATCAGTGTCACCTTGAGTTACTGCTGCTGCCCAGTAGCTGCCTTGAGGAGGGTGATTACTGGTGTCTCAGCTGTGACCATTCTGCCTTGAATGATTTTGCTAGAAGTCCAGGTTCATAATGGAGTGTGACCTCCAGATGACATTGCTTTACATCTCACTGACATGCACAAACCCCTTCACCACGTTAAGGTGTTAATCCAAGAAGAAGGTGCATCAAAAAAGGGTTATACTTATGCATGTTAACCTTCATGAGACAAAATTATCCCAGGTATAACTTTTTAAAATGCAATATCATAGTTACAATGCCACTTGTTTCTCATATTTTTGGATGTAAGCTAGTTTTTATTAAGAGCCACACTTTCACATTCTTACCTTGGACACCTTGGAGTCGTTATTTAGTGAGGAGTCTGCATATTGGTAGACATTTCCTTGATGACATTCCACACACACAAGCAGGCCCAAGAAATCAGGTCCATCTGCATGCAGTTTCTAGCCATTTGGATATCATGTCACCTGCTGGCTAGGCGGAACATGATGTGTACCCTCCTCTTTTACCTGGCCCAAGGGATCATCTGATAGAGGACGCTTTGGTAAATTTTAGTTCCAACCTAACATTATTGACAGAGATGGACAACACTGCATAGTTAGACCGCTCAAGCCCTCGCATCTTGACAAGGCCCTCACCCAGTGGGAGACTTGCACATTCTAGTTTTACATAACATGCTGAAGACTGACAGTCAAGCTAATGTTTTCTGTTTCTTTGATCAAAGGGAGCATGAAAGATTTTCCATGTGCTGAGACTTGTAATATGCACAAAGTTGCTTTCTAACCACTATGACCAGATCCAGTCGCAAACAACACAATTAAATATGCAATGCTGTCTTATTCCAGGTCAGACTTTTGGCCCATCTAATGTTGCCTATCAGTCTGGCAGTAATTTTCCAGCATTTAAATTTTCCTAGCAGACGCTCTTTTTAAAAAGAGTTGAGAAGGAGAGAGCCAGCAAGGGTAGCTTAAGAACATGTACTTTGAGATAAGAAATACATTTAGAATGTAAATTTATGGGGTAGGGAGAGAACATAGTTATATATATTTAAATGTGGGTTTCCAATAATCTTTTTTTAAAAATATACATGCTAACGTACAAATAGGATAGAATGGACTTATGGGTAAACGACATGTGTTAAGCTAATGATCAATTCACCATTTCCTACAGAGAAATCCCTTCCCCAGACATTAACCTCAGAATGCTGTGGTATTATTATAAGACCATTAACTCAAAGGTCAGAATTAAGCAGCTGCAAGATAATTGTAATATTTTGGTGCATGGTACTTCTATTTTAAGCAGGAATTTTAATTTGATGGTTTATCAAGTTGCGTTTGAAAGGGTGAGCTTAGCTGTCTACTAAACAAGCATGGCTAATGAAAGGTTGCTGAAATAAATGTTAGGGTATCCCAAGAAAAGCTAATGTTGTAACAATAGCAGAAGCAATATTTAAGTCTATTTTTAAAGCAATCCTGGCAGAGAGGATTATTTGGGCCTGACTGTTTTTGTTGCATCAAAAGATTTTTGCTTTCAGCATACAGTTAACAGAAGGAAGGAGGGAAGGAAGGAAGGAAGGAAAGAAAGAAAAAGAAAGAAAGAAAGAAAGATCTTTGATCAAAAATTATTTTTATTTCAATAGCTATAAAGGATCAGTAGGCAGTTTTTTCATCTGTTCAGACATTTGTACTATGACCTTAAATGTTAAATAGTGTAATAAATATTTAACTGATTGGAAAAGAAAATCTGTTGATTGTTATAGAGGCTGAAATCAATGTCTTTAATCCCTGTATAGCATGCACAGCAGCATCCTCAAGTCAATGAAGCTTTGGCATTGATGTCACCTTAGCATGTTTACATAAGCAAACTCTTTCCTATTTTCTCCGATGACCTTGCAGGACAAAGCAACCTATTCTGTAAACTGAAATAAACAATATCAGAGAACACAGGCAATCCATAAGGAACATTCTGTGGTAGAAAGCTCTGATATTGCAACACTGACTGAGCCTGGAGCAATACATACAAAGGAAATGTAAAGCATTTGCTTTGGCAGCAGATTCTAGACATGATAATGTTTTGTTTTCACCTCCAGCCTTATTCCAAGGTGCTTTTGAGCAGAGAAATTCCATTTCTTCCCAAGTGGACCTTCCCATTAATTCCAATGGGGATACATCCCATAGGGCAGGGGATTTCAAACTACAACCCACAGGCCAGCCCTGTCCCATGACACTATTTCATGTGCCTCACTTTGCTGCCACCGCTGTCACTGGAAGCAGAAGCAGAAGTATTTATGTCAGCCATAAACGCATCTGCGAATGTTGTAAAGGCATTTATGACAGTCGTAAATGCACCCACAGCTGTTGTAAACATGTTTACGACAACTGCAGACATGTTTTATGGCAGTGTTTATGATGGGGGAACCACCAGTCTGGCCCACTCAGCTATCTGAGGGATCGTGGTCTGGCCCATGGCTTAAAAAGGTTGAGAACCCCTGCCATAGGTCTTCATGTAGCTTGATCTGCCCATTCTGCTGATATGTAACTCCACTTTGTGTGTGAGCTTCATGTCTGCATACTCAAATGATCAATCAGGATGCATATTTCTACCATGTAGGATTGAGCTTTCTTTTTGTATTTTTTCTATCTGAAATTGTGTATCATGTGTTTAAAAATCTAATTGCTAGAATCAAGATGTCCACATTATCATAGGAGATTGGAATGCCAAAGTAGGAAATCAAAAAGTAAATGGAATAACAGGCAAGTTTGGTCTTGGAACACAGAATGAAGCAGGTCAAAGACTGATAGAGTTCTGACAAGAAGACACACTGGTCATAGCAAACGCCCAATTCCAAAAACACAAGAGGTGATTTTACACATGGTCATCACCAGATGGCCAACATCGAAACCAGATTGATTACATACTCTGCAGCCAAAGATGGAGAACTTCCATACAATCAGCAAAAATGAGACCCTGGAGCAGACTGCGGCTCAGATCATAATCTACTGATTGCAAAATTCAGGCTTAGGATAAAGAAAATAGGGAAAACAATTAAGCAAGACAGGTATAACCTAGACAGCATCCCTAAGGAATACACAGTGGAAGTGTGGAACAGATTTAATGGCTTAGACTTGATAGACAGAGTGCCAGAAGAATTATGGACAGAGGCCCGAGATATCATACAGGAGGCAGCAAGGAAAATCATACCAAAAGAAAAGAAGTATAAGAAAGCTAAGTGGTTGTCTGATGAGGGTCTTAAAACAGCAGAGGATATAAAGAATGCAAAAGGCAAAGGAGAAAGGAAAAAATTCAACCAATTGAATAAAGAATTTCAAAGAAAAGCAAGGAAAGATAAGGAAACATACCTAAATTAACAATGCAAAGAAATAGAGGGGGAAAACATAAGAGGTAGGACTAGAGAGCTTTTTTAAAAAAATTAGGGAAAACAAGGGAAAGTTTAAAGCAAAAATGACCATGATAAGGGAGAAAAAAGGCAAGGAGTTAGATAGTGCAGAAGAGATTAAGAAAAGATGGCAAGAGTACACAGAGGAACTCTAGAAAAAGGACCTCAACACCCCTGATAATCACAATGATGAGAACATTGAACTTGAGCCAGACATCTAGAGAGTGAAGTCAGAAAGGCCCTAAAAGCACTGCAAACAAAAAAGCCAGTGGAGATGATGGTATCCCAGCTAAATTTTATAAAGCCCTAAAAGATGATGGAATCAAATTATTGCATTTTATATGCCAGCAGATTTGGAAAACACAACAATGGCCACAGGATTGGAAAAGATCAGCATACATTCCAATCTCAAAAAAGGGTAATGTGAAAGAATGTTCAAATTATAGAACAATTGTGCTCATCCCACAAACTAGCAAGGTTATGCTCAAGATTATACAGGATAAACTGCAGCAGCATGTGGAGAGAGAATTGCCAGAAGTGTAGGCTGGGTTCCAAAAAGGCAGAGGAACTAGAGACCATATTGCCAACATACGTTGGATCATGGAGAAAACAAAGGAATATCAGAAACAAGTCTACTTCTGTTTCATTGACTACATCAAGGCCTTTGACTGTGTGGACCACAACAAAATATGGCAAGTAATTGAAGAGATGGGAATACCAGAACACCTTATATGCCTCCTGAAAAATCTGTACATGAGTCAAGAAGCAACAGTTAGGACAGAATATGGAATGACTAAGTGGTTTGGAATAGGAAATGGAGTAAGACAAGGCTGCATATTGTCACCCTGCTTATTCAACTTATAGACAGTGCACATAATGCACAATGCAGGGTTGGACGAATCACAATCAACAGCTTGAGATACGCAGATGATACTACCCTAATGGCAGAAAGTAAGGAAGATCTAAAGAACCTTCTGTTTAGGTTGAAAGAAGAGAGTTCAAAAGCTGGCTTGAGACGCAATATCAAGAAAACCAAGATAATGGCAACAGGCCCTATCAGTCCCTGGAAAATAGAGGGGGAAGAAATAAAAAGGCAACGGATGCTTGGGAGACAAAGCTATGAAAAACCCGAAGAACATAGTTAAAAGTAGAGATATCATCTTGCAAACAAAAATTCGCATAGTCAAAGCAATGGTATTCCTGGTGGTAATGTATGGTTATGAGAGCTGGACCATAAGGAAAGCTGAGCGCAGAATAGATGCCTTTGAAATGTGGTGTTGGAGGAGAGTTTTGAGAGTTCCCTGGACAGCAAGGAGAACAAATAGGTTGATTCTAGAAGAAATCAACTCTGACTGCTCCTTAGAAGGTCAAACTGTAAAGATGAAGCTAAAGTACTTTGGACATCAAATGAGAAGAGAGGGTTCACTTGAGAAAGCCTTGATGCTGAGAAAGGTGGAGGGCAAATGAAGAAGGGGGTGGCCAAAAATGAGATGGCTAGATGGTAATGTAGATGCAATGGGCACAAAGCTAGGCAGGCTGAGGAGGATGATGGAAGACAGAGGTGCCTGGCGGGCAATGGTCCATAGGGTCGCAAAGGGTCGGAATTGACTGTGTGACTGAACAACAACAACAAAAATAATTAAGAAGAACAGCACCATTAAATCAGTAAAATTAACATAACAGTTGGCTTCTATTTAGCAATTGATCCAGAAATCTATTCTGCTTGGGACTAGCAACAGAAACTAATGCCAATGCTGTAGCCTGGCCAAGCCAAGCCAATGGCTGAAATGCAATTGCACACAGCAGATAGCAAAACAATTAGCGGCGAAGTGCTTAAGTTAAGACATCTCTGTAAGCTTAACCGGTGCATGCTAAATTACAAGATTGCAAAGACTTCTTAGTTTATGCGTTTGTGAAATAAGAAGAATGAGCTACAACTATGCTTATGGATGGTCATCTTCACTTTGGTTCCAATATGAAAAATGACGAAAGATGCTATGGAAACAACAAGAGACCCAGCATGCCTGTAAGAGAAACTGCTGACAGGCTTGTATACCACTGCCCCATCATGTGTTGCTGCCTGGACAGTTACTTGGCTCCACATGTGCTGTGGGGTCTTAGGACAGCTGGAGGGCTATGTTTCACCACATCTGGCTTAATGGGACTGCCATTTATTGATGGAATTGGAAGAGGAGACCAATGGAGCATATCTTTCTCACCTCCTTCTCCTGCAGCTACGGAATAGTCTTACTATAAACAGTATAGTAACATGGGGATTGTACGTCTCCTTGTATCCTATTCCATAATCAAGTTAAGAAACAAGCATGCGTACCTCTTTCCACCATCCCCATTACATAATGCTCTACATCAGCAGTCTTATTCACAGAAGCTTCAAAAACATTTTTTTTTTTGGGGGGGAGGAGAGTCTTACATTTTCATGATAATTAAAACAGCAGTAGCGAAACTAAGTATATTTCTTAGCCACCTTCCCAGTCTTCAGGCTTCCCAAGGCAGTTGAAAATATCAAACTCTAAAACTAATTTTTGTTTTGAATTTAACAATGTTTAAATGAGCCAGTTAAAATACAAGATCGAACAACAATTGGAACAAATATTGTAAAGAACGTAGCAAGAAAAAGAGGGATAGTTTTACATGTTCTTCTAAAAGTAGCTACAGAAAGCCAGCCATAGAACTTTTGGGTGGAAATTCCACTGAGCTGGACAACCTCTGAAGAGAGCAGATGTGTAATGCCTGTCAAGGTTACCAAGCTTAGCAATTGGCAAGTAGGTAGCACCTTTAAATAAGCCCTTAAAACACAGGCACATTCATGGAGCACCATATCCATCTTTGGTTCTGGATGGGGCAGTCTTGCCCCAAACAGACCCAGTGCAAAATCTGGGGGTCCTCTTGGACTCACGACTACTGCTCGAGGAGCAGGTGGCAGTCGTAGCCAGGAGGGCTTTTGCACAACTTCATGTAATATGCCAGTTACAGTATAAACATGAATGCATTCAATTGTTGTGAAATTTGGGAACATCAAGGCAGTTAACAGGAGACAGGCTAGCCCAGCCCTGCTGTAGTCCCACTCCATTATTGTTTTGCTTATCCAACTATGACACATCTGAACAGGAGACATCCCTGCTCACATAAAAGCTCTACATGTGAGCAAAAACAGTGAAAAATATTTTGAACAAAACAAAGCTGCTTATTATTCCCAGGTTAACATGTGGTCTCACATAAAGCCATAAAAATTACCTCACTTGTCTCAGTCCTATCACCCACTCAATGGTACTGGTTTATATTATACTACAACTTTGCTGAGGAGCGTCTATTGTCAAGAATGGAGAAAGCAAACAAATCTGTGCAAGACAAGAGTCCCACACTGTGTACCATTGCTTGTAGGGTTGTTGTGAGGTCAACAGCACCCCTTTCCCTCAGAGCTCAGGACCAAACCCTGACAACCTTAATTGCTTACCCTAGCACAGGTTGTACTGACTTCCAAAGGTTAGATTTTATCTTTGACTGGGCTTCACCAATGTCAGTCTGATGTAATAGGGTGAGTTGCAACATAACAATGATTTGCCTATTTAAAACAAAATGTTATTTCTTTGTTCCAGGGTTAGTTTTGCTTGATGCAATGAATTCTGTCGTAGCGAACACCAAGCTGCTTAATAGAAAAGGGGCCAGAATTCCAAAGCCCTCCTCCTCCTCGTCCAGCTTGGAAACTCCTAGAATGTCTGAAATCACTCAGCCAAAATGGCCACAGTCCATAACTAACTGGGAGATTTCTGTGACTTGTAGTTCATAACATAACATTTCCAAACAGTTTGGGAACGTTTTTAGATAGGCTATAATAGGCAAATGCCACTGGAAACCATCAACTTGGGTCCAACAGCAAAATGAGCAGAGGAGGAACTCTGATTCCCAACAGTCATGGAGGCGGAAGAGGCCATGCCAGATGGACTGGCTGTGATGGGGCACCTTGTTCATATCCTCAAGGCTGTGGCAGTCCATTGCAGTCCCGGTGTTAAATCCTGCATGCCATGCTTCTTGTGTGCCCTGGGTGATGGCTCCGAGATCATAGTGTGTGGGTCACTTCATGGCAAGATGGGATCCACCTTAAACTAATTCATGGCAATGACATTTTTCCTGCTCCAGGAAAAAAAATGCATTCTCAGATATGAGTTGCAGTCGACAATGAATAGGCAAATGATTTAGGTACCCAATATCATAACAGAGACATTTTGGGAGGGCAGCCAGGGTAGGCTATATTGAAAAGAGGAATTAAGTACCCTTTTGTCAGAGACTGAAGTTTTCAGGAACACAGATATGCATGTATTTTTTTTTTAGTGTGAATAAAGTAGGAAAAAAATTGGTGAAATCAAGGGAACGTTTAAAGCAAAAATGACCATGATAAGGGACAAAGATGACAAGGAGTTAGCTGATGCAGAAGAGATTATGAAAAGATGGTTAGAGTACACAGAGGAACTCTACAAAAAGGACCTCAACACCCCTGATAATAGCAATGATGAAGAAATTGAACTTGAGCCAGATATCCTAGAGAGTAAAGTCAGAAAGGCCTTAAAAAGCACTGCAAACAACAAAGCCAGTGGAGATGATGGTATCCAAGTTGAACTTTTCAAAGCCCTAAAAGATGATGGAATCAAATTATTACATTCTATATGCCAGTAGATTTGGAAAACACAACAATAGCCACAGGATTGGAAAAGATCAGTATACGTTCTAATCCCCAAAAAGGGTAATGCAAAGAATGTTCAAATTATCGAACAATTGTGCTCATCCCACACTCTAGCAAGGTGATGCTCAAGATAGTACAGGATAGACTGCAGCAGCACGTGGAGAGAAAATTACCAGAAGTGCAGGCGGGGTTCAGAAGAGGCAGGGGGACTAGAGACCACATTGCCAACATACGTTGGATCATGGAAAAAACAAAGGAATATCAGAAACAAGTCTACTTCTGTTTCATTGACTACACCAAGGCCTTTGACTGTGTGGACCACAACAAAATGTGGTAAGTAATCAAAGAGATGGGAATACCAGAACACCTTATATGCCTCATGAGAAATCTGTACATGAATCAAGAAGTAACAGTTAGGACACAATATGGAATGATGGAGTGGTTTGGAATAGGAAAAGGAGTAAGACAAGGCTGCATTTTGTCACCCTGCTTATTCAACTTATACACAGAGCACATAATGCGCAATGCAGGGATGGAGAAATCACAAAATTGCTGGGAGAAACATCAACAATTTGAGATATGCAGATGATACCACCCTAATGGCAGAAAGTGAGGAGGACTTAAAGAAGCTCCTGATTAGGCTGAAAGAAAAAAGTGCAAAAGCTGGCTTGAGACTCAATATAAAGAAAACCAAGATAATGGCAACAGGCCCTGTCAGTCCCTGGAAAATAGATGGGGGAGAAGTAGAAGCAGTGACAGATTTTACTTTCCTAGGATCAAAACTCACTGCAGATGGTAATTGCAGCCATGAAATAAAAAGAGAACTGATTCTTGGGAGGCAAGCAATGAGAAACCTGGGGAACATAGTGAAAAGTAGAGACATCACATTGCAAACAAAAATTCATATAGTCAAAGCAATGATATTCCTGGTGGCAATGTATGGTTGTGAGAGCTGGACCATAAGGAAAGCTGAGCGCAGAAGAATAGATGCCTTTGAGATGTGGTGTTGGAGGAGAGTTTTGAGAGTCCCCTGGACAGCGAGGAGAACAAATAGATCACTCTTAGAAGAAATCAACCCTGACTGCTCCTTAGAAGGTCAAATAGTAAAGATGAAGCTAAAGTACTTTGGTCATCAAATGAGAAGAGAGCATTCACTTGAGAAAGCCTTGATGCTGGGAAAGGTGGAGGGCAAAAGAAAAAGGGGACGGCCAAAAATGAGGGCTAGATGGTATTGCAGAGACAATGGGCACAGAATTGAGTGAGGTGAGGAAGATGGTGGAGGACAGAAGTGCCTGGCGGACAGTGGTCCATGGGGTCGCAGAGGGTCGGAATCGACTGTGTGACTGAACAACAACAAAAGTAGGAAATTAACCTGGTTTGAAAGCAGCTGTCTATTTTGCTCTTCTGATAGTACTTTTCTCTGAGCTGAAGCAGACCTGGATGAGAGGGGCAGTGTCCAGAAATTCATCATCCAATCTCCTTCCCCATATTATAGATATCTTTTCACCAGTAACTTATGGACATTTTCTTCCCTAAATAGATGATTTCCATGAAATCGCCTTTATTTTCCATGCATGCATGTGTGTATGTGTTGTACAGATGAAATTACAAAATTAGCCTCTTCAGCTTTTCTTGTAACACTTGTAGACATCTGAAATCTTGCTACAGTATTAGGAAATCACCAAATATTTGTGTTGGAAAGTGTGTGTTGTGTGCCTTTTCAAACTATCGCAGGGAAAATGACTGCACAGTGTGCGATTGCTTTTTAAGTATGAGTGCCTGCCTGTGTGTAGGCAATTCGGTGCTTTTAAACCCTCTTGTGCTTTTATCAATCAAGCTCTGCCTTCAAGTCATGTCAAAGAATAAAGGCAGAGAGATGACTTTGAGATAAGTCATACTGGGAGATTCTGAACAGGAACATAAAATAAATGATTCTGTTTATAGATAGTGGGTTTTTTTTGGTTGTTGACTCTTTCTCACACTGCCCAGGGAACGTGCTTTATTTGTGAAGTTCTCTTCTCCTCTCCCTTGTCATTCATCTACAGATCTGCTCAGCAGCAAGCCTGCTGCATGCCCTTCAATTAGATTTTGCCTGGAATACCTGAGCCAATTTAAAGGGACAGAATCAGCTTGAAAAATGCACAACTATCGCTTACAGCAAATCCTGACTTACATTACTATGCTAGGTTTCAAGGAAAATAATGGCATGGATGCCTTAAAAAGGGAGGCAAAAAGGAAGAAGAAAGGAGATGATTTTGTTATACGTAATAGGAAAATAATGGCATGGATGCCTTAAAAAGGGAGGCAAAAAGGAAGAAGAAAGGAGATGATTTTGTTATACGTAATAGGAAATATGTGAAGAGGGGGAAGAGTACTATGGAAAGTGGGAGTTTTTTTCACCAGCTAGCCTTTTGCTTCAGCACCAAAAAAATGGAGATCTAACTTTTTTCGACAATAGCCATTAAGACAAAAATGAGGACCATGAAAAGCAAAAAGTGCTTAGTGCACTCTCTGGGCAGTTCACAAATTAATTAGCATTTTGCCCCCAACATGTTCGATATTCATTTTACTGATCTCAGAAGGGCAGAAGGCAAAGTCAACATTGATCCCTGGTCAGGATCGAACTCATAACCTTTTGGTTGCAGTACAGCAGCTTAACCACTGTGCCACCAGGTCTCCTATGACCTCTAGCCTGAAACTCCCATGATTCCTCAGCCAGAGATTAATGAGAATTGTAGCTTAATAACATCCAAAGTGTTGTATGATCTCTACTCTAATATGATGACTACTATAAGTATATATCAACATTTGAAGTTGAAATCAACACAAGAAGGCTGCGTTAGAACTTGTGAAGTTGTAAGAGAGCCGCTATAAGCACATACTGGATGCTTTCTCCTGACCAACTTTATTATTTGTAGGCTTGGAAACAATAGGAAAGAGAGCATACTTTTGCTTTGACCATTCCCATGACCTCCCACCTCCTGCTCCCTTGAGGCTATTGATTGGGAGATGCAAGTGAATATTAAATCCAATTTCTAAAAATCCAGCCTAGGATCCAAATAATGGAGATGCACCAGGGTGAGTGTTTTGCCTCTTCTCTTCTCTTGCACTAGCAAAAATCACTTTTGCCCTCCTTAAGCCAATACTATGAATGTTTTGAAACTCATTGTGCCATCTGTACCTAAATCCGTTGCAAACCCAATTTGACTCTGGAATAACTAAAGAGGTGTGCACGTACTTGAGAACAGCACCGCCTACCATAGAGCTATGCCTAGTGAAATCTAGCATTTCAGGATCCCTTCTCTGCCAAAAGGGTGACATTTTTCCTCCTATGACTTTTGAAAGGGAGAAGGACAAGCTACCCAGAATATCAACAAATCAACCATCCATACCCTTGGGAGTCCACCTGGAAGGCTGGCTTAGAAAATTAACATAACATCTCTTCTCGTCTCCTGCTTCTAATAAGACTGACCTTATTGATTGCTAGCTTTGGTCTGCTGGGAGACAATCAAAACTGCTATTAAGTAAATAACTGTAATTTATTGGCAGATTGTGTGTGTGTGTGTGTGTGTGTGTTGTTTGCTTGCTCAATAATGTAAAGTAGTATAGTAATTTTTCATCTAAAACCAGCTTTGCTCTTAACAGATAGCTCAAGGAGTAAACAGAACCCCTGTGTCCACAGCAGGAAGTGTGTGTGTGTGTGTGTGTGAGAAAGAGAGGGGGGGGGTGTTTAAAGTTATAGAAACTATAAACCAATTGCACAGTTTAGCCTTGCTGTGCCATACCAGTGTCATCTTTGAAAAACAGCCTTGATTGCTCATGACATTGGTCACTGCAAGAAAAATGGATGGATGGAGATATATAACTCCTGAAGAATCCTTCTGATAACACTTTTTTCCCCTAGTGTGTTTTTCTTTAAAAAAATTTGGACCTAGTGACCAGAACCCTATTACTTATATGGGTTGACCTTAATTAATTAATATACCACCTGATTAGTGAATACAGTATAATCTACTTTGGCCAATGTACAAGATGAAACAGATAGACACACACACACACCTTTGCTACATTCCTATAACTACATAATCAATATGACAGTATAATCGACTTGAGTCCAGTTGTATTCAAAAGACACTCACATCCCATTATTTCAATCATCATCATCATCATCATCATCATCATCATCATCATCATCATCAAACTTTTATATCATTTGATGATATGGTTTTAAAGGCTGCCATATATAATTCTGTCTTGAGTAAGGTGGGAAGAAGGCAAAAGCCAGAGAGAGCACTGAGGCCCAGCAGTTTTAAAGTAAAATGACCTAAGATGAAGAGGCCATCCTCAGAGAGAAACAGCTGCACCACAATTGCCGAGAAGCTGAGATCTATTTTATTTGTTTGCTATATTCCACCTATTCTCTAATGAGTTCCTGCTGGCTTACGTGATTTCCTCCTTCCTATTTTGTCTCATAACAATTCTGTGAGTTACATCAGATGAGAGATTGGTCCGATTTCACTTTAGTGAGCGCCGTGTAAGGAAGGTCTCCCAAGTCCCAATCCAGTACTCTTACAACTACAGCTTATTGGCTCTTGGGGAACAGGCCCAATTTACTTCAGAGCCACTCGTTAAACCATTCAAGTGCAATGATTACTTTTCATTTTCAAGTCATTTTCCTTCCCATTGTGTGTCTATGTTCAGATTTCACCAGACCTGACAGATATCCTCCTCAGCTATTTTTAGAGCGAAAGGCAAAAGCAGGAGATGTCACTGCCTAGCCAGATGACTTTTGCTTTCCTCCTCAAGCCAGTCTCTGCCTTTTTCTATAATGAGAGATGCACATAATGTACTTTCCCCTCTACTGGCACATCAGATAAGAGGTTAATTGTGGGGCAGAATTGAGTTATAAAACAAGCGCTAATGTTAGTGATTTCCTTCCCATAACTCTTATGAAATCTCTATTTCGAGCAAATAATAATAATAACAATATGCCATTTCAATGGAAATTACATATGTTAGACTTCCTAAATTAGCTATTCTAAATTATTTTCCTATACAGTGCTACCTTGCTTAATGAGCAAAATGCATTCCATGGGGTTGTTAGTTAAGCGAGTTGCTCATTAAGTGAAACACATTTTCCCATAGGAATGCATTGAAGGAGGGAACAGCTGTGCTGCTAAGAGTGTTAACCTTTCTGGAAGGGATAGCTGTGTTAGTATTTTGCAGCAAAACCATCAAAAGGGTGTTGAATTTTGATTCATCAACATTTTCTACATCTCTTAGTATGGCTATCTCTCAAATAACGCTGCAACAGCCTACAAAAACATATTCCAAATATATATTTTTAATCTTGCAGATGCCACAGAATTTGTTGCTGTGATGGGAGAAATTTTGTTTAAAACAACAGTAGTAGAGAGTAACATGGAGAGATCAGCTCAGTCTCATCAGCCCTCCTCCCCTTTGCAATTTTTCTATGAACACAAACTGGCACCTTATATGATAAATCACTCTAAAGGTAAAGGTTTCCCTTGCTCAAAAGCCAGTCGTATCCGACTCTAGGGGTCAGTGCTCATCTCTGTTTCTAAGCCGAAGAGCCAGCGCGTCTGCTTCTGCAGACGTTTCCATGGTCATGTGGCAGGCAGCTAGAAACATTTAAAGTAGGAAAAAGTATCTTTACTTAAAGTTACCATCTGTACTTTCAGTCAAAAGGAAAGGGGGAGAAAATGGAATGTCTGGCATGGGGAAGACTTTCCATGCTTGTTGGTTGGAAAAAGGTCAGAGAGAAAAAGACAATCAGCAAAAACAATAGAAGCCAAAGAAACTAGGGGGAAAGGACTAGGGGCTTGCCTTAAATGCCAGATGTGGGAAAAGAACTTTACCAATCAAGCTGATGTCAAAAATAAATCACACTAGATGGATTAGTAAATCTACCTCCTACTGATGCCCAGTGTTAGTTCATACAAAATTGCTATTATGCCAACAGTTATTATTGAGGAAACATCCTTATTTCTTGAAATGCCATGTCTGCAAATATGTCTTCTAATGGAGACTCCCTTGGCCACATACTTCATGTGTGTCATTGATGACAGGCTTGGCAGTACAGAGTTTAAAAATGCTGACACATCAAAGAAAACAAACATGTTGTACAAAACACAACAAGAAAGGAACAAATTAAAGGGTGATTGTTTCATTCTATAGTTGTACTACCACCTATATTTGACAGAAAAAGGAATTAAATGCAGGTGGGAGTGAAGAAAGTCCAGTAATATTAAATCATAATTTTCCATTGAACATTTAAAAGTTTAAAAATGTTTTAAGGAGACTTCTTGACAAATTGAAAACATTCACAGTTGGAATGTTGAGGTCAAATTTCAACATCAGCAGCCAAACAGAAAATCGGGAAAAGATAGATTATTAAAGCTTGTGAAATTTTATTTAGTTTTATCGTAACTTGTAAGGAATTCTAATAGTTTAAAGTCAATCAAGAAAGTGATTCCATGCATTATCTTTAGTTTTCTCATATTATTTTAGGATTAGGTGATCCATGCACAAGTATAAGTTTTGAGAAACTGATAAAAACAGAATATTTAAACTACGGTAGTTTTTTTAATTATTGTTTTACTCAAAATTGTTTTAATGTGTTTAATCTGTTTAAAGTTAGATCTGCTAATGGCACAGGCTAATTTGTTTGTCAGTTGTTTTAATATTGTAGTAGTATTTCATTTTGTTTAATTTATTGCTGTGAATTACCCAGAGAGTGTTTGTACTATGGGTGGTATACAACTTTAAACAAGCAAGCAAGCAAACAAACGAACACACACACACACACACACAAGCACACGCACACGCACGCGTGCGCGCGCATGCACACGCACACATGCACGCGCACGCACGCGCACACACACGCGCACACGCACACACACACACACACACACACACACACACACACACACACTTGTGAAGTCTGTGACTGAAATGACCCAATACACTGTTCTTCTTTTGTATCTAGGTCAGATTTTAAGCTGCCAAAATGATGAGTTTGGTGAGTTCATTCAGTAGTACTGCGGTGGCTTCGTGGTTAAGATGCTGAGAGTGGAGATTGGAAGGTCAGGTTTCAATACCCAATTGGTGCAGGACGGATCTTGGGAACATGAAAGGAAACTCATTGAGGCATCCCCCGAGCGGAGTTTCTCCAGCAAAAATCCTTTTAACCCGGAGTAATTTCTGACATGACATTTATTTATTTATTCAGCAGTTCCTTTCACCTTACCTAGTGTGAGAAAGAGTGGTTGGTGCAACAAGATTGCTGTTGACCGAGATAAACCCGATTGTGATCCAAAAATAGCAAGGAGGCTCTTTCTGTCTACCCCACATTGTTGCTGATACAGCATCAATATTGGGAGGGGGGACATGAAAATTAAATTATAGATGACACAGTACAACACACTATGTCATTTTGTATCATTTTTAAAGTGGAGCCATTAAAAAATATGCAGCTTACCTTGGTAAATTCAAATTGAACTCTGTTTCAGTCACATACTTTTCTTGCCTGATCTGTTACGCTGCTTAATATACAGTCAAATCATGTCTAGCCAGACATCCCACTGTGGTAATGGAGTAGACTGTACAGCCAGAGACTCAATGCCAAGTGGTGGGCGACAGTAAATAACCTGACACCCTAAAGGGGCCAATGGCTATGGCTGGATGAGCCCCTTTTGGTGGGGTGACAGTCCTCTCACTGGACGAAATGCCATGGAAACCATCATATTAGGCCCAACAGCAAAATGAGCAGAGGAGGAACTCTGATTCCCAACAGTCATGGAGGCGGCAGAGGCCATGCGAGGTGGACTGGCTGTGAAGATGCACCTTGTCAATATTCTCCTGGCTGTGACAGTCCATTGCAGTCCCAGTGATAAATCCTGCATGTCTCATTTCATATGTGCCACAGGAGATGGCTACGTGATCACAGTGCGTGATCATGGTAAGCGGGGATCCACCTTAAACAAAATTCATGCCAATGTCATTTTTCCTGCTTAACGGAAAAAAATGCATTCTCGGATACAAGTTGCAGCCAATGATACAGTCAAAATATATTTTATGAGTGAACCAATAAACAAAGCTTCAAATAAATCTTCATGAAATCCAGAGGTGCATTTTCAAGGAAGGAAGAGATAAGATAAATAAGCAATACAATATATAAGCAGTCTGAGTATTCACTTTGTTAGTTTGTAAATACGATGTAAGCCAAGCTATGTGTCTTGTTTCCTTTGTATACAGTTTCAAAGCCAAACATCGACCGAAATTCTGTTGGCAGAAATTATGTTGCATAAATCTGATGATTTCATCATCATCAAGCTTTGGGGGGACTTAAATATTTTTTATTTTTGTTAAAAAGCTCCCAAAGCTCCCATAGAATCCTTGTACCCTCAGAAACCCATGGGATGAGAGGAAGAAGTCTTTAATTACGGTACTAAAAATTGCTGCTGTTGGTAAAGTCACCCCAGCAGTGAAAAATTTCTTTCGATTCCACAGATTCCATGACTTCCTGCTACTGAAAGGAATTAAATGGAAGCTTTGGTGTCAGAAGTCAGGAATGTTTAATTTCTATAAATTGCAGCTGCTTATATCATCTACCGTATGTGGTATAAGTTTCATCAATAGGATTTCAGCCATTTGGAATTCAGTGCAACATTTTACATAACAAACTTTCAGAAATTATGTAAAGTTATAACCTCACCTCCAGCAATTGTTTGTCCCACTGAAGGCATATCTGCTTTTTAGGCATGCACAGGAAATTATAAGCAGGGAAAATCCCTACCATTTTCTTTCAATTTTCCTATTCTTCCAGTGCAAATTTCCCATCAGTTCCTACCCTCTTTCCTGTGCAGGTTTCCTCCTATAAATGCTTTTGTGGGCTTTGCTTCCTACTACAGTAATACGTCGGATAACAACTGCATCGGATAATGCTAAAATCAGATAATGATGCAAAATTTCTAAAGAAATTTTGCATCGGATATTGATCTGTTAGTGTTATCTGATACATTCGTTCGTAGCAGCAGGGTGGCTGGAAAGCTGAACGGAGTTCTCCGTTCAGCTTCCCAGCCACCCTGCAATTATGGAGGCAGGTGTGGGGTGGCTGGAAAGCAGACGGGGGGCTCCCCCGTTGGCTTCCCCAGCCACCCCACAGCTGCAGAGGCAGGGGCGGGTGGCTAGGGAAGCCAACAGGGAGTCCCCGTCAGCTTTCCCACCCACCCTGCAGCTGTAGATCGGGTCCTCTGATCTCCTTGGAGCAGGCAGGAGGATCAGAGAGCCCGAAATGGGTTAAAAAAGTCCGTTTTTTAACCCATTTTGGGCTCTCTGACTCCCCTGCCTGCTCCAGGGAGATCAGAGGACCTGATCTTACAGCTTTTTCTGGGCTTCCCCGACATCCTTGGCAAGTGCAGCATGCCAAAATGTCAGGGTTCGAACCCTGATGTTTTGGCTTGCTCCAGTGGCTGGGGATGTTGAGGAAGCCCAGAAACAGCTTGGATTGGGTCCTCTGATCTCCCTGGAGCAGGCAGGGAAGTCAGAGAGCCTGAAATTGGTAAAAAAAAGTCTGGTTTTTTACTCATTTCAGGCTCTCTCACCTCCCTTCCTGTTCCAGGGAGATCAGAGGACCCGATCTAAGCTGTTTCTGGGGTTCCCCGATGTCCCCAGCCAGTGGAGCAAGCCAAAATGTCAGGGTTCGAACCCTGACGTTTTGGCTTGTTGCACTGGCCGAGGGAGGTCATAGAGCCTGAAATTGATTTTTAAAAAGTCCATTTTTTACCCATTTCAGGCTCCCTGACCCCCCTGCCAGCTCCAGGGAGGTGGGGGACCCAATCCTTGCAATTTCCAAAGTTCCCCCCTCTCCCTGGAGGCTCCAACAGGCCAAAATGTCAGGATTTGAATCCTGATGTTTTGGCTTGTTGCAGCCTCCAGGGAGGTGGGGGAACTTCAAAAATAGCGTGCATTGGTTCTCCCAACCTCCCTGCCAGCTCCAGGGGGGTCGGGAGACCCAATGTGTGCTATTTTTGAAGTTCCCCCACCTCCCTGGAGGCTGTAGCAAGCCAAAACATCGGGATTCGAATCCCGCATTTTGGCTTGCTACAGCCTCCAGGGAGGTGGGGGAACTTTGAAAACAGTTTGGATCGGGTCCCCTGAACTCCCTGGAGCCAGCAGGGGGGGGGTCAGGTAGCCCGAAATGGGTAAAAAAAAAATCTGTTTTTTTTTTACCCATTTTGGGCTCCATGACCCCCCTGCCTGCTCCAGGCTGGTCAGGGGACCCAATCCACACTATTTTTGAAGTTCCCCCACCTCCCTGGAGGCTGAATCCTGACATTTTGGATTGTTGCAGCCTCCAGGGAAACAGGGTTTTTTTTAACATTGTGCAATCAATGCATCGCACAACTTAAAAACCGGATAACGTCGAGACTTGTGGAACCAAGTCTCATCATTATCCGAGGTACTAGTGTATATGATTTTTGGGGGCAACTTTCTCAATACACATGTTTGTACTGATTTTTGACACTAGAATTCAACTGCCACTGCTACCAGTGACATCACCAAATTATACCGCATGATTTAAATGTATCAATTTAAAGCTTGGGAAAAGTGGAAGGGATGCTGGTTCTCAGAAGAAACACCTTGGCTCAGAATTACTGCATTCAAAAGGTTTGTCTTTTGTCCAAGCATCCAAGCTGTGGTTCTGTGAATTCCGCTGGAGAAATAAAACATATTCTATAAACTGCAGTACAGCAAACAGAGCTTCATTTTCCGATACTCTACTGCTATCTTCCTCTCCAAGCATCTTCTGTATGTGAAGGCTACTTTATCCAATGGTAGAGCTGGCCCTGCAAGCTGAATAGAATGGGTTTGAGAGTCAGAGTGGCTTTTTCTAGCATACCAGTTGCTAGTGGGAAGGTGAATGAAAGGAAAGGGGCCATCTCTTCCATACTCTACTTATAGGCTTTCTCAAAGCCCCTAGCAGGCCAAAATGGTGACTGAGACATGTTCTCAATCCCATTCAGTGTTGCTTCTCCTCTTCTTTTTAAATCTCCCTTATTACATGGTAATATTTGCATGGAAGCATTAATTGTTTTGGTGAGCATAAAACAAAGCCAATCATATTTTGCATTTATTTTTCTGCTATATTTATCTGTTTGTTAACCTACAATGCAAGCACGCACGCATGCACACTATAAAGAATTCAATGTGTCCTTGAAGGAAAGGGTCAGAAGATTCATTAGCAGCACAGTTGGGATTTTTTAAAATCTGGAACAGTGAAGGATGTGGGATTCTTCTAAAGTACACAGGCACATTGTCATGCATATGGCTGAGGCAAAAGACCTTGAAAATATTGAGAGAGAGGAGATGAACAAAATCAAGATAGGATTTAATGGGACTAAATAGCAATAGCAATTACACTTATAAATCACCCCAAAGTGCTTAGAACACTCTCAGTGTAGTTCACAATGCAATTAGAAATTTTGCCCCAGCATGTTTGAGTACTCATTTTACCAACCTTGGAAGGATGGAAAGCTGAATCAACCTAACCCTGATAGAACTGAGTTCACATTATGAGAGATTTTGGCTGCAGTACTACAGCACCACATGGCCTCTAAGTCTAGGAACCTCTCTAGGAGAGCTTTGCTTTCGTGCAGTAATAGTTTTATGATTCTTTTTCAATGAGAGAACAAAATATTACTTGTTGGAATTAGCAATTTATTTATTTATTTATTTATTTATTTAGATTTATATTGCCGCCCACTCACTGAGGCGACTCAGGGTGGCTTACAGTCAAAACAACAACAGTACAATAAAAATTACAAAATGCAACCACACATTTCTGCAGTAAAGTCTATTTCTCCTAGTGAGGTCTAGTGAATAACCTTCCCATACTCTGGTTTGAGCTTCACAGCAGTGGCAAGATATATTTGAGCCCAAGAGATTGTGATAGGGAGAGAGAATATGAATCTGAGTTTACCCCTCTCATCTAAGTATGATCCATTGACTTCTGCCAAATGTGCACATTGCTCATGGCAAGGAATACTTTTTCCCCTGCAGCAGAACTCTGTAGGTGCAAAATAAATAAATAAAATAAATCCAACTTTGGTCATGACCAGGGTGCCAAAACTTTTTGGGCTACGGGCCGATCACATGATTCCTCCCATCAGAAGCAGAAGTAAAATATGCATGTGCGGGCATATTTTACTTCTGCTTTTGGGAATGGCAAGGGTGGCACAGGCTGGATGAATTGGTGTTGGGGCCTGGATCCGACCCATGTGTCGCAGTTTGGACACCTCTGGTCAAGATCATTGAATCTAGCAAACTTCATCTCCACTCCTAATGGACAGGAGGCAGTTACCTCTCAGAAGCTTACCTGAGTCACTTGCATCACCAGCTCAATATTAGGCGTGTCCCAACTTACCATGGAGCAGCTATGAACTTCTTTGCAATATATCACCATCTTCTCCTAAAGCTTTCCCATTTCCTACTTGTTCTGGGATGCATGGAGGGGAGAGGAAATGTAGCATTCAGAAAACTCTTGGCTCAGCTTTCTGTCCCCAGTTCCCAGGCCATGTGTAGTGTAAATAATGCAGACAGACAACTTGAATGAGCAGGTTTCCTCATTAACCTAGGAAACCTCTGAGCTTGCAAGGGGGGGGGAGTAGGGTGAGAAACCTCTGCTTTGGATTTTCTATACATCTCAGAACAGCTGGACAGATCTAACTGGTCGTATCTGAGCTGCAGTGCAAAGTCACCCTGAACAGCATCTGTTGTGGATAAATTGGCTTGTTTGTCCTGGGGGTGGTGGGTGAGGGTGGCAATATGCAAAATAAATTTCACACACTTACTGAAAGTACATTTTACTAGGAGCTAATTCCATTTCACTTACAACAGATTCAGACTCTATCATCTTAATAGAGAGAGAAAGTCAACACCTAGGTAAAATCAGCAGTTATTCCAAATTGCTTGCTCAGTGAGAAGTGTAACATGACTGAATACTTATTCACAATAAGATGCTTGACTTACAGTTCATAAGGGAGGCTTTGGGGTGGAGGGAATGGGTACAAGGAGTTTGTATAGGAGTCTAATCTTCTAATCAAACAGACATGCAACTATTCTGAGCCTTGTCTGCTATTTATTTATTCATTTATTCATTCATTCAATTTGTATAGCTGCCCCAATTGACATGCGACTCTGGGCGGCGTACATAAAATCCCCAACGTTTAAACTCTAGAAACCCTTAAAATTCCTGAAAACACAGAAGAACTACTTCCCACCCACACCAATTAAACATCTAGTTAAAAACTGTTAAAAGCATGAGTGATCCTGCTCTAAATGAGCTGGGGGGGGGGCATAGTTTCTACTTCTCCATGTCACGTACCAGCCGGCCCCCTCTTTTCTGGAAAACCCCTAAACCAAAACAAACATCCACAGGGCGGGCTGGACGGCAAAACAGAGCTTTAGCTCTCAGCTGCTTATCAGCCAAAAGGGGTTTTAATTGGGTAGCGTGTTCAAAGTTGTGTGTGAAATGCAATGCTTCTCTTACCCTTTTAGTCCAATGAAGACACGTTGTTCAGAAAAATGATGAAGATTTATTGATCAGTTTCATAAAGCATAAAAGTCAGTAGCTTAGGTCAGTCCAATACAGTCCACAGGCAATCTAGGTAACCATTTTTAAGGAGCAAGAATGCATGGCTCCTAGGCTAAGGATGTTAGCCTATAAAGATCCAGAAACAAAAGCTCTCTAATCAAAAACAGGCCTTAATTCATGGAGAAGCAGAGACGAACTCCTTCTTCTCTCAAAAATGGAGAATTTGCTGTCAGGTGGGATAGCTTTAGCCAATCAGGTAACAGAGAAAACTTTCTCAAAACAACACATTGTTTACACACGTGCACAAAGAGTGCACTGGCACTAGCCAAAACATGGCTCTCAGCTAACTTAGAAAAGATAAGAAATACTAAAAAACATGCTGTCTGTGACACAGCCTTGAGGCTCAGAGAAGACAAAAGATTTTTTCTGAGGCCTATTTGAAACTACTATTTAACCAAGCTTTGAGAGCATTAGGAAAAAGATGTTGTTTTCTGACACTCCACCTACCCACACTTGCCCTGCCAGCCAGTTTTTCATCTCTTTCCTGAAGGGCAACAGCTCTGTCTGGAGATGTAGTTCAACTGGCAGGTGGTTCCATAGGGCCAGAGCGGATACCGAAAAGGCTCTTCTTCTAGTGCTAGAGAGGTGAGACTCTCTAGCAGTTGGTATTTTTAAAGAACCCCTCCGGTCCGCTCTAGTGGGACGGGCAGATATCCTTGGGGTGATGTGGTCTCTTAAATATCCCGGCCTACTACTATGTAGGACTTTAAAGGTAATTGCCAGCACCTTGAATTGTACCTGGAGGCACACTGGCAACCAATGCAGCTCCCGTAGCAGGGGCGAGGCAAAGGGCATAACGCCTGCACCCCATTACTACACGGGCAGCTGCATTCTGAACCATACAGTCCAGAAGCCCAGATTGTAAAATCATTATATTAAATGACCATATTTCATTTCTGCAGAGGTAATGTAAACCAATATGCATTTTATGTAAAACAGAACAGCACTGTTTTTTATTCATGAGTCTTAAAAGGATCATTATTTTTGAAGGACAGCCTCTGTCAAAAGATTTATATATGGTAGCTCATGTTGTCCTAAAAAAATAACCAATCAGTAAACATTTGAAAATGTTATTTCAATGCAATATTGCCAAAATACATATTTTATATCTAATTACTAAGAGGCTTTGCTTTCGAAACCAGATTACATTCCTATTAGTAGCAATGAGACTTACAGTAATTGTTTAAAATCTAGTTAAGCTGAGTATTTTTACAGTATCCTCTCCCTTCATACAACATATTGCAGAGTGTGCAGTAAATATTCCCATAATACTCATGACAGATTGGTCAAAATCTTTCTATGCTGTGAGAAGATTAATACAGGCTCTGTGCTAATTATGGCGTATGCCACCAAATACCAACTGAGAGGTGGGTGCAACCAACTCATTTTCCACATCTGTCTGGATAATGAGATGGAGCAAGCAGGGTGCTCATAATGTCACCAGTAAAGTCAAGGACAAAGAATTAGATTAGATCACTCTTGTTCCTGGGGCTCTGACATATAGATGGAATCTTCCTGCAGCAAAAGGACTTCTGTTCTGTCAGAGGTAGCTCTTGTTGTTTGAGGAGAGGAATCTCTGAGTGCCATCCATTGTATTACCAAGCAGATGCTCAGAATGTTTCAAATTAGGTATGTGCATTTGGATTCAGAAATATTCTTTGAATAATGTCATATTCTGATAGTTCTGACTATATACACATCCAAATTTGATTTCAATTACTACTACTACTACTACTACTACTACTACTACTACTACTACTACTATTATTATTATTATTATTATTATTATTATTATTATTATTATTATTATTATTATTATTATTATTATTATTAAGTATCAGGAAGCATTTTATAATATTCTTCTTCTGTGTTAGTCTCATGTTGACCCATATTCTTATTATTTCTTTGGGGGGAGGGAAGAAATGTATAAACAACCATTTTATCTTATTTGAAATCCTCTTCTTAGAATTCTGCATTGGTTGCCAGTGTGCCTCTGGGTGCAATTCAAGGTACTGGCAATTACCTTTAAAGCCCTACATGGTAGTAGGCCAGGATATTTAAGAGACCACATCCCCCCAAGGATATCTGCCCGTCCCACTAGAGCGGACAGGAGGGGCGCTTTAAAAATGCCAACTGCTAGAGAGTCTCACCTCTCTAGCACTAGAAGAAGGGCCTTTTCAGTATCTGCTCTGGCCCTATGGAACCTCCTACCAGTTGAAATGCATCTCCAGACAGAGCTGCTGCCCTTCAGGAAAGAGATGAAAACCTGGCTGGCGGGGCAGGTGTGCACAGGTGGAGAGGGAGAAACTCCCCCCCACACACACACACACTGGCTCATTTAGAGCAGGATCACTCATGCTTTTAACAATTTTTAACTAGATTTTTAATTGGTGTGGGTAGGAGGTAGTTTTTCTGTGTTTTCAGAAATTTTAAGGGTTTCTATAGTTTAAACGTTAGGGATTTTATCTACACCGCCCAGAGTCGCATGTCGATTGGGGCAGCTATACAAATTGATGTACCAGTAAATGCTAGGGGTCGGAATCGACTGAGTGACTGAACAACAAAATGTAGCAATTAGAATGCTTTCCTTGGGTTTGGGAGAGTTTGGCTGAAGAACTCAGTATTCCCTCTGAGACTGAGCTACCTCATAGAGCTATTACAGACCTTGGAAGGTTGCTTTTCGAAAGACATTCATTCTTGCCATTAATTACATATTCAGATTAATTCAAGAACAGAAGCCATTACTTGTTACAGTGTTTGAAGGATAATAGTTTGTTAAATTTACTCCTGTTACTGTGTCTGTTTTGCTCTTTTTAATATTGTGAGCTGCCCAGAGTGGGAGGATATACCAGATGGGTGGGGTGTAAGTCTAATAAATAAATAAATAAATAAATAAATACAGTAATAAATAAATAAAAATCCCTTGTTTATCTCATCAGTAACTGCACAACCAGTATGCCACAGGTTGCTGATTCTTCTACATTTTCCCCAGTGGATTCTGGGTTTAGAATTTATGACATAGCATAAAATATGAAGGAACAAAATCTGTTTTCAAAATGCATGCAAAAATGCCTTGAAAGAACATTTAAAAATAAAAAGAAGTATGAATATTCCTGATTTGATCAATTTTAAAACTTTTTGCTCAAGACAGTTCTCATCCCTGAGGGGAGAGTGATCTTTGAAAACTCACACTCAATTATCTCTTCATCTTAAAGGTATCCTTTCCCCTACTTGTGTTAGATATGCTGAAACAGACTAACACAGCTATCTCATTGAAAATAAACAAAGCCATGTGCCAAATATAACAACAGCTCAGGGCTAGCCCTTTTATTAGGTAGACTGAAGTCTCAAATTCAAATAACATGTTCTAAGAGCAAACAAAGACAATTATTCATGTGAGCCATATTCAAATTACAAAAAATTCCAGGAGGAAGGTGATACCTTTATTGCATCACTCAAAAATTAAAACATTGCATGAGCTTTCAAGATCTCTTCATCCAGTGTGGCACATTGTTTTGCCAGGTACACATCTTAGAAATGCATGTTGAAAAACAGCGAAAAGGCTTCTTGGCATTATCACACGATGCACACAGGAAGCTAGGCGCTTGCTCCTCTCCATATGTCCCCCTCCAAGGCCTCCTCTCTACATGCTCCTCTCCACATGTCCCTCCCTATTTTGGAGTTGCTATCCTGGATGGCTTCTGTAGGCGGAATGGGGAGAAACTATCCTTTAACTATTTTGGGCTGGCCCTGAAAGATATTGGGTTGCCTCCAGTAGTGCCTGCCCACTAGCAAAAGAGACACAATCTGCTCAGGCTACAGCTCCTTAAGGGCCACTCAGATTTGCTCCATAGGATTCAGCTATCTTCCCTAATGGGCTGGTGTGAGTGAGTTGTTAAATTTGGAAGAGCCACTAGATACGACGAGATTTGTTCATGTTTCCAGTGAAGAATTAGCTTCTGGTTTAGGGAAACAGACACCAGAGGCTCAGAGGGCTCTTTAATTTCCTTTATTTAGACAAACCTTTTACATTTGCTTGGATATCAGTGTCTGTTTGATTCTCTTAGGTTGAAGCACATGGTCTTGAAACAGGAAAAAGAAGGAGAATTTCTTTCTCTGAAGAAATACATCTTGAAACACGATACTGTCACAACTGCCTTTTTGGGGGTCTCCTTACCAAACCACTCCTTCTTTCATTGCATGTAGAGTTGCCATAATTCTCTCCCACAAAACTGGGGCAGAAGTACTGTATGTATCCTTGACAAAAATGGGCGGGTTATCTACAAAATAGCTTTTTAAATATAATGACAGCTATAAGACACTTTCACATTAAATATATCAACGTTTAAATGAATTTATTTACAACAGTTAATTCTTACTGTAAACACACTGGTCACACTTATTGGACAATGATGTGAGGTGTGGACATTAAGATTTCTCTCCAGGTATACTCCAACTCCAATGTGGCAGGAAATCGTTCGTTAAATGGTGAGAGTTGGAATTTATTTTAATGGTGTGTTATAATACACAATCAGTAAGTTTTAAAAATCCGGGGCTTTAACATGATTTTTATCGAACTGGCTGGGACAATATTTCCAACTTTGAATCTGGGACAATCCTGGTTTTCTGGGACATATGGCAACCCTAATTGCATGGGAACACCTTGGGCCTCCAGGTGTTATTGGACTTCAGTTTCCAGAAGCCCAAGTCAACACACCTGTTGATTAGGGCTTTGCTCCAGGAAATTGAAGGAAGTGCATGCCTAAGCATACTCTGACTTACTAGCATGCTTACTAGGGAGGAATTAAAAAAGAGAGAGAGAGGTCTGAATACAGTATGTAACATAGCATGTAGTTTAGCCCCAAGGGACCTCCTTACTGTCTTGTCCAAAAGTCTGTTGAGCAGACATTGTAGACTAGTTCTCAACCTTTTAAAGCTAAGGGCCGGGTCATGCTCCCTTAGATAGCTTCAGGTGCCAGATGGCCATTTTGCCCTTCTTCCATTACATGGCACTTTATGGTGTGGTGGAGGCTGGGGGGGGGGGCACATGAAATGGTGCCATGGGCCACATCCAGCACACGGGCCACAGGTTGAAAATCCCTGCTGTAGATTTTTGTATCCAGGACAATTTTTAAAACATTGCTTTTAGCCTGGCAAGTTCTCAGAAAGGAATATTATAAAATAAAATAAATAAAAAATAAATGGATTAAAATAATTCTTGCTCATGTTTATTCAAGAAAAGACCATATGGAGATGGCCTGCTAATGACAAGCTCATGTTTGGCAACTCTATCAACCAGGCCAATGGGGAACAGGGTGGGGTGGGGACCCAGGATCTTTCTCAATAAGTGCAAAGGAAGTGGTGTTGAAAGGGGAGAAGTTGTAGTGGAAAGGGTCATGGCATGGAATCTCTTGCTTTGTGGAGAATAGGAAGCAATCTGCCTGGAACATTCCTTTGGATGTTGCAATGAGCAAGGCTTGTAACCCTAGTAAATTAACTTATTTGGAGGAGAATAATCACTGAATTTTGAAAATATGCAGACAAACATCGAAGGGATCATTTATAATCCTGCTGTCAGATGTGCATGAGCAGGCATCTTTAGAATCTTGAATTACTAAATTTAGAACAGCAGCTAAAGCACTGTTTCCACACTAAAAAGTTACACTACATTAAATTATTTCTTTTTCTATATTACAAATAAATAGATGAGTTTGATTTCTCCCATGTGAATCCTTGGACAGTAACTAAAGCATCTGAAAAGAGAATTGAAGCTTTTGAAATGTAGATATACAGATGGCTGCTAAGGATATCATGGGTTGATCGTGTGACTAATGTAGAAGTATTGCACCAGGTGGATAAAGAAAAAGAACTCTTTAAGAACATCAAACAAAGAAAGTTCCAATACCTTGACCATATCATGACGAACAACATAAAATATAGAATACTCCAACTTGCTCTGCAAGGAAAGATCCCTGGAAGAGAGGCCCTGGATGTAGACGGACTTCATGGCTGAAGAACCTGAGAGACTGGTGTGGCATGTCCTTGGAAGAACTGTTCCAAGGAGTTAAGAACAGAAGGACAATTGCCATGATGATCACCAATATCTGGAACAGATACAGCAGCAGCAGCAGAAGAAGAAGAAGAAGAAGAAGAAGAGGGAGAAGAAGAAGAAGAGGGAGAAGAAAAAGAAGCATTTTCAAACACAGTTATATTACAGTATATCTGACCAGTCCTGTGCAGATCTGGGACAAGGCCTGGGCTCATGGTTCCTATCCATCTCCTGCATGCATGTCCTGTTATCTTTGACCATTTCCTACCTCCCAGGACACTGCAGGGGTGAACCAGGGCAGCAGCCATGGGGAGAGGGGAGCAGTTGCTGTTTTACTCAGACAGCATAGGCACAGTACCATAGCTTTGAAGAAACAGACCTGTTTCTTCAGTATGTTCCATTTTATTGCTTTGCCTGAAGCCCAGGGGACATGATGGTGAATTTCTATAAAATCAATACGTTTACCTAATAGAAATACTTGCCTCATTCTGAACTCTTGGCAAACTGCAAAAATACTATGCAAATGAACCAACTTTAGTTTTGGGCTTCACCGTTGTTCAATTCTAAAGCAACACAGACAACCTGACAGAATTATTCATGATGTCTATGGGAGTTTCACCTGTAATTCACCCAGAAGTTATTTTCTATCAGAGTGATTACTCACTCTTCACATGAAGGCTACAAAGAGGGCAGAGTAATTTGGGAGATGGTAGCAACAACCAATGGATTTGAATAAGATTTAATAACTTTTAGCCTAGCACATTGAAATGCTTAAGACCTGTTAGTTCATGATTTTAATAATCCTACTCTAACTATGGCTGTATCTGGATACAGCCCATTCTTACCATAAAAAAAGACATCTGGTAACTAATTCCAAGGTAATGATGTGACAACTGTTTCTCTTTATTATCAAAAATGACTAAATATTTATCATGCATTTCTAAGTTCATTATCATGAAACATTATCATGAAACATTCCATTACAAGAATTTATAACAAATTACTACATAAAATCGACTGCAGATGTGGAACCAAAAATCAGAGGGAAATATATCTGTGTAATACTAAACTTCTGAGCCAAAAAGAGGAATAAATAATAGATATATTAACATGGTGGGAAAAGAGAAGTTCTAGAACAGTGTTTCCCAACCTTTGATTTTTGGACTTCAATTCCCAGAAGCCTAAATCAATTCCTGAAGCACTGATCAGCTAATGTACTGACTTAGGCTTCTGGAATTTGAAGTCCCCCTGTGGAGTGTGGGCGCCACATTGGGAACCACTGTTCTAGAAGGAAAAGGGAAGTCATTTGTATCTCATTGCTCCAACATGCTTAAACTGTATGTTTGGCACAAAGGTCAAGTTACTCATTTTCTTGCCTAACTGAAACAGATGGAAGTTGAGTATACATTTATTATTATTTTATTTATTTATTTCATCAAATTTATAATTTATACATAAGAAACTATGCTCCCAGTCAAATATATGAGGAATCTTTGAATTTTCCTAAGTCCTCCCCAAATCTGCCTGTTTGACATCTGGATAGTTTCATTTAATTTTCATTTAATTTTCATTTAATTTTCATTTAATTTTCATTTCATTTGCATTTCATTTGGACTTTATTAAAGTCCATGCAATGACCACAGCCTTCCCCCAGGATATCAGTGGGAAATCAGTTAAACTCCTCCAGTAAACAATGTACATGCACATTGCATAAAGAGGAGATCAGAAATCCTGACCCCTTCTGTACCTATTTGAAGAGATTGTTTAAAAATATTCAGTCAAATGAGCTGCCACCTGATTCAGGGGAGCAAATACCTGCTGCATGTCCTGCTTTCTTTTTGAGCTGCTAAAGTGGTGACAAGGCAGATGGCTAGTTGCAAGAATGACAGGCATATGTGGACCTCTCATTCTATGCAATGCCCTTTCCTGACTGTATGCCAAAGTCCTTGTGTGGCATAGGAGAGTCATGCCAATCCACAAAAGATTAAACTACTTTGGTAAGCAGCATCAGAATGATTTGGCTTTGTTGTGATTTGAATTACAGCCATTGTTATATTTGAAATCATAAGTGAGGATTGAATTGGGAATTCAGTTTTCATACTCAATGGGATGTGATTGGCATTCCAGCTCACAGCCTGCTTTCTTTCTTTCCATCTGCTGGTCCCGCCTCTGCCTCATCGTTTCTTCCCCTGGTCCTGCCTCTGGCAATCCTTCCATGGATCTCTGCCTTGCTGGTTTTGTGTGTAGAATTAGAGAAAGCAATCAAAGGGATAGAAAGAACCCTCCTGAGAGAACTTATTGATGCTAAACTGAGAATGCTAGAAAATGTTCCACTCTAGGAAAATTGAATGGTGGTATGCCAACTTTTAAATCAAGATTTCCCCTTTTTAAACAGGGGGAAAGAGAAGCAAGAAAGCAATGTTTTGTGATTAGTGTTTTATGATATGCATGCATATACAACACATACATTGGGATTCCTTCTCCCTATTCTCCCAGTTATAAACCCAGAGCTAAGGTAAAAGGCTGCTCTAGTGCTAATGATTTCCTCTCCTTTCTTCTTGGCTGCAGAAGAGCCAAGGATTTTAAAATGTGTGCATGCACACAACAATGGAACCTTTTCTCTCTATAAACAGAGAAGTTCCTGAAAAACCTATTTCCTATTTCTTGTGCCTTCCCAACCATCTCAATTAATGATCCAGCAATAAGGTGGAAGGTTTATCTAGTGCTAATCTCGGATATATATTTTTAAAAAGAAGGATGTTCAGGAGAGAGAGAAGAATATGGGTTGTGTTCTCCCAGTTCTGAAAATCATGCCACCCCCATCTTTCCAACAGCTAACCACATGAAGAAGAGATCAATAGAATCTTTCTGACATTAAAGCATAGACGTCCTCTAGCAGCACAGGAAAAAGACAGCTTAGGAGCAAAAAGCGCCGGATGGATTAGAATCTGCCTTTATACTATGCAGTCAATAAAAAACAAATTGAATCCACTTGTTTTATAAGTAGAACAAATCCTGCAATTTGTAGTCAGGCACAGACACTCATTTACAAATGTTGCTTTCTGGGTTGAAAGGATTTTTGCTGGAGGAACTCCACTCAGGGGACACCGGATGAGGCTCTTTTCATGTCCCCAAGATTTCCCCCCCACCAAAGTGGTCCCTATTTATCTACATGCAATTTCTTGCTTTGGAACTGCTAGGTTGGCAGGAGCTGGGACAGATAATGGGACTCCCCCCACCAAGCACTACTTGGGTCTTGAACAAGCACTACTTGGGTCTTGAACTGCCGACTTGCCAACCTTTCAGCTAACAAGGTGAGCTTCTTAACCACTGAGCCATCAAAGCCCCATTAATTATATTATATTATATTATATTATATTATATTATATTATATTATATTATATTATATTTTAGGATTCTTATTATGAGCTATGGAAATATTTAAAAATTTTTTGCAATATTAAAAATATTTCCATTTGAAATATAGATATATAAGAAGAAAAATACTGACCAATTCCAATTAAAATCTTTTTTTCCATGTAGGTGATAAATCTGGGACAGAGAATTTTCTCCATATGAAAATGGAAGGGAAGGGGCCTTGTATAAAGCACTGTGATATAATACTTTATGATATATTGCATTTGAATGAAACACCAATTTCCTTCCATCATCAACTGAAAACATACCTGTCTAGAGAGGCTTTTGGGAAGCCAGAAGGCAACTAAGATGAGAAAGTACGTTAAAAAGCTTCAGTTTTTAAGTTTTAAGTAATGCTTTCAATATATATCTTAGGTTTAAAATCTTGCTCAAGTTGTTTAATTAATTGATGATGTTAATTTTTTGTATGCCACCTTGGGTGCCCACTAGGCATGAACAGTGGGATAAAAACAAGACAAATAAAATAAACAAAATAAATATTAAATATTAATGCACTGACACTAAGGTCAAAGATAGTACATTGGATGCTAGTTGCTTCTATCCTGTAAAATATAGACACCCTCGAATGTTTCTATGTATAGGATTTTGTGTTAATGTGACTACAGTGGTTCAAGTAGCTAAGACACTGACTGGAAGGTGGCAGGTCAGCAGTTTGATACCCAAATACTGCAGGACAGAATGTTCCAGTTCCTGCCAACCTAGCAGTTTGAAAGCAAGAAATTGCAAGTAGATAAATAGGGACCACTTTGGTGGGAAGGTAAACCGCCGTTCCGTGCATTCTGGTGTCTAGTCATGCCTGCCACATGACCACGGAAACATCTGCAGAAGCAGAGAGCGCTGGCTCATTGGCTATGAAACACAGATGAGAACTGAACCCTAGAGTTCGATATGACTGGCTTTTGAGCAAGGGTTACCTTTACCTAATTGGTCTTTGGGATGTGTGTGAAGAGAACAGGCTGAGAAACTATAAGAATCCCTTCATGGCTGCTTTTTGATGGCCCATATGCACAATCACTAAATAGTAAGGCATAATTGCTTATGTATAGCTTTCTTTGAACAAACTTTGACTTTCACATAATAGAAATAGCTGGGGTGGGTGAGGATCACTTAGCTTAGAAAGATCTACTCCCCCCCCCCCAAAAAAAAAAAAGTGAGTAGATTTCCTCTTTAAGCAATTGAAGAACTAATATTTTAATTGAAGAACTGATATTTTAAATTTTTTCCAACTGTTCTATTTCACCATCACCCTCCATTATTCCAATCTTATTTCCCCACTGATGAGTAGCTTCATTTTCTCATTTCACAGCAGGGAAATGATCTGTAAATGGAGCTGCCTCCTCTTCATGCTTGCATAACCAGTGCTTTGTGACGACAAGGCGTCCAATCCCTCTCTCCCTGTTGTGCCGTATTGCTTCCAAAATGCAGTGCTGCAACCTAGCCTAAGTCTGTCTTGATGGGAGGGTGCTGGAAATTTAATTAACTGACATCCTCCATTTAATCTAATTCAATATGCTAAGCATGACAGGCAAAATCCTCCAGTGTCAACCTTAGCAATGATATGGTTTGCTTTACAGCACTTGGAAAGTTTTCTGTCTTCTTTACTTTTTTTTTAAAATAGAGACTACATTCTTTTGTGTCCAGCCCTTGCTCAGCAAAAGAGAAGAGAAAAAAATCTGTGACTGATGGTGAAAACAACCAATGGACATGAGTCAACTTGTTACCCCATATCTGAAAATTGCCCCTTTTATTATTTTAAAAATATTTTTATTTTCAATAAAAATATTTTACTCTTTATTTTCATTTGCCCTCCATGTCGAAGTTAGGCTTACATGTCCACAAACACCACACTGTACCATGATTCACTTGCAGGTAAGATAACTGCAAGGGTTGATTTTTAATAAATTTATAAAGATCTCAAACTGCTATTTAAAAAGATCATGGTCAAGGGTCGCCCCCTCCCCTCTGTTTAAGCCAAGCCTCAGCACTAGTGAAAAGGCTCTGGGAACTGCAGTTTGGTTTAAAATGCATTTTTCCTTTCTGCTAAATAGACACAGCAGACTTAACCTTTTCACTCCTGATTAATTTTATTTCATTAGCAGTTATACCTAGGATGTCAAACAAATTAATAAAACTGTTTTCATGTACTTTAAACTGTTCAGTTCTTGTATATTCAAGCTAGAATCTCTTAACTTCCTCTTCATATGCTCAGACCATATTTGGGCAATCAAGATCTCAGTCAAGGAAACTCTATTCATCACTAAAGTTTCTCAAGACTCTCCTGATGTTCTGTTTGCCTTAATGCCTAATTCTATTGTTTCTGGGGAAGTGGATGTTAGGAAATTAGCATATGTGTACACAATAGTGGTAGGGTTTTCCTACTTGGGGGCTATTAAATAACATGGGGGGGGGCTCCACATTAAGTAATATTATTTTGGTGAGCGTTGGTTCTTTCTTATATACTGCTCTATAAGAAGGTAAAAACTAACATTTTAAATTTGCTTCATGTCTTAGAAGGTCAAATTGAAAAGGAACAAGGCCAAAGATATTGCTGCAATCTGGCTGTTTGGAGAGGCCAAAGAGAGAACAATGGGTGCCATTTAAAGCCCATCAGGAAACCTCTTTGTCAAGGAAATTTGCTCTCTGCAGCTGTCTGCAAGGATGACAAACAACCAGGAAACTTTGAGCTGGGCTTCTGGATGAATTCCTCCAATCAAGAGTTTGTTTTGGGGAAAATACCATATACAGTTGTACCTCATTTAAAGAGCATAACGTGTTACACAGGATTGCTCTTTAAGAGAGTTTGCTCTTTAAGCAAAACACCATTGTAAGTGACCAATTGTGACTTCTGGTGGGGGGGATTGCGAACCCCAACTTATCTGTTAAGCGAGTTTTTGGTTGGTTTTATTTGTTAAGCAAAGCGAACATTCAGAGAAAATTCTGTTCTTTAAGCAAATTACTCTTTAAGCGAGACACTCTTTATGTGAGGTTTGACTGTATGGACTTTTGTAACTGACCTCAACTCCTCTGATAGCAGCCTCCATGCTGGCCACATAGTGAAACTCTTCCCTCTTCTCCATGTGACATCCTGGACCAACCAAGTTTGTGGGTGGACTTCTCCTCTTCCATGGGGACACTCTTGAGCAAATCAAATATGGGGGCAGACCCATTCCCCTCCCATGTGATGCCTTGGACCAATAGTGTTTGTGCAAGCCCCTCTCTGCTCCATTTGAATGCACATATAAGCTGGCTTCTCCCATTGTCTGGTGCAGAACCTCCTTCCTTTCTGGTTCTGTCCTGGTGTAGCAATTTCCCATAGCATATTGGCCATGTGTTATGGAGGTGATTAATTTGACTCACAGTTCTTGTTTTTCTTTCTCTATCCAATGTTTAATTTTGCTTATTGTTTTCTTATCGTCTTATTTGCTTTCTAAGTAAACTTCTCTAATTTGCATCAAGCAATTGTCTGTGGTTCATTTAAAAGTTTGGGGCTCATTTTGTAGGTGGACTCTATCGAATTGGAATGGCATTTTCAGTTCAATGATCTCCTTTCTATTTGAACCCACAATTTAATGTGGTATTTTGGTTCCTGATTCAACCCTGCCTGTGGGATGTTCCCCTAAATTTAAAAGATAGCCATTTTTCAAGTAACAAACTCATGGAAGGATTCCTCCAGCCATATATTAAAACTGAGATGTGGCATGAGATACAGGACCAATACAAGATGAGGAATTTTTACAAACACTCAATCTTTCCCACCTGAATTTTAGCCCGAAAGACCAAGACAAGACTGTGGGTGCCTGGACAGTCAAGTGTTAATTCACAGGGCCTGTCAGCTAAGATATTAATCTTAGCTTTCCTGACTTTGAGTCAACATGAGATGGTCTTAACTTTAGGTCTTAAACTGACAGAACTTTGATTAGAGGTATGATTCTCCCTCTCACTTTGTTGACTTACTTTCTCTAATATTCTCATTCTCTCTTCCCTCTACCTTTCCATGAGACCTGAATGCATATTATCTTTGAGGGCTTACTTTTAGGGATACAGAAAAATTTTCGCTATGCGAGTTTTCCCCATAGAAACGCTCATTATGCGAGTTTTTCCATAGGGAAAAGTCTGACTCGCATACTGAAAAATTTGTTATGCGAGTCGGACTCGCATAGCGAATTTTTCGCATAGTGAGCAGCCTCACAGAACACATTAAATTCGTTATGCGAGGTATGACTGTATCTCTGTAGCAATAGATCTGGGACCACTAGAACAGAATTCCTAGTGACCTGTGGCTCCCCCCCCCCCCCCAGTTTGCTTTTCAGCAGCCAGTATTTGAAATTTCTGTGCCAAATGACCAGATGTCTCAGTCTGGTAACCTAAAGGGTGAGCAAAGCTGTCCTCCTTTGTTTATATGCACACTTTAAAAAAACAGGTAAGTATGAGAAGCTTACTTGATCATCTCTGTTATTCTTTCTGTGCTGGTTAAATGTTCTTCAGTTGTCCTGAATATTTAAGTTAATGTGCAACAATCAAAAGTTGGCAGTGAACCAGGGATGTAATCTGGAATGATGGAGAGAGATCTTATCTGTCTGCAGGTAATATTGACATTTTATGTATGACTGGGTTTGGTATCATTTAATTACAATGAACCTCATTGCAGCATCTGTTGCCTCATCATTTGCCATTTATTCAAAACACGTTCTAAGGTAAGTCCTCTTTATTCTGAGCCTTGGTGAGAATGCCACAGAATTTTTTTTTTCAAAAAGAGGCACCACAGTAATGCCCTATCTAAGCAAAACAGTGTTTTAGTGAAATAATGGAGTGCAGTATTTGTTGCATATTACTAGGAAATTGTGTGATTCAAGTGATCAGAATTTTTTAAAAAATAAACGGTTGGCATTAGATTCCCTGTAGGCATATTGTACCTTAATCAGCTCAAATGTTAGTGAATTTAAATGCTGGAGACCACATTTAATTGGTAGATATAAGATCTAGCTAGTGGATAGCAGGGATCAGGTTCAAACAATAGTTACTAATTTATTGACATTCTTTCGTTTTTGCTGTGCTGTTGAGACAAATATTAAACAGGGATTTTTTTTTTTTTTTGGAGAAAAGTGGTAGTAAATTGTGTGGGGATTTTTGTCATGCATAACTCATCTTGCAATTCCTTTGTGAGGGAAATATGCAACAAAGCAGCCCTGTGTTACATCTGGTCAAAAATAATGCTTGAATAACTATGCCAGTCAATAGCTGGTCAGTTGCGGAACAACTATTTTGCTATAAAAAATTAGGCAATTTCTATGCTTTTATTGGGGGAAGGGAAGACGATGGCATTTCCATACACAGTTGGAGTCTATCTTTGTTTAGAAATATGTTGTTGTTGTTGTTGTTGTTCAGTCACATAGTCAAGTCTGACCCTTTGCAACCCCATGGACCATTGCATACCAGGTACTCCTATCCTCCACCATCTTCCTCAACCCACCCAGTTCTGTCCCTATTGCATCAACAATAGCATATAGCCATCTCATTCTCTTCTGCTCCCTTCTTCTTTTGCCCTCAACCTTTTTTTAGGCTATCCTTAAAGACACATGTATACAGTTTTAATGATCAGTTGATTTAATGCTGTTGTGATATTAATAGATTGTCTGGCCAGACATCCTGCTATGGTAATGGAGTAGACAGTACAGCCAATAACTCAATGCTGAGTGTTGGGTGACTCCCTAAAGGGGCCAATGGCAATGGGCGGATGAGCCCCTTTAGGTGGGGTGATGGTCCCCCTCAGTGGAGGAAATGCCACTAGAAACCATCATATTGGGCCCAAAGGTGAAATGAGTGGAGGATGAACCACTTCACTATTCTGATTCCTAGCTGTCATGGAGGTAGAAGAGGCCAATGCCAGATTGAGTGGCTGTGAAGGTGCACCTTGTAAACATCCTCAAGGCTGTGACAGTCCATTGCAGTCCCAGTGTCAAATCTTGCATATCTTGTTTCATACGTGCCGCAGGAGATGGCTCTGTGATCATAGTATGTGGGGCACTTCATGGCAAACTGGTGTCCACCTTCAACAAATTCACCCCAATTGTATTTTTCCTGAAACCATTCTCAGGGGAAAAAATGTATACTTGGGCACAAGTTGCAGCCACTGCTGCTATTAATAAATCAAATATTGGTTGACAGCAGACTGGTGTCCCATTAAGGGCTTAATTACCTTCCTCATTGATATAGAACTGCTAAAATATGGGAAAGATCCATGCAGTGGCCAGCCTCAATAAATGACTGATGGGCTCTTTCTGGTGACCGTGTTGTATTCTCTTGAGCCCCAGTTAAAATAAACTTGTCTGGAAAAATTAACTGCCCTTCTCATGAAGCAAGCTAATTGGGATATACAGTAATACCTCAGATAACGTTTACCTCGGATAACGCTAAAATCGCATAATGTTAAGTAATCTGGGGAGGAGAATTGGATCGAATAACGTTAAGGTCCTATGGGATGGATCGGATAACAACCACTAAAGCCTGTGCGGTTACAATGTATCTCTATGGAGCTTTAACGTTATCCGATCCACCCCATAGGATTTTAACATGCATTGGATAACACTAAAAATCGGATAACACCAAGACTTGTGGAACCAAGTCTTAGCGCTATCCGAGGTATTACTGTATGGCAATGCCTGACCATCGTATTCTCATACATTTGTGTGTATTTTCATGTCTGCCTGCATCCAAACCTGATCCTTTTGATTAGCTCTTGCTTTTGTGCTGTGATGCAAGGATGACACACTAATACAAACCCCCTAACCTAGGAATCATGTGTTCACATTGGCCGTAGTTATTTGGTACACTGTAGTATCATCATATATTTCTTCTTTGCTGAAAATTTCTCAGAGATAACCATAGTAACCATTACTTGGGTCATTTATACAGCCATGCAGTTCAGATACACAGACAGGTCCCCTTCTTTGTCCACCAATTCAGTTATTTCAATTCCAGTTTTGCTCTGCTTTTTGAACCCATATTCACTTGACTAATTGCATAGATTCTGAAACCCAGAAGAAAGCCATCGGCCCAGGGACAATGATATCTTTTTTACATGTAACTAAATAAACTCCGGAGTGCCCTTCAATATTTAATAGGAATCAGAAACAACAAAATCAATGGAAAAGAAGAAGGAAGATGGAAATCGTGTCCTGCCATCTGCCTGTTGGCATAATCACAATGTATTGTGGATCCATCTGACTCTATACAACATATCTATGTTGACACATTCCCAGCTGACTTGGCTAAAAGCCACTTTGGTGGAAATTAGAAGGAAGCTCAGTGAAAAATCAAATATTGATCTGTTTTACCTAACCTCCTTATGCCTTCAGCCTGAGTTGGCTGCTTGGCCAAAGAAAAAGAATTCTATTCCTTCTTATTTCTTAGCATATAGTAAAGTCAAGGTCGAATGCATTTATATTATCTCTTGATAACTTGTTTCTTGATTATTCTGATTTCTTCAAATAGGTTTGCAAGAAATGCTTTGTAAGAGTTGGTGTCAGGCTCTTGATGACATGAAACAAGCTGCGTCATAACTGAATAAGAGCATTTTGTAACCAGAGAAAAACAGATAAAAAACTAAAACATCAGTTGTGCAGAAATGTATGTTAAAACTCCAAAAGATCTTCAGCAAGAAAAGGGAAATGAAATAGTCCAAGTATGATATGGACAAAGGCAATAGATATATTTTGAATGGTGAAGCAGTAGTGAGTTGGCTCCTCTCATAAAAATGAAGGTTTTGATGGACTGCAGTGGCTCAAGTGGTTAAGACACTGAACTTGACAGCTGAAAGGTCGGAGCATGATTCCTGAGTACTGCACGATGGAGTGAGCTCCCGTCTCTGTCCCAGCTCCTGCCAACCTAGCAGTTCAAAAGCAAGAAATTACAAGTAGATAAATAGGGGCCACTTCTGTGGGAAGGTGAACAGCGTTCTGTGTCTGCCATGTGTCCACAGAAACATCTGCAAATGCAGACAGTGCTGGCTCTTTGGCTATAAACAGAGATGAGCACTGAACCTAGAGTTGGATATGACTGACTTTCGAGCACGGGTGACCTATTTCAAGCCTCAGTTGTGTAATTTGTTGCCATGCACTCTCACCCACATGAGCACAATCAAACATACATACACAGGGGAAATGCATCCAGCAAAATATACATCTGACAGTACATCTGGCAAAAAAAAAATTAAGATTAACCAAAGCCTCATGTGCTGGGTTGCCTTAATTGGTGATACCAGTAGTTTCCTTTAGACTTTTCTTAGAAAGCATACTATAGTGATATTACTGCTTTTAACACTGTTGATAATAGAGGCTATCTCATGAATTCATTTGATATGAGTAGCCTACAAGCCATTAACTGGATCTGAAACATAGCAGAAACCAGTCTCCTGTGAAGATGAAAAGCATTCTTGCAAAGCTTCCTGAAAGAGAATGGAAGGCATTATATTTAGCATCTGTATTTGTAGCAATGTAACATCCAGAGAAAAGGAACAAAAGAAGGAATGGATAAGCTTCCGATGATGGGATTTCCCTCAGAATATGGCAGTAATCTTCATTATCCTCTTTATTCTTGCTGCTTCTTTGGCCAAGGGCACAGAGCTGTTACCCAATTGTAGGTTGCTAAGAGCTATCGCTTTGCTTGCATCGAAAATTTTTCATTTTGTGATGGTTTCTTATATGTTACACGAGGGGGTCATATTGTTCATCTCTCACAAGCAAACTACTATCGTGTCACCCAAACTGATCATTCCTCTGTGGCAGGAAGTCACATCTGGGAGAAGTATAAACCCTTGTTGAAAAGTACATTTCTGTACATCAGCCCTTTGACCATAAATTAAGACTGTAATTAGAAAGAGTATATCAGCAAACAAGGTTGCAATTAGCTTGGCACAGCTAGGTAGGACTTTTTAGCCTGGGACGTGATGGTCTCGAGGCTGTCCTGATCTTTCTTCAGGATGTGGGAGAGATTAATATGAATATCTACGAATAATGAATCAGGCTCCAGTAATGAATCAATTACAATGAATGTGCAGCTCCGTAAAATTTTGCATTTCTCCTAACATTGTGATGCTGTATTTGGCAGTCCAAACCTATTAAAACAGGCATTCAAATATATATGTGAAATCTACATTTAAATATTATTTTGAGATGAAAAGCATATTTAAAATAAGTATTAAATGTGTGTCTAGTAGATGCTTATCTGGACACTACAAGGGAGAAGGCACTGTTCTATATGCTACCAGCCAAAGTACATGGCAAAATGTAAGAAGATCTATTTGGATCTTCTTTAGTGCACCATTTCTGAATAATTTTGGTCTACAAAGGCAGTAATAGATGCTGGTGTGAGCCAAAACATTTTGCTGCCAGAGGCAGAATGGAAAATGATGCTGCCCCTTCTGATCTCAGTCATGGGACATCATAACAAAGGGAATTAAAATTCATTCAACACCTGAAGCAGAAAATCCCACATGCACCTCTGCCTGCTCCTTCCTAGTAAGTAAGTAAGTAAGTAAGTAAGTAAGTAAGTAAGTAAGTAAGTAAGTAAGTAAGTAAAATTTCTAATAATTTACTGTCCTTTCATGGCACTAAATGCAGTGGTGGGATGTCAAAAATTTTACTACCCCACCATGATGTCATCAGACTGTGGGTGGAGTTAACATCATGATGTCTTGACATCATGGGCGGAGCCAAAGTCATGACACTGTGGGCGGGGCCAAATAAAATAAAATAAAATAAAAATAAGCACGGACGCACACACACACACACACACACACACACACACACACACACACACCTCTCAACCCACTGACCCACCCACAACACAAACCCGTAAATAAATTAAATTAATTAATTAAATAAAATAAAATAAAATAAAAAATACATTAAAATACACACACACACGCACCTAACACAAATCAACCAGAGCTTTTAAACCAGAGCTTAAAGCTTATTCTGGCTAATCTTTCTCACACTAGGTCAGATGGAAGGAACTACAGAATGAACTCACCACAAGATGGCTTCATTTTGACACTTTTCAACTTTTCAACAGTTAAAGAAGTTAGGTACTAAGTCTTTGCCTAACCAGTCCTCTAGTATAATATGCTTTAATGTAAATGTAAAACAGCTGTACCTCCTTAAGGATTCTCCAATTGGAACAGCAATTGGAACAACACAGATGTAGCTTATTGATGAGGTAACTCCAAGACTTTGCTTAAGAACCCCAAGCCAGGCCACCAGGCCTTTTTAGGAACTGTGGTAGTACATCAATATAGGTAAAGGTATTAAATACACATTAAAATACACACAGACACACCACATCCAAAGGTGAGTCACTTACCCTGGGGAGCAGGCTAATGGGAGCTTCAGGCTAGCAGCTTCTCTTCCTCCTCCCCGCTTGGGAGGACAGCAAGGAGGCCGTGAGGCGCACCAAGCACTGTAGACATGCATGCACACCAAGAGCTTGGCGCGCATGCACAGTGGGGGAACCAGTGAAAAGGTACGCCCAGAAGGTGGTTCCCCCCAAAAGCTGCTACCGGTTTTCCAGGACACTGGGAAAAGTTACTACTGGTTCTGGTGAACTGGTGCAAACCTGTTACATCCCATCACTGACTAAACATTGGCCGAGTCGTGTAGATGCCTTGTTATGTCTATTTGTTGGGACAGTACTTTCATATGTGAACAAAACAGGAATTCCAATTTGGAGTTGTAGTCAAAAAATCACTAAATCTGTACACTTGAAATCAGAACCAAAGCAGACCTAAACTTTTGTCTTTGCTGAAGGTCTGGTCTAGCTGTCCTTAGCCTCCAAGAGGTGGTCACCTGAAGTGGTGCTCTTAAGTTCTTGCCAGCCTATTTCTACTATTTCATTTATTATGTTTTCTCTGCACAGTGCCCTCTGTTAAATAAAAAAGTATGTACAAAGAGTAGAACATTGTTCCTTCAAAGCAATGGGTCGGGCCATTAGCATACTTATCCTGCAACCAACACCACTCTGCTGTGTTTTTGCATAACAAGAATCATCACACAGAGATAAAGACACACTATGGGTGATTGTGAATAGCCGCACAAGCTACTAGCCTTTTCTGGAAAATATAGCAAAGTGCTCTTAATACAGCAATTCTAAAATTGCTTACTCAAACACGAACCTTGATATGTCCAGTGTAACCCATTTCTAAATAAGACAGTATTGCTGCATCTGGTTTTAGTTGGAAAGGTTTAGCTGTGTATGTAGCTGCCCCACTAAAATCAGTTGGAGATAGAAATGCTTTCCTTTGGCTAGATTAGGTCTGTATCTGATGGTTTGTTTGTTTTGTTGCCTTTTCAATTATCCTCCCCTAATTCCTAAACTGTTTTTCATTATCTACTGTCAATTCCGTATTATTTGCAATTAAGCATTGATTAAAATGCTAATAAATGTTGGAAGGAGTTGTGCCTGTGTCATTAAAAATCATGGGTTGAGTTTAGGCATAAGGAAACATGCTGTACAGGCTGTTGCTTCCCCCTAATCTTGGGCAAGTCCATGGCTGTCAACCCTTCTTTTATTGCCACATCTGGAATTAGTAAAGTATACAGCTGGGATGAGCTGCTAGATATCATTCGATGCTTTGCTTCTCTCTGGAGAGCTCGGAAAAGCTCCCCTCATGCTAAAATATAATTAGGCAGGCTATCTAATAAAGTTATACTGAGCAGCAACAATGAAATAAGATTTATGATGCCACTGACACGAAGCATATGGAAACCATCTCTGAATCTGCTGAAATTTCACCAGTTTATCCATTTTCTGAGACAAATATGCAAAAGGAAAAACAGCATGGCTTGTGCCCAGCACACTTGAGTATTCTTTCTATCCATACTTTAACTCACTTGCATGAAACTGGGAGAAAACATTTAGCTGCCAGATTGATTTATTTTTGTAGTGTGAATAATCTGGGAATGCCTGGCTTCAGTTCCAGACTCAATAACCATATTCTCACATCACATTACAGGAATTTCTTAAATCTGAAGATGAAAATGGTTAGATGCTGTGAAAACAGGACCGACCTATGATGATCCCAATAAAGTGAGATTTTTAAAGAGTAGTTTTATCAGTTCTGCTCCCGACTGAGTTTTTATGGGTGAGTGGGGAGTCAAACCCTGGTCTCCAGAGTCCTTGACTATCTCACTGTTCATTACACCACACTGAGCAATTTGTTGAAAATGAAAAAGAGAAGTTGTGTGGTTTTTGTATGACATCCAAGAAACAAGGGTGGGCAGTCCTTTTATTAAACCATTAAAATACTAGAAACAGAAGAACTTTGGAGTCCCCCAGGAGTTCTCTCTAGGTGGAGGTACAAGCAGAGAATCAGAGAAGTCTGAAAATCATCATGTCTGAAACTTTAGGATATGTAGTTAAAGTATTAATGTGGAAATTATACATTTGTGAAACTAACTGGAGGTAGGTTGGTATTTGCTTTAACACAAAGAATATCAAAATCACTGTATTTTTCCAGTTCTATAAACAAATGAATGGCATTCCTCAGTGAATCTTTTTGTTGAAGCACAGCTTCTGGTGAGGCATCATATTGACGAAAACCCAATAGTAAGTAGTGACAAAAGTTGGACCATTGAATTAGTTGGCCTTACTCAAGTGTTAACTCACTAAATCTCCAATAATTCCATGGGTTTGATCTAGTTGTGATTTACTACTGGCTTTCATCGACCTTGCACCTATTTCTTCTTCTGGTTTACCATCCAAAAAATACTTCAGTAGAAACCCACTTAGGCTGGAGCCTCTGAGGTAAAAGAGTTACTGAGCCCCAATTTGTGGGCATAGGTGACCTACATGGACTGATAGCCTCCCCTCCTACAACTCTTAACAACCACAGAACAGAATTTGGTGCATAAAGGCCACACATATGTTAGTTATAGCAGAAGAGCACCAGTACAGCATGAAGAATGAATGCCCTCATCAGTTGACCTGACTGCTCTCTTATGGGCATCTCTCAGCCCAACAACAAGTTGACAGGTGGCATTTTGGTGGTTCAAAATTCATATGAAAAAAATAATAATGAAATTCTTATCCATTCGGACACCGTCTTTCTAATGCTGCTATGTACAGTATTTCAGTTAAAAAGCAGAAATGCTTTTTCTGGTGGAAGGAGAAAAACAACACGAAACAACAACCTGAATAATAAATCATTGTACTTATTTCCTTGTTCACTTAAAACATGATCGGGGAGCTTCTGGCCCACTAAATGCTTTAGACTTCCGCCCACATCTAGCACCACCAATGGTCAAGGAATATGGGAGTTGCAGTCAAAACTATGTCAAGAACCAGAGGCCTCCCATTCTTCTTTGAATGTAAAACTTAAGAAATAAACATGGACATCTTGGAGTGAAATCCTCCTCCCCCATAGTTCAAGGTTTGTAAAATATAAACAATCACATTCCTAGTTTGAAGCATTCTTAAAGCTATGGATTAACAAACTCTTTTAAATAAAATGGTAGAGGAATAAAAGGACTGAATTATTTTGTCTCAAAGGGTGGAAGGCCATAGGCTTCTTCTTTTTCTAAAACACACATCTCCTAAATGTCATTTGGACAAGGAACTCATTTCAAGTGTTAGAAAACAATTTAAAAATCTGTTTTAAAATGTAGTACATAGGAATTGCAACGAATGTTGTAAGGAACAGCATTGCTTTCTTAGAAGTGTGTGCTGCTATAGTAATGCTGTGTTTAGGAACACTATATATGAGAATTAGGGAGAAATCACTGAGCTATGAATGAAATGAAATATTCTGGTACATTCTTTGTGGACACTATCAAATTTCAGCAGTACTGCTTAAGAACTAAATGCTTTTTCTCACCTTTGTCTATGTTGTCTATGTCCATCATAGGCCATCATCTTAGATGGAAAGGCATGTCCGCTGTATGGATGGTTCCAGGCTTCCTCACCAAATTCTTTATGGGGAACTTAGCTCTGGTACAAGACCTCATGGAACTCCTTTGAAGCGTTATAAGGACCAGCTGAAACAAATCATGAAGATGTCAGGTATAAGCCCACAAACTTGGGAGGCAGCGGCCAAAGATCGCCCACTCTGGCACCAAACCATCTCTGCTGCTACCAATCACTTCGAAGGGGAATGCCACAGACATCAAGAGGCTAAGTGACAAGCATGGAAACTTCATCAAACATGTAGTTTAATTGAAAAACAGTTGTGAAGAATTTGTAATGTTTCTTGTCAAGGATGGACTATGTTCACATATCTTGACAAACTGCAGTGTGGGCTACTGAAAACTGATTTGTTCCAATGTGCAAACCTGTTTCTGTTCACAAGCAATGGACTATTAACCAGTCACAAACTATACAGTATCATGGAACCATTCTTTGTTTCCAATTCAAGATTCACAAATATAGATATAGAGAGATAGAGACAGAGACAGAGATAGAGATAGATGTGTGTGTGTGTGTCTTTGATTTGAATGACAAACTGTAGTTAATACAAACCATGGTGATATCCCAGTCTGCCGGCTCTGTATTAAGGTTGCAGTCCACTGATGCCCACATAAACCCAGTCCGATATATAAACTTCCAATCAACACAGTTCTATATTCTGTAGGTTTACTATGCTGAGTTAGATTACTATAAAATAAGTGCGTATAGGGTTAAATCTAAGCTTTCTTTCTTTCTTTCTTTTTTTAAAGGGGGGAAGCCATGTAATTCTTGTGCAAAATCTAAAAACCAAACAAACAAAACCTGAAAAACAGGCATATTTTTGAGTCCCACAGAACACTTCATCAGACTGAGCACTGCAAAACTTGAGGGGTCAGGGAGAACAAAAAGGATCAACAAGCAACTTGGCCAGATAATGGATTTTAAGATCCAAATTTCAAGTCTGTGAGACTTTTAAAAACTATATTCTGCAGCCTAACATGTGACCCGGGTGAATATTGGATTCTTCTGTTTCTCCTTCCCTCTTAAGCTGTGCAATGTCCAGCTCAATGAAAAACCCTGTGGGATTTGGAAGTTCATGTTTTTGATATTTTAATGGTCTAACAAACTCAGTATCTACACTTGTTTTTGCATTTTGTTTATTCCTTGTGTGTCAATAATTTCTGGTACCTTCAAGCAATAATGCAAGGGGCACCTGCTAACCATAGAATGTGCGATGTAAACCTATATTCATGAGGACAATATTACTTTATATTGCTATTACGCTATTCCTATCACACACTGAAATGCATGAGTAGTGGTTTTGATACCTTCTAACACATGGGAGAACTTTAGGTGTCCTATTTATCTGAGCGGCTACTCACAGGTTGGAGAATTGCTGAAGCAGCAAAGTTCTCTGACTAAGGAAGCATGACAGAATGAAATCAGTACACACAAAAACATTTAGGAAAAGCCTGGTGTCCTTTTATTACCCATTGTAAAAAGGTTAACATAAATTTAAGAGAAATACAATAAATAGGTTTTCCTTTGTAATAACATGGTATGATTATTATTTTTAAGTGTATGCTGATAAGTAAAATTAGGTATCAATAGGTAGGAGATACTTTACAAGAGTAAAGAACCTCTTGTATCTTGGAAAAAATGACATCTACTTGACAGACTTGGCTAAGAGTAATGTGATATCTGAGCAAGAACAATTTCCAAACCCAATGTCAGCATGGCATGTCTCCTCAGCCATACCACTTCTGTAGCAGCTTCCACGATTTTGAACCACAAACAACGTGTAGCTCAGACCATGTCCAGCTATCCTTTTCACCTCTTTTTGTTTTGTTAGTATACATTTTTGTATGGCCCACTGGAATGCCCTGTGATTAATTTAGATTATTTTATGCTTGCTGTTTGTTATTTGTTTTTATATATTTATAACAACTATCCAGAGTGGCTGAGGTCAGAGGGAAAGTAGAGAAATGAAATCAATCAATCAATCAATCAATCAGGAGCTGCTCAGAAGATCAGTAATGCAGATCAGTTGCAAGTTTAGTGCACTATCTTTAGTAACTCTTGAGTCCATGGAATGTATATTATAGTAAGAGAAAACAGCTTAGTTCCCTCCCTCTCCCTCATCAACACCGCCCAGAGTTGGGTTTACCTGATTGGGGTGGGATAGTAAATACGAGTAAATAAATAAATAAATAAATAAATAAATAAATAAATAAATAAACACTGGTGTTTAATCCATGATAATTAATGTGAGAGACACTAGATCAGTGTTTCCCAACCTTTGGTTTTTAGACTTCAATTTGCATAAGCCTAAATCAATTCCCCAAAGCACTGATCTGCCAATGTACTGAGTTAGGCTTTTGGGAATTGAAGTCACCCTGTGAGGTGTGGGCCCTATGTTGGGAACCACTGCACTAGTTTAACCTCCATTTTATCTTACATTTCAAATTGTATTTCAAGTTATAAACAAGAATGGGCATAATTTGCAGATTAAATTAAAGGGCATCCTCCTGGATATCATAATAGAATTAATGATTAAACCATCCAATGACAGTGTTATATAACTTCTTCCTTTTTAAAAACATAGTTTATAAATAGATTGGGTTAGACTCAGAATGGTCCTTTCTGCAAACAGAAGGGTCTTTTTCATTCTGGAAGGGGTAGTAATCTGGCAGACGCTGTTACTTATGATAAGGGTAAGGGAGGCCGTTATTGTCGGAATGCATAAATGAGACATCTCTGGCCTCAAAAGATATACTTTCCCTCTTCCTAAATGAATATTTTGAAACAAAAGTAGAAATTTACTTAAAACACTGCTGCAAAGTTATGCATCTTGCAACACTAGAAATAACCATCAAATTGCAAAGCTAGGAAAGTCAGATTTCTGCCTCAGAAAATAATGAAGGCAACATAATTCACTTTAGAGCTGAGGTGATATCCTGAGGAAGGAAGGGAAGCATCACTTTAGAACCTGCCCTATGATTCACATGTTGACAAAGCTCCACATAGCCTTGTAATTGTTTCAGGAGAGGATGGTGGGGGGGAAGAGGCAACTGTTCTTCCATGAGCAAAGCTGAAGGAGAGAATGATCTATGCCTTCCGGAAGACAATAGAAAAGGGAGGAAATGACAGGAAATAATATCCGTGAATGATGGAAAGGTTATAGTAACAGCCACATGCAGAAAATAATTTAGGAAAAGAGATGTCATGTAGACTCAATCCAATATCTTATATAAATAGCAAATTATGTGGCATTTCTTATTCTTCTTTACAATGTGCACAATACCCACTTGCAGCTTCTAATAATTTAAAAGTAATATTACAATCTTAAAATAACAATCATCATGGATGTTCAACAAATTGTAGCCTAATGTTAAGATATCAAACTTGACTGAGACGTTTGTTATAAACACTGTGGAGTATAGATTCAATCATAATTACCTCTTTGGTTGTAATGATCACCTTGCTTACCTTTTTGTTTGATGACTGAAATGTGTTTCATTTGGGTCTATGTGCGAAAAATGTTCAGCCAGTGCAAACGGCTAACCTCTGTCTTCTGGGCACTTTAGAGGCCCTGGCCAAAAATCCTATTGAGAATGTATGTTGGCATAATGCAATGGGCATAAAACACATTGGCAAGTTGCCACAAGTTAAGAAGTTGCACCTCATTTGCATTGTCATGTAGCCAACAGCCTAAACTTCAAAGCAAAGAGTGAAGGTCATGGAAGAGGCAAGGGAACAACTGCTTCTTTTGCGCTCACTCCCCAGTAGGACTTTGCCTATGTGTCATCGTTCTTTAATCAGCTACCCTTACTTCCTTTGATCTTTTTGAGCCCAATTCACTGTGTTAGTTTGGCACAGTAAGCTCTATGCAGTTGTCGTGATCTGTTTTGAACATGACCTTGTAGTGGAAAAGTGGGGAAGAAATGTAAATACTAATATTAACACTGCCAGTAATCAATGGCTTTGGGCAGGGCTATCTGAAGGACCACCTCCTGTTGGAAGATGTTTTGAGTCTGAGATCTTCAACTGATGCCCTGCTTTGTTTTGCACTGCCCTAAGAGTTTAGGCTGATGAAAACGAGACAGATTTTTCTTAGCAGCAGCAGTTTCTCTGTAGTGGAACTTGCTTTCAAGGAAGCCTGAGCTGATTCAGACAGGTAACATACTGAACCAACATTGGCTTTAATTTTTTTAAAAAACAAAATGTTTTATATATAATGTACATTTTTTTTTAAACTAACAACCACTTATTGCATTTTAATTATAATTTTGGGGTATTTTATTGTACTTTGGGTGTTAGAAAGCCAATTAACAAATGTTTTGAATGAGCAATAAATGCACAGGGTTCTGAAACCAGTATTATTTTAATGTCTGGCTTTAGCAAACATTATATTGTGACAACCTTTAAATGTTTTCTGGTGGTTTTCCATGACAAGGCATCAAGGCGATGAACAAAAGATAACTTCATGGTCTCCACCAAGATTCTGACTAGATCGAACTGCAACATGAGATGGATCACGTCCTTCCACATCATGGCTCTTGGCTCTTCAGCTGATAACATATTGAATTTCAGGATTAGGATCAATATTGCTAAAATGACATTCACACTAAGAGATGTAAAAACCCACAGTCATAATGAACAACAAAATAATTTTGGCTTCATTTTTTATCAATGATTTGTAATATTATTTGTTTCAAAAGGGGTGATTAGAATTACACCTAATGCATATTATCTTTTATTCATTGCTTTTAGCTAAATTTGAATTCCAGACCTCATGTTCATGATGAATGACTGAGTGTGTAAAGCAGGAATTCCCAACCCTTTTATGCCATAGGCCTGACCAGTAATAAGACATTTTGGAAAGTTCTAATGAACAATAGAATCAAACAAGAATTGAAGTATGTTTAAGAAACACTAAGTCATCAATTGCAACAGTCAAGTTCAGTACAGAATGTGGGATACCACAATAGAGTAAGTCTAGTGCCATAATACATAGAGCAATGTTTCCCAACCTTTGGTTTTTGGACTTTAATTTCCAGAAGCCCAAGTCAATTCCTCAAAGCACTGATCAGCCAATATACTCACTTAGGCTTCTGGGAATTGAAACCCCCATGCGGGGCGTGGAACCCATTTTGAGAAACGCTGCCATAGAGGAATATTGCATATGAGACATGTAGTAAGCAGACCTCTTTCACATCTCTTGCAATTACCAATTAAGATATTTACCACTCATTCTTACCCTTCCAAATAAGCCATCATTGGTTGTTTTAGGCAGGCTGTGGTTTGGCTGTTTTGCATGAGTCTCTCCTGCCAGAAGGTTTGGGGGTTTGGAATTTCCAGTCAAACTACCAATGGCAATACAGTAGTTTCAAATGCAGCCATCATCAGCAATATGCTATTGCTCCAAGTTCAAAGCTCAATACCATCATGCTTTTTGAGTGCTAGGGCAATTCATGGTGGAAACAACAAACTTATGGGATAAATTGATAGTACAATCCTCAGCATGTTGATTCAGACAAACTCCCCAGTTGGGTAATATGGGATTCACTCCCAGGCAAGGCTGAATGTGAAGAATTCAGTAATGAGAATCTGTAAGATTGCATTTGGTACTCAGTCTAACCTAAGAAGTCATCTGCAAATGATTAATTCAGGCCTCTGCAAGAGCAATGTGTCCCTTTTAAAGAAGCTAAAGGAAGAGGGAAGGGGAGACAATTGGCAAAGAAAGAGCAAGAGAAAACAGGAATTGGCTTTCTGTTAGTCTGAACACACCTATGCTGGCTTTCAGCATTGCCTACTACCAAAATGAAAATATCAAAGAGACAACTCCGGTAAAGGAATATGGCCCTTGGTAAGAAAGACATTTGTCCAAACTGTAGTACAAAATAACATCTGTAAAGGTATCATGTGCCTAACTCATAAAAGTGACTGAGTCATCTTTGGTCATGCCTAGTTGCTCAAAATACAAAAGCCATCTCCTGTTTAATTTACTGTGCATTTCAGTGCAGATGTGGAAGTGGCTGTAGCAATGTAAAGAGGTTTGGTTTCTGGTCTTGCATTGCTAGTTGCATGAGTAGTTATGTAAACAGTCATGCAAGCAAACAAGCACCTGGATCTCATTTCATCGTCACGGCTACATCTACATTGTTTTAGTTACTGTAGCTATACAAATCAACTTAACAGGCTATTGGTCAAAATGTACAAAAATGAATTGCAGCTTACAGAGCCAACTACCTTATGCTAACCTGTGTCCACATTGGTCTAGCTGAGGAATTATCAATCTGTGGCCCATGGGCCAGGTGTGGCCTGCAGCACAATTTCATGCGGCCACCCACTGCCTCCACCACACCAGGAAGTGCCATGTGGCGAAGGGCAAAAATTAAATGGTCATCCGGCCCCCAAAGCTGTCAGAGGGATTGTGACCCTGCCCCCAGCTTTAAAAGGTTGAGAATTTCTGGTCTAGCTAGATCTGTGTATCTAGGGTTTAAGACAGTGTCTTTCCCAACCATACAATTAGAATACAAGTATTTAATCTGTGACTATCTTCTCTTGTCATTTTGCTGCAAGATGAATGGGCTTTGTGGCTTCAGCCTTCCTTCTGTAATGCCTTATAGGAGGAAAAGGTGAAATTCTAGAATCTGCAGTCTTAGAAGATGGTAGCAGAGGTTTGACATACATAATCCCTAGACACTTGTCTCTTCCTGTTTCTCTGTCATTCTTTCTAGCATGTTAAACTGAAGAATAAGCATGAACATGTTTTCATAAAAGCCATGCAATTCAAGTCAAGAATACTTTGAAAACCTCACCGAACCAGAATGTAGTACTGTATAGGTAACCTCTAAGACAGAAATTGCCACAGTCTGCAGATTGCACTGTCCTATCCTAAACAGTTTATATGATATATCATCAAGTTTCTTCTGAGCTACAACATCCCTAATAAGGTTTCAGAAGTATGTGAGCTATTCTAGTATTTTACCCTTGCCATACACCAGTGAGTTTCCATGATCAAGCAGGGCTTTGAACTTAGGTTTCCTGAATCATAGTCTAGTATTCAATCCTCTATACTGCCCTAGTTGTCTCTGTACAATAGATCCTTGTATTCAGAGTCTTTTGGACGATAAAATACTTCAGCATTTTCTAAGCGTTGCTGATATGACCATTCTGTTCCTATTGTGAGGGACCCTCTGCAAAAAGCTAAATAGTAGCCAAAGAAATGTATATATCTCCTAAATTAGAATACCGACAGATGCCAGTGTTGTAAACTGTGATAGATAGCTCCTTGGACCAGTAATGGAGTGCAGTATTACAAACACCAATTAGGAGAAAGGGTAAAAAAAATCACCCAATTTTTATCAAACCATAACACATTATTTGCTGAGGAGTTAGCTGGTAGGCCATTTGATGAACATGCAAGCATAATCCAAAAGCTGCAATTATGGAGGCAGATTTTAAAAGGAGTTACAAATCATTTCACAGAACTAGCATAGCAGTTTAGCAACACAATTTACTACAGTAGCAAGTCTCATTGCAATGGTAGTACTACTGAACTAGCAGTTACTCAGGGTTGGGGAGAAGGTTTTTGTGTGCCAAAATGACTTGGCCAGTTCTGGGTTCTGTGCACCTTGACCTGGGTGAGTCTCTGCCAGTCTGTTCTGCTGCATGCTGCAAATGAAAGTTATTTTTCATGCACATAATCAGACATGAATGTGCATTTACTTTCACTTTTAACTGAAGAGTATTTGAGATTTCTTTGATTTTGATAATTGATTCATGGGAAATAATTGAAAAAGAAAAACACATGTTCTAGGTCTCTATTTCTAAAAAAAGACTGTGACTCATTTATTTGCATCTACATATGGATGTTCATTATTGCTTATTTGTCTCACCTTTCCTACAGCAAGATGTGTGGGAGAAGCAAAGCAACCACATCAAATATTTATGTAAGTTGCTATGAAATTAAATAAACTTTTAAAAACCTGAAATAGAACCTCTATTGGGCCAAGTTAACCAAAAAGCAGCAACAGGATCTTTCTCCACTATTGACTGACAGATGGCCTCAAGCTTTATTGAGCTTCTGTGGATCAGGCTGGGCAGGGGAGACTACCTTTCTAGGGACAAAATTCTTTGGGATTTTGCTGCAAGAATGATGAGCCAGATGCCACTGACAGGGAAACAAAAGGCCACCACTTTATTTGCACATAACATAACTTTTTGCGTGTCACTAGACACTGTGTCTGTTTCCTGGCATGTGCCTCTTGATTCAGAATATAAGCAGAGCTCTGACCCCAGCCAAATAAAATCAACACTTGGTCTAATGCAGCGTACCTTATACTACCATGGCTAGCCAGATGCCAATTTCCATTTCAAGGGGATAAAGTAGTAGATTGCACAAGGAAAGGTCCATGAAAACCTCAACGAAGTGGAATCCTTGGGGATTTGGATAGAGTTGTTTATTGATACTCCATTTCATTTATGCATCTGTGACCTTGAAGCTCATTCCATTCCACATCAATCTCTTTATTAAAAAAAGATGCACAAAGCATTGCTTTCAAATTATACTTTTCAATGTGGATGTTTAGTCAGATTTTTTTCTCTGAATGTGCTTCTAGATTTATTATCTTTTAAAAAATATCTTTTGGAACATATTCAGGATAAAGATTGCATAATCTCTTTGTGTGTGTGATTGCTTATAGCCTACAGTGCTCATCCCGTGCTTAGAAATTCGAACAGCAAACCCAGCATTTTGAACTCATGTAGAACCTCAGAAACGTTATCTCTCTAATTGACTGGAGCAACAGGGTTGCAAATCTGTCTTTAATTAAAAGATTGATTATGTTGGGATGCAATAAAGAAAGACCTTCCCATCAATGAAAAGAAATATGTTAGGACAGATAACTTGGGCTTGGCACAGAGGCCATTACAACTGATTTAAACATTATCTGTAATCAAAAGGGGAAAGTGTTGTCATTGTCTTACGTGACTCAGCCCAGTGAGGGACCTATCAAGCAGAGAACATAGTGACCCTGATTCTGAACCATGTCTGATAGCTACAGGAGTGCGAGTCACTGGCTGAAACTCTTTAAAAGCTGCTTCAGTCTGGAAACAGCAACAAAATTAAAGCAAAGAGAAGGCTAGGGTTTACCAAGACTACTGTATACATTTTCATTCTAGCACTAGTGAGAAAGATCAATGTTACATTTTGAAGACATTTATCATGACAATTGCCTACTGATCTTCCCCCAAGCGGGGTGGTGGTCCAAAATGCAGTCAGTCAGGGTGGATCTATATTAAAAAAAATAGGTTTTTGAAGATTTTATTTCAAGGAGGGGCAAATCTACTACAAAGCAAATGGCTCTTGATTGCCTTTTCAAGATTTTACTCCTCCCCAAATACTTTGCACTATGACTGATTCCTCCAGGCAATGCATTTACACTAGGAAAATCTATCTGTCTCCACCACTATAATAATAATAATTTCATGTCAGAAATTATTCTGGGTTGAAAGGATTTTTTGCGGAAGAAACTCTGCTCAGGGAATGCCCAAATGAGGCTCCTTTCATGTCCCCAAGAACTGGGACAGAGACAGGTGTTCAATTCATCATGCAGTACCCGGGTCTTGAGCTTCAGACATGCCAACCTTCTATCTAACAAGGTGATCTTCTTAACCACTGAGGCACCACAGCCCCATCCCACCACTCAGTAAGGAAGAGTGCAGTATGGCAGTCTTCTTCTTTCATGTCCCGAACAAACCCTGGACTGCCAAAGTGAAGTCACTTTCCTGGCTTTGTTGTTGGCCAAACATAAGTCCTCATTGGTGCATGTTTCTGGCAGTAATCGACAGAGCAATAAAAGAGCCGGATTCTGCATCTCTCCACATTTACAATAGCAGTACTCAACCTTTTTAGGCTAGGGGCTAGGTCACACTCCCTCAGACAGCTTTGGGGACAGGATGGCCATTTTGCCCTTCCTCCACCACATGGTACTTCCTGGTGTGGAGGTGGTAGTGAGGCCACATGAAATGGCACTGTGGGACACATCTGGCCTGCAGACCACAGGTTGAGAATCCCTGATTTACACAGTGTGTTGTTGTCTACCTGCAGGCCCCACTTGAGCATGCTGGCCTTACATTTAGGCACTCCAACCCACAGCCTGTTCAGAGTCCTCCAAGTAATGTAGAGGAGGTTGAGTTCTTCAGCTATATCCTCCTTTAATGCAGAACTATCAGGAGTTAGCAGCTGACATAAATGACCATGCTAATCAAAATATTTGGGTCCGTAACCTCATAAACTGAGACTTCATTAATACGAGTGCTTACCAAGCATGCCAAGCAAGTAACATGCCAACACACTCACACCCTAAAGCTCAAATAACAAATGTTATGAGGGCACAAACCATAAGCAGTTTCCTTGAAAGTGTCCTCAAAGTATCCTCTGAGATTAAATATTGCCACTAGAAGAATGACCACTTTTCAATAATTTATTTATTCAACAAAATAAGAGAACTAAGGGGTACACCGAAAGAGCATCCTTGAAGATTGTGGTATTTTTAAACCGTAATCGGGCATACCCTGGTAGCGGCAATCTTGTGTTGCCAGCTAATCTTTCTCACAGGTGAAAGGAAGTGCAGAATGAACTCACCAAACGGTGCCTTCATTTTGGGAGTTTCACGTTTGGCCTAGACATGGAAGAAGAAGAAGAGAACTAAGAGAGGAGGTGGAAGAAACAGTGAAAAAACACTGAACTGTAAAAAGAAAAAGAAGAGGCCATGCCAACTGAACATTCCATAAAAAAGGAGATTGTATAATGAAGCTATCAGCTAGACCAGGCGTTCCCAACCTTTTCAAGCAGGGGGCCGGGTCATGCTCTCTCAGTCAGCTTTGAGGGCTGGATGGCCATTTTGCCCTGTCTACACAATAGGGGTGCCCATTTTGTCTCAACAGCTTCAAAGGAGTGGCCATTTTGTTTCTCAAATGCCCTTGGAGGTGTGGGGGCACATGAAATGGCACCACAGGCCAGATCCAGCCCATGGGCCTTAGTTTGGAAACCCCTGAACTAGAACGATGCACCCTAAACTAGCATGTTGAATACTGTACTTTGAAAACTTTGAATGCATTGAAGAACTGGTAATGTCACCATGGTCTAAACACACATTATATCTACATGAGCTACAAAGTTGAGAGCAGTGCATCCTTGGATCAGGGAGGTGCCCCCAAGCTTACGGCCTGAGACCTCCCCCACCCCAGTCCATTAACCTCCCCTAACTGAGATACTATCATGTGCTGGTAAAGGAACTTTCCATGCAGGACTGACTCTCTCTGCCTTTTTCAAGTTTTCAGGATATACCAAATCCAAAACTCAAGGAAGGAAAAGAAGCTTATCTTTCCACACCCCAGCATTTGTGTTTCTTTTACATAAATCCATATTTGTTAGTCTTGTATGTATCTAATCTTCCAACATTGTTCGAAGAGCTGCATCCTGCAGCAAAAGAGAGCTGACACTGATAAGACATGAAGGCATTTTAAACAAGTATTACCCCAGTTCTCTCTCTACTTATCACAGAGATACTTCCTGTAGGCAGACACAACGGGTAAGCATGAAATATTGTTTTTCCATTACGGATGATTGCTTTCCTGGCTGCTGAAAGCCTTTGACATTCCTTCACATAGTCTGCTCACCCGAGCAGCTTACAAAGTACTTTTAGAATCCATGTGTGAATAGTAGTATTTACAGAGTGCAAACATAACAAGCATCAAAAGCATAGCATCATGCTTGACAATACTCTGCAATTTCTGCCAAAGCCTGAAGGGGAGCATTGGTGTGAGATGATAGTTCCAAACCACATTTCTGACCAATGTTTGGAAACGATGTATGGTTTGCTTTTAACACTTTCTTATCTGTCACAATAAATTTCCTAATACTAAAGTGCGGAAGGAAGCGACACAGGAATCCTGGCAACTAATTACATTTTTGAGACAAGCAATGTATTGCATGTCTCTCTTGTATGTCTGAGTAGAGGCAAGAGAGAGACTTAGAGTGGCTGCACCTGATCTTTCATCATTCATATATCAGTAGCCCTTGTACGCATTGGTTGTCCATGGAGTGATTTTGGGAACTACTATCTGAAATAAAATTCAAAGGAACAATCTATTGCTTTTTGAAATTCATTTGTTTTTTCCTGTAGACGCGACATACTTTACTTCTCCTTTCAAAATTCCTGGGAATATTACATCTCTAGGTGTGACTTATGTGAGTTTATGGTGTTCTGCGCCATACGAAATTGTATGCTCCCAGCCTGCTAAAGGCTTTTCTTTCAAAATAACTCATGCCCATGAACTGTAGATGCATCGATTGGACCCCTCCCAATTTTCCCACCCCCCGTCAATTTTCCCTTCCCAATTTTCCCAGGGGAAAAACCCAAGTTTCCTGTTCCCCTCCTTTACATCTCTAGATGTGAGGGTTTGGGTGATAGATTTTTCAAGTTGTCCAAGGACATACGATCACTTATTATACTTGTTGTTATAGAGGTTTACAAACAGTGTTCCCCCTATAGGAAATCTACTCAGGTTGCAAGGAGGAAGCAATTTTTTTTTGTCATTTCTAGCCCACTTTCCACAGCCCTTTGCAACCTCCTACATTCCCTACATATCAGCATTAATGTAGACAAAAAGTTCTCAACCTTTTTCAACCGGGCACCAACTGGGTCACACTCCCTCAAACAGCTTTTTTGCCATGTTGTCCTTCCTCTACCGCATGGCACTTCCTGGTGTGGTGGAGGCAGTGAGGGGCCACATGAAATGGTGCCATGGGCCACATCTGGCCCATCAGCCACAGGTTAAGAATCCCTGATGTAGACAACTGAAGCTCATCATACAATAAATAAAAATAAATAAAAATTGGCATTAAATGAGTCAAACCCTCCTTAAGTTCCCTTGATTCAAATAGGCATACTCTAACTGTGACTTTCTATACTAAAGTGGCAGTTAGTGTTGGCCCATTTGAAATAATGAAATTTATAGCATCATCAAATGCCACCTGATTCAATGGGCCTACTCAAGTGCAATTGATTACATAAGCAAAAGGATTTTCATCACTGAATTGTAGGATGGGTGAGTACTGGCTTTCCACTTCCTAGGATGACCAAGTAGACATGCAGACAACTTGTCAGTTTTAATGCAGGCTACAGAAGCTTATTTTTTAATTTACTTCTGTACATATAAATTAACATACAGTATGTAACTTTTATTCTAGTGTACAGAGGATGTAGACCAGGGGTGCCCAAACTACCTCATAATCCAGCCTGCACAGCTCATGCTGCTCCCAGAAATGGAAGTTAAACACGCCTACATGTGCACAAAACGCTGCCATAACGCATCCGTGGTTGCCATAAACACATTTACGACAGGCACAAGTAGAGAAAGTTTTAGAGAATGAGAGAGTCAAGCTCCTGTGGGACTTTAAAATTCAAACAGAAAGACATCTGCCTCATAACACACATGATATAACTGTTGTGGAGAAGAAGAAAGTCTGGTTTATCGACATTACTATACCAGCAGATGCACAAATTGAAGACAAACAACTGGAGAAAATAACAAAATATCGTCATTTGCAAATTGAAGTTGAGCGTCTATGGCAGAAGAAATCTGTTGTTGTTCCCATAGTGATCGGAGCCCTTGGAGCAGTACCTAAAGGACTCCCTAGATATTTGGAAATTTTGGACTTATATGATTTGAACATCCTAACTCTCCCAAAAAAAAAAAACCAACTCTACTGGGGACTGCATAAATACTCAGACTTTACCTTAACAGCTCTTAGGTCCTTAGTTAGGGCTTGAACTGTTAATTTTATTCCAGTCCTCGACTGTGAACCAAATGGTTCTGCCTTGGATGGTGCCAGGAAAAGGCAGGAAAATAAATCAGAATTTGGCCATGTCTATATGGGATAATGTGGTGTTTTAGACACCTTTTACTCAAACTATAAAAAGTCTAAGCTATCTTTTTCTTCCATGTCTAGGCCAGACATGAAACTGCCAAAATGAACTCACCTTTTGGTGGAATCATTCAATAGTTCCTTTCACCTGACCTAGTGTGAGAAAGAGTATCTGGCACAAGGTCACTGTTACCAAAGATACACCTGATTGTGGTTTTAAAATACCACAATCTTCGAGGAGGGTCCTTCTGTCTACCCCTTCCAAGCTATCTGAACTTTATATAATAGTTTGAGTAGAGTACCTAAAATAAATGGAAAAAATGTATCTAGTTGCAACAATTACAATTACACTACAATTATAACTGTGTGGAATCTCTAAAGCTCATGTTTGTAGATTTAAACAAACAAATGACTGAATAATCTTTCTCTTTATTTCTTTACCTTTTCCTCTCCCATACTATGTACTACACCTGAACCACTTTCACGCAGATATGCAAAACAACAATGATTTCATTCAAGTTAAAGGTGACTCTCTCCCCTTTTCCTCAATGCCAACAAATCGAGATATTGGCAGAATATTGAGAGAACAAAAGTGAATTAAAAACTAGTGTTTCTTTAAGAGCAGGCAAAGTAAGCTGAGGTAATGCATGGTGCTGATGGTACGTGCAAAATGCAGGACAACATACTGAAGGTGAATTGAGGGTAAACTTCAACTTCTCCTGTGCTGTGGGAAAGTCATGAGGTGAAAAGAGGACACCAGTGCTCAAGTTTTCTCCTGTTGATTTATTTCCAAGATCGGCCAGCTTACCCCACCCCCTGCCAATATGGTTTCAACCAAATTTCTGTCACTCTCTAGAGCAGGTAACCATATGAACTCATTTCCTTCCTTTTTATCTAATAACCTCTCGTCAGAGCAGAGGAAGGGAGAGTTATTCTCTTAACTTCCTTCAAAAGGGTGAAGCAAAGGTTATTTATGGATATTCCCCATACATTCTTAGCCTCAGAGAACAAGCTGTAGCAGCCCACCTGACACACTCATTCATTTCAAAGACAAAGGGGTTTTTAAATTAGTTTGGCCTTTTGAATATCTCTCACAAGATCTCAAGAAACTATTATGCCACTCCTACACCACATAATATCATGACAAATGACAAGAAAGTACCGTATATGCCAGCGTATAAGATGACTGGACATATAAGACTACCCCCCCCAACATTTCCACTCAGAATATAGTTTGTTATATACTCGCCGTATAAGACTACCCCCTCTTCCACACACCTTCCACACACCAAATAAAACATAAAAGAACATCAGGTTTAATTTCAACATCTCCCTGTGGCCGGCACTAGTGCGCAAGTGCGCATGTGCGAGCTCTGCGTAGACAAGGGGCAGGGCGGAGCACCGCTGCTTCCCACCGAGCAGAACGGGCCGGTCATGCCAAAAAGTCTGGCACCCCTGTCTCGCTGCTGATGCTTGCCGCAGCCACACTGGATACCACGCGATATTGGATGGTATGTAGAATGAGGTGGGTCGGCATCGGGAGGCCACTATGGGCAGCAGGCGGGCATAGGGAGGCCACTATGGGCAGCTATGTCTATCCCAACTGAAGTGCACCCGGCGTATAAAATGACACCCCCCCCCCCACTTGGAGGCATGTTTTTCAGGGGGGGAAAGTAGTCTTATACGCCAGCATATACAGTATTATATCCTGCAAGGTTTATTGGCAACCATTTTAACCTGAGGGGACAGCCTTGCCTTTTCTGTGAGAAGCATTAAGGTCACTGTGAAATCCTACCTCTTCAGGGTCCATAAGAAAAAGTATTTCCATTTTGGGTCTCATTTTGTTTACCTACAGATCTCTTTGAATGAACACTCCTCACAAATTGTTTTATGTCCACAATGTGTTATGCCCCTTCCAAGATGGTATTATGAAATCAGGTGTGTGTGTGTGTGTGTGTGTGTGTGTGTGTGTGTGTGTGTGTGTGTGTGTGTGTGTGTGTGTGTGTGTGTGTGTGTGTGTGTGTGTGTGTGTGTGTGTGTGTGTGTGTTTAGCAAAGAGGCAACTTTCATAGGTTGTCACCCTGTTTGGATTAGACAAATTCCACAGAAGAAAGTAATAAATTCTAGACCAGTGATGGCAAATCTTTCAGAGACCAAACTGAACAGGCTGCTGTCTGTGCCACAGAGGGGTAGGATGAACTTTATGCTGGGGGGAGGGAGGAAGAGCTCCCATTGGGCTACTGAACAGAGGGATAGGGCAAACTCTGTGCTGGGGTGTGCATGCCCACAGAGAAGACTCAGAGTGCCCGCTATGACATGCATGCCAGAGGTTTGCCACCACTGTTCTAGACAGATGTTGTATACCAGCCTCCTGACAAAAGGCTGCTGTTCCCACAATAATGTAGAACTTTAGCAGGAGCTAATTATGGAAAGCTTGCTATTGTTGGTTTTGAATGTTTTATTGGTCTTCAGATGCCAAAGATACCAGCCTGGAGAATGAGCACTAACTTGTTTAACTAAAGGTCTTTCTGCTTGAAAAGATTTCTTTCCATTGCCACACAACTGACAGGCTCAAAGAGATTCACAGAAGACATGCTTTGATCTTCTTGTCTTGCTTTCTGTCTTGTCAACATGTGCTCGCTGCGTGGGGCGTAGTGAATTTCATGCTCAGGCATTTCCATTTCTTCTATCTGCTGCTGCTTGTCCCAGCTCTGAGAAGGGAGGCTGAACCGTGCAGAAGTTATGCTATTGGGGTGGGAGAGACAAAGAGAGAAAGGGAGGGAGAGTTTACTCATCAGAGGGGCTTTTGGAATGGCATTTTTTTGGACTTCCTTATTAATTAATATTTCATTTACCAGCATTTCGAAACATCCAGAATTGTATGTCTAATAGTAGAGATGGCTCCAAGAGCTGTTTTTGCAGGCTGAGAAATACAGGGCTCAAGATGCTTGCTTCATATATGAAGTGAACATTATAAGCATAAGTGCCCAACTCCTGAAAGTCTCTCCCAACATCTTGTCTTCTTAACTAAGAAAGGGAAACCTCTGGCTAGTTGAGCCTCAGCCAAGTTGCCTCTCCAAAGCTTTACCCCCCTCAAAGGAGGCTGAAAACTCCTGAGCCAGGGCTTCAGCCATGGCACTTCAGTAAGCTTTCTTCTCTCCTCTGCTTACCTAATCAGACTCTGGGGTGGTGATAACTCAAAGTTTACATCAACTTAGGACTTTGCTTTGAAGGAAGAGAAAGGAACTGGACTTGCAACTCAGCAGGCAGCTCTAGGTGTAGTTCGTCTGGGTCAGGGGTTTGCAACCTATGGTCCATGGGCCAGATCTGGCTCATAATACCAAATAATCTGGCCCTGACATCACTCCAGCTTCTCCAGCCACCCCCAACCCCGGAATCAGCCATGGATTCATTTACGGCTATCACAAATGTGTTTATGATAGCCATAAATAAGTCCACAGCCATCATAAACACATTTACTACAGCTGTAAATGAGTCCACAGCTGTCATAAATGTGTTTATGACAGCTGTGGACACATTCTACAGCAACGATTATGGCAGGGGGAATCACCAGTCCAGCCCACTCAACTATCTGAGGGGGCGCGGTCCGGCCCACAGCTGAAAAACATTGAGAATCCCTGATCTAGGTGCTAATATAATCACAGTTCCTCCACCATCCTTGATCAGAATGTAAGTGGTAGACAAAGCCAGCACATGACTTAGGCAATGTCTTGAGAATCATCTAAATGTAGTCCTAAGTGTGTGTGCATTTGTGCATGCTTGTATGTGTATTTGCTTATATCTCTGTACATGTCACTGTATGGGCCAAGTATGCTGGTGGCACAGGCCAGCAATGGCTGGCCTGACAGATGTGTCCCCAGACACTACAGCCACAATGCCCTTGATATTCTCCTCTGGAGCCATTTCAATCCTCAGGCCAAAATAGTTTATCTTCTCCGCCCTAAACTGCCCTTATATATCTGGCTGTTGCAGGTTTTCCAGGGCTGACAAGAATCAAAGCAAATTTTCATTTATTATGTAGGTATTTTTTTTAACCTGAGTCAGAATCACAGATATGATCTCACTGCATGCCTCTGTACTTATGTAGGATGGCTCAGAATGCTACTGTTTTATTTACAAAGCTGTGCATTGAGAATAGTTTTGAATTCGCCTCTATTAAAAAAAGGTTTTAAGACTAGCTCATCCATCGTAGCTCTTGTTTTGATGATGTAATAGGCTTCATAAGGACATCATCTGTATATGTAGGTGGGTGGAAAGATGGCTGACTCAATAGCACTCCTTATCTTTACCTTTCACATTTAGAAGCACAATCTTCCCATTTACTTCATTCTATGATCTTGTATATATGATTTGCACAGTTCTTAAATAGTGCTCCCCCCCCCCCACACACACAGGCCAACTCTGGCTGAAAACACACTACACCCATCATGCAAGGCTTATGAAGGTGACATAAATTCTCTGTGCACCTTTGCTTGAAGACACTGGTTTGTCAAAGGTTAGGATAATATATAGGAGGAGGCCCTGTGCTGCTACTTTGTCTATTTTAGCACATTTTACAACTTCTCTGTTCTTTCACCGGAGAGAACAAAAATTCTGATCAACCATTAATGTTTTATGCAGAGTTCAGGATATTAAATCATTTCAAGTAATCAGGCCTAATCAAATCTTCATTTTCAAAGCATACTAGAAATAAAGTGCAGGCAAAGGTAGTTTTAACTTGTTCTACTCTCTGTTAATAAATCTGCCATTTGCAACAGTGTTTCTGCCAAGAAAATCCCTCTTAATTTGGTCAGCTTTGCCAGAAGATATTAGAAAATACTATATAAATATTGAAGTTTCCTTTTTTTCCCTTTGTAGCTTTTGTAAACAAATCCAAATGTTCTTTTAATGATTCTTGTCTCAAACAGAAATACTAGAAACATTGTCACTCTCAGAGTTATATCTATAATTGTTTGCACTATTCCTTGGAGACTTTATCACTCAGGTGATTATAGATAAAGCCTTTACCAGTGCTGGTGCAGTGCTCTTCCACATCTGGGTGGAAGATAGTTAAAATGGAAGATAGTTAAATTGCAAGTGTCATGCCGGGATATCATACTGAATTATATTAACCAATAATAACCTTGGCCATAATCAAAATCCTGCCTATAACTGAAATGGCTCAGTAGTTAAGAAGCTCATGTTGTTAGCTGGAAGGCTGGCAAATCAGCAGTTCAAGACCCAGGTACTGCATGATGGATTGAGTGCTTGTTTCTGTCCCAGCTCTTGGGGACATGAAAGGAGCCTCATTTGGGCATTCCTTGAGCAGGGTTTCTAAAATCCTTTCAACCTAGAATAATTTCTGACATGAAATTATTATACTCTCTCTCAATGGAGATTCTTTCTCCTGCCTGAAAATTCTGTTCATTTCTCTACTTCCTGGCATGAGATTGATCTCTTCATATAAAGAAAATGGAAAACACAGAAGGATTTAAATATTATGACTTTGTCTTATTGTTACAATTATTACTATCTTTATACCTACTATTATTTTGTCATCTATTTTATTTTGTTGTTTGTTTTTATTTTGCTGACGTTCTTCCCCAGAATGGGAAGTATCCAAGATGGGTGGTAAAAACAAAATAAATGAATACTATTACTACTGTTACTATTATTATCTAATTGCTTGATTTACACCTTAATATTGCATCCCTGTCAATGTTGATGGCAGGCCTGGACAAATAGCTCAGTATTTGGGGGTGGAGGTGGGGGAGTAATCATATTTTATCTGACTACCTGATCACAGAGGTAGATTTGACTGCTAATAGGACAGGGGGAACAATCCAGCTGGATATTATATCTAATTTCAATATAATAGACATATTTTTGAAAAACTCAGTTTTCTTATGGTATGACTATGATGAAAAGCTGATTTGGGGCACTTTGGTTTTGTTTGTGGTTTGATTTAGAGCCTCAGTTACAATGAAATCATAGCAAGTGCTCGCATTGTACTTGAAAATTGAATCAGAAGTTCAGTGTCCACACTGCTGGTGTGATTGGCATTCAATTCCATTCCAATCCATAGCCTTTCTTCTTTCCTTCCTTCTTGTGATTCTGCTTCTGCCAATCCTTTATGGTTTGCTGTGTTGCCCTTTGGTTTTGAGAGGGTTGCATAGTGTTCCAGAAAAGGTGGCAGCATTCCAAACACATTGCAGGAATGGTAAATAAATAAATAATCATAAAAAGGAAGAACTAATGATAAGGTGATTGGATGATCTAGTGCTAATCTTGTTTGTTTGTTTGGATGACCGGGATAAAGGAAACAATGCAGGGCATGATGTCACTCTTGAACATCATACCGAATTGCTTTGCTCACCAAAACACCACCTACAGATACACCTCCCATTTTTACAAACATCCAATTAGGAAAAAAAACCTCTTTCACATTACTCAAAATGAAAAAAAGTAGAAGCCCTCCAGTGGCAGAGAATGAAGCCGCAGGTGGAGTTGACTCAGACTTTGAGTCATGTGGGAAGCAAAAAATAATTCACACCCACCCATTTTGTAAATGGAGTAGATCCCAATGTATTTGATGGTGTAACCAGCCACTTATTTTTAAACAACCTTACATTGCTGTTATGTACTACCAAGTCACATCTAACCTATAACTAGCTTAATAGGGTTTTTAAGTTAAATGAGACACTTAAGGAGTAGTGTTGTAAGTACCATCTCCCCACAAGTGAGTTTCCATGGGTGAGCAGCCATTCAAAGCCAAGTCTGCCGAGTGCTAGCCCTTCAGCTCATCCATTACATCCCACTGGCTCTCAGAAGATGCTTCACTTTAAGGAAAACCAGAGAAATCTTTCCAAATAGCTGTGCCTCAAAGTTGCCAAAAATGCTGTTTTCACTAGCTGCTAAGAAGCTTTTTGTTACTGAATACAGAAGAATAGAGTAAGTGAAGGCACAGTATTGTTAAAGGGCTTGTTTCTCTTCCCTGAAACCAGACAATAGACAGGGAGATTCTGTGCACTGGGCAGAAAACTGTCAATTTAATGAAAGATTGACATTTCATTCCACATGAAGATATTATCCATCCTAGTATCAGTACCAGTTGAGACGTACTCATCAGTTCAGGATGGATACTTTGCAGTTCAAGGAGGGTGGTTGGTTGCTCATTAGTGAAGGACAACAGGTATTCCCTTCTCCAGTATGTCACTTTACTATATTCTTTTTGATTCAAGAAATCTATTCTAGTTGAGCCTAACAGCTAGATTTAGACCCCTGCAAATTATAACTGTATTACACCAGGAAGAAAAATGTGGGTAGGGTTTCTTTCTTTCTTTTTTCTTTTCTTTTTTTTATTGAAGGGAGAGACACAGAAAACAGACTCCTGAATCTACAGTATTCTGTGTACATTATGGAGATTTATTTATTTATTTATTTATTTAGATTTATTATCCCGCCCCAATCAGGCGAACCTGACTCTAGGCGGCTTACAGAAATTCATAAATTAAAACCTTAAGGTTCATAAATTACTTAAAAGTCAATTAAAAAAGAATTAAACGCTGAATTTCCAAAAATCTAAAAGATTTAAAAAGGTTAAAAGGTTTAAAAAGATTTTAAAAGTTTAAAAGAGTGAGGGAGGGGTGGCTGTCCCATCATATCAGCCACCCAACATGGGACCCCAAATTCCTGGAGCCCCACACCTGCCCTGCCAGCCAGGTTTTTAGGCCCTTCCGAAAGGACAGGAGCTCTGTCTGTAGACGTAACTCAGTTGGCAGGAGGTTCCAAAGGGCCGGGGCGGCCACGGAGAAGGCCCTCTTTCTGGTGCTAGAGAGATGCGCCTCTCTAGCCGATGGAATGATAAGAGAGCCTCTCCGATCCGCCCTGGTGGGACGGACAGATGTCCTTGGGACGATGCGGTCTCTTAAGTATCCTGGCCCACTACCATGTAGGGCTTTAAAGGTAATAACCAGCACCTTGAATTGCACCCGGAGACATACTGGCAACCAGTGCAGCTCCCGAAGCAGTGGTGAGGCACGAGCATAACGCCCGCCCCCCATCACTACCCGAGCAGCCGCATTCTGGACCAGCTGCAGCCTCCGAATGGTCACCAAGGGCAGCCCCATGTAGAGCGCATTACAGTAATCAAGTCTGGAGGTGACCAAAGCATGTGTGATCATGAGCAAGGAATCCCGGTCTAGGAGTGGGCGTAGCTGGCGTATTACACGAAGTTGTGCAAAAGCCCTCCTGGCCACGGCTGCCACCTGCTCCTCGAGCAGTAGTCGTGAGTCCAAGAGGACCCCCAGATTACGCACCAGGTCTGTTTGGGGCAAAACTGCCCCATCCAGAACCAAAGATGGTAACTCCCGAGATAGCGCAGGACCCCTTACCCATAGCCACTCAGTCTTGCCGGGATTCAGTTGTAGCCCGTTGTCCCCCATCCAGACCCTGACAGCCTCCAGGCACCTGGATAGGACTTCCACTGCATCAATTGGATCTCCACGGGCTGAGATATACAGCTGGGTGTCATCTGCATATTGGTGATACCTCACCCCGTGGGAACGGATGATCTCACCCAGTGGCTTCATGTAGATGTTAAATAGGAGAGGCGAGAGTACCGAGCCCTGAGGCACCCCATATTGCAGGGGCCTAGGGCTGGACCTCTCGCCTTCCAGCCACACCGACTGGGTCCGGCCCCTCAGAAATGAAGAGAACCAGGCCAGCACAGTGCCCTGGATCCCCAATCCTTGGAGCCTTCCCAGAAGGATACCGTGGTCGACAGTATCGAAAGCCGCTGAGAGGTCAAGAAGAGCCAGGATGGTTGGATGACCTCCATCCCGTTCTCGCCAGAGATCATCCACCAATGCGACCAATGCAGTTTCAGTACCATATCCGGGCCTGAATCCTGACTGGAAAGGGTCCAGATAATCCGCTTCATCCAGGACTTCCTGTAGCTGCCACGCCACTGCCTTCTCCAAGACCTTACCCAAAAAGGGTAGGTTGGATACAGGTCGGTAGTTGGTAAGTACCGTAGGGTCGAGGGATGGCTTTTTCAGGAGGGGACGCACCAAAGCATGTTTTAAGGGTGCTGGAAAAAGCCCCTCCTGCAGAGATGAATTTATAATTGCCTCGACCCAACCGCCTGCCACAGCCTTAGATGCCTTGACTAGCCAAGCAGGGCATGGATCCAATTCACAGGCAGTGGCGCGAACAGATCCAAGAAGCCTGTCCACTTCCTCAGGGCCAACTGGATCGAACTGATCCCAGATAACATGGCCAGACTGTACTCTGGTCAACCCCAGCTCTGTCTCTTCCACGCCGGGATTAAACTTCAAGCGAATCTGAGCGATTTTCTCCGCCAGATAATCAGCAAAAGCCTCAGCCGATCCCTGCCAACCAGGGCCAGACCCCCCTCTTCCCAGGAGGGACCTGGTCACCCGGAACAAGGTCGCTGGGCGATTATCTGCGGAGGCAATAAGGGCGGTGAAATATTGTCGTTTCACCGCCCCCATCGCCACTAGATAGGCTTTAATGGCAGCTCTAACAAGTGTTCGATCAGACTCACTCCGGGTCTTCACCCAGCGGCGCTCTCGGCGTCTCTTTGCCCGTTTGAGCTCCCTCAGCTCTTCTGTGAACCAAGGGGATGATCGATGCCCGCGGGCAAGGAGAGGCCGTAGTGGAGCGATCACATCCAAGGCTACCGTTACTCTCTCGTTCCATGAGTTGACAAGAGCCTCAGACGAATCGCATTGCAGGTCAGGAGGAAAACACCCCAGTTCCCTCTGGAATCCTTCCGGATCCATTAGTCGCCGGGGGCGGGCCCATTTAACTGGCCCTACCTCCCTGCGGTGAAGCCTCGCCCCCAGGAAGTCTAGAGTCACCAGATAGTGATCTGACCATGGCACAGGGGTAATGTCTAATTTCTGTAGTTTCAGATCACTCTGCCACAGCTCCGATAAGAAAATTAGATCCGGGGTGTGACCACTGCTCCTGGTAGGGCCCTGAATTACCTGGGTCAGGCCCACAGCTGCCATGGAAGCCATGAACTCCCGAGCCGCCTCCGAGCCAGCCCCTAATGATGGCAAGTTGAAGTCCCCCAGAACCATAAGTCTGGGGAGCTCCAACGCCAACATCGAGACCGCCTCAAGGAGCTCAGGCAGGGAATCTGCTACCCTACAGGGAGGCAGGTATAGGAGTAGGATTCCCGACTGCCCTTTAGGGCCCAAACGCAGGAGCAGGGTCTCACAGCCCGGAATATGTGGAGCCGTGGCCCTGACGACTCCCAACGACTCCCTGGCTACTACGGCGACCCCACCGCCCCTCCCCTTCTCCCTAGGCTGGTGCCAAATACCGAACCCAGCTGGACACAGTTCGGATAGAGGAACCCCGTCCTCAGGTGCCAGCCAGGTTTCGGTGATGCATGCCAGGTCAGCCCGCACCCCCAATATGGAATCTGAAAGCAGGGGGGCCTTGTTACAGACTGACCTGGCATTCACCAGCAGCAGCCTAAGGGAAGGGTCACTCTTGACCGGCAGCTCAGGAACCAGAGGTGTAGCCGGGGGGCCAGAACAAGGGACAGCAACTAAACATCTGTCCCGTGTTCCCCGAGTGCGGCCCGCCCCTCGGTACCCGCCATACCGCCCCATGCCCGTCACAACACCAATTCGGGCCACAGGAAACCCCCTGCCCATACCAGACAGAGCCCAATCCCTATTCCCTAGCTGGCAGGCCTTTCTCTCCCTCCCCCCATCCACATTCCCCCAACCCCCATCCAATGTCCTCCTAGGAGGGTGGGGCCGGCTGCCCCACCACTGCCCATTCCTCAGAGGTGCTCCTGGGACCAGCCAAGATCCTGGCCATTCTCCTCTCCCAGGAGGGTAGTGGGGCTCGCTGCCCCATAGCTGAAAGTTCAGCGGAGGTAGTAGAGGTGTTCCTATGGGAAGTGTTCCTTTCAAATCTCTCCTGCCAGGCAGCAACTGAGACACATCTCTTCCCCACCCGGCCCGGCGTGGGGGGTTGCAGGTGGAATTGCGAGGCTGAAGCAGTCTTGAAGGGCCTCCTTTTAACTCTCTCCTGCCAGGCAGCAACTGAGACACATCTCTTCCCCACCCGGCCCGGCGTGGGGGGTTGCAGGTGGAATTGCGAGGCTGAAGCAGTCTTGAAGGGCCTCCTTTTAACTCTCTCCTGCCAGGCAGCAACTGAGACACATCTCTTCCCCACCCGGCCCGGCGTGGGGGGTTGCAGGTGGAATTGCGAGGCTGAAGCAGTCTTGAAGATATTTTTAAACCACCACCACCCCCAAACAAACTTGGTCCCAGTGACAAAGGACCACTTACTACATTTTAAACTTCATTCCCAGCAGAGGTCTTTCCAGCTGGTAGGATATTTAGCCATAAAATCCCTTTTAAAATTAATGAATACCAGATTGGAACATTTCAGTACTAATAGAGAGCCATTGAACACTCGCCAAAACTGATTTACCAATACAATGAACACACACAAAGCATGTGCAGATAATCAAGGTAAGAGGGCCTTTGTGAAGCAGCTATAAACAGAAGGGGTGGTGGAAACATTACCATGTGTGGATTAGGTGGCCTGCCATATGTAATCTTAAAAATGATGGCTTGGTTCTGTCAAGAAGGAAAAGACATGCTTCTAATGTTCTGACATAAGCATACTTTTTCTTGGTGAAGTCCTTGAATTCTGTCCTGTACTTTTCATAGATGTGAGCAGAGCTATTGCACAGGCTTCCCCCTCATTTTAGAAACAGTTTCTGTCATGAAGGGCAGTGGTGGGCAGCAACAGGTTCACACACACTGGCAAGGGGGGGGGGGAAAAGCAAAATTGGGTGGACTTTGGGCAGGGCGGTGGAAAAATTGAGTGGCCAGACCCACATTGTAGCACTTTAAAGACTAACTGCTGTATTTTAATGTGAGCTTTTGTGGATCAAACCCACTGGCTCTTTGGCTATAAACAGAGATGAGCACTGAACCCTAAAGTTGGTAACAACTAGCTTTCGAGCAAGGGAAACCTTTACCTAATAACAGAAGATCCCTGATTGGTATTCAAATTTGATGTCAGGTTTTGTCCCTGCAAGTGGTTCAAGGTCTTCCTTGTTCAAAAGCCAGTCATATCTGACTCTAGGGTGCAGTGCTCATCTCCATTTAGAGCCAAAGAGCCTGCATTGCCTGTTTTTGCAGATGTATACATGGCCATATGGCAGACATGACTAGATCACCCACGGCATAGGCTCCGCCCATGACATAGGCTCCAACCATGACATAGGCTCTGCCCACAATGTAGGTTGTGCCCACGGTGTGGTAGCAAAATTTTTTGTTGCCCACCACTGATGAAAGGGCACATGGCTGTGCCATCTTTCACACCATTCCATAGAAATCAAGGAATGGGCACAGAAACACTGGGAAAATATGTCTAGGTTTGTTAACTGTAGCAATAAAACCATTTTAGTACCTAGAGAGAGCAGAAGCCTAAAGGAGGCATCTAGTACATCAGGAGGTGGAGTTCACACAAGGTGGTCTGTTTGTAGTAGACATCTACTCATAGTAGTCTTTAAGAATAACATAGGATAAAGCAGCAAACATAGGCAGCTTATAGACTCCACTTTGTTGTCAACTAGAGCATAAAATCCACCTCTCATTCTAAATACATACATTTTAAGCCCCATTCAAGTGTTATAAACTAGGCAGTATACTCATGCATAATGGGGACAAGTCTAGCTCTGCCACCTCCATCTATATTTTCAACATTCCTACACAAAGTAAGCAAGGAATTTGAAGGGAGATAATTCCAATATCAATGAAGGTTCTGCATGTGTGTCATGATCCTTATTTCCCAAGGAAAGCCACCACAGAAACATCCTTAGAGATCCCTTCTTTCTGTGTTTCTATATTTTATTTATTTATTTATATTTGTTTATCACCCTCCTCCCCGAAGAGACCCAGGGCGATTTTCAACAATTTTAAAAACACTTTAAAAATTAAAAACTTTAAAAAGCTTAAAAACTTAATTAAAAACTAGGTATTATATGTAGGACAGCAACAGAAGTGATGTTAAATGGGAAGTGTCTACCCTCTTCATTCAAGCATCCTACCTAGTTTGTAATAGAGCTTTAGAATTAGTTCCATGTACCAGGACCAAAGGGAAGTCACAGTTTTTCTACTATTCTGTTTAGAATCCTTTTGAATTTACTTTGGAGCTACCATTTATTTACAATAAGAAATTCTTGCTAATTAATTCAGAAATCTACTAGCAGTTCTCATTCTACCAATTCCTAATGTAAACCCACCTTTTTTTTATGTTACTAAAGTAACTGTACAGGTCTTGGAGTTTGCTCCAAAATCCACAGTTGGGCTACACCAGCCAAAATACCATCAGAATGTGCAAGGCGAGCTCTTCATGGGGGTGGGGGGTTAGGCCCAAAAAGCAATCTCACATGAAGATAAGTTCTCTTTTCCTACTAACCAGCATAATCCACACATGATAGCTGATTCCCTTCCTCTGAATCTACACAGTTCAATGCAGGCAAACTAGGGGTGCATGTGCATTTCATAACTTGACAAATGAATGCTCAAGCTTTTATGAGCCCATAAGGCGGTATAACCCTTTTGTCAGACCCAAATGCTCATCAAAGCATTCACAGTTACTGTACTTGCAGAACCAACTACCCACTGTTTTCACCACCACAAGAGTTTGCATTGAGGACATCAATACACCCACCTCTCTTCCCATCATGCAATAACTTAGATGCAGGAATGGGAAGAATTGTTTTTGTGGCTCTTCTCCCTTTCTAACAAACTGTTTTAAAAATGGAATTACTGTATCCTGTTCACTCAAGCAAAGAGATATCATATAAAAAGGCCCAGATACTGAACTTGGCAACAAAAGACCAAGGATTGAAGATTTTTTTTGAAAAAACAAAAATCCCCTGAATCCCTCAGTACCTACTAGGTAGTGACCTTGTTAGCTGGGAGTTATAAAACAAAAACTTACCTTCTCAAAGCTCTGCAGAAAACCTCTGGAATCTAGAGAGAAATCTTGTCACCCAGAAGTTAAAAACTTTCAGACATGTACACTCTGTAACATTTTTAACTGAGGATCTGTTTCATATGATGCTGTCACCTGCTTCTTTAGTAGAGGTGACCTGTCTTTTGTAAATGTTAAATTTTTTTTTTTTAAAAAAAAGATTAAATGTTCTTAGTTTCTAGAGAGAAGATCTCGCTTTTCGGATGTGAGAACAATGGCTGAGTCCAGTTCCCCCTCTAATAATGCAATAGCTGGTCAGAGCTACTTTTTATCAGCTGCAGTGGATTGGCCAACTCCTCCCATATCTGGACAGGAGATGGTCACTCTGGCCCATGCATTGGTAGTCTCAAAGATCAACTATGGTGATATTCTCTATGTAGAGTTAACCCTGAAGCTAGCATGGTAAGCTTAGAGGATCCAGAATGAAGCTGCCAGACTGATCATGGAAATACATAGATATGAGTATATATCCCTGGTCCTGGCAGCCTTGGTCTAGTTTCCATTCATTTTCCATGCCAGATTCAAGGTGCTTGTAATGATATACAAAATCTGTATGGTTTTGGGCCTTGTTATCTGATGGAGCAACTCTCCCATAGAAATACTTCCTTTTCCTTGAGCTCTTCTCAGACTATGCGGTTGAAGGTTGCTACCCCAAGCAAAGCCAGAGAAATTGATACTTTGAGAAGTGTTATAGAAATCCAGTGTTACAGAAATACTATAAACAAACCAACAGCTCATATCAACTTCATTGGCTGCCACCCTAATCTGAAGCAATGCATGTTCTTCATGGTGTCATGATAATCACAAGTGATGATTTGTACAGTCATACCTCGGATAACTAATTTAATTTGTTCTGCAAGGCTGTTCGCTATGCAAGTTTTTCGCTATGCGAAACAAACTCGCATAGCAAAAATCCCTATGGAAAAACTCACATAACAAGGTTTTTTAGGGGGGAAACTCGCATAGCGATTTTTTTTGTTATGCGAGTTTTCCTCATAGAAACGCTCGTTATGCGAGTGTTTCCATAGAGAAAGTTGGACTCACACAGCAAAAATTTTCATTGTGTGAGTTGGACTGGTTAAGGAAAAACCCGCTCATTATGCGAGTTTTTCACTAAGCGAGTCACTCATTAAGCGAGGTTTGACTGTAATTTAATTTTCTTCACATTTATTAAGTGTTAAGATTCATATAGTATATTGTCTGTAGGTCTGAAGGTAGCTAACTCATAGGGAACCACACTGAAACCGGTTGCATTCAATACACATACCACACATTCCACACAATAACATGTCACTTAGTACCAAGATTGCTAAGTAACAATGCCAATCACTTAGACACCTGTGAGGGAGCTCACAGTTGTGTAACAAGGGGGATTCCTGAGGTTACAATAGGTCAATAACCCATCACCTTAGAGAGAGGGGAAAGGTGACTTTCACATAGAAGTGGATCATGGGACATTAACAACTGTTCATACATTTGGGGACCTGCTTCAATTATCGGCCTGGGAATATTATCTGCCTTTGAAGGTAAAAGCCCAGTTTCCCAGGGCCAAGTCCTCTCTCTCTCTCTCTGTGTGTGTGTGTGTGTGTAGGGGAAGGTGGCAATATAATGGAATGTTATTCAACCTTGTTACCATACTTGCTACCACATTCCTGCCTAAAGAGCAGAATGACCATCTTCCCCATTCCAGCAGCAGGCGACCGAGGGAAAGTGTTTTCAGGGTAGGTGGGCAGCTGAACTTAGAGAAATCACCCTGCTTGGGTACCCCAAGCTTGGGGTTCCCGTGATACACCCTGAGAGCCTCCGCCTCACCTCCCCCCGACACATGGCTGCTGCCACAAACTTTAGAAGTGACACTGTGTACTTCCTTCTGAAAGGAAAGATCTTATCTAGGGTTCCAACCAAGAATTTCTTCCCACTAGAACATTCTACTCTTCCATTGCCAAAACCACATTCTGTTGTAGTTCTCTAACTGTACTTTTATATCCTATGGCTGGCATGCATGTTTTAGTCTTCTTGCTTGGATGTTTTATTGCAGGGAAGGGGAATTTAGTCCCTTTATTTTAAAAGAGGTTTTTCAAATTTCAGGGGCTTTGTTAACTTTGTGGATCTGTCTCAATTGTTTTCCAGTGGCCCCATTCAACTATGGTCCTTGCCTTCACCATCTGAGCTTGATTGAATGATTTAAACCAAAAGGCTTCAGATGCAATATTAAACACATTTCCTGGACAGCAGGACTTGCTCCTAAGTGAAAAATACATATAATTGCCCTATACCTATACAGAAATAAAAGTTACTTTCTCAGTAGAATTTGGAGAATGGCCCACACTCAGGAAACCTTCCAAATGGAAGTCAGATTGGCAGGCTATTTTTACTGAAACATTAAAAATTAAAGGCACTGTAAATTTATATACTATACATAGCACCATTTCTAACCTTGCATGATTGCATATGTCAACCTGGATTAGGCTCCTCTTTTCCAGCAACATTTATATCTTGAAGCAAGGGGAAGCTGTATACATTTCAAGCAATGAAAGAGCAGTGTTTAAAGAAACTTCATCTTGCTTGCCTAGCCCCCTGCAGGTATGGCTCTTAACACTGGAATATGAGTAATGTCTCCTTAATTTGCCCCACTGGAGCTAACATAAAGAGCCTCCAAAGCATTTCAATGCATTAGGAAGCTTCCTGGGGATTTGATCCAAATATCCGAACCACCTTATGTTATGGCAACACCAGTGTAATATTTCTGCTATGCTGGTGCTGCCCCTTGTTGTATGCCATACTGGCACCATATTCCTTGTTTAGGATTGAGAGTGTGCCCTAGATGTCTTTGGCATTGTCCTGCACTATGAAAAAAGAGACAGTAAACAGTGTGGCTGCAGTCAAACAGAGGCACTGGTCGCCCAGGAAAGGGTCACTTTAATGGAATGATCTCAAAGTGACCCTTCTCTCTGCCAAGAGTCAAACAGGACACTTAATAGGGTTATGATCACTTGTGGAGGGAAATGGTAATTAGGACCACTTGGTCAGGCACAATCTATTTCCCAGTGATCACATGATACATAGGGGAAATGGACTCCAGCTCTCTTCTACCCCAAATAGAAGCCATACAGAAGCCCTTGGGCATGGATCAGGGTCAGGCTGGAGTTCCTTCCCCCATGCATCATGTGATCACATCTGACCAATCAACAAGCAATCCCAATTGCTATCTATTTCCCCAAATGATCACACCTCTGTTAAAATTTCTGGTTTTGAATTTTTGCTGCCATACATACCTTGATAGGTATATACTATATATTTACTACGCTCCAGGATGGAAACAGTGGGATAAAAGAAAGAGCCTTTCCACTAGCTGTAATCACATTATAGAGGGGCTTATCCAACAATGTGCACTTCTTCTTCTGTGTCTAGGACAGACCCTAAACTTCCAAAATGAAGCCTCCTTTGGTAAATTCATTCTGTAGTTCACTTCACCACACCTAGTATGAGAAAAATTAGCTGGCACAACAAGGTTGCCATTGCCTGGGGTATACCCGATTATGGTTCAAAAATACCACAATCTTCTCTGCGTACTTAGCCTCCTTTCCACTCAATGGAAACTATTCTGTAAGCTTTCAGTATATGCAACAAATGTTTTATTTCTCAGTTTTAAAATGAGGATGAGATATGTTGACCATATCTTTTTCGTTCATTGTTTTATATCACTGTGTTTTGTTTGTAGGTTTTTTTCCTGTTTTAAAACTTGAGTTTATTTTTCCATATTGAATAGTGCTTTGTTACATGAAAGGCAAGGTAAAAATTCAGTGATTTAAGTACATGTCTGATCTAGTCCCCCTTTCTCCTATTCCAAAGGTGTTTTTTTTTTTTTTTTAAAATCTTTTCCTCTTATTTTCACAGCTCTACAAGTTAAGGCTAATGTTTGTTAACTAAGAGCTGAAAAATGGGATTTGAACCTACATCTTTTTGCATGGTTATCTTTTGCATGTAAAAAACTACCCCATTCTTCTAAAGAAAACAGCACACAATTTTACAAATAAAATCACAATGGTTTTTAGCTGATTTCCCCAGAATTTAACCAAAATAATATATGAAGAACACCAGTTTTTAAAAGGAAAACAAATTTTAAACAGTTCAGAGTTTTTGGAACAACTAGGTTTGGGGTGGGGGGATTAGAGCCCTAGCAATCTATGCCAAGTACTGTATAGAAAAAGTGACAAGGACGTTTGCAAGCAATTGGAATGATGTCCCAGAGACAATTAAAGCCAACAATGGGAGGATTTATTTATTTATTTATTTATTGGATTTCTATACCGCCCTACTTGGTGTGACCAACTCAGGGCGGTGTACAACATAATTAATATACAGTCGATCAATAGAGTCCAACAGTAAAGGCAGAAACATACAATACAGTATATAAAAAATGTAACAGTATAATAGCAAGATAATATTCCATTCAGCATTACAAATATGGTTCAGTGTCATATTGTTGATGTCATCACCAGAGCTCAAGAAGGTTCTGGGCCTTTGTGACATCACTGGATCCAGTGGTGGGATGTGAAAAATTTTACTACCCCACCATGATGTCATCACAGTGTGGGCGGAGCTAACATCATGATGTCATGATGTCATGGGCGGGGCCAAATTAAAAATACAAAAATACAAAATAATAATTTAAAAAAGCACACACACATTCCTCAACCCACCCACAACACAAACCCGTAAATAAATCAAATAAATAAAATTAAAAATACATTAAAATACAGCCAGCCAGCCACCCCAAACACAAATCAACCAGAGCTTTTAAACTAGAGCTTAAAGCTTATTCTGGCTAATCTTTCTCAAACTACGTCAGATGGAAGGAACTACAGAATGAACTCACCACAAGATGGCTTCATTTTGGCACTTTTCAACTGTTCAACAGTTAAAGAAGTTAGGTACTAAGTATTTGCCTAACCAGTTCTCTAGGATAATATGTTGTCAGGGGAGTGAATATGACCCAAGTGGCGTGGATGTTGAAAGTGGAAGGCCGGGATGATGTTGCTGTGCAGAAACTGGTGGATGGCCCTGGTCCCAGTCAGCGGGCAGCAGTGGACGAGCACGCTCGCTTACTTTGGTTTCCCCTCTCTTCTTTTGTCTTGCAGGAGAGAGAAAAACTTCCTTTGCCACCTATGTGATGTGGGGAACCCAGTGGCGTCGCGCAGTCTTCAGCCGCCTGGGGCGAAGAACAAACTCGCCGCCCCCCCCAGCTCGCCGCTGCCGCCGCCCCCTCCCCCCGACCCAGGTAGAAGCCGGCCCCCTGCTGACTAGCGGCGCGCACGCACGCGCACACGCACACGCACGCGCGCCACACACCTCCGTCCGCTCACACCTCCGTCCGCTCGCCCGCCCGGCTGGCCGTCGGGGGCTCTCCGCCGCCTGTTGCCCCTGGCAGCGGCTTTCAGGGGGCGGCAAAATGTCCCCTCCCCACCCTTTTGCTGGCGAGGAGGAGAAAAAGGGTTTTTTTTAGGCGGACAATTCAAGGAGGGGCCCGCCCGCCGGGCTGGCTGTCGGTCGGGGGCTCTCCTGGCGGGCGGCCCGCGTGCGCGTGCACGCTGCCCACCTCCTCCTGCCCAGCCAGCCCCCAGGGGCTCCCCGCCACGGCGCCACCCACCCCCGACGAGCGCCCCGTCTCACGGCAAGTTGGGTGGGTGGCTGGGCGGGCGGAGGCGAGCAGCGTCCGCGCGCACGCGGGCCGCCCGCCAGGAGAGCCCCCGACGGCCAGCTGGGCGGGCGACCGGGCGTGCCCCTCCTTCCCTCCCCACCCTTTTGCTGGCGAGGAGGAGAAAAAGGGGTTTTTTTTAGGCGGACAATTCAAGGAGCCTCCTTGAATTGTCCGCCTAAAAAAAACCCCCTTTTTCTCCTCCTCGCCAGCAAAAGGGTGGGGAGGGGACATTTTGCCTCCCCCTGAAAGCCGCTGCCAGGGGCAACAGGCGGCGGAGAGCCCCCGACGGCCAGCCGGGCGGGCGAGCGGACGGAGGTGTGAGCGGACGGAGGTGTGTGGCAAGCGGCGAAGCGCACGTGGGGCGCTCGCCAGCAAAAGGGTGGGGAGGGGACATTTTGCCTCCCCCTGAAAGCCGCTGCCAGGGGCAACAGGCGGCGGAGAGCCCCCGACGGCCAGCCGGGCGGGCGAGCGGACGGAGGTGTGAGCGGACGGAGGTGTGTGGCAAGCGGCAAAGCGCACGTGGGGCGCTCGCCAGCAAAAGGGTGGGGAGGGGACATTTTGCCGCCCCCTGAAAGGCGCTGCCCGGGGCATCCGCCCCCCCCCGCCCCCCCCACGCTACGCCACTGGGGGAACCACAACACAGTCTTCTTACTGATATCCAACCAGGCTGTGTCTGCTGAGAGCCAAGATTCCCATTTAACCTTTTTTTTAAAAAAAAAACAATAATATCATATTTTTTATGTGAATTTGATGAACGTCTTACGTTTTGGTAGGGTGGTCTGACTGCGTTTTGCATGTAACGAAAATTGTGTACTTTTGATGAGTTGCCACAAAGAAACTACAGCACTGATGAAAATAAGGATTATGCACCTTTCGAGTTTAATGACATCATCAATTTACATTCCCAGCCATTGAGTCTTAGCATTCCTGAAAATTGCCGAGATGATCTTTCATTTGTCATAATCCTTATTTTCGTCAGTGCTGTAGTTTCATTGTGGCAACTCGTCAAAAGTGCACAATCGAATTCATGAACTAAATCCTGATGATAGTGAACTTAGACTGCCCTTGGAGGATCTTCCTATTGCCTAGAATTTCAGAGGAAGGATACCATAGGGTGGTTCTCTGTGGGGTCATAGGTGGACCCTTGTGATGTTAATGGGAAGATCCTCATTGCCTCAGATTTCAGAGGAAAAATACCATGTCATGGTACTGTGTGTGGTCATAGGATTAGTAAAATAGCCATAAACTGTGATATTGTGTACAAGGGAAAGAGAGAAAGAGTTCTTTTTTGCCTTTGGGTCATGCGTGTTTTCTATAATAAGGTGAATGTTCTTCTGTTGTTCTTCATACTTGTTTTCCTTCAAGCTCTAAACCGACCCAGTTTGCAATCCTTTGAGACTAAACAGAATACAGCAGAAAGGGATCAAATGTGTGCAATTAAGCCAAAATATCACTGGATGGAGATGCGTGAGGTTTGGCGTGAGACAAAAATCTTTAAAGAACTGGAGAACTTCACAATCAAAGCTGCTTGATGCATTACAAGATTTTTCCATGACATGATGTATTACAGGCACTTCCTCCTGTCATAATCTCACACAGAAACATTCTGGGAAAAGATGGTTGTATTTATGATCACACACCTGGGATTTGTATGATTGCAAACTAAAGGTACCCTCTGCTTTAAATCTATTGGTCAGAAGAAGGCAGAAGAGTGCGCTGAAACTTCTCCAGCCAGTCCCCTCCTGCTATCTGCATATTATTGTGCTGGCTGAGCAAATCAACATTCAATATTTGAACTGCCCCGATACTAAAAGCCAGGACCAGCTCAAACAAAAATTTGTACCTTTGAAATTGAATTTAAGATTAACATAAAAATTGGACCCAGTTGTAGCAAACAGTCTGCTATTGCTCTGTGCCAAACCTGGGGAAGTTTGGGCCAAGAGTTTTTGAGTTATTTTTTTTTAAAAAGCTCTTTTACCTCCCATTCAGAAACATGCAACCCAAAAAGTTTCTCGAATTAAATTGTACATTAGAATGGATGCAATCTGTTACTGCTCCTCCAAGCCAGATGTTTTTATATGGCATTTCAATTTGAATTTGAATGAGAAGAGAGGAGGACATTGTATTTCAGCTGTAGTTTGGAAGGTGACTAGTTTACCAGCAAACTCTTATTGAAATGTTGTGGACCGGAACTATTCCCTGGTCCTTAGGCTCGTTGTATACCTGTTATTAAAATCAGACAAGGAGAGACCAAAATAAAATAATAATCAACTCTTTAATCAGCTGACGAGAGAATCAGGCTCCACATGGCAAGCAAATGTGGCTGGAGTGGCATGCTGGACAACAAAATCACACCATACTTATATAAATATCTGATACTTCTCCAGTGATTTATTGCTTTCAAGTGATATAGGCAAAACCAGATCTCACCTGCTCCTCCCTAGCCTTAGAGACACAGGACCCATTATCTTGTCCCTAACTCCCTGCCACATTCCAACAGGACCCTCCATCATCTTGCAAGCAAGAATCAAAAGTCCAAAGTAAACTAAAAGTTGACCACAAGTGAGAAACGAAAGTGACCTTCTGGGATTACATTTAGGGCAAGATTTGTACAAGACAGTAAAAAGTTATACACAATACAATCATATGTTGGGGTTTATATAAGACAGCTATATGTGATACAATCTTAGGTGTGAAAGCATGCCCAGGAATATATTGTGCCTATATAATCATAAGTAATTACCATATACGTACATACAGATATATAGGGAAATATAGGTAATTATAATTCTATAATTTGAGACCCCCACAATAATATCACAAGAAGATATAAAGTTCTCTTTCAGGATTGACTCCAAAATGGAGAGCAGTCCCTCCCCCCCCCTGAAAAAAAAAAGCAACAACCCCAGGACACTATAAAATACAAATTTCTGATAGAAACACAGTTCTATTTTGAGATTAAAAGCAGAAATCATAAAGTTTTGCTGTTGCTTGAATATTTAATCAATATTCCATTGGGGGTGGGTTTCCCTTTATGTTAGGAACACCTCAGTATGTAACGTTGTCTAAAGAGTTGTGCGCACGCTTGCACACTGAAATCCTCTACAATACTGTACAATGGTGGGATGTCAAAATTTTTACTACCCCACAGTGACGTCATCACAGTGTGGGCGGAGCTAACATCATGGTGTCATGATGTCATGGGCGGGGCCAAATAAAAAATAAATAAATAAAAAATAATAAAATAAAAATAAGCACACACACACACACACACACCCCTCACACATACACGCACCCCCAGTAAAAAGGTAAGCCCCGAAGGTGGTTCCCCACAAAAGCTGCTACCGGTTCTCCAGGACACTGGGGAAAGTTGCTACCGGTTCTGGCGAACTGGTGAGAACCTGCTACATCCCATCACTGATACTGTAATAATGAGGGACGTCTTTGCCTCTTACTAAGAGTCAGGCAGTATTAGAGATTTAGAAAACTGAAAACAGAGTTCCTTTAAAAGGCAAAGGATATTCAATGAGTCAGTCCTGAGACTTCAATAGATACATAAATTGCAAATTAGTTTGCTTTTGTTAAATGATTGGACATCAGGCAGTAAGCAACAGTCAATTGTACAGACACAGCAAAGTTAAAAGAATGTGTCCCTGGAATAATAACATTTTACTCCCACTTAGTTTTGAAGCTCACATCTCATTTTAGTTTGGCTCTAAAATCTCCACGTGCTCAGGGAGCCAAAATAGCTTGTAAAAGAGATGTATGAGAAGTTTGCTCCATCAAGATAATTGGAAATGTTTTTCCTCATAATTGCCCAGTTGAACACAGAATTGAGTACAACTTCCAGAAAATTGTACACTTGGAGTACGTGCTGCATGGAAAAATGTGTTCAGCAACATGCTCACATTTGTAAAATGTCTATGAAGCTTTGCATACCTTTCTAAAATAGGCACAAATATATCAGCATAGGTCCATTGATTCATCCATTAATAGGCAATCAGGAAAATGGCATACATATTTCTCCTTCGCCCAATAACAGAACTGGCATGAAATAGTCTTAGAGATGGAAAAAGGAAGCGATATATATAATAAATGTAAAAACTGGCCAAAAAGCTCTTCTATCCTTAGCCCATAAAAATAAATGTGACTATACCTTTCAGCGTACCTTGCTAGCTGGGTTAGGAACTTGGGCCCAGAGCAAAGGGCGAAGTTCAGGAAGGAATAAGCTGCTATAAAATAGAAGGCCTTTGTATTCTGTTCTTTATTAAGACATTTCATGGGGTATCTCCTCTGACGAGCTCTTCATTTAAAGCAGGAATATTATATAGCTCTTGAAATGTAAAAGCATTACAAATGGCACCATCCCTTCAGGCAGTTCTGCTGACACAATTGATTATCATCAGGATGACAGTATATTATCTACCATTATACTTCTGAGCCAATTTAACTATTCAGGCACGCATGCATTTAAACAATAGGACTACACAGACACTGTGTTGTGCATTTGGGAGAGAAAACCTGCACAAGACATATAAGTGCAAAACTTAATGGATTCCATTAAAAACAGCAAAGCTATAGCATCACTGGTTTTACATTCATGTTTATTCAAGCAGAAATATGCTTTGCAACCTCAAAACAATATTCCATTAGAAGCTGTAGCCTGATCTGTGGATAAAACAACCATCTGTCCAAGTCTCAACATATTGACTGCAAGGTGGCCCACCAAAAAAGCATTCCATGTAGAGCTGGTTGAATGGGCTGGTACAATACAGAGAAATCAGGTCTCTCAAGAGGACTCCAGGCTACTTGTAAAGAGCATCAGTTCAAAGCTCCAGCCTCTCCAATGGCAATGATCGTACTTTCCCAGAGAGCACTGCATTAGAAGAAGGAAGCAGAAGCACCATGTAGCAATGTGTGGTGCATGACAAGAGTTGGGGAAGGGTGGACTAAGAGACATTTCTTCTGACTAGATGATAGGGCTGGATCATATTAGGCAGAGTGAGGTGGTTGTCTGAGACACTTGGCAGACAAGATAGATGTGCAGGCCACTCAGTTAGCTCTATGCCCCTTAAAATTTATTTTATGCCCACTAGTATGATGGATAGTCTTATCACTTTATCAGCAATGTCAGTCTTGTCAGCTTTGGGACATTAAATGTGTGTGTGTGGTGTTTTTTTTTTTAAGGGCAGGTGGAAATCTTCAAAAGACACTGTGAGCCCTTGCACTGGCTTCACAGTGTGTGGGATTTTTACCCACTAAAACCACCTCCCATTGCGCCCTGTCACCCCACGGGACCGCCGTCAGGCATTACTTCAGGGGGGGCAAAATGGCTATTAAAAACCCTCTTCCAATTTGGCTCCTTGCCTAGTGTGTGTGTGTGTGTGTGTGTGTGTGTGTGTGTGTGTGTGTGTCTTTGTCTGTGTGTCTGCATGTGCAACCTTGTCTGTTTCACAGCTAGTCTAGCACAACTGGCCTTTTCCTAGTCTTCTTCTTCTTCCTTGTCTGGGCCACAAAAAGCACAAGGAGTGATGATGGGAAGGTGCCCACAGCCATTCCATTCAGCCTAGCTTGCCACTGTCTTCCTGCAGCAAATGCAAGAAGCTGAGGCAGTCCCCATTGGCTCTGTAGAGTGAGGTAATGTCAGATTTCAATCATTAATTATGTGCCATTAAGTTGATTCCAACTTATGGCAACTCTTGCCAAGTCTTCTAGTTCCGATGTGCTCTGGTTTGCTATTCCCTTCTTCAGCGACTGTATACTCTGAGATTGTGCCATTTACTCAAGGCTACACTGCGCAGATCTTTCTCTTGAGAAGCACTGTGAGGAACTGAACTCCCAGCCTCTAGTTCCACAGTCAGGTATTCTCAACTTTCTGAGTGATCTGCAAATGCAACATTCCTGGTATAGCAAGGATTCTGCCAATACAGTATGTGGCTTTCCATAGCTGACCATGTTCCCAAAGGCTACATCTGAGCATGTCCCCAGAGTTTACTTCTGTAAAAGTGCCCAGGCATGGTAAATGCTTGTTTGGACCCATATGGACCCACCTTCACACAGTAGCTGCTTTTGTCTGATCTTTGAGGGGTATTTGGCAGGCAGGGAACCCCCTTGAAGCCAGACACTAGCCTTGTTGTGACCATTTTACTTTCATGAGCATTTTACTGTAGGCTAGGTTGATGAGCTGATGGAATGTACATTTCTCTTTCACTGTTGTCCTTGTCCAGAGACCTGGAGAAGTGCATCAATTCCCTGACGTTTCTGTTAGCATTCTAAAACATAGCAACTCTCCATTACTACCTTCCATCTAGTCCATTTAAATGGTGTGAAATTTTATTTCAGCATAGATCTGTTGGTTGGTTGGTTGGTTGTGGATTCTCTTAATTCATGTTACTCTTATTTAGGTCAAGGACATTATTGTGCAGAGTCATAACTAGGAGGGGGCAAGAAGGTGTCAACATTTGGATGGCCAAAACACTTGCTGTTGGAAGGATGTGAACCCACCCACTCTGCACACACAAATAGCTAATGCCATAATATGCTCAGAGCCCAGTGTTCTTCCACATCCCTCCCTCCTCTCTCCCTTGATGCTGATCTTAGATGATCCACCCTTAGGACAGCAAGCTCCATGTGCCAAAAATACAATTACAGCCTTGACATTACGGAGTGATCTATAACTTGGACATGTATGTTTTCTTATGCTTTAGAATCTGCCTATGCCAGAGGGCATAGTATAATGAAACCATTGGCTCAGGCCAGGAAAGATGATGCTTACACTTCTGAAAGCTTAAATAATACTTTTGCCACCGTCTAGCATTTCACATTCAGAAAGTCTTAATTGCTTTTTAATTGCAAAGCCACTGACCGTGTTGACTTGTAACCCAAAGAAAAGAAGTATATTAAATATTTATAGAACACTAGTTCTTTGGCTAATGCTCCATGTTAGAATCTGTTTTCTTAATGTTATATGTGTAGTGTTGCAATGTGAGAAACATTTTTTTCAAAAGAAAGAGACATAAATGTGTTTATATGCACCATAAAAATTAAAGAATAAAAACATGGGTCTTAGGCAATAATAATTTAAAACATGGTAGCTAATCTTCAGCGTAGAAATTGTGTTTACATTTTAAAACAAAATTAAGGGTGCTGTCCCTATTTATGAATGCCTCAAGGCAAGACTTGACACTGTGGAGCCGTCATGTTAGCTTATCCATATGTTTATACTGGGCGCATATTAATTGACTGCGATGGTTCAAGTGGTTAAGATGCTGAACTCGACGACTAGAAGGTCGGAGTTTGATTCCTGAGTACTGCACAGTGGACTGAGCTCACGTCTCTGTCCCAGCTCCTGCCAACCTAGCAGTTCAAAAGCAAGAAATTGCAAGTAGATAAATAGGTACCACATTGGTGGGAAGGTAAACAGCATTTCATGCATCTGCAGATGTAGACAGCACTGGCTCTTTGGCTATAAACAGAGATGAGCACTGAAACCTAGAGTCTGATACAACTGGCTTTTAAGCCAGGGTGACCTTTACCTTTACTAATTGACTAAGATATTATGAAAAAAGGTGCATTTAGGCCAGGTGACTCTTGCTTTCCTGTGTAGAGCAGAAGTATAGCTTAGGAACAGAAAATATATGCACATGAAAAAATATGCTAGATTGTTTTTCAGTCCTCAGGTTAGTTGTGGCCTGTAGTGATAGAGGTCTCATGCAACTGTTCAGCAGTGACACAAAGCTGATCCATAACTACCCTATAAGAACTATTTATTTATTTGTTTTATTATTTATTTTATTACATTTATACCCTGCCCTTATCCAAGGACAGAGGGCGGCCTACAACTATAATTGTAACTATATATTTTGTATCTTTGTTAGCTGCCCAGAGTCACTTTGTGAGTGGGGTGGCATACAAGTTGAATAATAATAATAATAATAATAATAATAATAATAATAATAATAATAATAATAATAATAATAATAATAATAATAATAATAATAATAATAATAATAATGCCAAGCTGAATTCCCCTCTTAATGCAAAGTAGAGTAGTATGTCCTGGGGGAATTGACCATGGCTGAGCATTAAGATGCTGAGCTCGACAACTAGAAGGTCAGCAGGTCAGCATTTTGAGACCTGAGTCCTGCTTGACAGTGGGAGAACACGTCTTCTGTCCCAGTTCCTGCCGACCTAGCAGTTTGAAAGCAAGAAATTATAAGTACAGTATATAAATAGGTACCACCTTGGCGGGAAAGGTAACAGTGTTCTGTGTATTCCAGCATATAGTCATGCTTGCCATGTGACCATGGAAACATCTGTAGTTTCAGACAGTACTGGCTCTTTGGCTGAAAACAGAGATGAGCATCACCCCCTAGAGCAGTGATGGCAAACCCTTTAGAGACCAAGTGCCTAAACAGTGGGATGAGGTGAACTCTGTGCTGGGGGAAGGAAGCAAGCACTCCCATTGGGCTGCTGGGCAGAGGAGTGGGCAAACTCTGTGTTGGGGGGAGGGAGGAAGCGCACCCGCATGCCAACAGAGTGTCTGATATGTGTGCCATAGGTTTGCCATCACTGCCCTAGAGTCAGATACGACTGGCTTTTGAGCAAGGGAGAGCTTTAGAAGTCCCCTCAGCAACGTCATTGCTTTGGCTCTAGCTTGGGGACCTGCAGGCTAATATTACTAACTGTGTGAAAACCATTATGTGTAGTTTGTCCCATAGAAGTTTCTTTGACCTCTATCTCTCTCCCTGCCATTTCAAGTTTTTCTAATCATATTTTTCTTCCAGTTTATTTATATATTAGTGCTTCTATGGCAAAACAATTTTGGTTTGTCCCCTTATTTTTGCAAATGACTATTTCATATCTTTTTTTAATTAACAAATCTTGTGAATTTAGCACACTGAACTACTTTGTGGAACTCTCTTCCAGTTGAGCTGTGCCATGATCCAACTCTGCCTATATTTTAAAAACAGCTAAAATCATTTCCTTTTAAAGAGGCTTTTGGAAGTATATTCGCAACGACTGAGTGTTAGGAGTTTTGTTTTATTTCTCTCCATCACCAATAGGTTGTTTGTTCCTGGCATAATCATATGTATTTGTTTTTAAAGTGTGAGTTTTCTGTTGTTAGCCGCCCAGAGTAGAAAAATCTCCTAGATGGGGCGGGGTATAAATATAATAAATAAATAAAAATAAATAAATTAAACTAACAGGGTAAGCTCCACTGATTTAACAGGTCTATTCTGTTTAGGATTAATAATTAGATTCGGCCCACAGTGATCAGTGAATGTAAACAAGAGGAGCAGTAAATCATTGTTTGCCCCATGTGCAGTTATAGGAGGTAGCGCATGTCTGGCTGAAGAAAAAACAGATCCCTCCACAGCGTTAACAAAGCTCATAGTTTTAAAAGAAATTTTTGCACACCAAATGCCTGTCAGCTGGATTATATCTTTCTGTTCCCAAACGTCACTGTTTTCTTTCAGTGTTTCATTCTTGAATGGCTGCGGGTTTGGTGTCTGCTGACAAGTCTCCTCAGTTGGCTGGCAGGAAGCAGGTTCTTGGAGACCATCTCAGAAATTCTATAGCAATTTGGCAGCCAATTTCATAGTTTCCTCATGTTTACTGACAAGTTTACAATAGGAACTGGATGAGTTCCATGAAGTCCATCCTAACCATTTTATCTTCGTGATACAGAGAGCCTTTCAATTGGCTGTGTTCTTCCCGTGTCTAGACTTGTCATGGCACTCTTCCATTGTCAGCCAGAATGTGATTTTTAGCTGACAGTGGCCTCATAGGCATATCAGGAGAACCCTTTGAAAAATAAACTTGGAGCAACAGAGGGCAGATAGTGGAAGGCCAACTAATAAATTGGGCACAAGCCTGATTATGTTAAGCATATCTTCAGGAACCCTCCTAGAAATATAAAACTTTTAAAAAGCATAACAATTTCCCAGCCTCTGCAGAGTCGCTAGCATTTTCACAAAGGTGAAAGGAAAGCAAAATAATTTTTTTTAAAAATGGGCCTGTCTGGTTTCACAGCCAATTTCTACCAAAGGAAAAATCCAGGAATTCGGGAGTGGGTTGTGGGCTGTAAAGGCATTCTTGTGTCATTACCAAATTCCCAGTACAGTATTTTTCTTTCAGGAGAGTCATTTACTTTAAATGATAATCAACCAATAATGATTTTGTAGTTCAGATATACATCATAAACCTCTGGGAACAAGCTTAGCTGACAATATTTCAGGGGAGAAAATAATTCCAATATGTTTATGGCACAAGAGAGCAGTGGCTGCTTGGGATATTTTCACACACCCTGCTACCTCTCAACCCACCATTAGCTGCCACTAAGGATAAAACTTCCATGTATTAATAAAGCAGGTGGGAGAGAGGTACCTGAAAGAGGCTCTTCTAAAAAAAATGTCATGAATTCCTGAAAGACAGTTTATACAACACACATTATTTGTATTAAGGAGAGAAAGGTTCATTAATGTTTCATGTTTCTCCCTTTTGTTTAACCTTTCTTTTACCCTCTGTTGTCTAACTTTTCTTCTACTCTTTGCATGTAATCCTTCTTCCTCTTTTTGTATGTCAAATCACGTGATCCCCCCCCCATCTAATTGTACAGGGTGGTCCGTAAGTCCCTACCTGGCCACAAAGAGAGTAGGGTTCTGCTGGGGGAAGGAGGAAGCGCTCCCATTGGGCTGCTGGGCAGATGGGCAGGTTGCATGCCCCCAGAGAGGACAGCTAGGGAGGAGGGGGAGGGGGAGAGGGAGAAGGAGAAGTTGTTTCTTCTAAAAATTGTTGTTTTTAAAAAATCAAGTTATTTTCATTCATGGTACAAAGATACCTGTACATTTGGCTTAGTAAATTTACACTTTCTTACCAAAACATCCAAATGTGGAATTATTGCCTATTTCTATTTAGGAAAGTGAACATGTAGTTGAATATTAATTACCCTGATGAAGGAAATTAAGTCAGCTGTTACTATAACATTTGCAACCACTTATACTGTGCATTTAGCTAAAGATAAGATTACCTTCCTCATAGTAGTATATAAAGCATTTTCCAATTAGTGATTTGATGATAATTTTCTATTTATCACAGCTTCTGCTTTATATGAATTGTGACACATTTGTAAAATTAAATTATGCAACACTGAGACCTCATCATATGGCAGAGGACAGGCCTTAATTGTTTGAGAGATATAATCTGAAATCATTTTGGAGAGAATACAATGAAGCATGAAAGCAGACAGCGCATGAGTCCCTGGAATGGGAGAGGTTAATGACAAGTTGGCAGCCACGGATGCTACTCGTATCCGAGCATACATTTTTCCTGGAAGTCATTTTCTCTATTGATGGATGTGCCTCTGGTGACTCAATAAACTGATCTTGGCATGAAACATATGGCCACACACATTACTTTGAATAGATGGTGGAGGGTGTGGTTGAGTTTGATGAAGCTTCTGTGCTTGTTGCTTAGCCTCTTCATGTCTGCAGCATTCTCCTTCGAAGTGATCAGTAGCAGCAGAGATGGTTTGGCACCAAAATGGGTGATCTATGGCTGCTGCTTCCCAGGTTTGTGGGTTTATACCTGACACCTTCATGGTTTGTTTCAGCTGGTCATTATAGTGTTTAATGAGCTTCATGGGATCTTGTACCAGAGCCAAGTTCCCCATAAATAATTTGATGAGTAGTCCTGATGTATTTGTACTCCCCGGAACCTATCATCTCTGGGACAGAATTCATTTTTCTTTTTCAATAAAATTTAAAAAAACAACAGCATGCAAAATGGAATTATTCAGTTGCCTGTACATGCTATGTGTAGATGCATGTCTGTGGGGATTTTTAACAAGTCTTCTGTGTTGCTTAGAATCACATTACGAATGGAAAAAATTGAGAAATGTACCGAGAGAACAAGGGATACTTGCTCTAAGAAATGTCACTGATTGGTATTGCCCTCAATGGGGCTTGACTCCGTATGAGTAATCACTAATCAATGCTAATAACACATGTTATGTACAGTAATACCTCAGATAACAATTGCCTCAGATAACGCTAAAATTAGATGTCAGGGAATTTGCAGCAAACATTTGCATCGCACAAAGTTAAGATAACGTTGTGTGATGCAAATGTTTGCCTCAAATTCCCTGACATTGATTTTTGCCCCAAAGCCTGCAGGGCTAGAGACCAGCCCTGCGGGCTTTGGGGCAGAGATCTACTGAGGCTTAGACTGCCAGTTTGGTTAGGGGGAGATCAGGCGTGCCCATTCTCCTCCCAACCAAACTGGTGCTATGAAGCTCGCAGCGGCAGCGTGGCGGGGAAGCTGCCCAGGGACTCCCCATTTGGCTTCCCAGTCATGCCACTGAGCCCTTGGTAGCAGCTACGTCGACCAGGGACTCTCTGTTCAGCTCCCCAGCCATGCTGCTGCAACCTTGGTAGCAGCGGCGTGGCTGGGAAGCCAACTGGGGAGTCCCCATTTGGCTTCCCAAACACGCCAGGCTACCAAGGGCGCAGCAGGGGCATTTTTGGGAAGCTGACTGGGGGTTCCCAGTGGCCAGCGAGTGATCTCTGCTTTGCTTGCGGAGGGAACGCGCATTCCCTCTGAAACCAGTGGCCAGAGGATTCACCCTGCACACCCTGTTGTTTCAGCAGCAGTGGCAGGGCGAATCTCTCTCTCACTGTTAGGCTCAGTGATGGGATGTCCCCGGTTCCAGACGGTTCCCTGGAACCGGTAGGACCAATTCCGGAGGGTTCTCCATGAGGGGAGTCCACTTTTGGGGCGTCCGGTTCCGGACGCCTCACCGAAAGAAAATTTTTTTTTAAATCGGAGCTAAAATGGCTCCAATTGACTGCACATGTGCAGAAACTCAATCTGACACATTGCGCATGCGTCAGATTGAGTTTCTGCACATGTGCAGTCAATTGGAGCCATTTTAGCTCCAATTTAAAAAAAAATTGTTTAGAGCTTTCAGGACGGCGGCGGCGGAGGCGGCACCAGCCCTCTGAGAAGGGCACCTCCCCCGCGGCACGTTGAGGGCTGCCTGGGCTGTCTGCTGCCGACAAGCCCCATGCCCTGGGGACGCCCGGCGCGGCGCACCGCTGACGCCTCCTCCTCCGCCGGGCGCCGGCCTGTGGGCTGGGTGCCTGCAACTGCCGCCTGCCGCCGCCGGAGCTGCCGTTGGCTCAGTGGCGTAGCGTGGGGGGGGCGGATGCCTCGGGCAGCGGCTTTCAGGGGCGGCAAAATGTCCCCTCCCCACCCTTTTGCTGGCGAGCGCCCCGCGTGCGCTTCGCCGCTTGCAGGCGAGGAGGAGAAAAAGGGGGTTTTTTTTAGGCGGACAATTCAAGGAGGGGCCCGCCTGCCCGGCTGGCCGTCGGGGGCTCTCCTGGCGGGCGGCCCACGTGCGGCGCACGCTGCTCGCCTCCGTCCGCCCAGCCACCCACCCAACTTGCCGTGAGACGGGGCGCTCGTCAGGGGTGGGTGGATGGCGCCGTGGCGGGGAGCCCCTGGCGGCTGGCTGGGCAGGAGGAGGTGGGTAGCGTGTGCACGCACGCGGGCCGCCCACCAGGAGAGCCCCCAACGGCCAGCCGGGCGGGCGATCTGCCGGAGGTGCGCTCGTCGGGGGTGGGTGGCGGACGGCCCCTGGCGGGCGAGCGGACGGAGGTGTGTGGTGCACGCGAGATCGCGCGCGCGCCACTAGTCAGCAGGGGGCCACCTTCTGCCTGGGTCGGGGGGAGGGGGTGGCGGCAGCGGCGAGCTGGGGGGGTCCCAAGAAAGGTAAGCGAGGGGTAATTTATTTGTGTTTTGGGTGGGTGGTTGTTTTTATTTTATTTATTTATTTATTTATTTGTGTCTGAGTGGGTGGGCTGAGAGGGAGGGGTGTGTGTGTGTATGTTTATTTTTATTTTTTATTTATTTTTATTTTGGCCCCGCCCACAACGTCATGACGTCGGCTTCCGCCATGACGTCATGACGTCATGACATTGGCCACGCCCATGACGTCCGTGACGTCATGGCGTGGTAGTAGAATTGTTGTCATCCCATCACTTGTTAGGCTTAGTCTCTGGCCAAAGGCAAACCTAACAGTGAGGGATCTCTCTCAATGTTAGGTTTGCCTACCTAACAGCGAGGGATTCGCCCTGCCCACTCTGTTGTTTCAGCAGGGGGGCTGGGTGAATCTCTCTTGCTGTTAGGTTTAGCCTCCAGCCAAAGGCAAACCTAACAGTGAGGGATTTGCCCTGCCCACCCTGTTGTTTCAGCAAGGGGGCAGGGCAAATTTCTCTGCTAACAGTGCTGTTTGCCTTTGCCTTTTGCCTTTGGGTTGGTGCTCCCTGTTCCCCCCCCCCAACCCAAGCAGCGATCGGCACATCCACCTGCCTCTTTGGCATCCCTGCTGCCACTTCCCAAAGAGTCAGATGGTTAAACCCCCTGTTCCCATGTATGGAATCCCCGTTGCCCTTCCCAAAGAGTCAGGCGGTTAAACCCCCTGGTCCCTTTCCTCTTCAAAAAGAGAACAGGGTTTTTTTTAACGTTCATCAATGCATCAAGAACATTAAAAAACTGATATCGTTAAGACTTGTGGAACCAAGTCTAAATGTTATCTGAGGTACTAGTGTACTTTATTCAAGCTAGCAGTTTGCTTTGTAAAAACCCAATTGCCTTTTTTTCTAGCACCAATTGACAGACATCAACCTTAGTGGATCCTATGTCCAGTTTCATAGCAAGACCATATAATTTTCATCTTCCTGTTACTAATGAACTGCTATATTTATTATCTCTCTCTGACAGGAATTAATGGCAACTGGGTTTCATCAACCTCTCAAAGGCAACATGTTTTCCAGCATTGTTTTATAATAAGAAACAGAGAATAAGGAACAGAGATTTTATTTATTTGTTTGACTTGTATCCCACCCAATTGGTGCAAGCACCACTAACAGACATTGCATGAAACAACACAGAGAGAGAGAGACAAAACCCCTAAACAAATCACATCACACAACCATACATAAATAAATTAAATCATATAGGAGAAATATAATGCCTACCAAGATGGCATCCCAATAGAACAACAAACCATACCAATAACAAATCGTTTACATTCTCTTATTCCAGCTCACAAACTCTTTTAAACCAAAACAAATAAGGGGAACACTGCAAATGTAACATCAATTTACTAATGAGGGAAAAGCTTGATGAAACAGGAACATTTTAGTTGTTTACAAAATGCCATTAAAGTGGAAGCAGATTTGATTTCATAGGCAACTCATTCCATAATGAAGGAACCAAAGCTGAGAAAGATCTTGCTCTGGTCACATTTTCAACTTCTTTAGATATGACAATACATATTTTAAGAGCTTGAGTGTTCTGGGTCCAATTTCTTATATGGTGTGATAGGCACAGTCATTATATCACTAAACATTTATGATAAATACTTCATGGATACTACCAAAGGGTATAGATGTGCTGAAATCCACCTTTTCTCCCATTACTGTGATTTGGCATTTTGTCTCTCCAATACAATAATTGACATTTTGACTTTGACAAAAAGAAATCTGACATATGGGCAATTTTCCAGGGTGCTGTAAACAATTGGAAAACTGGAAGAATGGCTATTTTCCTCCTACAGAAACTATAGCAAATGTAAACTTAGAACATGTCCTTGCTCAGAAGGAAGAGTAGATCCCTGGAAACATCACATTTCAAAGTAATTGATAAAGGATTTTTAAATGGGATAGCATTTTAATTAAGACTTTGTAATTAGCCAAAAAAAAAAAAAAGCAAAATCTATATCAATAAGCATATTATAATTACTTGTACCTTTTTGCTAACAACACAGAATCTAATGTTGAAGACCCAGTGTCTTGACAATTAGTAAATCTGGGAATATTTTTACTGGATTCCGTAAAAAAGATAGTGCCTAGATAGACAAAATGGTAAATAATTAATTTGACTGTAAACAACTGGAAAAGTAGAAGAAAGGCTATTTTTCAACTATAGAAACCATAGCCAGTGTAAGCTTAGACACAAACAAAGGATTCTTTTGCTATTTGACTTTAGCTTTCAACTATTGTGATGGGAGCTTTCGAGAGAAAATAGCTTATCTAAAAAAAAAAAGGAGGAGGAATTGCTTGACAAATTACATCTTCTTTTTCTATTTCAAGATCAGATGTGAAACTACTAAAATGAAGGCACCTTTTGGTGAGTTTGTTCTGCAGTTCCTTTTGGCTGACCTAGTGGCTCAAGTCACTAAGACACTGACTGGGAGGCGGAAGGCCAGCAGTTCGATTCCCGAGTACTGCAGGACGGAATGAGCTCCCGTCTCTGTCCCAGCTCCTGCCAACCTAGCAGTTGGAAAGCAAGAAATTGCAAGTAGATAAATAGGGACCACTTCGGTGGGAAGGTAACAGCGTTCCATGTGCTCCGGTGTCTAGTCATGCCTGCCACATGACCATGGAAATGTCTGCAGAAGCAGACATCGCTGGCTCTTCGGCCTAGAAACAGAGATGAGCACTGACCCCTGGAGTCGGATACGACTGGCTTTCGAGCAAGGGAAACCTTTACCTTTACCTAGTGTGAGAAAGATTAGCTGGCAACAGAAGCTGGACGTTACCAGGGTATGTCCGTAAAAGGTGGTTTTAAAATTTGGTTATATTTAAGTTCAGGTTTAATTCCCAACAATTTTTACAAATAAACGAAGATATTCTTAAATGGATGCTCAGTACTGCAAAACAACTGCCATATTTATGAGTCGAATGGGTAGCCTTTTAGTGCACTTATCTGCTCATTTCAGCTTCTTGGAGGTCTAGACAAGACTCCATTAGAAGATGAGTGTTACAATTCCCAGAAGAAACATGAAATTCAACTAGTGAATGATTTTGTTGATAAACCTCTGATAGAAACTGGGTAATGGCTGTACAGATGTGATGGCTAATATCTGAAGAAGCCACTCGGATTTGATATTTGTCAGCATAAGGTTCTTTTGAAGAAGTTCATGGAATTATTATAAGACAATGGAACCAGTTCTACTTTCCCTTACAGTTATTTAGTCACTTTCTCAGCAAATACTCTGATTTTTCACAATCTATGTGGCACTGATTCTAAAAATGAATTCCTTTCAAATTAAGTGGGAACCTTGAAGCACAAGAGGAGAAGTGGGCATAAGTAAGCACGCAAGTAATGCCATATAACAGCTACTCTTGAATAACATAACATTTGGTAGCAATTATTATTTCCTGACATTTCAGGGACAAACCGAAACAAGATCACTTTAGGCAGAAAAACATTTAATGTGGAAGAACTTAATTTGGTTTTCATGCCACCACCACACACAGCTTGGTTTATTATAACATTTATGTTCCCATAATGCTTTACAGGAATATAGGCAATAAATCCAAAGCAAAACAACACAACAGAAATTCTTTTCTAATTTTTAGAACACTTTCCAGAGCAAGATAAGCAACCAGACAGAAGAGTGTGTCTAATAGCAGTGGGGAATTAATGATAAAGATATCTGTTTCTTTTTTAACAGACTTGCTGATCTTCCTTCCTTCCTTCCAGAGGCTTTCAAAATGGTGTAGCATAATCACTCTTCTTTGAAGCTAGTGAGAGGTGACTTCCTTTAATATTTAAGATAAAAAACACATGGAAGCACGAACACAAATTCATCCCATTCTGCTCTGGCAACAATGAAGCACCAGGAATAGGAAGAGATGATAACTATGCCATTGATTCTTCTTCCCATCTAGTACAGACTATAGGGTTACGTTGACCAGTGATTATCAGAAAAATAAGGGAATGGTTATTCAGCCATACATACAAATAGCTCTTATCTGTGATGTAGCATGCGTTTCAGCCACCCAGGGTGTAGCCAAATTCCCCACCCCCTGGGTGGGGCCCAGGACGCTGGCAGTGGTGGAGGGTCTTGGCGTCCATCCCAGCAGCAGCCTCTTTGCCCTGGCATCTAGGAAGTCCGGGGTGGCAGCGAAGTCCTATTTATTGTGAAAGTTTGCAGCCCTCAAAAAGTGCGACATGGGATGAGCCATTGGCCCCACATCCCCCATGCTACACCACTGGCTATTATCAATCTATTGTGAATGCTCAGGTTCATTCAAATTAATGGCTACTATCTCTAATATCTCTTCACAGTGGTGGGTTGTCAAAATCTTTGCTACCCCACCATGACGTCATTACATCGTGGGCGTAGCCGACGTCATTACGTCACGACATCATGACGTTGTGGGAGGAGCAAAAAATAAAAATAAATAAAAATGTCTGCACATGCGTCAAACGTCCGTTTGATTCATCCACAGTTCTTTTTTTTAGTGCGCATGCGTCAAACCTCTATTTGACGCATGCACACTAAAAAACAGAACTGTGCATGTGTCAAATGGAGGTTTGATGCATCCGCAGTTCCGGGCAGCCATTTTGGCTGCCCAGAAATACATTTCTGGAGGGGGGCCGAAGAGGTGACCGAACAGGTCACCCATGGGTTTACCACCCCCCAGTGGCCCCTTCTGATGGGGTGCTACCGGTTTGGGAGAACCAGTCCGAACCGGTAACATCCCATCACTGTCTCTTCATATTCTTAGTAAGAAACCACATACTATCCAGATAGGTGAGAGAAAATATCTCTCTATTTAGGTTTATTACAGGATGAAAAATAAGATTTGACTTTTCTCTCAGAACACTTTGATGGTGTTTTCAGTTTCAGAGCCCATTCTCATGGATACAGTTCTGCAACACCCCTCTGGTTTATGTGTGTGTGATACGATGCATCTGTATCCACAATTCAAAATGCCAGGAAATGGCCTGATATTGCTGCACAATATCATGTTGGCACTACCAGCAAGATGGATGTCAAGGCTTCCATAGCAAAGGTCAGCCTGAATAACAACAATGGTAGCAGTCAAGATGGTCTACACAAGATACCCCCTTGTACTCACTACCATTCAAACTTTTAAGAAAAAAACACCAGTCATGATGATTGTTGTGTTGTTGTTGTTGTGGTTTGGATAAGGAGTGGCTAACTGATAAAAAACTGAATCAGCATCTGGGATTTAACCATGGTTGGTATCTCTATGTGAATGAAGACCATCTTGATTATTGGCACTGGTGCTGTCAACATTCAGGCTGACCTTTGCTATGTAATGTTTGACATCCTTTTCCCTGATGGCAATGTGGGCATGATATTATGCAGCAATATTGTTTTGGTCTACTGCACAATAACATATCAGAGCTCTCATGTAGTTATAATATCCTGATGCCTACTGTAACATTAGCAAAAACAACAACAAACTATGCTAAATAAATGGTTTCTAAATGAAATAACCATCTTTTATAATTGCCCCTGACTCTCATTTCCCTCACTTCCCCTCGTCCTCCCATTCCTTCAAGCAAAACTTCAGGGAATGAATGATACAGTAGGTGATAATCTTGGAAATCTGTTCCACTTTGAAGTTGATGAGGCTCCACCAAACCAATACAGGATCAGCATACCCAGCCCACATGGGCACATAATATTTTTTTGCCACCTGTCAGTGCCCAGCGTCACCCACTGATTTCTGACCTTGACATCCAATCAGAACTTAACGAATATGCCTACTGCCATTTTAATCACTGACAGTGTCTCCCTCACAGTAGGATCTGGGAGATGCTCAGAATAATGCTTGTATGGAGTCAGAAAACGAAGGGCAGTCAGCAACTGTGGCTACCACTATGAATGGAATAATCTCATGTTTTAATTAGAAGACTGGCTGACAACTGATATACCAGATCACAGTTATGTATTTGCTATACTGTATTTATATCCTGCTTCTCTTCCAAAGTGCTCAAGGTGGTGCATCTGGTCTCTTTCTCCCTGCTTCATCCTCACAATACTCTTGTGACACACGCCAGTCAGTGTGACAAAGTGTGACCCATCCAAGGTCACCCAGTGAACCTCATGTCCAAGTGAAGATTTGAATCCAGTTTCCTCAGATCCTAGTCCAACTTTCTGACTGCTACACTTATACTGGCACTAGTTTCAACCCTTCTGCAAGATTAGGTGTATGTAGACTAGATAGAGTATCCTCCATATAAGGATGATGATAACCAAGTTGATCTGGTTCACAGAGGAAGTTTACATACAGTACACCTGCCACACCTTATAAAATAGTGTATATTCTTATCACTAAATGGCTTTGATGACCAAGTGAACATGTAGGAGGGCATGCAGGACTGATAAACTTCCTACTCTGGAATTCAAGGATTTGGCTATCATTCACATCTCTTTCTTTTGCCAGGAATGAGCACACAGTGGTAAAGTTGGAATTGTTTAACACAGTTCTTTCTGAGGGGTCAGTTTCTTTCGTAGGCAACAGGATTTGGAACAATTCCCACACCTACCATCCGAAGTAGTGCAGTCCCAAATTGGGCTATCTCATTCTGCAGCATGTACAGATTGGCTGAAAACGTTCTCACTCCCCTCGCTTAAATGTGAAGCAAGGGTGAAAGAACCACAGTACAGTATTTCATTGTAGTCAGCTTACTTGATGATGTAGCTGCAGCTGGATACAATTAGAATTTCCATCCACAAAGAAGTTCAGGGCTCCTTTTAAACAGAAAATGATCAAATTGTTGGTTCTGCTGAGCAAACCACATACTGTATGCTTTTGTGAAAGCATTTGTGTGGTGGAGGAGAAAAATGAGCAGCAGCACCTGTCCCAAGAAATCAAGAAAGCTGTTAAACACCTCCATAATATTAATGAAATATGTAATGTGCCCCCTTTATACCATAATTTCCTTTTTTTAAAAAACCCTTCTTCCTAATTACTCTTATTATGTAGGTGGGTAGTCTCTTAATATAGATAAAGACCTTTGCAGCTGCTCTTCTCACAGGCCTTGCATTTAATATGCACTTTATAATTAGTTACAATGTAAAGTCCCATTTTTTGCAGTCAGCCCATGTTCTGCCAGATCATTTTTAATCTGAGCTGAGTTCAGCTGCGAAGGGCCGATAAGCATTTTGGAAATCTCTGCCTATGACAAACAAGACCTTAATCTCTCCTTGTAGCTTTTTGGTTAGCTTGTTTATAAAATTCAGCTTTTAAAAGTGTAACAAAAAAAAAAAACCAAATACACGCTTGGTGCATTCTAAATATCTTTATTTGGCAGTGTTCTGTTTTCTTTTCTTCTTTCTTAAAAGTGCCCCAACTCAATTCCCTGTCACATTTTTTGTAATTGTTCCCTTGTTTACCTCCTAAAGTTGATTTAATTCTTATCACAAATCAGGGGTTTTTGTGAAGGTGGGTGAGAACACTGGTTTCTTCAGCTGAACATTTACTTTAAGAGGAAAAGCACAGTTTAAAAAAATGAAAATGGCATTTATTTTTTTTAGTGCTAAGCTTATTAATTGCTGTTTTAATATGCTTGTTCATTTAATGCTTACCCCAATTATTGTGAGACCTTTTTTTAAATCAAGGATTAACCTCTACATGTCAGCTAAGTCAACACTGGTTCTGCAGAGAAAGTTAGTGTTCCTCAGCTGGATAAATTTATTTCTGCAATGTGCATATGAAATTTTATTTTCATTGCACCCTGGGCTGTTATTATTTTAGCAGATGGAAATGAGTTGGAGGTGGAGGTAGAGAGGTGAAATAGCAGCTGCAAAGTGCTACTAAATAACTAGAAAATATAATAAAAATGAATTTCTACCTGCTGGCAAGAAACTCACCCATGAACTTGAGAGAGTATTTCATAACACTTTGAAAGCAATTTTAAAAAAGTTCATTCTACCTGAATAAAAATGCTTTAAGGAGGGGAACCCTTTACTATTGCTGAAATAGTAAAGATTCAAAAATGTAATGTTTTTGCAAAATAAACTAGACTACAAAAACATAGCAAGAGCTTTTTTTATTCTTAACTTCCACAAAAATAGGAAGACCAAATTTGAAGTTTTTGTATAAAAAAAACTCCCCAAAGTGCAAAGAAGAATTCAAAGTTCAATCATTACATCGACTTTATACAAAATCATGTGCCTCAGAGCAACAAGAAACTGAATATCTATGGCTTGTTTTTGCCTGTTGTGAGGTTGCAACAAGAGAAGAAGGTGACCCAACCAATGGTCATAATCCATAGTCCCTGACTCTGGGCCAGAGGGTGAGGCAAATGGGAGACCAAAATACTTGTAGGTCACCAGGTGAGGTAAAATAGATCATGCTGATGGCGAGAGACTTTTCAGCATGATCTGGTCACTCCAATGTCTCCTGTCTAGTTGGACTCACCATCATCTTCAGATGAATGTTTTCTAATTGAAAAGAGTGTCAGGGCCAACATCTCATGTGCCCAAGTAAAGTCTAACTCTCAGTGGTGGGCATCAGCAGGTTCGCACCAGTTCGCTAGAACCGGTAACAGAAAATCTGGCTAGCCCTGCCCATCCAAGTTTTGAAAGAAAGCACAGTAGTACTAATTTGGGTGCAATGCAGGACTTTCCCACTGGGTCCTATATTCTACATTTGTCCAAATACAACACTACATACTGTTTAAGCACACAGGTTAAATGTGGTATGTTATGAATGTTTTGCTTTTATACTTTTGTGTTCTTCAAAGCATTTTTGGGGGTATGGGCACAGATGTACCTTCTTATCCTCAGATCAATTAAAAGAGGTAACTGAGATTGTAATCCTGCAGACTGGGTCTGTCATATTTTGGACTGTTGCTGTGCGTCTCAAGGCCCCATGATGCCAAACCTCCCTTGATCCCACATTTACAGCAACTGATTTGAGGTACAAGCAACCAGATATTTATTGAATCTCCTCAGTAAAGATACAACAGCCAGGCCACCTATGGCCTTCTCTCATATTACAACAGACTTTTTTCCATACCCCTCCCTCTGTTTTTATCTGTTTCTGTTCTTCTCATAGATCTCCTAAATTTTTCAGTATGAGGACCTACCCTGCTGTCACAAAAACAACAGATAATCTGCAAATTAATGATAACACAGTTATGGTTCAAACATGATACTTAGAAAGACTTGTTAGTAAGGCTGAAAGACTCCAATACAAACTTAAACATTCAGTATTTCTCCACAGACAGGATGTTTTACAGCATTCAGCTATACTGTATCTCCCCTAAAACCTTTTCAGAAATCACAGTAACAAATTCTCACTGACAGTAATATACATACAGTATTCACAAGGTAGTAGAGCTTATGAGTTCTCCTAGGTTGTGTTGCACATTTCATGCTGCACAAGATTTAGGAATCACATTTTGAGGGCATGGAGGCCTGTCATTTAATAACTAGAATGTAATAACTCAGTTATGGTTTGTAATGAGAAAAATGACTTCTTAATGTCTTGAATGCGAACTCAAGAAAAGCAACAATGGCTAAAATATGTAAAATTATTAAGAAAGCAATACGATTAGCACTAAGCCATTTTGAGAGGTTGCAATGCTCCTGTAAGGATTGGGAACCATCTTTACAAATGTAGCAAGATTAGGGTCTTAAAATTTGGTAATTTTGTCACCAAGCATTCAGGGAAAATCTCAGTTCCATGTATACATTCTCTAAAGTAGGCACAATATTTTTGCACGTTAGCCCTGGAAGCAAGTAGCAGGGTTGGGTGGGATAAGAAGTTTTTTGGCAATGAGCCCTCCAGAAGTCCCAAAAGCAGAGTAGAGCCTACAAAAAACTCCTCAGATAAATCCTTGTGGGGTATAAGCTCTAGTGCCTGAGTACATTTTTCCTGCCTATCTGGCTGCCAAAGATTCCCTTTTCCCATTGCTTCTCAGTAATACCCAATGAGCAAGGTTTAGTTTGGCTCATGGGCTCCTTTTGTGTGATTCCTTTCTTGGCCTTTTCCATGATCCAGTCTCTTTCCTTACCCTTGCCTGCCTTGCCTCTGTGACATCATAAAGCCCTGATCACTTGCCCTGAGTGTTTGATTGGTTGGTTGGTTGATTTTATTTGATTTATATATTACCCTATAAGCACAAGCAATACTCTGGGTGATTTATGGGTAAACCCTACAAACTCCACATAACAAAATACATTTAACAATATGGTCATCTAACCCTCCTCCTCTTCTTCTTCCATATTCGAATCCAAATATTGGCAATCATCATGGTGATCAGCCATGAAGGCTTTTTTGAGAATATAATGCAGTGGCTTTTCATCTGCCTTCCGCATTGCAGCATTCATTCATTCATTCATTCATTCATTCATTCATTCATTAGACTTGTATGCTGCCCTACTCGATGGTGCAACTCAGAGCGACTAATATTCCATTAAACAACGATATTACAATATAAAATGTAAATACAACATCATAATACAGTTGTACCTCACTTAAAGAGCATAATGTGTTCCACAGGATTACTCTTTAAGCAAGTTTGCTCTTTAAGCAAAACACCATTGTAAGTAACCAATTGTGACTTCCGGGGGGGGGGGGGATTGCGAACCCCGATTTATTTGTTAAGCGAGTTTTTTGTTGGTTTTATTTGTTAGTTAACCACCACCTGACAATTGGCATTTAGTCACTGGCAGTATGGTCTACTCTATTTCCTGTATCAGTCTGGCCAGGTTATCTAACACTATAGTTCTAAAAATCTATATTTGAAAAGAGTGAGAATTAAAAATAACATTACAGTTAACAGTATTCAGGAGAACCCATTATTGAAGGAAGCTTTGAATAATTTTGTTTTTAACAGGTCTCACAACCCTAGCCTAAAAAATCCAGAGAATGTAAAACCTAATCTTTTGCACTAAACTCCAAGAACCCGTCAGGCATGGGTGTTCTGGGTGTTTAAAAAATGGGCTGGAAAGAATTGTTCTCCCAAGACCCAAACAAAGATAGTACTGTATATACAATTTCACTGTGTACATAGTTTTGTAATTGTGGCTGCTGAGCCACAGGTGGAATGGTATGTATTTTATTCTATTGATATACCACGAAATCCCGGGGGCTCAGATTTTGGCGACAAATATAGCCCAATTTGGACCTGGTGTAATCACAGCAGGCTGCAGGGTGTATTTGGACCACAGCAGATTTGAATATGAACAGGAATTCCCTGGTGGCTGTTTTGACTAATCAAATCAGTTCTCTGTCTCTCACAAGAGAGAGCAGGAGGAAACAAAATATGCATAAATCCTCTGCTATAGTCCTGTGTCTTAATGTGTCCAGACAAAAGAATTCCTTACAGAAAATACCTTTTGGGAGGCTTTTAAAATAATTCTGTTCAGATCTAGTACAGTAGTAGTGGTGTTTTTGATCAATTAATCTTAATTCTTCTACCAGAAGTTCTGAAGAAAAAAAGAACCTGAACATATACTAGATAAAATGTTGCCTTATAAATTAAATTCAGTTCTTTCTCCCCATTATGCAGCCTAGTTCCCCATCCTGATTTTAATTGGCTATCCACCTCTCATATACAATATGTGTCATCATTATCCTGTCTGCTTGGCTGGCTCCTTCCATCAGTTTTTAGTCATGATTTGGGTTTTAGCTCCAGTTTTTTCATTGTTATTACTGGCTTGGCACCGTCTCCTAATATGCTCTATTTATTCTGCCCATATGCTGTTTTTCCTTGTATTTAGCTCCATGCAGAAAATCCTGGCAAACAGTTTACATTTACTTTCCCTATTACTGGCAGCTTCAAGTCTGGTATTTCCCACATGGAGAAAAATCCTCCCTGAGGTTGGTCTTCGAACTCCTGAGCATTTAGGGTTTTTCCCCAGCATCAAAGAGTTTTAAGTTACTCAGAATGGTTGATCCTAATTTTTACATTCATTGCATTTTGCAGTCAAGTCACATCTGTCTCCTGGTCCTTTTTTCTTGAGACATTTGCCAAACTATTTACTGCAGAAGGATTTCATCTTTTGTGCTGTATCCTAGTGTGCTCTCTTCTTTGCCAAGAAAGAGAGAGAGAGAGAGAGATCTTGGTATTTGTGTAGCTCATGAAACTCTATCCATAAATAAAATGATATTTAGGAAAGCTGGCTAGTCCAGAGTAAGTGGTAAGAATGTAGATTGGCTGGCTCTCCATTGCCATCTGCCACTCCATTTTAAGCTATGTTGAGATGCTCCAGGAGTGGTTTGTCATTGCCAAACCCACTAGCGAACTTTCATGTGGGAACTGGGGACCTGAATCTAGGTTTCCTGAGTCCTAGTCTTCAATTCTATCCACTATGCCTCACAAGTGCTCATATGTAGGGAAGCGAAAAGATCTATTTGATTCCAAAATGGTCCATTGTATTTGATTCCAAAAAGTAGAAGCCCAAGCCACCGAGGGTGAAAAAACTACGGGTTGGGGAGGACAAGTGATTTTCATTAGCTTGTATATCATGTACTCAATGAGAAATAATGTGAATCGGGCTGTCTCAATTCCAGATCATTTTCCAAATTATTTTTCAATGTAGTCATATGTTAAGAGGTTGTGTCAGTGACAGCAAATCCCTATACAGGTTAAGGAACCTCTTGCCCACTTATGTTTTAGACTCCAAGTCTAATAGTCCTTTATCATTGGCTACATTGGGTGAGGCTGATGGCAGTTGTAAACTGAAACATCTGGAGGAGCAGGCATCCCTTATCCCTGCTACACAGCAACACAACTGAATTGAATAGATCTTACAGCTAGTGAAGTCTACTATTTAAATGCATACAACAGAATGTCCAAATCCGTCTAGAATTGCCTGCCTATTTCCTGATTCTCTGTTTCTTTGCAGAGTTATGGCAGAGTGAAAGGTTTCTCTCACATTGTTTTGTATTTTGCTGCACACAGATGAAGCTAAATGTAAGCACAGCAATCGGGGCCTCTCCCAAGTGATGTTTGCCACTCTGCAAAGCACAGCCACTGTGATCACATTGTATTATCGTCAAAACCGGTCTCCTAGGATGAAAAACGATCTCATCAAATACTCCACAAAACATGAACAAACACATACAATTACAATTAAAAATAATTATGACCGGCATGTTTAGTAAATTGACTTTTACTGCATGAGGGATTTTTGACATGGGGCAAACTGCTCCTGAAACCTAATACAAAAAGCATCAGGCATCATTTTATAATACAGTTCAAGTGCCATTTTTCATCTTTTTATCAGTTCAAGTGCCATTTTTCATCTTTTTATCATTTAATGAAGAAATCCACTCATATATGGATTCCATTAGTGGATGCACAGTGTAGATCATAGTTGTTTTTGTTGCTTTAAACACTCCTCAAAATACACTGGAACTTTGGTTAACGTAACTAAGGTATTCTCCAGGGTGTTTCTTACAGTGAAAATTGCTTTAATCAAATTTCCCATAGGAATGCATTGAATGCAATTTCCAATAGGAATGCATTGGGGAAAAATACATTAACCGAAACATGGTTTCCCATAGAAATGCATTGAAAACCAAAATCCATTCTGGAAAAAAAATCCATAAACTGAGCCACTACTTTCTATGGGTTTCCTTTTGTTATGCAATTTTTATGTTAACCAAGCTGTTTGTTAACCAAGGTTCCACTGTACTCATCTTCTGACTTTTGACTATGTAGATAAAGGCTAGTGACATTTGGCCTCCAAGTATTGTTAGATTTCAACTCCCATTATCCTGCCATTGGATTTTACTTCCCATTATCCTGCTGGCAAGGGCTGGTGGAGCTAGAGTCCAACAACATCTGGAAGATCTCATTTTCCTTATGCACACAGAGCCATACATGTGGCCAGTTCTTCTTGGACTAAACAATTAAGGCTGCAGGTTACAGATCATACATTTGTATCAGCATGGCCAAAATCCAGTTGGAAGGAGGTAAATCAACCCACAGAAGAAAAATCACAGACAGTTTCCCCTATCTTTTGAGTACCCCTTGGTGTAACCAAGGATATACTCAATTTTATAACCAGTGTGAAGTTATGCATACAAAGGAGAGATAGATATCCAGTTATCCTTCCAGGATCACAGGACATGAAAAGGGTTCAGATCAATGTCACACATGAGGAAACCCGGCATTGGCTATAATTTCCTCTGCAGCAATTTTTCCTTTGTCTTTTCTCAAATGAAGAATTAGTCAAACAAGCAAGTCTCGGTTTATATCTTGAAGCAGTAATGTTAAAGCACAAGAAATGTTATGCTTTAAAATGTTACTTTTAAGTGCATCAGTTCACTTGTTATCCCATGTAAGACAAAAATAGTGACTTTGATGTTAACATATTAAATTAAAGCTTCAAGTATCATCCAAAGGGGGGGGGGAATCTGCACTGTACTGTTTCAAGAAGTCTCTTTATGAGCCAATGGAACGGGTTTGTGTCGTGCTTTTTAAAAGGATTTTTACAAGAGAAAAAATGCTAAATAAATCCAGCCTTTATTTTGACAGTATTCCAGGTGACATCTTGGCTAACATTGCAAGCTGAGTCAAATTTAGGAATGTACTGAAGCATGTGATGCTGCTATGTTTATTTTTATTGATTCCATGGGAAAAAATCCACCTAGAGAGGCATGAACACTCTGCTACATCATAATGTAGTTCAGTCCTGAACAGCATTTCTATTTTAGTTAATTAAAAATGTTGGTAGCTGTTATCAGTTGAGTCAACTTTGAAAAGAAAGATTCCTATTCATGTTTGTACTAGTTGTAGGGTGTTTGTTTGGCACCAAGCACAACTACCTTAACCCCCTTATCTCTCCTCCTCAAAACAGCCTCCCCAAAGATTCTGTTTTGAATTTTCCCCCAAATTGGGTGGAGGCACCATTTTGATCTCCTGCTCATGAAGAATGCATTCATCATCTTTTTGAGGATCCCTTTCACCTAAACCCCTGAAGTCTGAGAATGTCTTGGGCTCAAAGGTTAGTAGCTGCTTTCTACATTCTATCCCAGGAAGTTCTCTAGATCAGGGATTCTCAACCGGTGGTCCACATGCCGGATACGGCTCATAGCACCATTTCATGTGCCCCCACTGCCTCCACCACACCAAGAAGTGCCATGTGTGGAGGAAGGACAAAATGGGCCAAATGACCATCTGGCCCCCGAAGCTGTCTGAGAGAGTGTGACCCAGCCCCTAGCTTTAAAAGGTTGAGAACTCCGGCTCTAGATCTTCATGTGTTTAACGTGCAGCTCTACATAGTCCCTGTGCATTCAAGGTTGTAGAAACTTCTACATTGCCATGATCAGCATCCCTGATAAGCAAGGAATACTGGTCATGGGAACCCTGTAAGCATGTTTAGTTGAAAAAAGCATAAAGCATTTGTGCAGATCTTCACACTGGATACACAAAGGTCTGTAGGACTTCCAAATGAGATTAGAATGAACAGATTTATATAAAGGCACCTTCCACTTCCCCAACTTTTAGAGCAATGTTTCCCAATGTGGGACCCATGCCCCATAGGGGAACTTCAATTCCCAGATGCCTACGTCAGTACATTGACTGATCAGTGCTTTGCAGAAGTGACTTAGGCTTCTGGGAATTGAAGTCCAAAAACCAAAGGTTGGAAAAGACTGCTTTAGATCCATATATGCTTTCAGACTGGATGCTTGAATATGGCTCCCAACCTTTTTTTTGGACATGCCCCACCTAAGTATCTCTTAAATCCCGACACACACACACACATCGGTGACATATAATTCTTATTATTCAAAAAGTGAACTCCTATTCATGTGGAGGAAACCTAAAAGGCCATTAAAGGTAAAGGTCACCCTTGTTCAAAAGCCAGTTGTATCCGACTCTAGGGTTCAGTGCTCATCTCTGTTTATACAAAAATTAAATTAAAATAAAATGTCTGCAGACATTTCCTTGGACATGTGGCAGGCATGCCTCAATGGAATGCTGTTTGCCTTCCCACTGAAGTGGTGCCTATTTTTCTACTTGCAATTTCTTTCTTTTAAAACTGCTAGGTTGGCTGGCCATTAGCTTTGTCTAAAAAGCTTCCAAAGAACATGTCATCAATGAAAGAGAAAAAGTGAATGGGGAAAAAGAGAGTGGGAGTCCATCCCAGATGGGTGGGGTATAAGTCAAATAAATAACTGTTAAAAACTCATTCTCGAATTGCCCTCCTGAAATATCAAAATGCCCCACATTGGGAACAACGGGTATAGAGGAGGACGAAAGTACCTTCTGTTCCCTCTCTTATCAGCACCACTGGTACATTTCTGCATGCCTCTGTGTAAAACTAGGCAAGTTATTTTAAAAAAATAATACTTGGCTATAGTTCTCAATTTAGTGCCAACGCATAAACATAGCTACTATAACAGTTAAATTAACAAAAGGTAACTTTCTAAAACAACTACTTTTTTAAATTACTTGTGTGAAAAGCCATTGCACCACAGTACAAAACACACCCCTTTTTTCTACTTTGGTGTCACCTCCATGCCCACAAAGGAGCACTGGGCAAAAGCCCAAATCACAGCAGGAACTAGCTTTTGAAAATGTGACATCCTTCTGCCATTATTTCGTGAACTTACAAAATATGAATGCAGATAAAATAATTATAACTATAATAATTATAGTTTCACCTCAGAAAGAGCGATTTATTCCCTCAACACATCAGAATAATAAATACATATGTCAACGTAGTCCTACCATTGCTATTGGGGAAATGACTGCATTACTGGTAATTTGTTATCTGTTACTACTTCCAAGCTTTGCTTCTTCTCACCAAGTTTTGTCTGACACATGACTAACTTTAATGTTTAGAAACATTCCCTATGTTTGGTCAGCCACTGTTGTCCCTCACGTTTTCCAACACGCTGACTTCCACAGACCTGAAAGCATCCTCCACCTTTACTTAGCTTTCTTGCAATAAACAAGGTTTGAAAAACTACGGTTGGAATCAATGCTGTTTTTCTGCAGATATTTTTAATTTTCATATTAATTTTTCATAGGGCTAACCATGGAAACCTGAAACTCGCTGTCTTCAAGTAGCCTCTGCAAATTTGGATTAAGGAGGCGTGCCAGCATGGTGAACAATTATATAAAAACTAAAAGCACTGCTGTTCACTGAATCAATTTTTGGGCAGTGATATTCTCCAGCTATGCCTAGAGGAACTGAACAGCTGAATTTATGCAAAGCTTGATCGTCTGATGGTTTGGTAGCCTGCTGCATCTTTTTTATGTTCTCATCGCGCTTCATGGATCTTAAACAAGCAGGCTAATGCAGAACGTTGTCAAAACTGAAGCAGAATATTTGCATAATACTGTATAATGCTGCTGTGATGTGGCATGATAGATTTATAACACCCAACATTAAACAGTTACAAGACTGTGGTGGGATGTCAACATTTTTACTACCCCACCATGATATCATCAAAGTGTGGGCGGAGCTAACATCATGATGTCGTGGGTGGGGCCAAATAAAAAATAAAAAATAATTAAAAATAATAAAATAAAAATAAGCGTGCACACACACACATACACACACACACACACACACACACACACACCTCAACCCACCCACAACACAAACCAGTAAATAAATAAATTAAATAAATAAATAAATTATACATTAAAATACTCTTCTTTTGCTGCTTGGTGTGCATGCGCAGTGGGGGAACCAGTGAAAAGGTAAGCACTGAAGGTGGTTCCCCCCAAAAGTTGCTACCGGTTCTCTGGGACACTGGGAAAAGTTGCTACCAGATCTGGCGAACTGGTGAGAACCTGTTACATCCCATTACTGCAAGAATAAGACCACTGTATATAGTAAACATGAAAGCACTTGCCTCAACGGAATAGCATTATCCCTGTTGGTCAGAATATACATGGGGATCCAACAGACCACATGGAGTATAGGATGAGCCAGGATTATAATCAGTCTATGGATGAAAGTGCTGTCACTTATGAGAAGGGATGTGTACACTGGAAGCCATTCTTCTGCATCAAAACCTATGGGATCACTGCACATAACTTTGAAATAAGCTATATAAACAGGAGACTGGGTCCATAAAAGCAAAAACCCAAAGTCTTATCTCTTTCATCAGCATCTGGATGTCACTGTGCTCTTCACATGAGAGGAAGTGATAAATGAATTCAAGCATCAGTAATCCAGATAATAAAAACTATCTTGCAGGGGGTGGGGTGGGGGTGGAGGAGAGAAAATGGTTATGCTGCTTCTCATAATGCCAAGAAATAAACTGGAGGAATCATTCATGGCAGGCAGAAGTTAATCTAGTTATAACATTTTCTTTTAATTTCACATACATCACACTGTCTTTCAGTACTGTAACTTGCAATGTGACTATCGGTGTCTAATACAAGTCATTAGCAACAAACTCAGGAGTAAAAACAACTCAAAGAGCAGAAAAAGATTTCAACAGTAAAACAGCAGTGAACCCATTGTAAAAGATGCTATCATTGTGGAAAGCGGCATCCAGTCTAACTTCACAGATTAAAGCAGAGCATTCTAGAAGCAGGATATTACCGCCAAGAAGACCCTGCCTCCAACAGCCATCTGCAGATGGTACTCAAAGGAAGACCACATTAAAACATGAAGAAACAGGTTAGCTTATGTGTTAACTAGCAATTATTTAGATACTTACATATCTGACTACATGCAATGCTCCCAATGATACTGAGAAACAAATAGAAAGCTGGTCATTTTTCATAATATTTGTAAAATATATTCCAAGAAGCCAGTTCTAGAGGTCTCATTGGACAGAACTAGTCTACGTACACTGAACCATAACACTTACCAGAGGGCCTTTGGCAATCTGGTTGACCAAAATTACATCACAAAATTGATATGAGGGAAAAAGGAATGTTTGGAGAATTGAAAGAAGATCAGTGAAATTAAACAGGCAGGTAGCCAGACAGGTGAGCATTTAGATGGACAGACAGACACACACACACACACAGAGAAATTGTTCAAATCTGTTTATTCCAGCTATTTTGAATTTAAATCAAACATTTTTCACTCTTACTGAATCCTGGTGGTGGTTGTGGTGGGGAAGCAAACTCTTTATCAAAATAATGTTACCAGCTTTTCTTCCAATCTTTAAAATTCATCTTTCTTTCAGCATTTTAAATCTTACTTTCAATACTATCCAACTCCCAGTTGAAGCTATTTAACAAGGACAAATCTTTAGGCATAATGCAGTTAATGAGAATTCTTTATTGTTTATAGTGAAAGTGGATGGGCAGTATGTAATCTGAAATCCAAAGAGTTATCAGTACCGTACGAATGAAAAATTGAGAGCCATCTGGAAATGCAAGTGCTATCAGGGAAATTTTGTGAGTAGAATATGGATGAATTGTAGATTTTGTGCAGTTTTACTATTTATTTACATACTGAGCTTGACTTTTCAGTGAGATTTCCTGCTGCTGATGGATAAGAAGCAGGTTAGGCTTTTTCATGTTTGATGCCAAGCAGATGGCAATTTGGAAAAAAAAAGATATAAGGCTGCAGTCTATGCTGGCTCGGTTATTTTATGCTTGTTAACTAGCACATCATAAGAATTTACAGTTATGAGGGAAGTGTGTAATCTCTTTGCATCCTCTGCACCTTCAAACATGCCTTCTGAAATTGCTTTTTCAACTTCAGTTAACTGCTGGTTTGGTTCAGGTGTTTTTAATTGGTGCAGGTTGGCAAAGCAAGGCAAGAGTTGGATATGAAGAAGTTATGGTATGCCTCTGACCAGTACATGGCTGTCAGGAAGAGGCCCTTTGCTGCTCCCTTGCCTAAAAGGATGTCAGACCATCCCAGAGAGCAAACCAGAGCTCCCCATGTCGGGTGGAGGCACCAGCCCTTTTTCAGCCTGGTTCTGCGCCAGCCTCTCCCCCTTCAATCAGGCAGTGGTGAGGAGGGCATTGAGTGCTTGGATAAGTGGGCGAGGAGGCTAGGCCTGCCAGCGCCAGCCACTCTATAGCACTCAGAGAAGCAGTGGCACAGCAGCACCCATGTAGAGTTTGTTTTATGGAGGAGGGGAGTTTATTCCCTCCACTTGCACTCTTTGGAACCACGTGGTACAGTGGCAGACTGGGCCGATGATTAAGTTTCAGCTTTCCCTTGCTTGACCGGCCCCTATTGAGCACTTGCCACAGTTTGGGGTGAAACCAGTGGTGGGCTGTTACTGGTTTGGACCGGTTTGGCCGAACCGGTAGCAGAAATCTAGAGGGGTTCGCCGGCGGGGGGGGGGATAGTAAACCCCCAGGCAATCGGTTCAGTCGCCTCTCTGGCCGCCCTCTGGATTTCTTTTCCAGACAGCCTGAAATGGCTGCTCAGAAGTGCACATGCATCAAAACTCCATTTGATGCATGTGCACTGAAAAATTGAAGTGCACATGTGTCAAATGGTATTTTGACACATGCGCACTTCCGAGCAGCCATTTTTGGCTGCCCAGAAAGGAGGCAGTGGCATCCTTGGAGCAGTGGCAGTGGCGACGGTCTTTCCTTCACCGCTGACCGCCAACACTGTTCCCATAGCGGCATCGTCGGGCTGGGCCAGGCCGGGCCTGAATGCGCTGCCAGGCCTGACTACGCTTCTGGGACTGGCCAGGCCAGGCCAGGCCAGGCTAGGCTGCGCCACCACCCCCTACCTGCTGCTCCCCGAGTCCCTGACGGCCCAACTCCAGCAAAGGTAAGGAACTAGGGTTTGTTTTCTTTGTGTTTCAGGTGTGGGGGGGTATTTTATGTACTGTGTTTATGTTATTTTTATGTGTACTGAGTCTTTATTTTATTTTTATTTTTTTACATCAGCTCCGCCTATGATGTCATGACATTGGCTCCGCCCATGACATTGGCTCCTCCCACAGTGTGGTAGTAAATTTTTTGGCTGCCCACCACAGGGTGAAACGGTATCAGAGAGGTCTCACCCCTAGCTCCATACAGGGTAAGATGTCTGCACTGGCATTTTATACCAAATCCCATGGATGGCCCAATAATTCCACTGTCTTTTGTGTTAAGAAGATGCCAGGGTGATGAAATAGAAAAAGTGGTAAGCCAGCAGATGACAGGATGTCAATCTACCCATCTATACTGCTTAAGCTAGCCTATGAGTGGCCGTGGTTTGCAGCGATGAATTTAAAGCTGCACTGTTCAAAGCTGCTACATTGTTCGCATTCTTTGGGGCCCTGCTTGATCAGCAAGTTGGTTGCCTCTGCTGTTAAAAGACATCACTATTTCCAAATTGTGCATTGTTCTTCATGTTAGACATTCCAAAACTGAAAAAAATAAGGAAGGGCTAGAAACTAGTACTGTACTTGGTCAATGCGCCTCCTTACAATGGTGCCCTGTGCAGGTTCTTTCAGAGTATGTGCGACTGAAGGTTATGGAGCTGGGTCTCTTGATTACACACAGGGACAACAGACTACTTACCAAATATCAATTTTGGCAGATCACTTCCAAGGCCCTGCAGAGGGCAGGAACCGTAGGCTGGAGCTTTGGCATATACTCCTTTAATACAGGGGTGGCATCCACAGTGGCTGTGATGGGTTATGGAACTAAGCACATCAAAGAGTGAGCATCCTCTAAAAAGTTCAGAGCCTGTGTTCACCTTCTGCCTTCTCTCTTGTTGTGTGGGTGCTGGTGCTGCCTTTTGTGTTTGTTTTGCAGAGTGGCCACAACTGGCAAGAAGACTGTGGTTTTAGATTTTTGGTCACAGTCATGTGTATTAGGTGGAATGTTTTGCTAAATGAACTTTTGGGACTTTGTTATGGTGTCAGTGTTGAGTGGTATGTGATGGGAAGCATTGCTACTCCTGGTGTTCAGAACCAATGATGGTTCACCCCTGGACATTGTGGTGGTTCACCTTCATGGAAATGACCAAGGGAAAGCTCTTGTTCACAGGATCATTGGTGACTTTGTACAGCTTTGGTCTCATTGGTGAACCACTTGATTTTGTGGTCAGATATAAATCCCCGTATGGCTTGGAGGTCCAAATATGACCCAAGCTGTATCAATTAAACCTGGCGGGGCATTGATCAGGAAGATTGCAGAGCCATGATGGATGGTTTGGGTGTGGTTATTAAACACAAGTTCATTACAATTAAGTTATACCATCCTGATGGAGTTCATTTATATGACCTAGGGCTGACTCTTCTCTTAGATATAAAGGTAAAATAAATGCAGGAGAGCCTAAGGGCTGTAATCAGTGTCCTGGGTGGGGGTGGGTAGTATGGAATCCAGACAAGTGTTGGTGAGTTCCAGGGGCCATGGGCGGTGACTGTGCAATATTCATCCCATTGGCCCAGATCACAAGATTCAGCTGGCAAGGTTGGGTAGTTGGCAAGCTGTGCTGTTGGGCACCCCATTACCCACAGAGCCAACCCCTCGCAAGTGCTCCCTACCCCTCTCTGTGAGTGCTCCCCAACCACAGGAGTGATCCCCACCTCCCATAAGTGCTCCCTACCCCTCACAGGGGCCCCCAACCCTCAGAAGTGTTCCCCACCCCCTGCAGGATCATTCCACTCCTATGAGTGCTCCCCATCCCCCTGCGGGGCTTCCCACCCCCATTAGTGCTCCCCACCCTTCACAGGGCCTCCCCACCCCCTGTGAGTGCTTCCCACCCCCTGGTGGTGACCACCAATATCCACAAGTGCTACCCACTGCAGGGCCTCCCCATCCCCCATGAATGCTCACCACCCCCCACAAATGCTCCCTACAGCCCCATGAATGCTCCCCACATTCCACAAGTACCCCGCACACACCATGAGTGCTCCCCACTTTATCTCGCCCAGCCTCAGCCTCCCAGATGGAATTTCAGCTTCCCCTCTAGAAGCGGGACCTCCTCTTGATGGCCCACATGCCAGAAGAAAAGCCTCTGCATGCCTTAGATTCACCACCAGGAGTATATGCTATCAAGTGACTTCCATCTTATGGTGACCCTGGTAGAGTTTTCAAGTAAGTGCAATGTTCACAGAGTGATCAATCATTCCCTTCACACCCATGAGTTTCAGTGATGAGGAAGGATTTGACCCTGCCTCTCCTTAGCTTTAGTCTGATGTTTTATCCACAAGGTAAAGTAAAGGTAAAGGCCACCCTTGCTTGAAAGCCAGACGTATCCAACTCCAGGGTTCAGTGCTCATCTCTGTTTCTTAGCTGAAGACCCAGTGCTGTCTGCTTCTGCAGATGTTTCTGTGGTCATGTGGCAGGCATAACTAGACACTGGAGAGCACAGAATGTTGTTTACCTTCCCACCAAAGTGTTACTATTTATCTACTTGCAATTTCATGCTTATGAACTGCTAGGTTGGCAGGAGCTGGGACAAAGACGGGAGCTATTTCCGTCCTGCAGTACTCGGGTATTGAACTGCTGACCTCCTGCCTTCTAGTCAGCATCTTAGCCACTCGAGCTACTGCAGTCCCTAGCTAAACTTTAGTTTTATCCACTACACTATGCTTAATCCCATTTGAAAATGTATGTGACCAATAGGAGCAAGAGGGACAAAATGAGTAATGAAATAGGACCAAAAACCCTTTCCCCTTTAGTACAGTTTCATTTTTATAAAATTAAAATAATATATATATTTAAAAGCACACTTTTTTTACCTTTGTGATAGAAAAAAAAGATTTGACATATTTAAACAGTAGAGAAACCAGAACTGAGAGTTCTCTATCCAGGTGAAGGGTTTCATTGATTTAGCTAACTCTTAATCTGCATGACATAAAAATGTGAAACAACTGAAATGTGACTTTAGCTTAAGTTGCAAAGAACTGGGTTGAGAAGGGGAACAACAAAGTCCTAAAGCAACTGATTTGAAGATCAAGAAATCAAAGAACATGTTCAGTGCAGAATCCTATAATACTTCAGCCACATGAGAAAAATACCGATCACTACTATGGGCTGTTCCGTGTAAAATAAATGGGAAAGGAAGGAGAGGAAGGAGAACTTGGCTGAAAAATCATGGTGTCTGCCAAGCTATTCGTGGTTTGGAGCTACCACAAAGGCAAAACAGCCATAATGATGCCCTGCTTTTAGCAAAGAGAAAAGGAGATGAAGGAGGATAACTCTTAGAAATCTGGGATTGAATTCTTGCATTTTTAAGTTTGACATTGATGAATTGGTCCTCATCTTTAACTTTCACAAGGCAAAGCAGGCACAACATAGTTATTTCTAGGCTGTAGCTATTGAATTTCACTAGCACTAATGGGAAGGGAGGAATTTGCTACAATCCATTTTTGAAGAATTTATGCACATTTCTTTATATCTGGGAGAGAAATACCATATGTGTTAATAATAAACAAAGAAGCAAATGAGCACATAGATTTCCCCCATCTCAACCTTTGCATCTATGAACTACTGAATATCTACCAAAGCTATCAGTGTCAGGGAGGGCATTTCTATTCAAACACTGTAAATGCATATCCAGCCAAATGAAGACTATTCTTAGCTCAGTTTTTATGTTTCAAAATAAATGTAATAAAAAAACCCCTAGCCACAGGGATATTCTGCACTTTTCCACATACAGTATGTATAAATCAAGGAATGAGATTGCTTACTTTTCTCCAGCTATAAAAATAACAGCCAAGACTTTACTTATCCAGAATTCCTGATACGTGGTCTTGTTTTGAAGCCTATTGGAAAGAGAATGAAAGCTATGAGTACTGGTAGCCACAATCAAAGCTGCTGTTTTTTCTCAGTATGTTGCAGAACATCATGATGTCTTCTAGGTCACACTGTTATATTAATGGCAGCTGTTTTTTTCAGAACATGTTGCCAGAATAGAACAAAACACCCAACAGATAAAATAAGATTTAAAATGACAATAGATTTACCATATTTCAGAATGGACAAATGGAAGGTTAGGTCTACATTCCTTCTACCCTACAACAGTCCCTTCAGCATTCCAAAATGCCATCCATTTCAATAAGGGCACCCTGCTAAATGTTGTCATCTATGGTGCAGGGGAGACAGGATCGGTTTTTGGCAGTTGGTTGGGGGTGTTTTCTGTGATTTATCTAACAGAAAATGTAGACTCTATCCAACACAATGAATATACTAAACAAAGAAATAGATAGATCCTGCCAAGCAAAAGGGTAGAATCCCAAGTTGGTTTTGTGCACAAGAAAAACATAAATCACCAGGGAATGTTAGCCACAACAAAAGGTGCAGCTACACAGTAGGAAAAATATGAATGCATGTGCTGTGAAGTTAAACCCAGAAAATCAGATTTTCCTGGATGAACCAACATGTACTTCATAGATGCAAATTGATTTGATATTTATGCTGTGTAGTTGGCTAAGGCTTCTGGCTTGAGTAAAATTTCTAGGATACTTCAGGGAAGGCATGAAAGTTAAAGTAGAAGAAAATAGATAAAGGCCTATAGTACCATAGAATTTTTTTAAAAAACCCTCTCAAGATATCAAAATCTTCCTAAAATATGTTTTCTAATTTGTATTTCTTCCCTTTGAAATTCAGGTATCTACTTTTTTTTTAAGAGAATCAACTGCAATTGCATACACAGGTGTTTTGAATACCCAGAATTTGTGAAGAATATAATGCAGCAGTTATAACCCAGTGGCTAGCTACAGTTTCATTGTGCATGCAGTTTGAACATAAATCTTGACATTTATATCAATTGTTTAATTGCTTATTATGCTCTGACCTCCAGGCATGTTTCTGGCTTATTTCTGGATCTGGATTTCTTCAAACAGTTTCTCTAGGCAACACCTTTATTTGTTTCCCTTCCTTCTTGGATTAATGAATTTATGCAGAAAAACTGTACATTCCATCTCTCAGACATACAATTAAAGCTCATGGATGTGCGGTGTCAAAGGATCATCTGCACAATCATTAAATAAAATAATATTTATGCCACTCTGGGGAGGAAACAGAACGATATTAGAAAGACCAGTTTCTCTTTGACAAAGCAGTCCATCTGGCAGATTGCCAGACATTGAGCTAGTGGGCTGTAAAAAGGAATGGTAAACTCCCAGTTCAGTACTCCAGAGACCTATGGACTGCTGCAAAATGTTACTAGCCCAGACATGTGTTATTTCACCCCAGAGTTCCTGCATGCTGTGTTGTGTTGCACTGCACCACTATCCTCTGCCCTCTCAATTTATGAGGCCATAGTAAAAAATAATACCTAGGGAGATGATGTTCAGGAGATTGGAATTTGTGCAGAGGGGGTGAAATAACCCCAGCAATCAGTCTAAACTGGTCTTAAACTGAGCTTTTATTTTAGAAAATGGCAAGGTCTGAGGTGGCCCTTGGCAAAATGTTTCCTGGGTGGCCCCTATTCACCATTGAAATGTCCAGTGGCATCAAGAGATCATGAAGAGAAATTAAAATGGCTGCCTTCCAGTGGACCACTAGATTGGCCCTCCTGGAAAGCCTTGGCAGCCTCCCAAACATTCTAGCTATTCCAGGTGCCACATCTAGAATATTGCCCATAATCAAGGCCAGGAAAAAGCAGCATTTGAAACACTGCACATTTTGAAGCAACTCTTTATACTTTAACTTTTACACATGCAGTCTCCCACTTGAGCAATGACTATGAGATAAAACCTATACAATTATAACAAACTTTACAGCACCACAGATGGCACTTGTTCCACCAGTTTATTGGTGCACAGAAGTATAAAACCAACACTACAAGGGGACAGATAAATGCCTGTGTTGACCCTTTTTTTTTTTTGCTCAATCATGTCTTCTCCAGGATTCCTTAACTAGAGAGAAAGGCATGATCTGATCTTACTGCACTGGGATGCTTTCTGCTCTTCATTAGAATTGCCAGGTCAGCAGCATGAAAATTGAGGGTCAAAACCTGGGATCCCTGAGTGAACTCTTATGATGTCAAAGGAGCAAACATTTGAAATGAAACAGGAACAGGTTCTTGAGATATCATCAAAGAGGGCCAAGCAAGGCTTTGGAAGTGGCTGGAACTGTTTCTGGGCCAATACATTGAAGAAAGGAGCATGAAAGGAATCCAAATAAATTGGCTCAGAATTCAGGTAAAATCCAGCTAAATAGGCCAAGCAGCAAACTGTGGCCAACAGCTGGAATGATTGTTGCCATCTTTACTAGGCTTTATCTTGCCTGCTGTCTTACTGGCAGCACACAAAGCCTTTGGGAGTTTTCCCATGTTCTGTGCTACTGCTGGGCTTGCAGAAAGCTCACTACTAGCCAACAGACAGTTTTTATTCTAAGGTTTGTACACGGCGATGAGTAATAGGATACAGTGCTACTGCTCCATCCATGTCTTTTTCCAAATGGCATTAGCCCAATTCCCCCTCCCCCATCTCACCAATGTTTCCACCCCAGAGTTTTATGACTTGCTAGTGTTGGACAAACATAAATATCCACAGCAACATTTTCATCATGAGCCAATGAGCCATACTGCAAGGGAGCTTAGGTTCCAAGATAGGTCACATTCTGCAATGAATGCTCTGCTCCTCTAGTGCTGCATGCCTTGAGTTTTGTAGTTCTGCTGGAGACATGGAGAAGCATAGCAAATCCCTGAGCTTTCTGGTTAGCCTCTCTTTTATGTTTCTTTGACTGCTTCTTCCATGAGGTGGGGTGGGTGCTATGATGGGTGCAGTGGTGGGATGTCAAAAATTTTACTACCCCACCGTGATGTCATCACAGTGTGGGTGGAGCTAACGTCATGGCATCATGACATTGTGGGAGGAGCCAATGTCATGAGATTGTGGGCGGGGCCAAATAAAAAATAATTAAAATAAAAATAAGCACACACACACACACCCCTCAACCCACCCACACACCCACACAAACCCGTAAATAAATAAATAAATAAAATACATTAAAATACACACACACACACACCCCAAACACAAATCAACCAGAGCTTTTAAACCAGAGCTTAAAGCTTATTCTGGCTAATCTTTCTCACACTAGGTCAGATGGAAGGAACTACAGAATGAACTCACCACAAGATGGCTTCATTTTGGCACTTTTCAACTTTTCAACAGTTAAAGAAGTTAGTTACTAAGTCTTTGCCTAACCAGTTCTCTAGGATAATATGCCTTAATGTAAATGTAAAACAGCTGTACCTCCTTAAGGGTTCTCCAATTGGAACAGCAATTGGAACAGCACAGGTGTAGCTTATTGATGAGGTAACTCCAACACTTTACTTAAAAAGCCCAAGGCAGGCCATTAGGCCTTTTTAGGAACTGTGGTAGTACGTCAATATAGGTAAAGGTATTAAATACTCATTAAAATACAAACAGACACACCACATCCAAAGGTGAGTAACTTACCCTGGGGAGCAGGCTATAGGAAGCTTCAGGCTAGCAGCTTCTCTTCCTCCTCCCTGCTTGGGAGGACAGCAAGGATGCCGTGCATATGCACCAAACACTGTAGGCGTGCATGCACACCAAGTGCTTGGCGTGCATGCGCAGTGGGGGAACCAGTGAAAAGGTAAGCCCCAAAGGTGGTTTCTCCCCAAAGCTGCTACCAGTTCTCTGGGACACTGGGAAAAGTTACTACCGGTTCTAGAGAACTGGTGCGAACCTGTTACATCCCATCACTGGATGGGTGCTACATAGACTCCTGTAGCAGAAGGGTACAAAGAGGGAAGTGGACATTCCAGACAGGAAGCTGATGATGGGATGGATGAGCCTCCCTTGTGCTAGAGGCCAAGCCCAGCTGGAGAGAGCCTGTTATAAGGCAAGAAGAAGAGGGGGAGAACTCATCTCTCTATATATATAGGGTCTGAAGATGATGAGGAGGAGGCAAATCTGGACCCACTGGTATGTTAACTAGTCCGAATCCTTAGACAGAGGCAACAAATTGAGCTAGCTAGAGGATAAGAGTGCGGTGGTGCTGTGCCATTTTACAACCCTTCATCAACTCTGGCCCTCTCACGGACTCTGGGGAGACTGTGCCAAATGGAGGGGAATCTGGTCCCACTCCAACCCTAACAATGAGTACTGTGTACATCTTGAGATACACCTACATTTTCCTTCCTTTTGGGGATAGGGTATTCCCTCCTCCAATGCTCATACACCACATCCTCACATTCAAAACATGAAGATGATTTAATTAAGCCCTTCATGAGGAGAGGATTCATGATGATGAAGGCTTCATGGGGGGGCATTGCAGGCCAGGTTAGAGGGACATGTAGCTTATATTTGGCCAGGGACCCTATCCTTGATTTGTAGAGTAACAAACTATTATGCAAGAATACCTTTTACAAATCACAGGGATGTGTACAGGATTAGACTGTGGCTATCCCTTGTATTTCCTTTGATTGGTAGGTTTTGACTTCCACTTTGTCTCTTTGTTTGAAGACATATATAGTCATACCTCGCATAACGAATTTAATTCGTTCTGCAAGATTGCTCGCTATGCGAAAAATTCACTATGTGAGTCTAACTCACATAACAATTTTTTCGCTATGCAAGTCAGACTTTTCCCTATGGAAAAACTCGCATAACGAGCATTTCTATGGGGAAAACTCGCATAGTGAAAAAAATTCGCTATGCGAGTTTTTCCCCTAGAAACGCTCATTATGCGAGTATTTCCATAGGGAAAAATCCGACTCGCATGGTGAAAAATTTGTTATGCGAGTCAGACCGCTTAGCAAAAAACTTGCTCGTTATGCGAGTTTTTCGCTAAGCGAAACGCTCGTTATGCGAGGTTTGACTGTACAGAGTTCTTACATTGCCATCTCCATTCTCCAAATTATTTATATATATTTTGTCCACATCATGACAGTGTCTCAGCATTTCCATTACACTTTCTTACATTCAAGGAACAATGGCTGAAGGTGAATTTTCCTCTCATCCTTTAATCAGTGCTACTCTGGGGGAAAATATGGCAGTTTCTTATTCAGTTTTTGACAACTTAATGCTTTCATAGCAAGTGGGGGAAGGACTAGTAATCTCATACAACAGGGCAAGAAAGAACATAGTATTTCTAAAATGCCATATAAGAATTTCTGCTACATTCCTCGAGTTTTAGGTTGGCTTATGTAAAGGAAGGAGAAAAGCCTATAAATAAGATATAGTCCTTACTTCAAAGAAAGACAGGAGTTCTTAGGAAGAATAGCTAAACTACTGGGACAATTTAGGAAGTAGAAGACAACCATTTATCTCCTACGGAACAAGGAAACAGGATACATCAAGACTTTCCTCAGATTAGTGCTGTCCAAGAATGTTGAACTACAGTACTTATGTGGCTGGTAGCTATGTTTCTGTCATTGCTCATGTCAGCTGGGAGAAACGGGATTTATAGCTGTCTGGGAAATTATGGGGATTTTAGTCCCCAAATAAACTTTTCACCTCAATGGGTATACTCCAACATGCCTGAAGAATGACAGACCAGAGAAAACTGGATTGGGTGGGCTGCAGAATTCCCTATCAAATCAGGTAGATCTGTAGAAAGGAAAGCATACATGCATAGATCCCTCACTCCTCATGAGAACAGGACAGTTCATTGAACCTTATTGGGGATCTCATCTGCTCATTGAGAAGATGCTCAATTTGATGTTCTATTCCATTAATGCAAGTATGCTGGGCTGAAAGGACAAATTCCCACATCTCAGGGAGCTTGAATAGTACATAAAGTGATCATGAAGGAACTGGCAACCAGCCTAAGAAACTGCAAAATCTCTTGGTTAAATCAACTTCATATCCTGACGAAAGAAATGGCTGAAGGCTGGCCCTTCTACACAGTTTAAGTAGAACAGTCCTGCAATATGTGTCAGGAAATGAGGAAACTTAGGCAAGAGACTCAGACTATTTCAAATCTCTGTCTCTTCTGCATTTGCTCACTCACACATCTTTACTCATAAACCTGTTTTGTCCTGCTTTATCTGAGAATTGATGCAGAATAGTCCAAGATAGGCTTTTATTTTTGCTAGTTGAGGCCTCAGATAAGATGTTACCTCCCTCTCCTCCCCACTCCATTCCATGTACAGATTGTGACTAAGCTGACAGCTACATCTAAGTTCAACCTATCACTGGGATAAGGTTTTCCACCACACTGGAGAGGAACAAGTTGACAAGTGTATGACGTGCATGACAGTGGATGCTCCAGCTTTAGGACTCCTAAATAGATTGGGAGGAATTTCATGGGTCTCCTAGTCCTAATTAGCAATGAAAATCCAGCACTACAGCTTTCCAGTCTCTACTAAGAGACCTCCAGTGAAGGAAATTTCATCACCTACTGAGGGCATTGGGTTAGTGGCTCATACGTTCCAAAGATTTCATCAAAATCTTCTTTCTTGCCTTTTGAACCTAGTGATTGGTGTGCTACTCACTGGAAAGCAAATCTGACTTATCAACTATATGACACCATTTCAGATATCTGAAGATGGTTGTCACATTTCCGCCTAGTTTGCTCTGCTCCTACCCAGAGTTGGTTAACGTAATACTATCTTTGCTGCTCTAGTTGAGATGTTTCAGAACAGATCAGGTAAGCTTCCATTTGATTTTGTGACATGTGAAGCACCCCTGTTCTCTAGTATGTCAAGAAACTTGCCAAGCTGAGTTGTGTTAACTGAGCAGTGAAAATGTGGGAAAATGACTTTTATGAACTGAAAAATCAGAAAAATCTCAAAGCCCCAATGGAGTTAATAGTCTAAAAGCAGTAATGTTTTCAATCTCTGAGAGTAGCAGAGTAGGTATACCAGTTGTGCATCTTTAATTTCCAATCTGTAGCCCTGTATCTGCAAGGAGCTCATACTACCAGAGTCAAATGGTGCTACATAACTGACAATGCCTGCCCCTCCAGCAGTTATTATAAAACATTCTAGTAGTAGAATACAGATGTTATGTTTGGGTAATGTATGCTAGATTTTTAAAATAAAAAAAAAGATAGGGGGGAGAGGAAGGAAAAACAGTGAGCCTGGTTTCTGCTTGAAACCTTTGTCAAGCAAAGAGAGCCACTGAGATTTATAGATTAGCATACAGACTAAAGTAAATAAATTCAGCTATAATAATGATAAAACAGAAACCAGAGCTCCTCTGGTAACATAACACCTCTGCAGATGTGAAGGTTGCCTGAACATTCTTATGGAAACCATCAGCAGATGGAGATGAATTATGGGCTCTGAGCAAACATTCCTCTACCATGGACAAAAACAGCTGCGCTCTGAACCAGAAATTAAACTTGGTTGAAGATCCCTATGTCAAGTAACAGGCTCTGCTGACTCCAGCCTGCATCTGTCATCAACACCTGCCACTCTGCATGTGTTTATGTCCTTTCATCATGCACACATGCCCAGTGATGACTTCATAACCTTATGAAGAGTTATTTGGGTAGAACCTCCTCTTTAGGCTTGATGTCTGGATTCAGGGGAGTTTTTACATTGTAATTCTCAGCTGGGAAGGAAGGAGCTTCTCTCCTGCTCAAAATTCCATCCAGTGGTAGGTGTGATTCTTTTCTCATTTTACACAACTCTAAACAGCAGCAGCAGCAGCAGCAGCAGCAGCAGCAGCAACAGAAATGTGCCTCTCTCTCTCTCTTAAAAAACTTTCCTCAACAAGAGTAAACTTTGATGGGAGAGAAACTTATCATTTAACATTAAGAATGTGTTATACATTGTGCATTTCTGCATCTATCCCAGTATTGTCTACTGTGGATAACAATGACTTCCATTTAAGGTTTCAGGCCAACACCATATTACTTGCTACCCAGTCCTTTTAACTACAGAGATGGCAGGAGGTGAACTTAGCATCATAATGTCCAGGTGTTTGGTATTTCCAATTTGTGACCCAATCTTGAGAAACTGCATGCAAAGCAGATGCCCAGTTACTGTCCCATGGCATCCATCTGTGAGATCTTGGTAGTGACATGGTACAATTTAAAACGAGCAATGCTACCTGGATGCTGTATGGTCTGCCGCAATAACATGGTTGGCTCATGGTCCTAGTGGGAGTGTGCCCTTCTCCACCATTTTGGTGTGGAACATTCCCATTGCTCCTCTCATGTGCCAGCAGTAGGCAACAAGCAGTGGTGGGATCCAGTAGGTTTGCACCAGTTTGCCAGAACCGGTAGCAGAAATTCTGGCTGGCCCCGCCCATCCAAGTTTTGAAATAAAGCTCCTGCCAACCTAGCAGTTTGAAAGCAAGAAAATGCAAGTAGATAAATAGGGACCACTTCGGTGGGAAGGTAACAGCATTCCATGCGCTCCGGTGTCTAGTCATGCCTGCCACATGACCATGGAAACGTCTGCAGAAGCAGACAGCGCTGGCTCTTCGGCTTAGAAACAGAGATGAGCACTGACCCCTAGAGTCGGATACGACTGGCTTTTGAGCAAGGGAAACCTTTACCTTTACCTAGTCATAATTCCAGTGCAACACAGGGCTTTCCCCCTGGCCACACCCACCATACCACTCCCACAGAGTAGGTAGTAAAAAAAATATGAATCCCACCACTGACAACAAGGCTATACGAAAATAAATTGAAATTTTGTCATATAACACAACTGTAATATAATTCTGAAAAATAGCGGGAGGCAAAACGTGACTTCTAAAAGTTTGCTATGGGAGAAGGGTGTTGCTTGCTGGAATTTTTGTCCATCTTGTAAAAAAAATTTTTTTAAACATATTTTTTGTATGAAATAATAAAAATTCTAAAAGATAATGTGTTGGTAATATATTGTCAGCATTTAACCAGCTGGCCGCCTCTGCCTCAGACTTCCCCGTGATCCCTTTGGGACCCCTGAACACCTGTCAGGCCCAAACCTGGAACTCTTGAGACTCTGAGCAGCCAGAAGTTAGAAGCTGGTCCTGCAAAGCCCTTGCAACAATGTGAGATATCCATTTAGTTAAAGTGATCTCAGACAAAGACAATGGAGAGAGTAAAAGTAGCTGTGGTAGCAACATGGCTCTTTTTGGCTTAAGGCAGGCTAAACTCTACATGTCTTACCACCTTCCAATAATCATACATTGTATTGAAGAAGTTCTTGTTTATTGTTCTTAAAGCATAGTAGAAAAGATAAAATCCATCTGTTACAGTAATACCTCGGATAACGTTTACCTCAGATAACGTTAAAATCGCATAACGTTTGGTAATCTGGGGAGGAGAATTGGATCGAATAACGTTAAGGTCCTATGGGATGGATCGGATAACAACCTCTAAAGCCTCTGCGGTTACAATGTATCTCTATGGAGCTTTAACGTTATCAGGTCCATCCCATAGGATTTTAACATGGATCGGATAGCACTAAAAATTGGATAACACCAAGACTTGTGGAACCAAGTCTTAGCGTTATCAGAGGTATTACTGTACAGAGAAATCCACAAAAAGAGAATACTGTACTAATGAAATAGATACAGGAACATCCATACTCTGGTTTCCCCCATCGAAATAAAAAAATTCTAACTATCACTAAGTAATCATCTTGATGACTTAGAACAATGGTGGTGAACCTTTTAGAGATCGAGTGCTCAAACTGTGACACAAAACACACTTATTTATCGCAAAGTGCCAACATGGCAATTTAAACTGAATACTGAGGTTTTAGTTTAGAAAAAACAACTCACCTTCACCAGACTCAACAGGCTTCCACCTGTGCTGCACCCTCATGCTGCATGTGAGCCACCCACCTTTCCTCAGACAGGGAATGGAGGAAGCCCTCTCATTGGGCTGGTGGGGAGAGGGGTGGGGTGAACTCTGCTGGAGGGAGGGAGAAAGTCCTCCCATTGGGCTGCTGGGCAGAGGGGCGGGGTGAACTCTGTGCTGAGGCAACAGTGCATGTGCCCACAGAGAGGGCTCTAAGTGCCCCCTCTGGCACATGTGCCATAGGTTCACCACCACTGACTTAGAAGAATTTGGACTCCTCACTACCTTGGAGTCGACACGGGAACTAATTATCTGTCCCATGTGTCTATAATATACATCACAGTTTCTGGTTTAGCTAATTAGCATAATCAGAGTACATTCTAAATCAAAATATTGTCCATTCTCACAACATAGTCCTCTTAGTTCCTAGAGGAAGGATGTTGACATTACTCAGACATTCCACATATACTAACAGCCCTGCAAACATTGGTATAAAAATCCCACACAACTACATTAGAATGCATACCCACCTGGTGTTCCTTCAAGTAGATATTTGATATTGCATACAACATATGTGATAGATCCAGTGTGGTGTGGTTCAAGTTCAAGACTAGACAAAACCATGAAATTCACTGTGCTATTTTTAGCCAGTCACTTTTCCCACCCTTATCCCTTGGGCTGTTGTTGTGAGGTTAAAATGGAGGAGGGGAAGGGAGAACTATCCATACCTTTGTGATCTTACTAGAAAAGACAATGCAATATTTAAAAAATGTTTAGTAAGAGGAAATAATAACTAAATGTCAAGCTCACACCTTTGCTTTTTGGACATTCATTTTTATAGGAACAAGTGAAAATAGAAATTAATGTAGCAACTCTGAATATTTTAACTTGGGCCTAAGTCATAATAAATTCAGTGGCTCTTCCCTCTGGATACAAATGTATTGAATTCCACTATCAGAGGCAGGAAAACTAATAGTTTACCAGTCAATATGTTTTTGCCTGTTTATTTGTTTAAAGTAATCAATCGAAAAAGAATAGGAAAATGTCGACTTTTTTTTAAAAAAAAAGGCAATATGGATCCAATGTATCAACTGCTAAAGGCATTATACTAAAGTGAAATAAAGTGCAGAATATGTTCTTGGAAAGAGAGTTTAAAACTCAGAACCATCTGAATAGTGAAAAAAGAGGAAGTTCCAAAGCTCTGGAGTTGCTTTTGTGACATACCTTGTGGGCCCTCTTTGGCAAAGATGCGCACTATTTGTTTTATGGACTGCAATGAGCAGGAGGGCTCAGACAGGAGGAAATGCTTGGTGAGATGACCAAGGCCCCAATTCCTTAAATACCCTGGAAGATACTTCTTGAAAACGCTGCTGGTCATGATGACTGAAGGTTTCTGGGGATAGGGTTGACAGATGTCAGGCTACCAGCTGAAGACTCAAAGAATTTCTCCAAGCAAGGAGATAAATCTCAGGTTGAGTAGTGCTGAAGAAGATGGCTTGCTTTTTAGGTGTGTAAGTCAGATTTGGGCCATGGAGGCTTAGTAATTAAGATGCTGAGCTTGACGACCAAAAGGTTGGCAGGTCATCAGTTTGAGACCTGAGTGCTGCATGATGGAGTGAGTGCTCATCATCTTTCCCAGCTTAGTCATTAAGACACTGAACTTGACGACTGGAAGGTCAGCAGTTTGAGACTCGAGTGCTGCACGATGGAGTGTGTCCCAACCTAGCATTTTGAAAGGAAGACATTGCAAGTTGATAAATAGGTACTTTAGCAGTAAAGGTTCTTCTTCTTTGGTGTCCTAAACAAACCCTGGACTACCCAAATGAAGCCACTTTCTTAGCTTTGTCACTGGCCAAATTTCAGTCCTCGTCGGTGCATATTTCTGGCAGTAATCGGCAGATCAGTGCTTTGTTGTCTGCCAGCAGCCACCACTTGAGCATGTTGGTCTCTTACATTTAGACTCTCTGACTCTCAACTTATTTCAGCAAGAAAGGTAACAGCATTCCATGTGCTTCGGCATCTAGTCTTGCCTGCCACATGACCACAGAAATGTCTTTGGTTGTAAATGGAGAAGAGCACCACTCTCTAGAATTGGATACAACTGGCTTTTAAGCAGGGAAGACCTTTAGCTTTAACTAAGTCAGATTGAAAGCCTCAACATGTATCCTCACGCATTCCCACTGGTACAGTGAAGTTCAGTGGTTTAGAACGGAGACTTTTTGTACTTTAATGTGTAATATGTTAGTGCAACACCAGCCTGTTAAAAAAAGCAGAAGCAAGGAGAGAAGACTGGGCAGACAACCAGTGAGTTGGTGCACTTGACTGCATTGTGCCATTTAGAACTATGGAGGGTGTGATGTGCCTTTCTAGGCTTAGCTATCCCTGAAGCTCCAAACTCTTGTCAGCCTTTCCTCTGGGGCATCACAGGCATCAACCACCTAGTTTCAAGTTTAGGCCCAACAGCCTTAGCAAATGGGATGCTACAGATCTTCCCAGCTGCACCTCTTGGGTAAAAAACTCTTGTTTTCAGCATGTGAGAAAGGCTCATGTACTACATCTGGGGCATAAGAACTATTGTGGGATTCATTGCAAAATGGAAGTACCAAAAAGCTGGATATGATGATATGCTTATACCCCCTGCTGGCATTGATTGGGCGGGGAGCACCAGTGAACAAAGTAAAAAGAATCACTTTTATTGTATAACTCATATGATATTCTTTTTTCTCCCAAGTATAAAAGCAAAAAAAATATGCTTTTAGCATCCCCGTGAAGAAATGGGCCAAATCCACAGCTGCTTCTGCTTTAATGTCATGTAATATTTGATTACATCCTAGTATGACATGCTGGTTATCATGCTTGAAGAATGTGTTCAGGATTGTACAAATTCAATTATTTTGGTGCACCCTTCATCACACTGAATTTTGCTCACATCTAGGCAGACCACGACATCCTCAAGCAGCTTGACGTACACCAATCTATGCTGCTACACAGTTATTCTGCTCTGTGCAAAATGGATGATACTTTTTTCTTATTTTAGGAAGATGTCATAGTATCAGCATCTGTGCTGAGTGAAGGGAATTCCACTTTCCATAACATCAGACTTTTTTCATTAATCTTCTGAGACTTGAAAAATTAACAAAGCACATGAAAGGAATGAGATGTAAATGTGGCTTGGAGCTCTTACTGACTTGACATTCCAAACCTTACATGGAATACACACATTTATGATCTGCTTACATTCTTGCTGCTTACATATGGATTGTCTTTATTTTCACTTATGATCAAAGGAACCAAGAAGAGAGAGCTGAATCTGAAAGGAAGCACACAGTTTACAGTTACGGAGTTCTTCCAATCCCGATCACCACTTAACTGGGATGTAGCTCATCATTCTCTAATGACATGGAAATTCCCAGCTTCTCAAAACACAGGCTCAATCTTTGGAAGATGGCGGCTGAAATCTTGCTTAGGACATTGTGACTTTAAGGATATGGAAAGATGCTGTAGGTCCATCCCTTTAAAAAGTATACATTGTCCCATGTGTCAGGTTCCTTGCTATGAACAGATTGACAGTTGATGTCTGAAAAACAATGGGGTTTTTACTTTCAGGTGGGAACTTTCTATCTTAATACAATTATTACATTTTTATACTTTCCATCTAGGATATTTTCCACTCTGGGCAGTGTACAAACAGTTAAATAAACCACAATAATATAAAACAACAACAATAAACAACAACTAAATAAATACCTGATGGCCTCTGAGGGTAAGCAAGCTCAAGTGAACACAACTAACTGATTGGGCAGGTAAACTATTTTTTAAAAGCCTCCTTGAAGAAGAGGCTTTTGAGTTGTTTCTTAGAAATGTTCATTGATGGGGCCTAGCACAACTCCACCGGTAGTGCATTCCAAAGTGATGGTGCCACTGCCGAGAAGGCTCTATCTCTAGTGATAGACTTTTTACCCATTTTAGGGTTGGCACCTGGAGCTGCACAGATTGTGATGACCGAGTGATGTGAAGAGTTGTTCTGAAGGAGAGATACTCTGGCAGATAATAAGGTCCCAAACCATATAGGGTGGCAATAACAAACCTTGGTACTCCAGGTGTTCTTGGACTTCAATTACCAGAAACCCAAGCCAGCACAGGACTTCTGGGAATTGAAGTTCAAGAACATCTGGAGTGCCAAGGTTCACCATCACTGATATAGGGTCTTAAATGATAACACTAACACCTTGTATCTGACATGGTAGAGAACAAGCCTGTCAAGGCTGGGAAAATATGGTTGAATTTCTTTATACCCATCAGGAACTAGCAACTGCGTTCTGGGTCTGTTGCAATTGCCGCATAAGATACAAGGGCTACCCCACATAGAAAGCATGGTCTGTTGCAATTGCCGCATAAGATACAAGGGCTACCCCACATAGAAAGCATTACATTAGTCAATCTGTGCAATTACAGTCCAACAATATGAGACTACCTATCAGTATATCATGGTGTAATCAGGGCTGGTTCTATCACTATAAAGATTGAAGAAATTACCTTAAGAACCAGACTTTAGGGCCAGCAATGAGACCCCTAGCATTTTTCCTATGCCCCAGGCTTTTTCATTCTCTTAGATGACAAAGGGAGTTCCCTGCAGAGCCTATCGTCGTCATTAGCTGCTACTCATATCTGAGAATACATTTTCCCCTGAAAATTATTTTCAGGGGAAATGCCATTGGCGTGAATTTGTTTAAGGTGGATCCCAGCTTGCCATAAAGGGACCCACACACTATGATCCTGGAGCATTCCCCTGTGGCACGTATGAAATGGGACATGCAGGATTTGACACCAGGACTGCAATGGACTACCACAGCTTTGAGGATATTGACAAGGTGCGCCTTCACAGCCAGTCCATCTGGCATGGCCATGGCTTCTTCCACCTCCATGACCATTGAAAATCAGAATCGTGAAGTGGTTCCTCCTCCGCTCATTTTGCCGTTGGACCCAATATGTTGGTTTCCAGTGGCATTTCCTCCACTGAGAGGACAATCAGCTCACCTAAAGGGCTCATCTTCCCATAGCTGTTGGCCCCTTTAGGGAGTCAGATTATTTACCGCTGCCCAACACTTAACATTGAGTTGCTGGCTGTATGGTCTACTCCATTACTGTAGTGGGATGTCTGGCCAGACTTCCTGCAGAGCCTATATTTCATCCCTTAAAATGACCCACTAGATTCAGCTGTGGAAGAGGACTTTATTCCCTTGCCATGGCTGAAGTTTTTGTTCAGAAATTTAGCAAGTATCACCTGGATCTGCAATAAACTCTCAGGAAGATAGTCTAGGCCAGTTCTAAATTTAAACCAAGAGTATGCAATATGCAACTGCTGCTCACAACCATCTGTCATGTGGCCCTAAGGTTGCCAGTCATTAACATCTCATTCCCTGGGATTTTAGGGACAAAATCTGGGGAAAGGGGGCAAACCCTTGTGGTCTCATAGATGAGGGACAGGCAAGGATCGGAAGGGGACACAAAATTGTTTGTAGGATGGCTGACTAGGGAAAACTGGCAAACATGGAATCCAAGTAAATGGGTCTAGAATTGGAATAAAACTCAGCTAACTAGGTAAGAGATTCTCAACCTGTGGCCTGTGTGCCAGATGCAGCAGCCCATGGCACCATTTCATGTGGTCCCCACTGCTTCCACCACACCAGGAAGTGCCATGTGGTGGAGGAAGGGCAAAATGGCTGTCCGGCCACTGAAGCTGTCTGAGGGAGTGTGACTCGTCCCCTGGCTTAAAAAGGTTGCGAACTCCTGAACTAGAGTAGTGTGGCAACCGATAGCTATAAAGGGAGGATTCTTTTATGGAACAACATTGTACAAGCTCAACATGCACAAAAACACCTCCACAATAATCCAGTTGTTAGTCTCCAGCAGGTCTAGGTTGGTGCCGTGCAGGAAAAACTACCTTACAGAAAAATCAAATATTTCTGCTTTTTCTCCAGCACTGAGTGGTTGGTCTCCCTCCCTGGAGACCGAAGGAAGTACTGTACAGCAATTCCCTGAGAAATCAATATCCCAACACCTGTCAATTCCAGTTTCAGGAGCTCTTGATAAACTGTCAGTTCAAACATGTGCCAGTGGGATCAATCCTTCTGGCAACATTCCACTGTGTAAGAGGAAGGGATGTCAAAAATTTTACTACCCCACCGTGACGTCATCACAGTGTGGGCGGAGTTAATGTCATGATGTCATGACATTGTGGGCAGGGCCAAATAAAATAAAATAATAAAATAAAATAAAAATAAGTGTGCGCGCACACACACACACACACACTCAATCCACCACCCACCCACAACACAAACCCATAAATAAATTAAACAAATAAATAAAATAAAATAAAAATTATATTAAAATACACCCACCCCAAACATAAATCAACCCACCCACCCCAAACACAAACCCATCACTTACCTGTTAGTGTAAGTGCCTGGGCAGCACCATGTTGCAAGATGGATATGGTCATCATACTGGTTCTCTAGGATAATATGCCTTAATGTAAATGTAAAACAGCTGTACCTCCTTAAGGGTTCTCCAATTGGAACAGCAATTGGAACAGCACAAGTGTAACTTATTGATGACGTAACTCCAAGACTTTGCTTAAAAACTCCAAACTAGGCCGCCAGGCCTGCCAGCTGCCAGGCCTTTTAGGAACTGTGGTAGTACGTCAATATAGGTAAAGGTATTAAATACACATTAAAATACACACAGACACACCACATCCAAAGGTGAGTCACTTACCCTGGGGAGCAGGCTATAGGGTATAGACCAGGCTATAGCAGCTTCTCTTCCTCCTCCCTGCTTGCGAGGACAGCAAGGAGGCCGTGCATACGCGCCAATCACTGTAGGCATGCATGCACACCAAGTGTTTGGTGCGCATGCGCAGTGGGGGAACCAGTGAAAAGGTAAACCCTGAAGGTGGTTCCCCCCAAACGCTGCTGCCGGTTCTCCGGGACACTGGGGAAAGTTACTGCCGGTTCTGGTGAACTAGTGCAAACCTGTTACATCCCATCACTGGATACAGAGAGAAAAGTGCTGGGTTTGCTTATTGTTATAACTGCACTTGTTATACTTTGGCTCCCACCTAGCAGGTTCAGTCCTTCCTATCACAGGCAAATTATATGTAAGGGAACACATATATGAAGAAGGTAACCTATTCCTTGTTTAAAGTGTATGGTTTATGATTGCCAATATCTGAATAACAACAACAATAAAACAACAATGATAGTAATAGCATGCTGTCAAATCAACTCTGATTTATGGCAACTTTTCTCAGGGATTTCTAAGTATATAATACACAGAATAAACTTCTTCTGGGGATGCCCTGGGATTGTGCAGCTTGCTCTGCCCCAGTTGTTAGTCCACGGTAGGTCTGGTTCCTCTCTCAAGAGCAGGGGTGCCCAAACATTTTGGGCCATGGGTCAGTCATGTGGTTCAGGGGGCCAGTCACTTTGGCCCATGGGCTGGATCCATCCCCTGACACCAATTCATCTGGCCCACAAAACCCTTGTTGCTCCTGGAAGTGGAAGTTAAACGCGCCCATAGGGGCACGTTTTACTGTTACTACAAGGAACGACGAGGGCTTTGTGGGCCGGATGAATTGGTGTTGAGGGACGGATCTGAACCACAGGCTGTAGTTTGGGCACCCCTGGCCAAGAGGCTCTATGGGGAATCAAACTCTCTGCCTCTGGCTCTGCAGCCAGATATTTAAACCACTGAGCTATCACATGTGCATTGCAATAGATATATTCACTGAAAATTATTTTACTTCAATTTTTCAACTATATAGACAGATGTTCTGAAACTTTTTAGTAGGAGAACACATTGCTCATATCTAAGGATAAGAGCATTTGAAAGAGGGAGTTCATGGACTCTGAAATGATAGAGATAAAAGATCTTTCATATCATCTATTTAATTTAATTGAGGCAATGTTGTGTTTTCTTCAGCATATTCTCCTGCTATCTTCTCTGGCATAGATGAGAAATTCTCAAGTGCTTACCATTGTCTGAGCTCCAGTGTTGCTTTATTATACCCTTCTGGCTAATGCTGCTGAAGCATCTGTGCCAATGATGGCTTAATCTCGGGTTTTGAAATGGATTCGTGCATTTAGTCAAAAGAAGTCGAAATGAGGAATAATGAAAAATGGCTGAAGAAAAGAAGTGTCAGACTCAACGCTAAAGGCTCATTATGACAGTTCTTGAGCCTAGGAGGATTCTCATATAAAGGGATGGCATGGAACCAAGCCTTCAAACTTTTTTTGAATATCTACTTGTGCTTTATTTTCCTATTCTCCCTTTCTCATTTACTACCTGTGGTCTCTAAGTAAGGAATGGAGGAAGCGAGCCAGAAGAAAGATCTTCTGTCCAGACAAAGGACTGAGTTGCAGGTAAAGAGAAGCAATTGTTTGGGATTATTTTTTAAAAAAATGGAAGAACAGAGATCATACAAAGAAACCCCCTCACAAAACAAAGGGGAATAAAGGAACATTATTGTATTTGGGAGTAAACAAAACAAAAGGGATACAGCAGAGATACACACATCACAAAGGTTTAAATATTAGTCAAGGGTTTTTGAGCCATTATCAAATTTAATGCCACAACTAAGAGGTTGTAATTTACTTGGCAGAGCAGACTTCAAAAATGGGGGGTGGGGTGGTTTCAGGACAATTGACAGAGCGGGGGGGGGGTTTGATCTCCAGCTTGGTCTCTCACACAGCATCCTCAAATAACTCAATAGCAGATGTGTAATGTCAGAATGTTTATTTTACACCCACTAAACATTTACAACTTAACAGAACCAAACTCCACAATAATAAAACTAACCCCAATTAGGGATTTTATGTTATTACTGTTGTAAATAGAACACTGATGTGAAAACCTAGTTGTTACACCAACCAACCATTATGTACCTCTGTACTTGATATATATAAATTAATACCATGAAAACTCACTCTTATGTTGGATGAAGTGGACTTAATTCATGAAAGCTAACATTAAAATACAGGAGTTGTGTGTGAGTTATTGTTGTTTTGTTTTTGTTTTTTTCTCCTGATTGTAAACCACCCTGATTCGCCACGGCGAGTGGGCGGTGATATAAATCTAAATAAATAAATAAATAAAATAAGGTACCACAATGTTTTTGTCCCTTTTTTTTGTTTGGTTTGGTTTACTCTCTGATATGCTTGCACAGACTAACAAGCCTAGGTAAAGGTAAAGGTTTCCCTTGCTCAAATGCCAGTCGTATCCGACTCTAGGGTTCGGCTACTACCTCAAAAATTTCTGTTACATTTGAGTGATTCTTTATTGGAAACATAGAATGGTTTTGTAGAGAAGTACTGCTGCTATGTTTGTGCACTCAACGTGATGTTCATTAAAACTGGCCATCATGTTACAAATCATGTTATCAGAACCAGCCACTCTGAATACGCAGGAAACGATGTGAGAGCTGTCTGCCATATAGCTATTAAATGTAAGAAGCCTGCTTGGACAAAAGAGCCAGCTTGTTGAACACAATAAATAAATAAATAAATAAATGATGATGATGATGATGATGATGATGATGGCTAAACCCAACCATGATTTCAAAGTTAGACTTTCTTGTTTTTTTTAAAAATCCTTTCTATGGAATTTATGAAGACATCTGCAACATGATGAAAATGCCTCCCAGTTTTGCTTTGAGCCCTCTCTGCTTAGTCTACAAACGGGCACCTTTGAGACAGCGACTGTTGTTCGAGAAGGGTCTTTGCCGCCCCGCCCCACCCTGGTGGTCAGGTCGGAAGACAACGGTGTGGAAGTTGGGGATTGGTGGATTTGATCTTGGGGGGCGTGGCATCTGTTGGGGATCTGTGTTCTGTGTTCGAGTTAATTCCTTGTGGGTTGGGATTTGGTCGGGTGTGGACGTGTGTTTGGTTCGGGAAACCAAATTTTTAGATATGTCAAGGAAGAGGGGGCAATCTTCAGGGATTGCTGAGGAGATGGCTTCCCAGCCAAAGGGAGGCAGGGAGGCGGTGGAGAAATCTTCCGAGGAAGAGTTCGAGCTGGGGACTTTTGATGATAGGGTTAGGGCCCTGGAAGAGGAGGCGGGGGGAGGAACGGAGGTTCCTCGTTCCCAGAGCACGAGCACCCGACGAGGGGGCAAGAAGGGGAGAGGATCGTGGCGAGAGGCGATTCGCCGCATAGAGGAAAGGTTGACACAGTTGGAGGACAAAAGAGCCGAAGTTCCTCCGTCGCAGGACCTTGTGGGTCCCACGAGTTTGGAGATGGAAGTGTCGGCAACTGGGAGAGCGGTTGGCCCCTCTTCGGCCGGCTCTGGGGTAGGGGAATTTCGGGACTCGTCGGCTGAGGCGTCGACCGATTTAGAGGTCGCCCTGGCAGGGCCGTCCGAGGCGGCAGAAGCGAACGGCTCTGCGCTGAGTCAAGGCAGCTCGACTCGGGGGCACGGTGAGTCTGGGGGATTGAGAACATCTCGGGCGACTCAGAGTACTTGGGGGTGACCTTGGGATTGCCCGTGTGGCCCTCATGGTTCAGGGGACAGAGAGGGTAGGTCACGGGGAGCAGGAGAGCAGGGGATGGGCACTATCCCTCCATGGGGAGTGGGCGCTGGGAGGCCGGGGTCGCAGCAGAAGGGGCCGGAGAAGAGTGGGACCCTGGGGATGGCTAATGTGGGTACGGGGGGGGTAGCAATAGGGGCTGTAGGTGTTGACAAGAGCGTAGTTGGGGGGAGAAGGAAGGGGGTGGGGGTGGGTCAGGGGGGAGTCAGCCGGTAGGGGGATCGAGGGCTGGGGGTAAGGACGGGCAGAAGGCCGTCGATGGCGGGAAAGAGAGCGCGGGAGGTGAAGCGGGAAAGGGCGCGCCTGCGCGTAAGAGACGCTGCCCGTTTGGCGACCATTTGACTAAAGCGACTAAAGAAAAGATTTTGAAAGGGGAGTATGTGGACTTGTTCTCCTTATTGAACAGGGAGGTGGATGTGAAGGAGGCCGAGAAGTTGGATGAGAGGGATAAGGAGTTGGTTAGGAAGAAGAAGCCCATGAGGAATTGGGGTAGTTGGCTTCCGGCTTATCTGATTTACATGGGAATTATTGTGTACGAGCACCCGGAGAGGGCTATTTCCTTGGTGAAATATTTGGATATAGTGTATAGGGCTTACACGGACTTTGCGGGGGCATCATGGATGAAATATGATGAATTCTTTAGATCTCTGGCCCAGGAAGAGCCGGACATTAGGTGGGACGAGCCGCATTCTATGTTATGGCTGCAGTACATGGCGCCTACTAGGCCGTTGCAAGGGGAAAGACATGACAGTGGACATTTGGTTTTGCGCGGGCCTCCGTTGACTCCCCCCCGGTCTCTCGGGGGGCAGCTGGTTCAAACCAGGCTGGTCTGCTGGGAATATAACTCCCACGGGTATTGTTCACGCAAGCCTTGTAAGTTCCGACACGGATGTTCGCAGTGTTTGTGGGGGGGCACATCCCATTATGGCTTGCGGTAGAGGGAGAGGTGCCCCGGCCCGTGGAGCTCAGAGTCAGGGAAGACAAGGGGGGCCGGGACCAGCTGCGTTCAACTTACCCCAGCCCAATTAATCTTCAGGCTTTGGACAAATGGCTGGCCTCCTACCCTAAGAGGAGGGAGGCGGAGTTGTTGGCGAATGGTTTTCGTTTCGGTTTTCGTATTCCCATTGTTGGGGGGGTCAAGGGACCGTCGGCAGATAAGAATTTGAAATCAGTGAAGGGGAATGAAGTGCATGTGAGGGAGAAGATCAGGAAGGAGATGGTTCTGGGGAGAATTGTAGGTCCTTTCAAGGCATGCCCGATTAAGGGTCTCCACATTTCGCCGTTAGGGTTTGTGCCCAAGAACGTTCCCGGGGAGTACCGCCTCATTCACCACTTATCATACCCGGAGGGGGGATCAGTGAATGATGCCATCCCCACGGAGCTTAGTTCAGTGAAGTACGCTTCGCTGGATGAGGCGGTGGCCATGATTAGGAAGGAGGGAAAAGGGGCCTTCCTAGCGAAATGTGATGTTAAGGCGGCGTTCAGGCTGCTGCCTATTCACCCGGACGATTTCAGGTTGCTGGGATTTGTCTTTGAAGGGGGCTTCTATGTAGACAAGGCCTTGCCAATGGGGTGTTCAATTTCATGTTCGCTGTTCGAATGTTTTAGTTCGTTTATTCAATGGGTATTCTCGAGAAGGGCGGGGGTGGGTTCCATAACGCATTATTTGGATGATTTTTTGATATGTTCAGGGAAAGGGGAAGGGCATTGCTTGTTGTTGTTGCAGATTTTTCAAGGGGTATGCAAGGAGTTGGGGGTGCCGCTGGCACATGAAAAAACGGAAGGGCCGGCATGCAAGTTGGCATTTCTGGGGGTGGAACTGGACACGGAGCGGCAATGCTCGCGGTTACCCGAGGACAAGTTGACCAATTTAAGGGGCAGGATTAGAGCCATGAAGGGCAGAAGGAAGGCGTCTTTACATGAGCTGCAGGTTTTGGTGGGGCACCTTAATTTTGCGTGCAGGGTGGTTGCTCCGGGCAGGGCTTTTGTACGAAGGCTGTGTGACACAATGGAGGGCTTGAAAAAGCCCCACCATAGGCTGCGCTTGTCCCAGGGGATTAGGGCAGATTTGAGCGTTTGGGAAGATTTTTTGAGGAACTTCAATGGGATTTCTTTTTGGAGGGACAAGTTTTCGCATAAGGAGGATTTTCAGGTACAAACGGATGCGTCCGGGGCGTTGGGTTTTGGGATGTATTTTAAAGGGGAATGGTGCAGCGGTAGGTGGCCTCAGAAGTGGGCGGCGAATGGGGTGTCCAGGGATTTAACGTTTCTTGAGCTGTTTCCGATAGTGGGGGCACTTTGGATATGGGGACATAGGTGGAGAAACAGGACGGTGGTGTTCTGGTGCGACAACCTAGTAGTGGTGACGGTGGTGAATAGTCTCACTTCCAAATCCAAGCGGGTGATGTTTTTAGTGAGGGCATTTACGAGGAAGTGTTTGGAGCTGAATGTGTTGTTCGTAGCCAGGCACATCCCGGGAGTTGACAATTGCATTGCGGATGCTTTGTCCCGGCAGCAATTGGACAGGTTCCGGGAGCTGGTGCCATCGGCAAACCCTTGGCCTGTACGATTGCCGGAAGAGGTGTGGGCGCTTGGAGACTGCAGGTAGCGGAGGCGATTAGGCACTCCATTGCGGATAGCACGAGGAGGTCGTACGCGGCGGCTTGTACGGAATTCTGTGAGTTCAGGAGGGGGGCGGGTTTGCAGGACGATTGGCCCGTCCCGGTGGAACATACGCTGGAATTTTGCGTATGGCTCCACAATAAGGGGTTGGCTGCCAATACCATCAAGGGTAAGCTTGCGGCGGTGGCGTTCTTCGCTAAATCTAGAGGATTTAGGGATGAGTCGGGGGATTTTCGGGTTAAAAAAGTATTGGAGGGGTGGGAAAGGCTGTCGGGGAGGGCGGGGGACGCGCACACGCCTTTTTCTCCGGGGATTTTGCTTAGATTAGATGGGTCCTGGGATTGTGTGTGTGGGGATGGATATGAAACAGCATTATTTAAGGCAGGGGTGGTGCTGGCCTTTTTTGGGGCTTTGAGAGTTAGCGAGTTGGTGGCGGGGTCAAGGGAGGATAGATCTAACAGGGCGTTAGGCTTTGAGGACGTAGTGCTAGCAAATGGCCGTGTGTATATCTTTGTGAGATGCTCTAAGACGGACCAAGGGAGCTTGGGTAAGTGTTTGGTGTTGGGTGCATGCCACATTGGTGAGCTGTGTCCGGTTAGGAGGGTGCGGGAGTACTTAGCTCAAAGGGGGGAGGCGAGGGGTTTGTTCTTGGTGCATGAAACGGGGGAGCCATTGACCAAGTTTCAGTTCAGGGCGGTCACCAGGAAGGCTTTGGAGCATGCAGGGATAACAGGGTGGAACTTTGCCTCGCACTCATTTAGAATAGGAGCAGCATCCACTTTGGCAGCACTGGGCTATAGGGTGGAGGATATCAAGAAGGCGGGGAGATGGACTTCGGACAGGTTCAGGACGTATGTTCGGGACCTGCCGGGGGATTGTTAAGTTATTGATGTTGTTATGAGTTTATGTTTTACAGGTTGGATTTCGCAATGGCGGGGCACCGTATGGATCCTGGGGGACCGACATATAAAAGGGGCAGAGGAGTGGGCCGCCCAATCTTTCTGGGGGAGACGCATCGCGATCCCGCATTGTTCGGTTCTGTGGACAGGGTTGGATGACATAGGTTTCGGGGGGCGGGTCACCTGTTATATCCACGTCCCACGGGCAGCCCACCAAGAGTGGTGGTTATGCATGTGGGCGGGGACGACGTGGGGCGCAGAAAGATTGAGGAGGTAGTTGATGAGGCGGTCCAAGCTGTTTCCCACTTGGGGGCGGTTTGGCCCGGCACTGTTTGTGTATTTTCAGAAATTTTACCAATGAGCGAGGACTGGACGGAGGAGGAGAATCTGGAACCGGGTTTTGACAGCAGGCAACAAGCCAGGATCTACCTTAACTACAGGCTGTCGAAGGAGTTTTTACAGCTGGGGGGGTGTGTCATCTCACACCCAGCCATCCTCAAGGGAGATCTTTCTTGCTTCACGGAGGGTTGGCAGGGACTCAATGAGAGGGGTTATGATATTTTTTTTAAGGACATTCACAAAGGGGTGTTGGCCTGGGTTTAGGGGGGGGGTCTGAGGTTCCAGCGGAACCCCGGAGTGTGGCGGAAAGCACAGGGGGGGGTGTTTTTTGGGGTGTGTGAGCCCTGTGGGAGGGGGAGGAGTTTGGGTTGGGGCGGGGTTATGCTAATTTTGGCCCAACCCAAATCTCCCCCCAGAGTTTGGCCCCCCCCGTGCTTTGCTGGCCCCTGTGTTTAGGGTTGTACAGTTTTTTATTGTCACTTAATAAAGTGGCCAATTTTATTCCACAAAGTTGTCTTGTGTCTTTGTGTGAGGGGGGGGGGCCTGGGGTGGCAATGCCACGTCTGAAGCAGTCAATATTCTTTATCATCCCAAATCAGAGATGAAAGGTTACTTTTATTCTGAAACTGGTTTTCCCCCCAATGCTGCCCATTCCTCATAGATCCAGGCCAGTGAACCAAAGCTGGAAATGAGCTTTCCTTCTGCATGATACAAAAAGGGGATATCTACTTTATTTCAAAACTTGGGTGGGCAGGGCCAGCCAGAATTACTGCTACCGGTTCTGGCGAACTGGTGCAGATCTGCTGATGCCCAGCACTGGAAGTAACCCTTGGCAATACCCAAACCCCTCTGGTTCATAATGTTATTTCAGACTGCATAGTTCTAAAGCTGTGCTTCTATTTTCCTTTATATAATAATGATAACAAATTTGTGACAGGTTACTTATTTGTGTGCGTGACAGGGGCGTAGCTACCGCCGTATCAGCCGTATCAATTATACGGGGCCCCTGGGCCCCGGGGGCCCCCAACGTGCGTAAGCAAAACAAATGCAGAGCGGGAGGGAGGCGACGGCCAGGGAGCCTTGGGAGAGGGCGCCGGAAGCGGGCTGGGGGCGGGTGCCTTTCTGGGAGGCCTTGGGCTGCCCCCTCCCACCTGCCCAGGACAAAGAAGGGAGGGCAGGGCTCTCCTTTCTCCGCTGTTTCTGTCGCCTCCACTCACGCGAGAGAGCGGGGGTGCACGCGCGGCCCCTGATGAACCAGGGACACTCGGACCGCCGGACGCTCTGGGACCTTCACTGGGGAGGGGGCGGCACGGGGAGAGGCCGCCGAGCGCTGGCGACGCCTCCGGCGGGACCGCAGCAACAGCAGCGGAGGGCACTCTGGCCCGGGAAGAGGCTGGGAGGGCTTTGACTGTCTCTCCCGCTTCCCCGGCCGTGGACCCGCCCTGCCAATGGTGGCAAAGGCCACGGGCAGCAGCCAGCAGCGCGGGTTGCAGCGGTTCCCACCTCTCCTGTTTCTGCCGAAGCCAATGTCATTGTGGGAAGGCCTGAGAAGGGACGGTCTCCTTTGGTGCCCCCCCAACCCCCAATTCCTCCTGCCCGTTACCCGCAAAAGGGTGGCGCTGCTCTTCAGCGCCTGCCTGCCCGCCCTGGACAGGTTTTCTAACGGGAAGCAAAGAGATAACGCAAAGGGGAGGAAAGTTGGACCAAAGGTGGGAGGAGGGCCACGGGGCCCCCAACGTGCATAAGCAAAACAAATGTTGTTGTTGTTCAGTCGCACAGTCGATTCCGACCCTCTGCGACCCCATGGACCACTGTCCTCCAGGCATTCCTGTCCTCCACCATCCCCCTCAACTCACTCAGCTCTGTGCCCATTATCTCCACAATACCATCTAGCCATCCCATCTTGGGCCGTCCCCTTCTTCTTTTGCCCTCTACCCTTCCAAGCATCAAGGCTTTCTCAAGTGAATCCTCTCTTCTCATTTGATGTCCAAAGTATTTTAGCTTCATCTTTATTATTTGACCTTCTAAGGAGCAGTCAGGGTTGATTTCTTCTAAGATTGACCCATTTGTTCTCCTCGCTGTCCAGGGTACTCTCAAAACTCTCCTCCAACACCACATCTCAAAGGCGTCTATTTTTCTGCGCTCCGCTTTCCTAATGGTCCAGCTCTCACAACCATACATTGCCACAGGGAATACCATTGCCCTGACTATGCAAATCTTTGTTTGCAATTTAATGTCTCTACTTTTCACTATGTTCCCCAGGTTTCTCATCGCTTGCCTCCCGAGAATCAGTCGCCTTTTTATTTCATGGCTGCAATCCCCATCTGCAGTGAGCTTTGATCCTAGGAAAGTAAAATCTGTAACTGCCTCTACTTCTTCTCCATCTATTTTCCAGGGACTGATAGGGCCTGTTGCCATGATCTTGGTTTTCTTGATATTTAGTCTCAAGCCAGCTTTGTAAAGCGTGCGTTCAAAAGTTGGCAACACCTTACATCGGTTATCGCAGGCTGAGGGATTTCCCCGTTTAAGTAATTTTATGCATTTTTTTCTTTTGTGAGAAATCTTTACCCTTCCTAAGGGCCCCCCAAACAAATTTTTATATGGGGCCCCGCCAAGGCACGCTACGCTTCTGGTGCGTGATAGCCTGAGTGATGGGAAATCATTGCCTTTCATGATGCCCTTAAAATAAGGCTTCTGACTCAGTGCGGTATTAATGAGGCTGGGTTTCAAAGCAGGTGTTCTTAAGTGGAATCTGAGCAGTTTTATTAGACTACAAATTGTTTTGAGTAGACAAAGGAAGTCAGATGAGTTCATGCTCAGTTAACCTTTGCCTGTGTACATGATTTGGTTCATTAAACAGCAATTGATGATAACCTTCAAACTGGCAAATTATCAAAAAGTGATGCAACATATAATTCATGATGATGGGTAAAATGATCTGTAGACCTCTTTTCTTCATCTAAAAAACACAAGGCAATTGTGCAATCACAGTGTTTACGCACTGTTTACACATTATGTAAGTAGCAGTACAAATGACATATCTTGAAGGTCACAATTTTTTAAATGAGCATGGGCATTTTCTTTTTGGATATCAGTGTCCAGAATCACCCAGCTAGCATGACCTATGACCATAAAGGATGCAGAATTCTGGAAAATGTAGTCCAAAAAAGAAGCATTTCTAATATCTTGTTTTGTGGAACTTTACATAGGGAAAGGATCTTGGGGAACACACTGTGTTCAACATTATTTGCAATGTGATAATAATTTCATGTCAGAAATTATTCTGGGTTGAAAGGATTTTTGCTGGAGAAACTCCACTCAGGGGACACCCAAATGAGGCTCCTTTCATGATCCCAAGAGCTGGGACAGAGATGGGCACTCAATCTGTCATGCAGTACCTGGGTCTTGAAATGCCGACTTGCCAGCCTTCCAGATAACAAGGCAAGCTTCTTAACCACTGAGCCACCGCAATATGATAAAATGGCCATAGACCATACTGGTTGGAACATTCTGGAAACTGCAGCACACAGAGAATGAAATTTCTTCTCTCTCTCTCTGGATTAGGATTATATAGAAGACCTATTGGTAGCAGGTAGGGATGCATATTTTACTATATATTTTCATTCCCCTTCCATACCCAAGATATACAGTTTTCAAGACGCTCAGTCAAACAATGTATACACATAACAGCATCAAAATGATTAGCATAATTATGCACACCAGAAAGTATATTTATGGTGTATGCTAGCAGCAACTGGGGTAAAACCACAGAGAAATCAGGCCCCACCAGCTGGTCACATGAAAGAAGCAAACAACAGATGCAAGAAGTTATTCAAGATTATTAAAGCTAATGTCAGTATACTGATACAAAGCAAACAAACAAGGAAGAGGTGAAAGTAAATAGCCAAGGAAGGAGGGAGCTTTAGCTGTACTGAGAGAAAAGGCCTAGGGAAAAACACAGGATGATTTGTCTATAAAGGTGTGCCAGTTATGTTACAAGATTCAAACAAAAATAGAAGATACAACTAAAAAGGAAATATTTTAGGGAATATACATATCAGAGATTTTAACAATTCCAAATTATAGCAGCAGAGCTGGCTTTAATCTGAAACTGTGACATGGACAAAATGGGAAAACAGTGTTCCTTCACTCCTTGGTTATAGGATATTGGCCAGTGGCAATAGCTTTTAACCTCCTTCCCCACATGCTGAATGTATGCAAACCTGTCCACAACAGTGGAAACATTCCTGCCGACTTCATTTATTTAGTGATCACACAGCCATACTGTGCATGCATATTGCACAGTACTGTATTACATGAAGAACAAATAATTCCCTCAAAATGTAGAAGCTAGTTTGCAAAGCATGTAAGCAAGGGGGTAGTCCAGGATGCAGCTACTCAGGTTGTGCTTTTCAAAGAAGGCAACTGACATTGTTGCATTTCCGACAATGTGGTGTAGCAGTTAAACTGTTCGACCAACATGTGGGAGACCTACATGCAAATTTTCATTTGGCCACAGGCATGGCTTTTAGCCAATTATTTTCCCTCAGTCTGAACTATTCACAGGTTGTTCTAAGGTTGAAGAGAACAATGAAACTTGCCTTAAACTCACTTGAGGAAATGTAATTTATGTATTCCCTCCCTCTCTATAGAGATCTGTGTAGAGAAATGGTGGAGGGAGGGTTATACTATGGTTTCTAGTTCATGCGGGTGGGGGGGTTCCATGGGGCTCAAATTAGTGTGGTGACGGGCATGGGGTGTTACAGCGGGTACCGAGGGGCGGGCCGCACTCGGAGAACGCGGGACAGATGGTTGGTTGCTGTCCCGTGTTCTGGCCCCCCGGTCACACCTCTGGGTCCTGAGCAGCCGGTCAAGAGTGACCCCCACCTTAGGCTGCTGCTGGTGAATGCCAGATCAGTCTGCAATAAGGCCCCTCTGCTTGCAGATACCATCTTGGGGGAGTGGGCTGATCTGGCATGCATCACCGAAACTTGGCTGGCGCCGGAGGATGGGGTTCCTCTGTCTGAATTATGCCCAGCCGGTTTCGGTATTTGGCACCAGCCTAGGGAGAGGGGAAGGGGCGGCGGAGTCGCCGTGATAGCTAGGGAGTCTCTGGGAGTTACCAGGGCCTCAGCTCCACAAATTCTGGGTTGTGAGGCCTTGTTCTTGCGTGTGGGCCCTAAGGGTCAGCTGGGAGTCTTGCTCGTGTACCTGCCTCCCTGCAGAGTAGCAGACTCCCTGCCTGAGCTCCTCGAGGCGGTCTCCACGCTGGCATTGGAGGCCCCCAGGCTGATGGTTCTGGGGGACTTCAATTTGCCATCGTTGGGGACCGGCTCGGAGGCGGCTCGGGAGTTCATGGCTTCCATGGCAGCCGTGGGCCTGTCTCAGGTAATTCAGGGTCCTACCAGGAGCAGTGGCCACACCCCGGACTTAGTCTTTTTGTCGGAGCTGTGGCAGAGTGATCTGAATTTACAAAAATTAGAGACCACCCCAGTGCCATGGTCAGATCACTATCTGGTGACTCTAGACTTCCTTGGGGCTGGACTCCGCCGCAGGGAGGCAGGGCCGATTAAGTGGGCCCGCCCCCGGCGACTAATGGATCCAGAAGGATTCCAGAAGGAACTGGGGTGTTGTCCTCTTGACCTGCAAAGCGCTTCATCTGAGGCTCTTGCCGACGCTTGGGATAGGAGGGCGACGGCGGCCTTGGATGTAATCGCGCCACTACGGCCTCTCCGAGTCCGTGGATATCGATCTGCCCCTTGGTTCTCAGAGGAGCTAAGGGAGCTTAAACGGGCTAAGAGACGCCGAGAGCGCCGCTGGGTGAAGACTCGGAGTGAGTCTGACCGAACACTAGTTAGAGCTGCTATTAAAGACTACCTAGTGGCGATGACGGTGGTGAAGCGTCAATACTTCACCACCCTCATTGCCTCTGCAGATAATCGCCCAGCTGCCTTGTTCCGGGTAACCAGGTCCCTCCTCGGTAGAGGGGGGGCGGGCCCTGGGTGGCAGGGTTCGGCTGAGGATTTTGCTGATTATCTGGCGGAGAAAATCGCTCAGATCCGCTTGAAGTTAAATCCCGGCGTGGAACGTACTGAGCTGGGGTTGACCATAGCACAGTCTAGCCATATTACCTGGGATCGGTTCGATCCTGTTGGCCCTGAGGAAGTGGACAGGCTTCTTGCATCTGTTCGCGCCACGACCTGTGCACTGGACCCATGCCCTGCCTGGTTAATAAAAGCTTCCAGGTCTGTGGCAGGTGGCTGGGTCGAGGCGATCATCAATTCTTCTTTAAAGGAGGGGCACTTTCCTGCACCTTTTAAACACGCTTTGGTGCTCCCCCTCCTGAAAAAGCCGTCCCTCGACCCCACGATAATTTCCAACTACCGTCCAGTGTCCAACCTACCTTTTTTAGGTAAGGTTTTGGAAAAGGCTGTGGCGCAGCAGTTGCAGGAGGTCCTGGATGAAGCGGATTATCTGGACCCGTTTCAGTCAGGATTCAGGCCCGGATATGGTACCGAAACTGCACTAGTCGCTTTGGTGAATGACCTCTGGAGAGAGCGGGACGGAGGGGAACCGTCTGTCCTTGCTCTTCTCGATCTCTCAGCGGCTTTTGATACGGTAGATCATGGCATCCTTCTAGGAAGGCTCCAGGGTCTGGGGATCCAGGGCACGGTGTTGAGGAAACCAGGAGGTTTTCCTCATTCCTGAGGGGCAGGACCCAGTCAGTGTGCCTGGAGAAGGAGAAGTCCAGCCCTAGGCCCTTGCTTTATGGGGTGCCTCAGGGTTCGGTACTTTCTCCTCTCCTGTTCAACATCTATATGAAGCCGCTGGGTGAGATCATCCGTTCCCACGGGGTAAGGTATCATCAATATGCCGATGATACCCAGCTATACATCTCTGCCTGTGGGGACCCAAGCGGTGCGGTGGAAGTCCTCTCCAGGTGTCTGAAGGCTGTAAAGGTCTGGATGGGGGACAATGGGCTACAGCTGAATCCCGGCAAGACTGAGTGGCTGTGGGTAAGGGGTCCTGTGTTATCAAAGGAGCTTCCACCTCTGGTTCTGGATGGGGCAGTTTTGCCCCAATCAGACCCGGTGCGTAATCTGGGGGTCCTCCTGGACTCACGGCTACTGTTCGAAGAGCAGGTGGCAGCCGTGGCCAGGAGGGCTTTTGCACAACTTCGTGTAATTCGCCAGTTACGCCCCCTCCTGGACCGGGATGCCCTGCTTATGGTCACACATGCGTTGGTCACCTCCAGACTTGATTATTGTAACGCGCTCTACATGGGGCTGCCCCTGATGACCATCCGGAGACCCCAGCTGGTCCAGAATGCGGCGGCCCGGGTAGTGGTGGGGTGTGGACGTTATGCTCATGCTTTGCCGCTGCTCCGGGAGCTGCACTGATTGCCAGTTTGTCTCCGGGTGCAATTCAAGGTGCTGGTTATTACCTTTAAAGCCCTATATGGTAGTGGGCCAGGATACCTAAGAGACCGCATCACCCCTAGAACATCTGTCCGGCCCACTAGGGCGGATCGGAGAGGCTCCCTTGTTATTCCTTTGGCGAGAAAGGCGCATCTCGCCTGTACCAGGAGGAGAGCCTTCTCCGTGTTCGCCCCGGCCCTCTGGAACCTCCTGCCCACCGAATTGCGCCTTCAGACGGAGCTCCTGCCCTTCCGAAAGGGCTTGAAAACCTGGCTGGCAGGACAGGTTTGGGGACCCGGGAACATGGGTTCCCATACCAAGTGGCTTATATAAGGACTGTCCCCTGGGTTGGTATATGGGAATTATTGGTATATATCCCTGCGTTGTTTTAACTCTGACTGTTTTAACTTTGATGTTTTAGTGTTGGTTTTATTCTTGTTTTATTCTGGCTGTAAGCCGCCCAGAGTCGGGTTCTCCCAATTGGGGCGGGGTATTAAATTTAATTAAATAAATAATAAATAAATAAATAATAATGCCAGCCAAGAAGACAAAGTCCACATATATTCATCACAGGTGTCTGCAATGGGCACCAATACATGTAGCAGCTTTCTGTGTGTGTTGTAAATCAAAGCCAATTACCCTTCCATGCATTGGGCCTTTGCACTGAAGAAATTATACATATTAACAGCACTGACTGTTTTCATCAAGCAAATAGATGCAGATTTGAATCTACCCACAGTTTTTCTGCATTGGGATATAACATGAAAAAGTGTTTGTGATGTTTACTCTAATACTGGTATCAAGGGAAACCCAATCCATTGTATCTTGAAGGCATGCTATTGGTACCGCAGGTTAAAAAAGGTAAAGCCTTGTGGTCATAAGGAAAAGCACTTATGAGGTCACACATGCTAGAAGACACATCCATCAAGCATGTCGCATCTCAGAAAAACATAGCAATCCCAAGGCAAGCAGGTGGTGGAATCTGAAATGACTGGTCTGGCTGGGTTAACTGGTGTAGTCATACAGCTTAGTTGACAGGAAGGAATTTGGCTTTGGGCATCTACACATGTCAAGCAAATGCCCAGTTGTGTATGGAATCGCTCTGTTTGTTCCAGGCCTTAAAGATTTTCTGCCGATCGCCTACGTTTCCGTTAATTTATTATTTATACAGATGGTTAGTTAATTACAGAGTTGGGAAGATTTAATACCTGAGTTGTTTTAAATGTGGGAAATTCTGCAACTGAAAAAACAGATTAATAAAACAGCATGTTTGACAGGGGTATTATATATGGTGTGTGTGTGTGTGTGTGTGTGTGTGTGTGTGTGTGTGTGTGTGAGAGAGAGAGAGAGAGAGAGAGAGAGAGAGAGAGAGAGAGAGAGAGAGAGATTAACAACAAAGGATATTAAAAGAACATTCTAGGCCTCCTACTCTACTAACCTTCACAGTTTCATTCTTCATGAGTCTCAGTGACACTATCTCATATGATTGACATTGTCATCATCAACAATAGTAAAAACAATAATAACAAAAGTCCTTAGGTTTCTCTGCAGCATCTGATCCTACAGCTTATCCTGTCATAAAATATTTGTGATTTTCTTCTTCTGGTGCCATATCCATTCCGGATATTGACTATCATCATGGCAATAGTTTTCCTGTTTTTAACTCCTTGGAACAGTTCCTCCGAGGACATGCCACACCAGTCTCTCAGGTTCTTCAGCCATGAAGTCAGTGGTGGGATTCAGCAGGTTTGCTCCAGTTCACCAGAACCAGTAGCAGAAATTCTGGCTGGCTCTGCCCCCATCCATTCGTTAAGAGATGAGTCCATTTGTAGATTTCACTGTCCTCAAGTATCACATGTCAAACACATGATGTTTAATAAATAGCATAAGTAGAGCTCTCAAGTCTCACAGTGGGCAGCTGAAATCCTAGGGAGATAAATCTTGTGATGGGTTCTGCTTCTGGAGGGGGAAGTTTGAATTTTGAATGGGATGTAGCTTTTGAAACATATTGCCACCTGCTCCTGCCAGCCTCAGAGTTCACTGACTGAGCCTGAAGGTTCTTGCTGTGTGTAGTATGTTCATGAAACATCTGCACACTAAAAGGCTAGGCGCTAAGGGGAGCGGGTTGTCTGGATGTACTTGGGCCCACTGTGAAGCAAGGCAGAGACTGGAGTGTTCTGACTGTTTCCACTACTGGCTGGCCCAGAAACAGTTATTTCCTCAACCCACCCTTGCATGCCCTGCCTTTGTGACATAACAGGGTGGGGTGGGAGGCACTTCTTAGCCTCAAGTTTTAAACCTGAAGATCTCATGGAATAAACTGCTACTGATCTGCTAGCTTTAAGTGCAAATGGATTGCACTTTGATCTCTTCCCCAAGGCTTGAATGAGGGAAAGGACAATTTGAGAGTCTTCACAATCCAGATTCTGGGCAAGATTAGGACCATTGGAGAGAGACTCACTCTAACCTAAACAACAGTTTCATAAATCCTAGTTTATGTTTGGAGTGTGTGTGTGATTCTTCTCAACAGTGGAACAGGCAAGGGTGCTGATCTAAGTGATGTGTGGCCAGGTATTCAAGGGTGTGTATATATCACATATTGATATCAAGAGAATTTTAAAAAATGTTGCTGTGGCATAGCTCTAGGTTATACATTAAACATAAAATGGAGTTTGTCCCTTGATTGCCTGGCACTGTCAGAACTTGTAGACTTGTGATGGGTTTTTCCTTTCATGTTTTGTTTCAGTCCTGTGTAGTTCTAGTTGATGAAAATTACTTTCTACGAGCATCACTTCATCATGTGCTTTTTTACTAATGAAGACATAGGATGATTTTAAAAAATCATTAGACTCAATTCCCAACAACATGAAGGAGAAAAGATGTTCCAGCTGTCAGACATGGCTGTGAACAATTACAGTAGTTTAAATCATGGGAAAACTGTAACTTCTCACCTTCTCCTCTTTTTGATGTAAGTTTGAAAACCTGTATGTTTATCTTCTGAACTTCATAGTTCTCCATTTGGAAATCTGAGTTTGCCTTTAATTTAATCTTGTTCCATCAACAATTTCATTGATCAGGGCTTATTAGAATCACAGTCAAGAACATATGGAGGAAAACAATTTGGAACAGATTGATTTAGACTCTTGCTTCTTACATCTCTTTCTCATGCTTGCTTACTTACTCACTTGCTCGCTCACTCACTTACTTGTTTGTTTGCTTGCTTACTTGTTTGCTCACTTGCTTGTTTATTATCTGTCCCTTTGGTATTCTTGTAAGCCTGCAGACAGGATCATACAACACTTTACTGTACCTACTAAGTAATTAAAAAATAATAATAAGCCGCATCAAAGCAAGAGATAGGATCAGTGGTGGGATGCTCCCGGTTTGGACCGGTTCTGCCGAACCGAGAGGAAAAATCTGGAGGGGATCGCCGGGGGGAGTAGTAAACCCCCGGGTGACTGGTTCGGATTGCTGTCTCTGGAGGGGTACCCGAAGCCACCCCCCAGATTCATCGATGTATCGCTGCGGCTGAAGTATTGGATGGGGAAAAGCCACAAGGCTGCACGGTTTGTCCCTGAAGCACACACACACACAGCCACAGTGATCCACAGCGAGGTGTGTATGTGTGTGTGTTTATTTTTATTTTATTTTATTTTATTATTTTATTATTTGGCTCCGCCCACAACATCATGATGTTATGATGTTGGCTCCACCCATACTGTGATTATTATTATTATTATTATTTATTGCATTTGTTACCATGATGACATCATGGTGTGGTAGTAAAAAATTTGACAACCCACCACTGGATAGGATTGAATATTTTTTGCTGTAAGAAGGTGAAAAATGCTGCTTAATAAAATTTTAATCAAATTACCCAAAATAAACAGATTGACTAAAAAGGTGTCTTGAAAGCATATGGTAAGAATGGGCATTCTAGCATAGTGGAAATGTGACATCTGAAAATTCTGAACATTTGTTCTGAAGTCATTATATATTCTTTTGCTTACATATTTTGGCTTCCTTGCTGACCACAGGAGTATAATGGCCAAAATTCTGTTGTGTGGTGTCAAAAACCTCAAGATAATGACATCTGGCTGTATCTCTCCCTGGCAAATATAACAGGAAGAAATGGAAGCAGTGACAGACTTTACCTTCTGTGGATCCAAGATCAATGCAGATGGTGACTTTAACCTAAAAATAAAAAGAGATTTACTCCTTGAGAGCCAAGCTATGGGTTACCAGCCTCAGAAAGACAAAAGGCTAAGTCACCTTTGAACTAATCAGGATTGAACTCAGATAACAAGCAGAGCTTGGACTGCAGTAGCAGCTTAATCATTGTACCATGAGGGTTTTAAAAGGACTATTATCTCTGATAATTATAATAATAATAATTAAATGTAATTTATATGACTTTGGGACAAGTTGACCTAAGAAGCCAGCTTGGCTCTTTCCCTCTTTTCTTTCTATCATCATGCAAAGTTCTTTTCAGGCAGGCTTTTCAGCAGTAAGTGTCTCTGGAATTCTTTGTTTATTAGCTTACATATTTTAAAACAATTTTATGTTCTAAAATAGTTATTAATCTAGGTTTTGATCTTGATATGTTTCATTGGTTTTTTAAAAAAATATGATATTTGTACAGATTTTTTAAACTGTGGATTATTTTATTGTTTTAGTTATTGTAAACTGCTTTGAGTTCCCTGTGGGTTGAAAGGTGGCATAAACAAGCAAGCAAACAAACAAACAAATACCATGTCTGGTACCTGTTGATAAGTGTATCATCCATGACACATTTTCCAATATTGCAATCTGTTGCAAATTCCATGTGGAACGCACCTGCTTCTCAGGAAATGAAAATCTCCCTTGGTTCATGTTTCACTGCTCTGCACATCCCTAAATATATCTGCCACTAACATTCTAATAACTATGGGTCTGTATATTATTTGTAATAAATATAATAACTATAACAATATACATTATTTCCAACATAGAAACATATGATTATTAGAACCCATTTGGTCTGAGTGTTTCTATTTTTGCATTGTGGCATTCAAAACATTTCCATGAGAAGATTTCCAGGGTTGTATACTGTAGGTTGACTTTGCCATCCTATTCTTTAAGAGACAGCTTATATAAAGATTGTGGGAAAACTGCACTAGTAAAGTGGAAGAATTCTTCTCTGTTTCCAAAAGACTGGAAATGGCCATTCCTCTGAGAGCTGTGGCCTTGTATCCAAAAATCCAGTCAAGCAATATATTGTTAAGCTGGCACAAATTCTCTACCTTTGCCAGTTGGTACTTTCAAAGATCTATTTTACCAATGGATATGGTTCCTAGTTTTGTATGTGTGTGTTTCAACAGCAACATCTTAACTTTCAATGATATGGCAGACCCATTTGAAGTCACAGTTATTCTTCTAATGTTTGACTCCAGCAAGCCAAGAAGTTTAATTTTTTTTACACAGACATGTTGACTATTTGACTATTTGTCTGCCATTTGCATCTGTCTGGATTAATTCAGGGTGTACTCTTTAGCATACTTTTTCTAAAGTGAGCTGAGCTCCACTGGAACTAAATACTGGACTGAATGGTATTGATTTCTAGGCACCTTTTTTTTTTTACTTAATTTTTTATTTTTCAAATAAAAATACAAACATAACAATACAAAAGATTACAACATAAATACATAAATAGAAAAGGACAACAGAGAACATGTAACATTACAATGCAATACAACACAAAATATAAAGAAATACATTCACCCTCACCCAACCCTTCACCTCCCGAGAGCCCATAACAACACAACATAAACATTCCCCAGTCACCCACCCAAAACCCTTCACCTTCCTATCGTCTTCACTCCCCTATCCTTCCGTTGAAGGACCGCCTCCGAGTGTCGAAGAAGGGGAGGGAGACCGGAACTAGAGCAGGTTCATACTGATGTTTATGGACGTCAAGCAAATCTAATTGTTCCAAACAATACAGCTATTTCTTTTTCTCCTTTCCTTCTACTGGTGGCTGTCTTACCATTATTCTTTTCATTACTTTTCCTTTAAATTATTTCTATTCAAACTTTCAATCTTTATCCACCTTTAACCTTCTTTGGCAAGAGTTGTATACATTTTCATAACATTTTTATAGCTATACTATAAAATGTATTTTTCCTTCAACATTTAGATCAACTGAAGAGCAATGAGTTCTTTTTGGCAGTTTAAACATTGAATTATCTTAATGCACGCCACCAAATAATTAAGTTATCAGATTTTCCTATCAACTGTGTTACCCCAAACTTCGTTTTCAGATATTACCAAGCATATCCTCTAAAAGGCTCCTTTCTTCACTTCCCCATTCTGTAAGTTGATAATATGTCCTCCTGTATAAGAATTCCTCCCCATCTTCAATTCATTCAACCATTTAATGATTTTTTCCCTCAATCATTCTGAACTTCCCTCTGATGTCATCTAGGCACCCTTTTGCATGTCATAAATGCTTTTTGGCAATGGAACTAATTGCAATGTCATCTATGCTTATGTAGGAGGAGTCTGTGTTTCAATGACACCTCCAGTTTCTAAGAGGAGTGACACTACTCCTGAAATGTACATAGGCCTCTTCTATTTGAGTATAAACATCTGATGGCTATGTTAGTAGCTGTGTTAGGCAGGAGATGCTAGAGAGTGGTTAAAAGATTGGAGATGGCTTTACTATAAATTGTCAAATAGATCCAGATCCAAACACACAAAATAGATCCTAAAGATGGTATCCCCAGTGGCAATGTATAGTTGTGAGAACTGGACCATAAGGAAAGCTGAGCGCAGAAGAATAGATGCCTTTGAGATGTGGTGTTGGCGGAGAGTTATGAGAGTCCCTGGACAGTGAGGAGAACAAATAGGTCAGTCTTAGAAGAAATCAACCCTAACTGCTCCCTAGAAGGTCAAATAGTAAAGATGAAGCTAAAGTAATTTGGACATCAAATGAGATGAGAGGATTTGCTTGAGAAAGCCTTGATGCTGGGGAGGGTGGAGGGCAAAAGAAGAAGGGGGCAGCCAAAAAATGAGATGGCTAGATGGTATTATAGACACAATGGGTACAGAGCTGAGTGAGTTGAGGAGGATGGTGGAGGACAGAAGTGCCTGGCGGACAGTGGTCCATGGGGTCGCAAAGGGTCGGAATCAACTGTGTGACTGAACAACAACAAAGGTCACAGTGAATGCTCTACAGCTCACAGTTGTAACATCACTAATTCCATGGCACAGATCAATCTCAAAAGTCTACTGCTAACATTGAAACTGGGGCAAATATTAAAGTTTGAATTGTTTGCAAGTTTCCCCTGAGGTTCTCCCAGTGATGGGATGTAACAGCTTTGCACCAGTTCGCTAGAACTGGTAGTAACTTTTCCCAGTGTCCCAGAAAACCAGTAGCAGCTTTTGGGGGGAACCACCTTCGGGGTTTACCTTTTCACTGGTTCCCCCACTGCGCATGCGCACCAAGCTCTTGTTGTGCATCCATGCCTATAGTGCTTGGCGCATATGCATGGCCTCCTTGCTGTCCTCCCAAGCGGAGAGGAGGAAGAAAAGCTGCTAGCCTGAAGCTCCCTATAGCCTGCTCCCCAGGGTAAGTGACTCACCTTTGGATGTGGTGTGTCTGTGTGTATTTTAATGTGTATACCTATATTGATGTACTACCACAGTTCCTAAAAAGGCCTGGCTGCAGGCCTGGCGGCCTGGTTTGGGGTTTTTAAGCAAAGTCTTGGACTTACCTCATCAGTAAGCTACACCTGTGCTGTTCCAATTGCTGTTCCAATTGGAGAACCCTTAAGGAGGTACAGCTGTTTTACATTTACATTAAGGCATATTATCTTAGAGAACTGGTACAATGACCATATCCATCTTGCAACATGGTGCTGCCAAGGCAGTTATACCAACAGGTAAGTGACAGGTTTGTGTTTGGGGTGGGTGTATTTTAATGTAATTTTTATTTAATTTATTTAATTAATTTAATTTATTTACAGGTGTGTGGTGTGGGTGAGTGGGTGGGTGGGTTGTGGTGTGTATGTGTGCTTATTTTTCTTTGGCCCCGTCCACAACATCATGATGTTAGCTCTGCCCACACTGTGATGACATCACGGTGGGGTAGTAAAAGTTTTGACACCCCACCACTGGGTTCTCCTCATGCTCAGCATATTTCTCAACCTAACATAATTCCTCAGACAAAAGTCCAAAGTAACATAGAAAAAAGATATTTACTCAGTATCTGTTTATAAAGGGATGGGGAAAAAACAGAGAGAGTTCAAAAATGGCTGCATCTCCCTCAAGAACAGGTGGCCAACTGCTTCCAAAAAACAGGAGACAAGGAATTAGCATTAAGCAATCAAATTTCAGGCAGGAAGGCAGGGGCTTATTCTGATTGATAAGCAAGCAAAACAAGCAAGAAAGTTAGTCCTGGCAACAGAAGCAATATCTTTCCAAGGATTACATGTTAACCTTTTATTTATTTATTTAGATTTATATTGCCGCCCACTCGCCGAGGCGACTCAGGGCAGCTTACAGTCAAAACAACAACAATACAATAAAATTATAAAATGCAACCACATAAAACAACCAAACCAGAACACAAACCAACTCCCGTCAGGCCGTTGTTGTGGGCCCAGAGGAGTGGGCAAGGTCTCCAGCCACTGCTGGGCCTTGGCATCTTCTTCCTCAGGCCATTGTTGTTGGCCCAGAGGAGGGGGCGATGTTCTCAGCCCCTGCTAGGCCTTCACATCTTCTTCCTCAGGCCTTTGTTGTGGGCTGAATTGCCGTATCCCAACAAATTCTGAGTCCTATGCCACTTGAATGCTTGATATAGGAAAATAATTCTCAGAGCCCTTTATAAGCCAAATACATATTTTCACATTATTTGCTACTGCTTAATCTCCTGGGACTGAACCCAAGTTTCAGTCTGTGCTGGAATGGATGAAACTTTTCAAGTCAATGATAAATTGTAAGCAGAGTACAAAGCCCCTAACAGAGGCTGAGTTAACTTATAGGTGGAGTTCCTGAATAAGCAGAGCACGGTAGATCTGACCTAACAGGGTTTGGACCAATAAACAGAATATTTCCTCCTTTGGAGCAGATTGTAGGCAAAGAAACCAGGAGTTATTAAAGATACATTGAAACAGGAAAGATATAAATCCTAGTTCTAGTTAACAAGAATTTTTTGTTGTTGTTCAGTTGCACAGTTGATTCTGACCCTTTGGAACCCTATGTACCATTGCCCACCAGGCACCTGTGTCTTCCATCATCATTGCACGCTTGCATCTTGAGAAGAAAATCAACATCTCTTTTCTGTCTTTTCTCAGAGAGGTTAAAAGAGAATTGCTGTACAGTTGTACCTCGCTTAAAGAGCATAATGCGTTCCACAGGATTGCTCTTTAAGCGAGTTTGCTCTTTAAGTGAAACACCATTGTAAGTGACCAATTGTGGGGAGGATTGCGAACCCCGATTTATTTGTTAAGCGAGTCTTTGCTTGGTTTTATTTGTTAAACGAAGCAAACTTTCAAAGAAAATTCTGCTCTTTAAGTGAGTTACTCTTTAAGCGAGGCGCTCTTTATGCGAGGTTTGACTGTATAACAAAAGAGGATAGTGACATTAGTAACGTAGGAAATATCAGTCTAGTTTGAAGACAGTCAGAGCAGCTAAAGAACATTCTAGGACAGGGGTGGCCAAACTACAGCTTTCGGGCTGGCCCTGGCATGCAGAGCCAAATCATCCAGCCTGTGCTGCCCCCACTGCTACTTGGGGTCTATCCCCCACTGCTACTGAAAGCAGAAGTAAAATGCACCCACACCTGCATAAACACTGCCATAAATGCACCAGCGGCAGTCGTAAATGTGTTTATGACAGTCACAGCCACTTTTTATGGCAGGAGGAATCATGCGACCATCCCACTCAACCATGTGACTGGCCTGTGGTGTGAAAAGTTTGGGAACCCCTCTTCTAGGAAACCCAGGGAGGTCCTTCTCCCTCCCTCTCTCTCTGTCCACTTTTTCTCCTGCAAAGACAAAAGTCATCTGTTACACCCAGTCACTTAGAGAACACAGGGGTTAAAAGTCCTATTTATTCAACTGTCTACACTATTTTGGAATATCAGTTTAGGTTTGGGGTCTATCCCTTAGTTATGTTTTGAAACTCTTTACTGGGTGTGCTTTCTGATATTCCTTAAGTATGGAAGCTATTGACTAATGATTCAAGATTAGCTTGGTGCAATAACGATCCAAATATGATCAGCCTGATCTATCACAGTTTTTGTGTGTGGCCTTGGGAAAAATCATAATAATCTAGCTCAGGCTTCTCCAGATGTGCTATAATACAGCTCCATTCCTAGGGCAGGGGCATGTTTTCTAGGGTTGCTGAGAGCTGTAGACGATCACATCTGAAGAGCATCAGGTCGGAAATGGGTGGTCTTGTCAAATTGAGGCTCTTGGATCTAAAATTTATTCAGTGGGATAATCAGAACATGAATGAGATGTAAACTACATTACACAAAACATATAGCAGACTTTATTTGTGACTAAAGTTCAGTGATCTAATGCTTTGTACCAGATGATTCAGAAAAATCAACAAACATGTTTGAAATGTAACTGAAAGAAACAAACATGCCAAGCTACCAAAAAAATTAAGCAAAAGGCCTTGGATTAATATCTTCATCCCACCAGCTTTGATTTCAAATATAAATACTGTAAAGTTTTATACTATTCAGAAAACCAAAATATTTTTGATGGAACTTATTCTAAAAATTGGAGCCAGAAGAGTCATAAATTTAACCATCCTGCCTTCATTAAGCAATACAATATTGTATTCCTTCTCAAGGATGCTTACTGAGATGCAAACCCCATGGGATTGATTTACTTGCCAGTTAATGTATTCGGGTTAGTAATCAAAACACAGGAAAAATGCACGTTTCTATTTAATTTCATGTTTACACTCACTACATTTTATATCTAATTCAGAGTTCTGATTTAATATTAATCTTCTGCAGTATTTAGTACGTGTCATAGATTCATCTGTAGGTAATTTTAAACGCAGACTGGAAGAAAGGCAGGTTGGAACATGGACATGACCAGGGAGGAAATCTTCCCAAATATTTTGGAGTGAACTGGCCTCTCTCCTTGTCCTTGGGCTGCCACTACCTCTAGCATTTAGACATTGCCTTTTTAGATAGTTTTTCCTGGATTCTAATGTATTACCTGATGTTTACTTCACATGGTAGCCAGCCTGAATTCCTAGTTTTCATTATTATTACTATATTATTTCCCAAGCAAATTTCTGGCCCTTGTAAAAGTAGAATTATGGGGCAAAGTAGGCAAAGAAGATTTTCTAATATCGTACAAATTTTGACAGTGAATTAATCAAACTAGCCTGGGGCTAAAAAAAGTAGAAAGTTGGGAATCACAGAATCAATGTATTTTATATCTTCTTACAGAAGGAATGAAACATTATATGCTGAGGAGTTATGATTATATATTTGATTTCCTTTTTTTATAGTTTGTCTCTTCTGAGATATCTATAACATCCTGCTCTACATTCAGAACATGCAGCTATTTGTGTTTTCATTTGTTGTATTATGGATCATATCTTTTGCAGCTGATGCTTCATTGTATAAGAGATGACTTACTGGAAAATTCAAATGCATCAGATGACTTTTGAACAGAGCTGTTTTTTGAAAGGACGGAAGCAGAAGAAGTAATCAGCATCAAATGATACTGTTTTTCTTCCACCCAGGAATGTGTACAGCTGCATCTCAAAGCAAGGGCCTCTGTCCTGAGATTGCACTCATTGTATCATTGTCCGATATAACTGTTCCATTCCAAAGCTCATAGGATAATGGTTTTGCTAGTTGGTTTTATTATACTTATTCATTCATCCATTTATGAGGGCATTTTATATCTTCCAAGAAGATAACAGCAAAGCATGTGCACCTGATAAACGCAAAACAACTTGGTTCCATTTCCCATTTTAAAAAACACAAGCTATCCATTGAGTATTGTCTTGGACTACCACAAAGCACTAGCCACTTTAATTCTGCACAATTCCACACTCTTCCCAATTTGAGAACCCTTCTAGACAGAACCAGAAACCATTCTCTCCCAATCATAGGCAAGGAGAATAATGTTGCATTTCCTTCTTCTTGTTTAGCATATTTTTGAAGCCTTAATCAGAACCATTTTTAAAAACCCACCACTTTCTTTTTGTTTTAAGATGCTTAAATAGTTTATGACATGGATTGGTCCATGGTGCCATTTCATGTGGGACCCACCGCCTCCACCACATCAGGAAGTGCCATGTGGTGGAGGATGGGCAAAATGGCTATCTGGCCCCCGAAGCTGTCTGAGTGAGTGTGACCCAGCCCCTGGCTTAAAAAGGTTGAGAGCTCCTGGTTTATGACATTTTACAGATAGTGGTACCTCGCTTAAAGAGCATAATGCGTTCCACAGGATTGCTCTTTAAGCAAGTTTGCTCTTTAAGTGAAACAACCATTGTACATGACTAATTGTGGCTTCTGGCAGGGGGCTTTGCAAACCCCGATTTAGTTGTTAAGCGAGTTTTTGGTTGGTTTTAGTTGTTAAGCGAGGCGACCATTCAGAGAAAATTCTGCTTGTTAAGCGAGTTAGTCTCTAAGCAAGTCGCTCTTTATGTGAGATTTTACTGTACATTTTTACTGCTGCTGTTGCTTCTGATACAATTAATTCTGTGCTATCTACCATGCAGGTAGTTACATTAAAGTAGAGCCAAAGTGCCTTATGGATTAAACTCTTATGGGTTCCTGACCAAGATCCCACTGCTAATGAGTCCTGCAAATATATTCAGTTTCAGTCTCATGATGCAATGTCATTCAAACCTCTGTGCTTGTAAATAGCTGTGACTAGAATGATAAGATGTTTTTGGAGGGAAGGGGAAGTTTCCAAAGATTGTAATTGGTAGCACACACAGATTGGAATGGGTACAGGTGTCTGTAAGAGGGAACATTTCCAAGCCAAACATTGTAAAGAAGCACTTTGGTCAGCCTTAATGATCATGTCGTAATATACAAAGGGAAAAGGGCATGAAATCATCATTGTTAATGTGTGTTATTATGCCGAATCAATACTTATTCCTCCTGGTATCCCTATGAGACAAGATGTCATGTTTGCAAATGGATAAATAAATGGTGATCTCAATTTGACATTAAAGCCAACAACAGAGCTCAGAATCAGCCTCATGGGTTGTCCAGCAGAAGATTAATGCAGGAGCCAAAGTTATTAAATACAAAGATGTATCAGCCCAAACAGAGAATACCAATCAATCCTAACCGTGGGGATGACCACTGGGGTTCAGTGCCCTTAAAGCCTATTGATTCTTAGTCCATTATCACTAGGTTTACTGCTGTGTGCAATGCTCTGTATGCCTAACAGATGGCAGGAGGTGTCAGCATTGATCCCAATTTAGGTGGAATGGCCTGCTAAGAATAAGTAATCCTTCAGCAAGTTGGTCATAAGTGGTAGCACCAATCATGTGTTAGCTGTTGTCTAATGGCCATCTGTTTTGTCTAAGGGATAAGGGAAAAGCATGTTCAACTCACATTTCAATGGGAAGATGTATAATTCTGCATGCTTGAACTGACACATGGATGGAACATGAGTTATGTTTTGAAATGTGTCCTTTTACAAATTTTGCTGTAGGGTTCTCTCATTAAAAGTCCATGCCAAAAAAATTATAATATTAATTAAGTAAAATATTGGGTAAAAAATCTGTAGTGAGCAAAGTTGTATTAAAAATGCATCAGTCGGGAGAAATCCATACAAAACACATAACATTTTAAACCAAATATTTAAAAAGGTTAAGATGAACCCAACTCAAGATTGGCAAAATGAGAAAATGAGCAAAACCAAACTCAATAAATGTGTCCATTTTTAAGCACATAGCACTATAAGGCAGAAGGATCATACCACCTCTTTTGCTTCTCTTTTAACTCTTTTAATCAATCAGGACAATTAATGACAGACATCTCTTACTACGCATAACTTGGACGGCTAGCTTGGATTGGCAATGCAAGGCTGCCAGTAGGGTACAGAGCCACAATATTTTCTAGCAGACATGTTTTTCTCCTCTGACATACCTTACAAACTGTGGTGTTTTAATACTGGCTCTTTATCTGTTTTAGAGGGAATCTACAAACCAAGCCACAGAACTGAGCTTACCCTCTTATTGCAGCTTTCCCATCCAGATACATTTTTGAACAAAATGAAATAGCATGCAAATAAAGAAAAAATAACTTGTGATTATTGTGTGATTTTAATTGTTGTAAGCCACCTTGGGTCCCTATGGGGAGAAAGACAACAAAACAAAGTACAATACTATACAGTATTGATATGCTTTCATAAAATAAAAAAGATATTATCATGTTGCCTAAAAGTGAAGCAAAACAGAAATAGCATAAGTGTCATCCAACCCTGCTCTAGCAAGTGTAAGAATGAGCATGGGGTGAGGAGACTTTGGGATTTAGGGGGGAGGCACTTATACAAGTTCTTTTCCACTTAATGTTTAAGAAACAGGATTTGAGTCATTGAGAGTAACTCGTTAAATGCTCTCAAATACTAATTGATATTGTCTAAAGCAAAAGCAACCCCCATATTCTAGCTAGTTATATCCTCCATTGACTGGGAGGAGGCTACTTTAACATAATACCATCCAATAACAGCCTCTCATCAGATGGAGGTTTTCATGTGGACCTCTTTTTGCTGTCAGATAAAACTCTTCATGAAATTAGGAGACCTCCAGGGAGGACCGTGCTTTGTAACACTGCCATGGGTCATACAGACCATCACTCTGCGATGTCTCCATATACAGTATTTGGGCTACAAACCCAATCAGTTAAGAAACTGGCAGTTCAGATAGGGACTGATGGGAGCTATAGTCCAAAATTATGATAAGTTTAGAGCTTGGTATAGGAAATCTGATGTACATTATTTTTTTCAGATTGTATGTTTTGTCAACAGAGAATATCAGAATCACGATGTACTATTCTATTTCCTGTATATTTAGAACTGTGAAAAGAGTCTTTGTATAGTTTTGGATGATTAAATGATAACTTGCTTGCACATCAGGATGGGACTTTGTGGAAATCTGAAAAGGTTACGCATACTGTACTTTGCAATTTAAAGGTAGTTCACAGTATAGGCAAAGGATTATGCGCTTCCTCCCATGAGAATGATGCCGCTAGCAGGCTGGGAAAGACATTTCCAGCAAGGTGAACTGGAGGTGAGACACTTGATTGAAACATCTATGACTAGCCAATGATGGCACTCTTCAAGATAGATATGGATCTGACAGGATAGTTTAAGACCAAGGTTGCAGTGAGACCTAGTTGCCTCTTTTCTTGATTACTGTTTAATTCAATTGCACAGGCCACCACAATGGCAGTTGGAAATGAAAAAGGAAGGGAAATGATAATATGTGTCAGGATGGGAAGAGTCTTTGTTCCATATGTAATATTTACAAGATCTCCAAAGTCTAAAACTCAGCAGATAAGACATGGAAATGGCATGTATAACAGCTTCGAGGTTGAATTAAGCAGCAATTGAGAGAAAAGGCATTCAAGTCTCCCTACAGTCATGGTCTTATTCTTCAACTACACATCAGAAAACCATTTTTTTTGTTCAGTCGCACAGTCGATTCCGACCCTCTGCGACCCCATGGACCACTGTCCGCCAGACACCTCTGTCCTCCACCATCCTCCTCAACATGCTCAGTTCTGTACCCATTGTCTCTACAATACCATCTAGCCATCTCATTTTTGGCCACCCCCTTTTTCTTTTTCCCTCCACCTTTCCCAGCATTAAGGCTTTCTCAAGTAAACCCTCTCTTCTCATTTGATGTCCAAAGTACTTTAGCTTCATCTTTACTATTTGACCTTCTAGGGAGCAGTCAGGGTTGATTTCTTCTAAGATTGACCTATTTGTTCTCCTCGCTGTCCAGGGGACTCTCAAAACTCTCCTCCAACACCACATCTCAAAGGCATCTATTCTTCTGCACTCAACTTTCCTAATGGTCCAGCTCTCACAACCATACATTGGCACCGGGAATACCATTGCTTTGACTATACAAATTTTTGTTTGCAATGTGATGTCTCTGCTTTTCACTATGTTCCCCAGGTTTCTCATCGCTTGCCTCCCAAGAATCAGTTGCCTTACATCTGAATAATGGACAGAGGAGAGATGCACTGGTACATACACTAGGACGCATTGTGTCATTTACATCAAGGCAGGAAGTGAAGCATCAGCACTGCAATTTAACAGCCCTCTTCTTTCATAAGCCCTGGCTGCAGGATCACAGACTCATTGATCGGACAGGGGTGGGGTGGGTGGGTGGTGGTTGTTATTCTGAGCTGATGGAAAGGCTATGCAGATAAAGTAACCTCAATTTTTGAGACAGTCATGTTTCCCTAATCAAGGCAGCATTGGAGGGAATGAAACTTGCATGCTCCACTCAATGAATGTGGGCTCCACACAGTTTAAGGTAAGACTGAAGAGGACAACGTTTTTACCTACATTCTGGTCCATTTAGCTGGGTTGCACTCATGTCTGTTTCAACAATCAGATCACCTCAGAAAACTTCTGGCCTTCACCTCAACCTTGGCCCGCCCTGCCTCAGTAGCATCAACCCAGTCTGAAGTTTGGGCCTCAATATGGGATGCTGTTCACAGGGTAAGCCTATTTGAGGGTCATGTTGTCAGGAAAAGGAAATGACAGGTTCTTTTGGGTCTCCCAGCAAGCTGATGAAACACCTTATTTGATTCCTCCCATCCACTTCTAGTCCAGAGTGAAGGATTCCATATGGAATTTATGCTTTGCTTTGACATTTTATGCAAGCCATTATTTTTCTGAAACTTGCTTTTTAAGCCTGTACGTGACTCAAAGCAGTGCTCTGAATAAGGTATGTTTTGGAATTGAAAGGGACACTCCACTCCATAACAATATTAATGGAAAGAGCCTTCCCAAAGTATCAGAGGACTTTTAACACATTCAAATGACCCTTGCGCAACAGCAGCACTCCGTAGATTGACCCTTCCATTCCAGAAGCACTATTGGGTAGCTTCTGAGACAAACAAAGAAGAAAAACAGTATTATAGGATCCTACGTCTCAGTACATACCAAACCAAAGAAGAAATAGTTACCTATGGTTACTAAACTACAGTCAAACCTCACATAACGAGTGTTTCGCTTAGGGAAAAACTCGCATAACGAGCAAGTTTTTTGAGTATAGAGTAAACAGGACTAGTTATAGCCAGATTGGAGGAAAATATGAAATACAGGATGATGCAGGCCAGGATATAGACATGCAGTATATGAAAACAAATACCTATGTGTGGTGGAAACAGCTTATCAGATCTACACATTTGAAAGCTAGAGAACTCATCCAGTTGGCGCTTAGGGTAAAAGCTTAAAAATGATACCAGTGTGAGTTTTGGAAGCAGTCTAATCTGCTTTCCCTTTCTGTTGGAATAATAAATGCTTTAACAAGCAGAGTGACAGCTTGAATTAAGCCCTAGATGGCCACATGAGGAAACAATTAAAGTTAAATCCCACTCCCAGTAGTGTGTATACTTTATGAAGATGATTAATTTGCTTAAGCAGCTCCTTCATGAATCACTGAAAACTTCCTTTCTATTTAATATTCTTTCTTTGTCATCTTTGCCTTCAAGTGAGTTTCACAGGGGGGAAACTTTGACTCCTGAACTGGAGTCTGTTGGAAAGCATTCAAAGATTGGACACTGAAGAATGTTCTATGAGACTTCTTTCAGCATTTGAACCATCTTATCCCATTTGAATCAATCAAATCTGTAAAGAAATGGACTGCCCAAATCCTTTTTGATGAAATGGACTTGCTCTAGCGTAGTTCCCAATGTTAAGCAACAGGATTTTGACTACTAACTACAGTGATTTTCTAATTTCTGTTGAGTCCAACAAAGCCCTTTTGAATTTGTCTATTAAATCCTGTATCCTCTGGGATGCTGAGCACTTTTGTCAGTTATACCACCATCTGTTAGTTTTCCAGATCGCTTCATCCACCCCTTCCCTCTATTCCTCACACAAGGCACCAGCAGCAAAAGTAAAGGGTGCTTAACTCCATTAATTTCAACAGAAACATTAAGCACATTCTTAAATCTCTGTTTCTGGAATCAATAGCACTTGAAAGTGCTTAGCTGGTCATGCTGACAGCTTATACAAGGTGGAGCTGTAGGTTTCAGACTCAGCCACAATGTACTATTCATTTAAGACAGAACGGGTTTGTAAGCTTCACAAAAATAACAAGAAAAACAAATTGGCTGTAAGAAAAATCCAAAAACTCTTTGTATAATACCTATATTAGACCAACTCAAAGGACACAATATGGCTAAAATCCTGTGTGGGACCAAGAAGGAGGAGGTAATCAGGAGCAGCAAATTGCTGCTGATTAAAGGCTTCCTCTGATGATCTTGGTGTGCATACAATTTTGTTCATTGTATATGAGACATGTGCACTGTGAAATCATCTTTAATCAGAGGCAGTTTTCTTTTAATCAATGGCAACTTGCCACTTTTGATGATGTCACTCCTGCTGCCCATGGATAGCTGTGTGTCAGGATTTCAGTTGATGTGTGTAAACTTTCAGTGTCCACAAAACTCTTCATTAGGCTGATGTTACAGAAGGGAGGTGAGGGGAAAGCTAGTGATTTTGAACTCACAGTTCCTATCTGGATGAAAAGCATGTATATATAGTTCTATATGCAGATTAATCTTTCTACTTTCTTACTCCCAGAATTTCTAAGGTCTACTCTGGCTGAAGTTGGAAGGACAGATACTGAAGTTGAAGCTCAAATGTTTTGGCCACCAAATACGAAGAAAGGTCTCACTGGAGAAGGCCTTGATGGTAGGAAAGATCAAAAAGAAAAGGAGAAGGGGGCATGGGATTAAATGAACAGACAGTATCATTGACATGGAAGATGTAGATATAGGCAGTCTCCGGAGGATGGCAGCTGACAGAGGAGCCTGGCACGTTGTGATCCATAGGGTCACAAAGGGCTGGTCTGGACTGTGCAAACTGAACAATAACGAACTGTGACTGATACCTGAATCCATCACTTCTCTATGAATGTTGCCAGATCATTTCTCCCTCATTCCATTTTGGAAGATACCACAACTGTTATATGTTATTCCCTCCTCCCCATCCCTTCCATCCAGAACATTGCTTTTTAAAAAAATATACTACCTAATGAAGAGAGCTGGAGATTTCAAAAATTTGCAAAGGTTTTTTCTGTTATTTAGGCTGATCTAAGAATACTATTAAGCAACTGTAGCAGTGATGGGATGAAAAAAAATTTCTACCCCACCATGACGTCATCATAGTGGGGCGGAGCTAACGTCATGACGTCATGACGTCGTGGAGAGCCGACGTCATGACATCATGGGCGGTGCCAAAAATAAAAATAAAATAAATAAAAATAAAATAAAATTAAATAAATTAAATAAATAAATAAAATAGAATTAAAACAAACAAACACACACACACCTCAACCCACCCACCCACCCAAACAACCACAACACAAACCCGTAAATAACTTAAAGAAATAAAATAAATAAAGAAATAAAATAAAAATTAAATAAAAATACACCCACCCACCCAAAACACCATAAACCACCCACCCACCCCAAACACAAAACCCTCACTTACCCTTCTTGGGGCCGACGACCCCCATGGCCCGAGGCCACACGGCAAGGCACGCCGCCCCTGACTGGAGCCTCCTGTGGAGCTGCTTGCCGCCGCTTGCTGCTGCTGCCATCGCCACCGCCACCCGTTGCCGCTGCCTGGTGCTTCTATCGCCACTGCCACCTCCTGCCATCGCTGCTGCCGTTGCCCTCCCCATCGCCGCCGGAACCGGAGGAGGAGGCGGGGCGCTCCATGTTGGCTCCAATTTTAAAAAAACCGGACCCGGAGCCACTGCCTGCTGCTACTGTCCCCGCTGCTGCTGCCTCCCGCCATCGCCACCGCCATTGCCGCCGTCGCCCCAGGCCAGCGGAGCGCGCCTCCTCCTCCTCCAGTTCCAGCAGCGACGGCGGCAACGGCGGCGGCGATGGCGGGAGGTGGCAGCAGCGGTGACAGTAGCAGCAGGCAGTGGCTCCGGGTCCGGTTTTTTTAAAATTGGAGCCAACATGGAGAGCCCCGCCTCCTCCTCGGTTCCGGCGGCGATGGCGACAGCAACGGCAGCAGCGATGGCAGGAGGTGGCAGTGGCTATAGAAGCACCAGGCAGCGGCAACGGGTGGCGGTGGCGACGGCAGCAGCAAGCGGCGGCAAGCGGCTCCACAGGAGGCTTCAGTCAGGGGCGGCCGGATCCAATTTTTTTTAAATTGGAACAAAAATGGCTCCAATTTAGTGCGCATGTGTCAGATAGAGTTTCTGCGCATGCGCACTAAATTGGAGCCATTTTTGCTCCAATTTTTTTTTTAATTTTCCTCCCGGTGAGGCGTCCGATCCAGATGCCTCAAAAACGGTATTACCCCCACGGAGAGCCCTCTGGAAATCTTCCTAACGGTTCTGTGGATCCGGTCAGAACCGGTGTCATCCCATCACTGAACTGTAGATGTGATAAAATCAAGTACTTTTCATCTGAATTGTCTCAGGAAACTTATAGTGCAATTATCACCTCAAAATATATGGTACTATGCATTACATGCCTTACAGAAATATCTCAATAAGCCCGACAGGACAAGATTCTTGGCTAGACCATGTGAAAGTTACTTTGCAGACTTCAAAGTGAGGTACAAGATAAAAGACTAAAGTAAAAGGTCTGGTTGGTTACAAGATCAATTTCCTGTGAATGCAGAGCAATTCAATCAATGTACACCATGTGTACAAAAGATGATCAAGTAAATGGCAGAGATAAGACTGCAGTGGCTCAAGTGGCTAAGATGCTGACTGGAAGGCGGGAGGTCAGCAGTTCTATTCATGAGTACTGCAGGATGAAATGAGCTCACATTTTTATCCCAGCTCCTACCAGCCTAGCAATTTGAAAGCAAGAAATTGCAAGTAGATAAATAGGGATCACCTTGGTGGGAAGGTAAATAGCACTCTCTGCACTCCGGTGTCTAATCATGCCTGACACATGACCGCGGAAATGTTTGCAGAAGCAGACAGTTCTGGCTCTTCAGCTTTGAAACAGAACCCTAAAGTCAGATACGACTGGCTTTCGAGCAAGGGAAACCTTTACCCTTAATTCTATTGAAGTACAGTAAAACACCGGATAACGCTAAAACTTGGTTCCACAAGTCTTGGTGTTATCCGATTTTTAGTGTTATCCGATCCATGTTAAAATCCTATGGGATAGATCGGATAACGTTAAAGCTCCATAGAGATAAATTGTAACCGCACAGGCTTTAGCGGTTGTTATCCAATCCATCCCATAGGACCTTAACGTTATTTGATCCAATTCTCCTCCCCAGATTACTTAACGTTATGCGATTTTAGCGTTATCCGATCCAATCATTATCCGGTGTTTTACTGTAGCTGGCTTCTGGTCAAAAATAGTCTAATTGTTTTAATAGTTTAATTTGCTTTGAATTTTACCTATATTTCATGCACATCCATAATTTCAAATTGTGCAATCTGTTTTGCTGAGGATAAAGAAAGAATATAAGGATAGGTTTTTTGACTGTCTGTTGTTAAACTGCACATGAAAGGCATTACTGTTCTTTGTAAACTAGAAAAGGAAAAATGGGATAAAACCAGTGGTGGACAGCAACAGGTTGGCACCCCCCAGGAGGGGGGGGGAAGCAAAATTGGGTGGCTTCTGGGCAGGGGGGTGGTGAAATTGGGTGGCCACACCCACCTCCCTGCACTGCCCCATCAGGTTTTGTCCCTGCAAATGGTTCAAGGTCTCCCTTGCTCAAAAGCCAGTCATATCTGACTCTAGGGTGCAGTGCTCATCTTCATTTACAGCCAAAGAGCGAGTTCTGCCTGTGTTTGCAGATGTATACATGGGCATATGGCAGGCATGACTAGATCACCCATTATGTAGGCTCTGCCCATGACATAGGCTCTGCCCACAATGTAGGCTTCACCTGCAATGTAGGCTCCGCCCACTGTGTGGTAGTGAAATTTTTTGCTGTCCACCACTGGATGAAACAGTTTATGTCTACAGATATAGACACATGTACACTCCTTTACAAACTGTAAATGCAATTGTATACCAAATAGTATACAGTATTTCATTGGTATTTACTATCATAATCATTAAAAACAGAGAGCACTATAGACCAAGTAAGCACTTCATTGACTAATAAACTAGAAATCTATTTCTCCTGCAGAAACTGTTCTAGATATACAACACTCTGGTTCTTAGTGCCTAAAATGCTCAAACAATTGCAGGTCAAAAATCATGCTTTTAGAGGAGTGGATGTAGATGTTCATATCTTCTTGGCTGAGGAGTCTTTAATTGGTTTTAAAAAGGAGTTAATGTTTCTATGGGATTGGAAGTGAACACTACACTGGGAGTTATCAATGAATGTCTATGGCGCCCCATTTGGCATTCCCTGCTCTATCCATGGATAGTACAAACTGAGATAAAATACACTACAAAACAATACAATGTGATGCAAAGCAATTCATCAGTCCAGTTTAACAGTTACCATTTTTTGTTTGTGGTAACTCACTTTAAAGAATTACCTTGTAGAAATAAGAAAATATAGTCACTGCACAAACTTCACTGTGAAAACTTTATACTTTTAAAATATTATTAAAAGTTTTTGCTTCCCATTTCTGTAGTAGCTGTTTCAGCACTTTTAAAAAACTTGATAATTATTGCAATTTTTTTACAATTCTGTTTTAATTAAATGAGTTAGCCTGGACAATTAGGGTCCCTCTTAGTGGCAATGATGACATGGCAACATTATGCAGCCACATTATTTATTTATTTATTCAAACCTTTATGCCGCCCTCCTCACAAAGACCCAGGGCGGCTAACAAACTTTAAAAACACTTAAAACACAGTAAAAACATGGTATAAAACAGTATTAAACAGGATTTAAAAGTTACAAAAATTAAAAGAGATTAAACAAGTCACACAGAGAAAGGGAGGGGTTAGATGAGCCAACAAACTGAGGCAACCAACTGTCCACCATCCCACTCTCTCCAGAGATCATCCACACTATATCCAGGCCTGAATCCTGACTGAAAAGGGTCCAGATAATCCACTTCGTCCACTGCCTTCTCCAAAACCTTACTCAGGAATAGAAGGTTGGAGACAGGCCGGTAGTTGGTCATAACCGCGGGGTCGAGGGATGGCTTCTTTAGGACGGGGTGCACCACAGCATGTTTAAGGTAGCAGGAAAAAAACCCTCCCAAAGCAAAGAATTAATAATGGCCTCGACCCAACCCCATCATCTCCCTGGTAGATTTCACCAGCCAGGCAGGGCATGGATCTGATGCACATGCAGTGGCCCGCACAGATCCCAGGAGTGGCACGCACAGATCTTGCCAAACAAATCCAGTTTGAAGTTCAATGTTTCCTAGAGCTGGTTGCAAACAAATGAAGGTCAACGGACAAACAAAGTCAAAAAAAAAATAAACTTCCACAAATCCCCATAAACTCACAAGTCTTTGGCTGGTGATGAAAATGTTTATTCAAAATAACCTATGCTTTTAGCTCTGTTCTACTCTACATTGTTTTTGCTTAGTCTCATATTCGAGTCAAACTCTTCATGACCCTATGGACCACATCATGCCAGGTTCCTCTATCATCTGCCATTCTCTGGAATCTGCCTAGATCCACACCAACCACATCAACGATATTGTCTAACCATCTCATCCTCCACTGCCCCTTTCTCCTTTCGCCTTTGATCTTTGCTAGGATCATATCCTTCTCCGGTGGGTCTTGTCTTCTCATTTGGTGGTATTTGAACTTCAACTTCATATTTGTCCTTCTAAGGAGCAGTCAGAATTGATTTTCTTCAGGATTGACTGATTTGATCTCCTTGCAGTCCAGGGGACTCTAAAAAATCTTCTCCAGAACCACATTTCAAAGGTATCTATTCTTCTGTGCTCAGCCTTCCTTATGGTCCAGCTATCACAACCATAAATTACTACTGAGAAGACAATCACTTTAACTATGCAGACATTTGTTAGCAGGATTATGTTTCTACTGTTTATTATGCTTCCTAGGTTTTCCATAGCTTGCCTTCCAAAGAGTATGCATCTTTTAATTTCACAGCTGTAGTCACTGTCTGCAGTTATCCTGGATCCCCAGAAAGTAAAGTCTGTCACTGCTTCCATTTCTTCCCCTTCTATTGCCAGGGAGTGGTGGGGCCTGATGCCATCATCTTGGGGTTTTTTATGAAGAGTTTCAAGCCAAAGTTTGCACTCTCCTCTTTCAGCCTCACCAAGTGGCTCAGTTTCTGCCATTAGGGTAGTGTCATCTGCATTATGCATAATGTATCTGTATATAGTTGAATAAACAGGGTGACAATGTACAGCCTTGTTGTATTCCTTTTCATATTCTAAACCAATTGGTGGTTCCATATCCAGTCCTAACTGTCCCTTCTTGTCTAGCATACAGGTTACTCAGAAGACAGGTGAGGTGATCTGGTACTCCTAACTCTTTAAGGATTTGCCACAGTTTTTGTAAGCCACACAATCAAAGGCTCTGGCATAGTCAGCGAAGCAGAAGTAGATGTTTTTCTGATACCCCATTGCTTTTTCCATAATCCAACAAATGTTGCCCATTTGTTCTCTAGTTCCCCAGCCTCTTCAGAACCCAGCTTCTTATTCTGGTAGTTCTGGATCCACATACTGCTTCTGCTTCTTCTGTGTCTAGGCCAGATGTGAAACTGCTAAATTGAAGCCACCTTTTGGTGAGTTCATTCTGCAGTTCCTATCATTCAACCTACTATGAGAAAGATTAGCTGGCACAAGATGGCCGTTGCCCAAGTTATGTATGATTGTGGTTCAAAAATTGCACAATCTTCAAGGAGGCTCTTTCTGCTGAAGCCAAGTTTGTGGGATCTTGAGCATAACCTTGCTAGCGTGTGAAATGAGCACAATTGTATGATAGCTTGAACATTCTTTTGGCATTGCCTTTCTTTGGAATTGGAATGTTCTCTATTATGGCCTGCCCACCTTGGTTGCCCCTACATGGCATAGCCCATAGCCTCATTGAGTCACACAAGGCCCCTCAACATTGCACGGCAACAATTCTTGGAGGGGTGGGGTGGGGTGGGAGTGTTCTAATCTATATGTAGATACTAATCTGTTCAGATATAATCTTTGTGATACCTTCTCTGTTAGTATTGCTCAATATTATTTGTCATTATACAATCTGTAGAGGGCAAAACTGGTCACTATGGACCTTTATTAATATTGATGTAATCAGAACCACAGAATAATCAGATCTGAAGATTGTTTGGAGAAAAATAAAGCCACTTGTGTGATTAAAAGTTTATTGAAGTATAGTGATAAAAATGGATGCAGCAGATAAATATCTAAAGCAAAAGAAAGTTGACCATGTGTGACCACAGTAAAATTTTACTTTAAAAAGGTAGAAAAATCTCATCCATTCATTTACTCCTCCCTTATTCCTGTTTTGAGTTTTCGATAAATGGAAACAGCTGCACTAGTTTTTCGAAAGCCATTTCCCAGACTTCATTTTAAAATGCTTCTCTTGCTTCCCCTTTCCACCTCCCTTACAATTCCATCTCCCTACCCAGCTGCTTTGTAATTTACAAGCTGTTTGTAGTGTAAGCCAAATCATAACTTTATGCCGCTTGCTCTTATGCATTTAAAAGTTCTGCACTCTACGCATGTCTAAGATGCCACTTTCAATACTCAGTCACAGTCAGAAGAGTAGCGTGCCTTGGCGGGGCCCCGTATAAAAATTTGTTTGGGGGCCCTTAGGAAGGGTAAAGATTTGTTTTGCTTATGCATGTTGGGGGCCCCCGTGGCCCGGGGGCCCCGTATAATTGATACGGCAGATACAGCGGTAGCTACGCCTCTGGTCACAGTGTCCATATAATTGTAGTTACTTCATTGTACAAACTGGTGCAGGTGTATTAAGGAGTAAATCCTACTGTGTTTTTTCCACCTTGTAAAGATTTATTAGTTATGTATTTAGTCTGTCTTTTCTCTAAATGTCTTTTTTTCAGCAAAACATATACTTTGTGTTGAGGGAAGGAGGTGGTCATTAGAAGATATAACAGGAGCAATTCTACATCCATGTACCTGGGGTAAACCTGAGTGAATACAGTGGAACTTACTTCTGAATGGATTTCACTTTTAGGTTTGTTTGTTTACCATAGGAAGTGATACATAACCTGCTGCATCAGGCTTCACTATGGATTCCTGTCTAACCCTTGCTAAGTGGTGTTTCTATTAAGTGCTGTCAAGTTATTTCTAATTTATAGCAACTTAGTAAATTAATAACCCCAAAAGGTCTTGTCGTGAATTGCTCTGCTCAAGTCTTGCACACCAAATACTCATAATTAATGAAAGCTGCAACCTTCTATCTACTTACCTGATAGTAAGTCCCACTGAACTTTCTGTTGTGCCATCCTGTCGTTTCTGATTTATCATGAGCCTAAGAGGGCCTTCAGGGTATGTGAGATGTTTAAGGTTTACCACTGACACACACAAACCCATGATTTCCATGCCTGAGTGGGAATTTGAACCCATAGCTCCTGTGTCCTAATTCACAATTCTGTCCACTACATCACAATGACTCTCTCACAGAGGAAAAAGAGGTTGGGGTTATGCAGCAAACTAGCAAACTGTAGCAAACTGATCTGTGGTGAAGACACTTGAAATACAGTTTATTCAGATTACAGTATTTTACTTTTAGATGTGGCTGATAGCAGCATATTTACATGAAAAGAAGACTTCGAATCTATATGCAGAAGATCTGAATCCCAGCAATTCAGATTCTTAGTGTAGTCACATCCTAACAAAGGCAGGAAGGGAAGACACAACTTAACTACCTACCATAACCCACCCATCTACTTGTTTGGATCATACACTGCATATGTTGGTGCCCAGTTTCAATAAATATGAGTCAGACAACTAGTTTTATATACTGTATATACTTGACTATAAGTTGTCCTGAATATAAGTCAAGGTACCTAATTTGGATCTCTAAAATTAGGAAAATAGATTGACCCGAGTATAAGTTGGGGGTGGAAAATGCAGCAGCTGCTAGTGAGTTTCAATAATTAAAATACATGAAAATATGGTAAAATTAATTAATTTAGACATTTGTGTGCATATGTTTTTGAGTGTTTATGTTGACCTGAGTATAAGTCCAGTTCCATTTTTGGACCTCATTTTGAGGGCTAAAAAATTGACTTATACTTGAGTATATATGGTAGTTCATCTGAGTACATATGTGAAATGCAATAAAAATAGAAAACCTGCTGCAAGTCTGATTTTCTGTTAGCGCAATAAACATTATGACACGATAATGTCATCCCCTCCCTGTATAATAATACCTAAGGACCAAATCGAATGACAAGTATTTAGTAGTGTCCGTGCATATTTTTAGATTTGTTGCAGCTGTGAGAGAAGGTGCTCTATCAATTATAATTTTTTCGACCCAGGTCATCACAACCCAAAATTCTCACTTCCTACATAATGATGACTAATGACAGTGTCTTCTTAGTATCGAAAAGAGAAATGACTTCAGTTACCTAAGATGTTCATGCTGATGAAAGATTAGTGTCAGTGCCTGAGCCATCCTGTAACAGGCAGGGTGCAAAGATGCTAAACCAGAGATGCTTTGAGATCTGAAAGCCCCTGCATCCTGACAGGAAATGTCATGGATGGAGTCAATTCTGCCAAGTTACTGACAGAAGCATAGACATCTGATCTATGTATTTATGTGCAAGAGATCCATTCCTATGGAATACTTCATCATTGCTTGGAAAGTATTCTTTATTTATTTAGTACACTGCACAGTTTATAATTGGACAAAAAGTTCTCCCAATAGGATGCCCACACTAACACAAAGACCACATGACCATAAATCAACTTCAAAAAAATCCAAACCAGCTCCCAATTTATCCTACAGTATAGTTCATTCCTAAGATGGACCATTGCATCAATGGTATTTACATTGGTAAATGACTTTTCTGTGTAGTGATAGACTGAATGGATCTTCGGTGATTGGGATTATCAACTCAATTTACAGCTTGGTGATGCAAATTTAAAAAGCTCAACAGAAAGCCATTTTAAAAAGCTCACTGTTATACCGTATGCACTCCACTAAAAGTCATCCCGAATATAAATCGAGGTACCTAATTTGGACCTCTAAAACTAGGAAAATAGATTAACCTGAGTATAAGGTGGGGTTAGAAAATCCAGCAGCTGCTAGTGAGTTTCAATAATTAAAATACATGAAAATGCAGTAAAATTAATTAATTTAGACATTTGTGTGGGTATGTTTTAGAGTTTTTACAGTAGTGTTTGTGCTTTTTTTTTACTGTATGTTTCAATTTGCACCACTGCAGCTTCGGGACCTGAGTATAAGTCAAACCCCCTTTTCGGACCTCATTTTGGGGGCTAAAAACCCAGACATACTCAAATATATACAGAAATCTCTGCCATCCCTCTGCCAAATGTGTTTAACAGTAATATAAATGAAATACATGGGTCTTTTATGGGAGAAATGGCAGCATACAATTAGAACAAATCAATCAATCAGTCTGTCTGTCTGTCTGTCTGTCTGTCAGTCAGTCAGTCAGTCAGTCAGTCAGTCAGTCAGTCATATCTTTGAAGACCAAACTAATGAAATAAATCCAGGTTCAGTTTTCATTATCGAATTTTGCAGAAGATAAAGAAGAATTATCCAAAACAGTAGAAAAAATTACATGGAAGCAAAAGTAGCAAAGAGAATTATAGATATTTGCTGTATGTACAGGTATCAATTGAACGATTTATCTATCATCCCCAGTCCAAACCTAATGCCAAGTGATGTTATTCTGAACTTAGCAGGATGGGTGACTTGACATATCAATGTTAAGACTACTTTTGACATGACAACTAGACAGTTGTTTTCAAAACATTTAGCTATAGCACTGATCTATGGCACTTGTCCCATGCAGTCTAAAGGTGCTTTCAAGGCTCATACTCACTGCTCTGCATGAGAGGAGATGTAATCGCATTGGTGTTAGCACTGGTTGGGTGAGGCATCAGGACCACCACTACTATTCTCATCATCACCATCATTGTTGTCATCTCTATTACCACAGCTGCAGGCCACTTGCCTGTTCACAGCAGCTGGTGGGGACGGGAGAGGGTTCACATTCGCTTGATTTGCATAATTAAACAGAGTTTGGGAAACTACTCCTTTTTGGACTACAGCTGGCCTGCTGCCTGAGGGATTATGAGAATTATAGGTTTAGAAAACTTTTCCAGTGCTGTAATTAACCATGGGCAAGAATGAATAAAGGCAACACTGAACCCATGGCAGAGTAAAAGCATGTAGGAAGCAGTCATACCCACAAGTGCTAGCCCACTTACAAGTTCTCTCTTGTTCCATCTCTTTTTATTTCTCATGCTTCTCTACATTCCCTCCTGTGGTCTTTAAATGCATCATCAACTGAATAGAGAAGAATGGTCAACAAGGCCCAATGCTGCCTTCCTAGGGGATGCCTCATGTTCTTGGCAATCAAGAGTTGCTCAAGTCATTTCCTGACAATTACTGTATTTCATCCACTTGCTCCTTCATGTCCTCTTGTACTTTCTTGCTTTGGGCCTCTGGATCACAGGAGCAACATAAATAAGTGAAAGATTTGTAGAGGAAAATTATGGTCACACTAGATTATATAATTAACACTTTGTTAGAAGCAAGCTCATTTATGAGGTAAAAATACCCAATTAATCTAGTATGACTGAGCGGTCCTAGCCTTCTCAAAGATTGTGGTTTTTTAAAATCATAATTGGGAGTACCCTGGGCAAAGGCAACCTTGTTTTGCTGGCTAATCTTTCTCACACTAGGTCAAGTGAAGGAACTATGGAATGAATTTACCAAAACGTGGCTTCATTTTGGTAATTTTAAAGTCTGACCTAAACATGAAAGAAGAAGAAATGAGCTTTCCTTGATTCCATGTGATGCAAATTAATTAGCTTGCTTTTGTTTTGTGATTGGTCCTGAGAAGTTTAGTATGGGCTTCATTTGCAAGTCTGGTTGTTCAGACATGGATCTTTGAAATAACTGGACTGCTGGAGTGTGCTTATTGGAAAGCTGTGCATTTTATCTAATTTTGATGCCATGCTGTCCTCCTGCTTTTAATAATGAGAAACAAAAATGGGTGGTTAGAAAGAGAGGAGGGGAGGGGAGAAAGGTGTGTATGGAAGAGAGGAGAAGTGGCACACAGAGAAAAATAGTCATCCAGTGCTACAAACTCCACCTATGTTTGCTTTTTGCTTTGTCTAGGACAGCATTTGGCAGACAGAGCTTAGGTACAACTATATCTTAAATACATGATTACCTCTTTATACATGTATTCAAAAAAGTTCTTTTGTCAAGCACAGCCAGGAGATCTGAATTTTTAGTGGCCACCAATGAGGGGATGAAGTTAAATTCTTTCCTTACATACAAATGTTCCTCTTTCACACCATCTTCCCTGCTGTAGCTTCAGAATAATATTTCCATTAGCAATACCAGCCAGGAATGTGGAATAGAGTAGGACATGGTGTGGTTACTATAGAAGAGGAATTTGTTGAATGGTGGAAGAATTCATTGCCTTATTATTAGAAGTTCAGGACTGCAGTAGAAATGGAGTTATCCCAGTGAATCTCCACATGATTAAACATCAAAATACATTTGACCTCAACTTGTTTGGCATGTTTAATTTCAGAGAACACTTCTTCAATATAAGGAAAAAGAAAATCAGTTTGTCTGGACTTAACATGAACTGTTCAGGCCAGAAAAGATCTGTGATGGCAGCCTCAGCATGCTGAATAATATCTACTATAGCCTGCTATAACCCTGTCATTCCACTTAGAAAAATTAAAGGCCAGGAAAATCCATCTTCTGTTCTTCTTGATAAATTCCAGTGATCTTTCTGACAAGTAAATTGCTGGAACAAACAATACAGAGTGGAACATAATGACAAAATTGTGGCATCGTAGGCCACCAGCTTTATGTACATGCCTCGTGTAGAATTATTTCCCTCAAAAGTGCATTACTGTATATGGTTTCTTGAAAGAGTTTTAAATAATTTTAAACTGTGTAAGTTAGCCTTCCTTCCTTACTTCCCTTCAGCCCTGGTCTGAACAGAAAATGTGAGATGAGATGTGATATCGGCACAAAGGAAGGAATAAAGAGAAAATGGAAAAGTAAGAGGGATAGACAATTGAAATACTTTGTAATCAAATAATATTTAACACTTATTTTTAATTGGTATGCAGAATGTATCATAGGAAAGCCAGACTAGAAAGACAGTTAAACCATGAAAGAGTGAAAAATGGTGGAAGAAGCATCAAAAGATATGCAGATGACACCATCTTACTAGCAGGAAGCATGATGGCTTGAAATGTTTAGTAAAAGAAGGAAGTGTCAAAGCAGGACTGCAGTTTAATATTAAGAAGATAAAAATCATGACTGTAAAAGAAGTACTGTACTCAATTTTAATGTTGACAATGAATAAATTAAAACTGTGAAAGAATTTGTATACTTTGGTTCAATCATCAGTCCAAATGGAGACTGCAGCCAGGAAATAAGAAAAAGATTCAGACTTGGAAGGGCAGTAATGACAGAATTAGAAAAGATAATCAAGATCAGAGATGTGACACATTTGAAGTGTGGTGCTGGAGGAAGGCTTTGCAGGTACTCTGGACTGCCTGAAAGACAAGTAAGTGAGTCCTACATCAAATCAAACTTGAGCTATCTCTGGAAGCAAAAATGATGAAACTGAGACTGTTCTAATTTTGGTATATCATGGCATGACAAGACATTAATGCTGGGAAAGGTTGAAGGCAGCAGGACAAAGGGGAGCCAAATGTGACCTCAACACCCCTGATAAGCACAACGATGAGAACATTGAACTTGCACCAGACATCCTAGGAAGCGAAGTCAGAAAGGCCCTAAAAAGTACTGCAAACAACACAGATAGTGGAGATGATGTTATCCCAGCTGATTTTTTCAAAACCCTAAAAGATGATGAAATCAAATTATTGCATTCTATATGTCAGCAGATTTGGAAAACAAAACAATGGCCACAGGATTGGAAAAGCTCAGTATATGTTCCAATCTCAAAAAAGGGTAATGGCAAAGAATGATCAAATTATCAAACAATTGCACTCATTCCACATGCTAGCAAGTATTATGCTCAAGATAATACAGGATAGACTGCAACAACAGGTAGAGAGAGAATTACCAGAAGTGCAGGCTGGGTTCTGAAGAGGGAGGGGGACTAGAGACCATATTGCCAACATACGTTGGATCATGGAGAAAACAAAGGAATATCAGAAACAAGACTAGTTCTGTTTCATTGACTACACCAAGACCTTTGACTGTGTAGACCACAACAAAATGTGGCAAGTATTTAAAGAGATGGGAATACCAGAACACCTCATATACCTCATGAGACATATGTACATGAGTCAAGAAGTAACAGTTAGGACAGAATACAGAATGATGGAGTGGTTTTGAATAGGAAAAGGAGTAAGACAAGGCTGCATTTTATCACCCTGCTTATTCAACTTATACACAGAGCACGTAAAGTGCAATGCAGGGATGGAGAAATCACAATTTGGGATCAAAATTACTGGGAGAAATATCAGCAACTTGAGATGCACAGATGATACTACCCTAATGGCAGAAAGTGGGGAAGACCTAAAGAAGCTGCTGCTTATGTCGAAAGAAGAGAGTGCAAAAGCTGGCTTGAGACTCAACATCAAGAAAACCAAGATAATGGCAACAAGCCCTATCAGTCCCTGGAAAAAAGATGGCGAAGAAGTAGAAGCAGTGACAGATTTTACTTTCTTAGCATCAAAGATCACTGCAGATGGTGATTAAATAAATGAAATAAAAAGGTGACTGATTCTTGGGAGGCAAGCTATGAGAAACCTGGGGAACATAGTTAAAAGTAGAGTCATCACCTTGCAAACAAAAATCTGCATAGTCAAAGCAATGGTATTCCTAATGATAATGTATGGTTGTGAGAACTGGACCATTAGGAAAGTTGAGCGCAGAAGAATAGATGCCTTTGAGATGTGGTGTTGGAGGAGAGTTTTGAGAGTACCCTGGATAGTAAGGAGAACAAATAGGTCGATCTTAGAAAAAATCAACCCTAACTGCTCCTTAGAAGGTCAAATAGTAAAGATGAAGCTAAAGTACTTTGGACATAAAATGAGAAGAGAGGGCTCACTTGAGAAAGCTTTGATGCTGGGAAAGGTGGAGGGCAAAAGAAGAAGGGTGCAGCCAAAAATGAGATGTCTGGATGGTATTGTAGAAGCAGTGGGCACAGAGTTGGGTGGGTTGAGGTGGCTGGTGGAGGACAGGGGTGCCTGGAGGCTGGTGGTCCATGGGGTCGTAAAGGGTCAGAATCAACTGTGAGACTGAACAACAACAAGAGGAATCCATAGGCTTGAGTTTACAAAAGCTGAGCTGCTTTGTTGAGAGGGCATTTTGAAGAACTCACATTCGGGTATAACCTGGCCAGACTAATACTTATGGCAAAAGAGCTGTTATTTCTTATTTATTGCAAAATAGAATTAATTAAAGGTGGGAATTAAATGCCACTTGAATCCATCTTGATGGAGGGTAGCAGCTTCATCAATATTGGCCTGGGGCTGTTGAGGACTTTGTGAGCCAAAATTGCTCAGGACCAGAAAGTGTCTCACAGAACTGGATCGATGCTATAGGTGTGATGCTGCGATGTGGAAGGCAAATGGAAGACTAGTACATTATATTGTTCACCAATATTTGGAATTGGATATGGCACTTGAAGAAGAATAAATAATAGCTGCACATTAGTTGTAGTGATAGTTTCCAAATTTTGCATCTGTCTACAGTTCAAATAAGAAAGTGCTTTGGGCTAGCTGCGATCAGTTTTGCCCCAGTTGGATTACAGGTATTGTGCCTTCCCGGTGACTGTCCTAGGCAAATTCTTTCTGACAGAAATACTGTTGGGTGTTAGCAAACTTCTACTTCTGTGATTCTTAGTTTGGACAGCTAAATGAAAGTCAGAGGTGACACATGCCTGAGTTATGGATGAAATAACTCATACTTGAAAGATGTAATTATGTAAATTGGGCCACTTAGCATTTTTGGAATTATCAGTTTCATTATGAAGGGAGGTCTGGAGTGTCTGTACCAAATCCAGCAGGAATATGGGTATGTTTCAACCCTGTAATTTCAGAGGACAGGAAGCCACTTAACTTGGGACTACTCTCTGACCCGTATCTATGCCAAAAAGGTTCATTAGGTTTCAAATTGCTGATGTTTCTTTTAAGTCCTCAAGCATCCTTAGCTGGCAGAATGCAAAATATTCAGTAATGAATTACTATAACAGCAGGTGCTATAATGTGTTTTGTTCAGCACATCTGACACTTTTTCTCTTTGTAACCCTTTGAGTACTGGCCAGTATCATGATTGGCCTAGGAGCCTGAGAGTAAATTAGCTTCACTCAGATTCCCTGGAATGTTTGTGGATGGGACAAGAATGACTCAGCATTTATTTATTTATTTAGTTGCTTCCACAGAAGGCTCTTAATCACCACATTAGCTTGTTTGGTAAGCAGAGTCCTATTCAGGTGTCCTGGCCCCTTAGATAGAACTGCATCTGGAGCAGAATGGAACTTCCTTTTGCTCAGCTGCATCATTTCCTACTTGATGGATGGCAGTAGGGAAACTACTTGTGTCATCTTTCTACTCAATATAGAACAATGACTAAACTGAGTTCCGGGTCACATGGAAAACTATGAGTGTATCTATGCTAAACAACAATAGCAGCTTGAATTCACTTTCATTGTTCTCTTTTATAGAATCCTGGGATGTGTACATTACTGAGGTACTAGAGAGCTCTATTTTAGGATTTTATGACTTGTCTACAGCAAGATCACTGCAGATGGTGATTGCAGCCATGAAATAAAAGGGCGATAATTCTTGGGAGACAAGCTATGAGAAATTCGGGGAACATAGTTAAAAGTAGAGACATCACCTTGTAAACAAAAGTCCGCATAGTCAAAGCAATGATATTTCCTGCAGTAATGTATGGTTGTGAGAGCTGGACCATAAGGAAAGCTGAGTGCAGAATAATAGACACCTTTGAAATTTGGTGTTGGAGGAGAGTTTTGAGAGTTCCCTGGACAGCAAGGAGAACAAAGGGTCAATCTTAGAAGAAATAAACCCTGATTGCTCCTTGTGAGGTCAAATATTGACCATGAAGTTAAAGTACTTTGGACATCAAATAAGAAGAGAGGATTAACTTTAGAATGCCTTGATGCTGGGAAAGGTCGAGGACAAAAGAAGAAGGGGGTGACAGAGAATGAGATGGCTAGAAAGCATTGTTGATGCAATGAGCACAAAGTTGGGTGGGTTGAAGAGGATGGTGGAGGATAGGGGTGCTTGGTGTGGGATGGTCCATGGGGTCATGAAGGGCCGGAATCAAGTGTGTGACTGAACAACAACAGCAGCAGAAGAAAATTCTTAGTGCCTTTACTATTGACATATCCCAGGATTCCACAAGATGAAGCAATGAAGGTTAAAATAGCAACAAACCATTGCAATTTAGTTGAGTGGATGCATTTTACAAGAGTTGAACAGCCTGATGGTTTTAGATGTTGCAGACATTAAACCTCCAATGAATGGAAAGGAGTAGACCTGAGTGATGAGAATGAGTTACAGTTGTCAAAGCCAATGAATGACGCCCTTCTCCCATCAATACAAGACACTAATTTCATAAGGAGCACATACCTGGGTAGAGCTTATGTGATCTAGATCTGTATGAAGGACTTAGATACAACATGCTGAGATGATACTTGAGATATGAGTTGGTCTTACATTTGGGATGGTGCCTTGGAAGATATTTTGCTGGCTGAACAAAGGAAATACTGTACAGTGTCTAATTCAAGACTCAGAAATGATATATAATTGAATCTTATTAGGACATGGGAGAGTACAGCTTCCTTCTCATGGCAAGCAGGCTAGCACAGAGGGGCAGGGAATGCCATGTAGCCTCTGAAACTACTTTTTCCAATACTTTTCCACTACCCCCTATATCCCAAGCAAATGGCATGTGAAGCAGCTATCTAGTTGAGATACCCAATTCTGCCACCATGCTTATCAATGGCACAACATATTGTTGTTGAGAAGCAGCCAGGAGGTATAGCTAGGAAAGTAAAGGAAAAGTAAAGCTCAGTCTCATAAATCAAGTGACCCCATAGGCTTGCTCCTATGGGGTCCCCATATCACCAAATGCAATCCTTTCAATGCTACAGTTGGTTTTCACTCTTGCTGCCTTTAAGGACTGTGTGAAGACATATCTTTTAAATTGAATATAATACGATTTAATTTATCACAAAGATTTCAGTTGTTTGTAGAACGCAATATATGTTTTTACTGTATTTTATGGAGACTGTAAGCCCCTTTTTTCTTGTTCAGTCACACATTCAAGTACGACCTTTTGCAATCCCATGGATGATGGCGGTGACACACCAGGCTCCTCTGTTATCTGCCATCCTCCATAGTCTACCCAGATCTATGTCCACCGCATCAATGATGCCATCTAACCATCTCATCCTCGGCTGTCTCCTTCTCCTTTTGCTTTTGATCTTTCCTAGCATCAGGGCCTTCTCTAGTGAATCTTCTCTTCTCATTTGGTGGCCAAAGTACTTGAGCTTCAGCTTCAGTATTTGTCCTTCCAAGGATCAGTCAGGGTTGATTTCCTTTACGATTGGCTGATTTGATCTCTTTGTAGTCCAGGGGAATCTCAAGAGTCTTCTCTAGCATGACAGTTCAAAGGCATCTATTCTTCTGTGTTCAGCCTTACTTATGGTCCAGTTCTCACAGCCATACATTACTACTGGAAAGACCATTGCTTTAACTATGCAGACTTTTGTTGGCAGGATGATGTCTCTACTTTTTACCATGCTGCCTAGGTTTGCCATAGCTTGCCTCCCAAGAAGTAAGTCTTTTTTATTTCATAGCTGCAGTCACCATCTTCAGTGATCTTAAATCTCAAGAAGGTGAAGTCTGTCACTGCTTCCGATTCTTCCCCCTCTATTTGCCAGGGAGTGATGCAGCTGGATGCCATGAACTTGTGCTTTTTTTAAATGTTGAGTTTCAGGCCTCTTTCACCCTCATCAAAGGCTCTTTAGATCTTCTTCACTTTCTGGCATTAGGGTAATGTCATCTGCATATCTCAGGTTGTTGATATTTCTCCCAGCAATCTTAATCCCAGCCTGTGCTTCTTCCAGCCCTGCATTATGCATGATAAATTCTCCATATAAGTTAAATAAGCCAGGTGACAATATATAGCCTTGTAATACTCCTTTTCCAAACTAATCAGTCGTTCCGTATCCTGTCCTAACTGTTTCTTAGTACTACCTAGTAGTAGAAAAGTGAAGTAGAAAAGTATTGTCAGCATCGGCGTCATCATGTCTTTCAATCTGGCTGTATCTCTAACAGTCATGCATATGATGGTAGAACATGTCCTGCATGTGTGTCTGTGCTTAATTATTTTTAAAATTATTTTTATATTTGTGGAAGTATGAGTTTCCATCCTTCCTTTCATTTATATTACAACCTTTCTCACAAGAATTCAGTATATCTAATGTTTCACATAAAAACATTGTTAAAATCACTAAGATCTAAAATCACAGATATACTATACTATACTATACTATACTATACTATACTATACTATACTATACTATACTATACTATACTATACTATATACCTAGCAGTTCGAAAGCAAGAAATTGCAAGTAGATAAATAGGGACCACTTCAGTGGGAAGGTAACAGCGTTCCATGCGCTCCGGTGTCTAGTCATGCCTGCCACATGACCATGGAAACGTCTGCAGAAGCAGACAGCGCTGGCTCTTCGGCTTTGAAACAGAGATGAGCAGTGACCCCCTCGAGTCGGATACGACTGGCTTTTGAGCAAGGGAAACCTTTACCTTTACCTTTACCTAATATAATATAATATAATATAATATAATATAATATAATATAATATAATATAATATAATATAATATAATATAATATAATATAATATGACAAGGATGTAAAAACACAACATTACAAATATTCTGAATTCATACCTAAAATGTCAGGATGCAATCAGAGGACAAAGCTTGTCTCTTCTAACCCATTACTCTGTTAAGAGGATTACACTCCTCAAAGGACATCCCACAAAACCCAATTCCCTCTATTTTGAGATTCCCAAGGTAATCAAAAGTCAGATAGGGGCTGTTCATTTTAAGGTAGGCTCATTTAAAAGTTCTCTTTCATTCTAAATATAGACTTCCCGTCTCACTAATTGGAAAGAGGAAATCAACTGACCTCTGGAGAATCACTCAGATGTTTTGGCAGTTCTGAGTTATAGTCTGGTTAAGCCTTAATGACCTTTGCTATACTGTACATCTCACTTTATAGAAGATTTAATCACTGAAATAAGTAATTACAATACCTCTTCAATTTGATTTATAGTCTGTTCCTTTTTGTAATGTGCCATTATATTGGGCTCCCCAGCATCTATGTCAGGTTTAGACCTATTTGACAGATTTAGGGAGTTCCCTACAACAACCTCCAAATATACGGCCTTATCAGTATGCTACAGCACCTTCCTAAGCCAAGGATCCATCTGGCTTTTAACGCATTTCCCAAAGACTTATTACCTTCATCTATGTATCTTCTGTTGGATGCATTTATCACATTCTAGAGTTTTAGAGCTAAGATAGATCTTTAAGCCAATGGCTTTAGATGAAGGTGGCTGTTATAAAAAGAGAAGTGATCACAGGGGTGTCCTCAGCCACAGTGTGACCCAGGGTTCTTCACAGACCTGCAATTTGAAACAAATGCACATATATACCAAAATTTTGAAAACATTAACTTCTTGGACCACAGCCGCTAGAATGCTAGGCCATCTGGAGGATCCTAGGATTTATAATCTAAAAATAACTTTCCCAAGCTCTCATATTTATCAGCAAATTGAGTAAAAGGCAACTGGTCAATTTCCCCCCTCACATCCCTCCCCACATGGTTCACCTAAGCTGTTTTCTTCATTTGCTTTTAACAGTATCATGTGTAGAACTATCTGCTTATTCATTACGTGATTGACCATGAATAAGATATTTGTCTCCAAGGATCTAAACTGCATCAAATATGGGAAGGAAGGTTGACATCACACCTCCCATACATTCTAAGAATTATTATTTTTCTGAGCTTGCTCTTGCAAAGAAAACATGAGCATTGATGAAATGTCCTGGCTCTTGTTCATATCTTTTGCAGCCATACTATCAGTATACAGGCATTGCCAGCTGTCTGTTTGGTAAGTAACAGTGGGGCAACTATGCTTTTTCTATGTCCAGAGCTATTGCAAACAAAGAAGAAAATACTGAAAAAAAATATGTGAAACTCTGTGACATGAAGTATTTTAACAATTATGAAAACCCAACAGCTTTTCATGAACTCCAACCCATTACTGAGATTATGACAGATGGAGAACATTAATGAAATTTCCACCTCCCATTACTATGTTGTCATTAGTGGTTTCTTTCATCAGCTTTCAGCCACCTGTGTGACATAATAGGGTAGCCAAGCAGCTGAAGTTTCTTCAAACTGGACACCCCTCTCCTTCCATTCTAGCCTATTTTTTGAGGGCTTTGTGTGTTCTTAAGGCTCTCATTATGGCATAATGAATGCATGTTGGGTGGAAGAGCAGCATTGTAGTAGGAGGCCCCAACAGTGGCCTACACACATGTTCATTATAATGTGTGTGTGTGTCTGTGTGAAGAGAGACACCATTCATGCAGCGATGCATACAAAGAATTGCCTCTGAATGACAAGGAAAAGCTTTACAGATGCTGTTGTTGTCAAATCAGAATTCTTATTGTAAAATTATCTGTATGAACATTCTGTTCCAAATTTCTATGTAGTATGGGGCAGTACTACTCTCTCCAGCTTTCTCACATACATGTGGAAACAATGACCAATTAGACATATGTGGACCAAGAAACAGGGAAAACTTTTGATTTAAATCAGGAGTTCTCAACCTGTTTAAGTTATGGGCTGGGTCATGCTTCCTCAGACAGCTTTGGTGGCTGGATGACCATTTTGCCCTTCCTCCACCACATGACACTTCCTGGTGTGGTGGAAGTGGTGGGAGACCACATGAAATGGTGCTGCAGGTTGAGAATCTATGATTTAAATGAAAGGGAGCTTCAGAGGAAACAGTAACAGACAACACACAAACACTTCCAGGTACTACAGGTACCTCAACAAAAACCCATGTTCAAAAGATATCTATGGCTGCTCACAGACATTTAAATAACCAGCAAGGCAATATCCTCTCTGCTCCAGGCAAAAAGCCATCATTAACACCACCAGAAATACTATGTGAAAGCAGGAAGCAGTTCCTGTGCTTTCTAAAATCTTCCATTATTAGCAAATCAATAACCTTTGCAAACCATTACTAGGGAGACAGGGAGGGCAGGGGAGAGATTCTGTAATCACCTTGCTATTAATAAATCAACTGGATATTTTCTATTTCTGAAAAAGGCATCCTTTAATCCTCATTTTTTTTTACACAGAAACTCTGGGTATAATATAAGAGATACTGTATCTGACAAAAAGTTGAGGCTAAAGTGGTGTGATAGATAAAATGAGTTCAGAAGATTTTGATGCTATCATCAGCATAGAATTATACGCAAGAGTTAAGTGTAAGTCATTTTGGATCAGACAGAAAATCTCCTTCTTGAAATATAATATGTTATAGTGGCATTTCCGATATTTTTGACATATTTTGAAAGTTCTGATAGGAAATTTTTATCGGCCACAAGGATAGGAGGTCCTGTCCTGAGGACTGAATCCATTCTTGCCAGTACTGAGGAAGACCCACACTTAACATCCTGTGTTTAGGTTTATCCCCAGCATAAAGTAAGGTTGTGTTATGTACCTGCACCCACACAAACACCAGTCAAAGTTCTCCTTCACAGTACCACCTAGATTAGTTTCACTGCCATGTTCATCCCTGTCCTATAATATAGCTGTCATGCTGTAACACAGCATCATTCAGGGAGGTGTCTAAAACAATAATTTCTCTCCAATAAGCATTATATAGTACAGTCAAACCTCGCATAAAGAGCGCCTCGCTTAAAGAGTAACTCGCTTTAGAGCAGAATTTTCTCTGAATGTTCGCTTCGCTTAACAAATAAAACCAACCAAAAACTCGCTTAACAAATAAATCAGGGTTCGCAATTTCCCCCACAATTGGTCATTTACAATGGTGTTTCACTTAAAGAGCAAACTCGCTTAAAGAGCAATCCTGTGGAACGCATTATGCTCTTTAAGCGAGGTACCACTGTACTGATGTATACATAGCCATAGCATTTGCGTTGGGATCTAGCCCAGACCTGTGTGACAGCTCTAGGGACTGTGTGGATACCAAGCGATTGTTGACTTTAGTCCCAAAAGCTTCTGTTTCAAATACAGAGTGGGTCAATCATGTTCAGCCTTTGAAGGTTTCCACAGCTACTTCAATATCTTTGAATTTCCCACCAGCACTACCAAGAGAGATTCCTCTGCTCCTAAATGTACTGAGCCCATGATGTTTCATTTCATTGCTATGGTGGAAGAGAACTTCTTCTGATAGACAGAAAAAAGAGAAGATGCTTGGAGGCTACCAGTGAGACAGAATGAGAACATTGTAGTTTGATGGAAAAGTTACAGTTTAAATGAGGGATTATTTTTAGGACTCTAGAGATTTTGTTTTTCTTTAAGGCGATTTGTCAAAAGACAGAGCCAATTAGCAAACAGATAAATAACACATTACAGCATTAAGTGCTTCCTGTACTTTCTACTTTGGAGACTGGGAGACTTTCATTTCATACATCATTTATGTTGTCAAGACCCTCATAGCTTTATCAGACAACAATGAAAAGGGTGGACTGATTTCCTCTTTGTACAGTAGAAGAGCTCAAGAGAACAGGGTTGCCATTCCAAAGAAACAGAATACATCAGAAACAAATTTCACTCCTATATTTTGAAAGAAACTAGCAGAGGCAGAAAAACTTGTGTGTGCTGTTGTTGTTTTTGCAAACCCATGGCATTGTTAGGTGCAGGATTTTGGGATCTGTAGTTTTTCATGCTCAAGAGTAAGTGTTGATGCAAAGATAATAGCTAGCTTCCATGTTGATGAGCATAATTTGTGGTGATTTCTTAATTCATCAATTAATTGTCCATCTGCAGTTAGTTTTCATTGGCTCCTGATTTTAAAAGGCTTAACATCTGTCAGGAAAAGAGGAAGACCAAATAAGAGATGTATTGACACCATCAAGAAAGCCACAGCCTTGAGTTTATAAGAGTTAAGTAGGGCTAATGAGGACTGGATATTTTGGAGTTCTCTCTTTCACAGGATCACTGTAAACTGGATGCAGCTTGATTGCATGCAGCAACAATAAAGTCTTAAATGAGGGATTATTTCCCACCAGCACCACTGAGAGAAATTCCTCTCCTTCTAAATGTACCGAGTCCATGATGTTTCATTTCATTGCTATGGTGGGGGAGAACTGCTACTGATAGACAGAAAAAAAAGAAGACGCTTGGAGGAGTTTTACTAGAACATATCAATTAGATCCTGTCTTTCTCCAAGAACTGTAATTTGAATAGTATATCACAAACCGGTTTATTATAGAACTAAATTTATTGAATGAGATGGAACATGGAAATGTTTATCAATTCATCAATTTTTTCTACTAAGAGCAAATTTTTTTTAATAATAATTGTAAAATGACAAGGAAAGTAGGCCTTTAGTCAGCTAGTCAGCCAAACTGCTGGCATCTTTTAGTAGCACTATCTCCTTCAAAAAAGAAAGTCCCAAAGGAAACACCCTAAGCATTATTTCCTCCATAATGGCAAGAATGGCATGCTTCTTCCTGAAGTGAGGAATAGGGACTCTAATATGGTATAGAGGAAATGAAACATGTTTGTTGAAAACACTTTCCTTTTCGTCTTTCTGCTTGACAAGGATGATTTCGAGGAGGCTGTCACTAGTACAAATGAAAACTAAAGATGTCCTTCAGGTTCAGAAATTACTTGGAATCTGCCACAAGGCAAGGGTGTTTGTCAAATTTTGAAGCAAAGCAAGGAAGCCTGAAGTGGCACTTCAGTTGATTTGGGCCTCTCAAAAGTGTTGGGCATTATTTTCCTGGATGCTTCAGTTTAAAACACTGAAAAGTTTTTAAAAGCACTTGGTACATATGAATGAAACTGCAGGTGAAACTGTAACAGAACCAGGAAGCTCAAAACAAAAGGGGATTGATGGATCAAGAGTCAATGGAAAACTCAAGCTTTCCTGGAAACCTCAGTCTTGGGACCTCTAGGGAGGGCTCAGGTCAGTCAAGTTAATTCTCTTGCACTATAATCAACAAACATTCCGATCTACTCACTGGAATGGCAAAGCTAATAATCAGGGATTTTCTTTTGCCTTTCAACAAACATTTTTTGTTAGGTAAACTTGAACAAATTGCATGGCTCCCAGTAGAAGAAAGGAAAGGTGGGGGGAGAGGTTGGGAAGAAATGTGTGGGAATTTTGCCTGCACACTGGAGGTTGAGCAGTAATTGATAGCCCTGCTTTTCATCCCCCATTTCTGTCTCTGACCTTTATGTTTCTCCATTTGTGTGGTTTTTCATGATTTGGACCCATACAAATACTTTTGTGTATTTTTGTGGAAACTAAATGAAAAGGCTACAAACTGGCTTAAAGTGGATCAGTTGCTATTAGTAAGACAAATAATTTAGTTCAAACTGAATTGGATGGCATTTACACGCCTCACTGGAAACTAATACATTTACAAAAAGGCACTGGAGCTTGATGAAGGCTCATTGCGAAGATTGAGATATTGTTGACTGGTGATATTATTATCTACCTCCTTTCAGCTCTAGTTAGCAAGTTTAGTGGTCACAAATATTGGGAGCTGTAATCCAGCAGAGGGATGGTGGGGGTAAATTTCCTTTACTTACTCCAGGAAGATGAAGACAGAATATGAGTACTTCCCAAGGATGGTAGATAGTGCAAATGCTGCTCTTCATGGTGATCCTATGTGAGAATATGCCCCACTCTCTCCAGTCTAGAAATTAGGGCCATGTTAATACCAAATACTGTATTCTGGTCCCTATGTGCTGGGGCTTCTAGAGACAGAGAAGATTAGATTACTTTCCTTTCTTGGATCTTTCAAGATCAACAGCATGATCTGTTCTGATTCTAATCCCACACATCCAGAGAGCATTAGGTAGAAGAAGAAGGCTGCCTGCTCAGACATGGAATCTAGCAGAAAACCAGAGCTTCATTTTTATATATGCAACGTAAGATTCATTGGTATAACCAAATAATTATTGGAGCAAAGGTCAGAGCACTTGTAACATTTGAATTATAAGAAGCTTTCTTCTCTATACTGAAAAAAAAATTAGTATTCAGAAAGGATGTTCAGAATTTCTTTGGAAAGAGATGAAATGAATGTCTATCTTCAGTTTTAAAATGCCTGAGAAATAAAGTAAACATTCCTTGACTTTTCATTTCTCTGTCAAGATGGGTGTAAAGATGCTTTCCATGAGGGATCTCAATGGCTTCTACTATCTTGGGTGTTCCATATATTGTTTGCACATGTCACTACTTCCCCCTCCCCTTTAGAAAGATTGTAATCAGTGGTGGGATGTCAAAAATTTTACTACCCCACCGTGATGTCATCACAGTGTGGGTGGAGCTAACATCATGCCATCATGATGTGGGTGGGGCCAAAGAAAAAATTTAAAATAAAATAAAATAAAAATAAGCACGCACGCACACACACACACCCCTCAACCCACCCACCCACCCACAGTACCACTATACCACTATACATCAATATAAGTAAAGGTATTAAATACACATTAAAATACACACAGACACACCACATCCAAAGGTGAGTCACTTACGCTGGGGAGCAGGCTATAGGGAGCTTCAGGCTAGCAGCTTCTCTTCCTCCTCCCCGCTTGGGAGGACAGCAAGGAGGCCGTGCATATACGCCAAGCACTGTAGGTGTGCATGCACACCAAGTGCTTGGCACGCATGCACAGTGGGGGCACCAGTGAACCCCGAAGGTGGTTCCCCCCAAAAGCTGCTACTGGTTCTCCAGGATACTGGGAAAAGTTACTACCGGTTCTGGCGAACTGGTGAGAACCTGTCACATCCCATCACTGATTGTAATGTTCATTTTACTTTACAAATGATTCTGTACTTTCATTTCTAATGCACAATTTTGAAGAACAAAATATAAAAGAGACTGATACTAACACCTCAGCTCTCAAAAGTATGTTGCAGTTCTTTCCCCTAGTATTTTCACAGGTAGCAATTGAGCATCTTCTATTACCTTAATTAAAGAAGAGGGTTTCTATGAGTTTCTATGAACATTTTATAAACTTGACTTATACCAATTTTGGATTCTTCATGACACAGCATAATCATTTCTGCTTTTATTCAGAATACATAATGAAAACTGTTGTCTTATTGTGTCAGATTTCTGAGATTCTTTTGGCATGTCTTAATGGATGCAAGGACTGAATGCTTCAACATTCCTCACAGCAGTAAGATCAAGACAGCAATCAACTGTTGAATTCAACTGAGTTTGTAACTTTGGTAATAGAAAATATAAAGAGGCTGGAATGTTAAGTTTTAAAAATAATCCGTTAGTGTTAAATGGTAGAAAGGGATAGCTAATTTTCTGATGTTGATGTTTGAATCTGAAATAGTTTAATATCTTAAATTAACATTATTAATTATAGAGTTGGCTTTAAAATCAATCGGGGGATTAACAAAGAATGGCATGTGGAATAAAACTAGTGTTCACTAATATTAGAATTAGGGTTTTTAAAGTAACTTCAAATGAGTAAATGCAAATAATCTTCTTTTGTTCTTATTTCTATTTCACAGTAAATGAATGTATATTTCTAATATATAGTCCTAATAATAATCTCATTCTCTTTTGGTTTTCTTTCTTTCTCAATAATAATTAGTTATTAATCCATATAGATGTTGGACATGTAAACCCTTTAGCACATCATTGGCTCATAGTTCTTGAGTATTTTTTTTTAGTTCTTGAGTATTAAAGTACCTTTCATCTCTCACCAGCAGTTCCTCTCTCCTGGTGTACGTGAAAGAATCTCCTGAGTATACAATTAACATGTGCATATCTACAACAAATTTCTTTGGCTCTCAAATGACAGTGTCACTTTTATCCTCCTCGGCATTCTCCCTGTTTTAGAGACCATTAGCCTTGTTCTGGTTCTATACTTTGGAAAGTTGCTTATTCTTGAGTACTATACTTCTGTTTGGTTCACAAGATATAGCCTGATAACTACATAACACAGGGAAGTGTGAACCTAGGATAGACACAAATTTATGCATGAGGCTAAAACCAGCATTAGCCTTGAACAGAACAAGTGTATCTTATCTATAACTCCCATTGATTTCACTGTGTCCATTCTAGGTAGAGCAAACATAGACTGAGATCTTTTTGTGCTGTTATGCAAAAGGCATAACTTTGGAGACGAACCACCTCAAGTTAAGACATCTCATCAGACATCGGACACAATCCTGTTGCACAACTATATTAGCTTAATTTAAGGTTGTGTGTGTGGTAGTTGAGGCAGAAATGCTGAGGCATAAGTGCTATCCAAGGATCATTTCCACCAGTGCATTGTACAGTTGGTCATGCCAGGGATGCGCAACCAACTATGCAATTGCAAAGTACAGCTACTTATTGCAAATGTAATGCCTAGCACATTTATGCCAATGTAATGTATATGTTAAGCCAGCAAGATGATATTTGTTATTATCTGGTCCATCTTGAGTTACACAAGTAAGTGTGCAACAGATACTGTCTTGACTTGAAGCAAATTACCTCCACTTGCTATGACTTTTGCATAACAGTGCAACAGGATTTCAGTCACTGGATTTATCTTATGGTAATGGGGTTTCAATGCTGTCTGTCCAGTTCAGTGATTTAGGTATCTGGCTGCAGAGCCAGAAGCTGGGAGTTCAATTCCCCTCCCAGGAAAAGAGCCAGTCTGTGATTTCATAGGCAAACTGCTCAGTTTTCCAGGATTGTAAACCACTTCTGTGTATTCTCAACTTGGAAAGTCCTGGAAAGGATTGCCGTAAGTCAGATTCGACCTGACAGCATCCAATTATTATTAATAAATTAGTATAGTTTCGATCAATATGTGCTCTGGGTTTTCCCCTCACCATTTTCTTGGCCCATATTGCTGCTCTTGTAATTAGCATGGATTTCGCCTGCTCCTCTTTCTTAACGCACAGTGCATAGGAGGCATTGATGGAAGAAATGTTAATATTTCTTCAAGTTTGAAAATAAAATTTAAAACATAGACAAATATGAACAAATTCATTGGTCTTTCTCGTCTTCACATTTAACAGCAGTTCCTTTAACTCTGTAGTGAAGGGGAACTTAGCCTATTATGCCATGTTCTCTGTGGCACAAAACAAAATTTCTGGGCAATGTATTTTAAACATTGGAAGACACTAGGTGCAATTAATAAAATTAAAGAACTGCTTCTTGCAGATGGATATGCAGGGAAATAATGGAACAGCAACACTACACTGAGCTGTCATGCATCAGATCCTACATCTGTTATGGAAATCAGCAGCCATGGGGGCCTTTTGTTTCGGCTCAAACTCTCCCAATAGGGATTTGGCTGAAGTAGTTTTTCTTGTTATTAAACATGATTTCTGGCTAGTTGAGAGCAGATGCTACCCACAGCATTTGGTACTAGGAATAACCAACCTCCAGCATGCAGCAGCCTTTTAGATGCTCAGTATGGTCTGAAAAGGCTTATTTTGGTTAAAAGATCATTATGTGGGCCATTCAGTTGCTGTTTTGCACATGAATGCAGCTGACATTTGGATAGCCCGGTGGCTTTCCTCCTCTAGCCAGAGCAAGGGTGACCATGGCCATGATCGTTCATCTCACAACAAAGGATAAATTACTCTTTGGAAAATATCTAGGAAGTAAGTGTGGCACGGACTTTTAAATAGGTTCAAGTGTGCACATGTCAGAGAGAGAAGGCATATTATTAAGAGGAATGCTGTGTGGGTGAGAATGGTTTTAAAAACCTGATATTGAACTTGGTAAGCTGTCTTAACCCTATTGGATGTCAATGGCATGGGTTATTCCTGCTGTGGGTTTGGCTGCAGGATGGAGCCCTCTGACCCCACCTACCCCCATCTCCTGCTGCCACTTATTTAGAAAGGGGAAGTCTTCTCCCTTTTAGAGAACACACAGACACACACACAAATACAATTTAAAGATCTTGGCAACTAAATTGAGGGGAATTTGTTTCAGTTACCATTTAGTGAGGTAGAATATAGTTCTCCTTTAATGTTCTTTTCACACGTTTCAGCACTTTGTGACAAAAATGTTTTCCCACATTAAAAATGTACACATATATATGTATATAAAGATAAAGTGCACACATACATTTATCTGTGAGTGGAAAATGTACAAAACTCACTATGTAAGAAAAATATTTACAAAAATATGTATGTAAATGTGTTTCACAATGCACAGATATGTCTCCTCATCAAATCTCTTGTTAGAAACGTACCTACATAAATATTTGCTTTTGGATTACTAGCATCTGTAATATCTAGTCTGCATTATGTGTAAAGACAGATGAGGCATGGCTCATGATAATTCTCCTACATTTATTTCCATATGCCCTCCAGTATGTGTAATGGATAGAGTTTTAGACTAGAGCTCAAGAAAGTAAGGTTCAAATCCAGGCTGGATATGGAAAATTACTAGGGACAGAGGCAGACTGGTAAACAACTCCTAGAACACCTCATGCTTCAAAAGCCTTGTTGAGGTCACCATAATTCAGAAGTGACTTGACAGCACAACAGAAGCAAATCTATGCTATTAAGTAAGTCTCTGGGTGATTATTGTCCACATCAGCCCAGAATCTCATATGTTATTTAGAGTGACTGGCTGAGGGACTAAGGAAGTTGTAGATCAGAAAAGGAACATTTCCAGGTGAAGTGCTCTGGTAGTGTCTGCATACAGAAATGTGTTTGTAGATGTGCATGTCTCAGCAATACCAAGTAAGACTTCAAATCATATTTTCCTGTTTGTAAGATTTATGGCTAGATCATACAATTCTACTGAAGTCAGAAAAAAAATCAGAAATATGATGATATACTGTCAACATAAGGAAAATCAGGCAGGTCGTATTTATAGCCTGCAGAGACTGATGGTGAGGCACTTATAATCCAACTATGTAGGGGCTTTGCCAGCTATTTTCTGTTTTACCATATAACTTAAAAGCATATGGGTTCAAGTTGACAGATTTTGCACCATATTTTCTTTCTACTGCTTTCACTGAGAGAGATTTCAGCACATGTTTAGAAATCCTATGTCAAGAAATGTAATATTATTACATTATTCCTTTCTACCAATAAAGGGGGTCAAAGAAGCTTAATAAATATCTCCAAAACAAATAGAGTTAAAAAAGATATTTTTATCATGTCAGAAGCACACAAAGGTGCTTTTTGAGTTGAAAGGATTTTTGCTGGTGGAACTCCATTCAGGGGACATCAGAATAAGGATCCTTTCATGTCCCCAAGATCTTTTCCCACCACAGTGGTACCTATTTATCTACCGTACTTGCTTTTAAGCTGCTAGGTTGGCAGGAGCTGGGACAGAGACAGGTGCTCATTCTATCATGCAGTACTCGGGTATTGAACTGCTGACTTGCCAGCCTTCCAGCTAACAAGGCAAGCTTCTTAACCACTGAGCCACCGCAGTCCCTAAAAAACCAACAACCCCTGATTACTATATTAAAAAGCAGTTAAATAAGTTACATGTTAAAACAAACATCAACTACTTTCTTACTTTGAATGAGTTCAAATAAGGAATACTTTACTACATATTTTGAAGGATTTAAAATCACTTCTTCTTCCATGTCTAAGACAGATGTGAAAACTGCAACAGTGAGTTCATTCTGCAATTCCTTTTGCCTGACCTAATGTGAGAAAGATTATTGAGCAACACAAGTTTGCCATTACCCGAGTATATCCAATTGTGAGGTTCTTTCTGTGTACCCCAGTTCAAATCACGAGGGTTGGATGAACTGAATCCAAGGATACTGAAGGAAATGGCTGAAGAGATCTCAGAAGTACTGTCTGTCATTTTCTTGAAATCATGGAGGATGAGTTAAGTGCCAGATGATTAGAGGCGGGCTAACATTGTATAGACTCCAAAATCTGTGACGTACTAACCCCCTGTTTTTGGCACTAGTTAGGTCTCATCTATAGTACTGTGTCCAGCTCTGGACATCACACTTTAAGAAAGATGCTAACAAAAGCAATAAAAGGAGCCTTGGAGGAAGTAATCAGTGAGGTGGAAATAAAGAAGGGAGGAGACAGATGATGATTAGCAGGATGCAGAGGAGGAGGAGCTGACTGAAGACTACCATGGTGTGGAAGACAAGCCAGAGGAGGATCTCTTGCTGTCCCCAGGTGGATCTATGTGTACAAGGAAGACCTTTGATTCAGAGTGTGGGTCCAGCTGCAAGGTATCAACTGTCAAGGAAGTGGAGAAATAAATGAATGTGTCCAAACAAGGTGTCCAACACTTCATATTAGGGAGAGAACTGAGAACTCAACCTGCTGGCAAGAGAGTTGCAAGTACTCATTCAATTGCCATTTTCCCTCATTGCAGCTAGGGTGTTACTCTGGTGTAAGAGAATGGATTTGGGAGATTCTGGGGACTGGCATGATGAATTAGGCCTCCAAGACCATTTGTACCAGGAGGGACAGTGAAGGGAACTGGCCCTACTACCTAATTTGTTCCATGTTCTCTGATGGCCCTCTTTGCAATAATGTTTGTTGAAGAGCACACAAGTCTTGGAACTGGTATCAGGGGAAGATGGAGGACAGCAGGCAGGCTCACCTTAGGTCAGAGACAGCACCAGTGATGGGATGTCAAAAATTTTACTATCCCACCGTGATGTCATCACAGTGGGGGCAGAGCTAACATCATGATGTCATGGGCAGAGCCAACATCATGACATCATGATGTTGTGGGCGGGACCAATATATATATAAACACACACACACACCTCAACCCACCCAACCAACCAAGCAACCACAAAACAAACTTGTAAATAAATAAAATAAATAAAGAAATAAAATAAAAATTAAATAAAAAATACACCTACCCACCCAAACACCCACCCCAAGCACAAATAAATCCACCAACCCACCCACCCCAAACACAAACCCCTCACTTACTCCCTTGGAAGCAGTGGCACAGCGGCAAACCACTGCGGCGGCATGGCGGCATGGCGGCAAACTGCTGTGACGGCAAACCGCTGCAGCAGCAAACCGCTGCAACAGCATGGCGTCCTGGTGGGGCCAGGCGCAGAAAGGCTGCCGCCACCGCCGCTTCTTCAAGGGCTGCTTCTTCAGAGGCTGCCGGGAACTGCACATGCATCAAAATTTCATTTGATACATGCACAGTAAAAAATAGAACTATGCATGCGTCAAATGGAGGTTTGACGCATGCACAGTTCCCGGGAGCCATTTTGGCTCCAAATTAAATAAAAAATTTCCTGGTTCGGACGCCTAAAAAAAAATTCCCAGGTGGTTGCTACTGGTTCAGTGAACCACCCAGGAATCTTGCTACTGGTTTGGGCGAACCAGTGTGAACCAGGACCATCCTATCACTGGATAGCACTTTGAATTGTTCCTGGAAACAGAGAAGTGGCCAGTGAAGCTGTCAGTGAAGCAAGGAATTTCATTTTGCCTGGATCAAGCCTGTTATTACTTATGCAGGCTTTCTTGATCGATGGCACTTCACAAAGCAGCACAAGAAACCTAAGAGATAAATTCTTGGTTCAAGGAACCTACAATCAAAATTTTCATCACTGATGGGAAGTCAAGTAGAGAGAGACAGAAGGAAAGAAGAGTAGATGGAAATATTTACGTACTACTGATGTCAGAAAGTTATTAAAATGCCTAGCCCTAGCACCACAATACATGAGGAGACACAGATAAAAATATCTCATTCAGCATAAACAGTGTGTGTAAAACATGTGACTGCATACACATACATGAACACCAGAAACAGATGTTTCCATAATTTGAGGCATTATATGTTTTGAAGGATGATTATGCAGCATTTAGGCCCTGAGGCCCACTTAATTTTCAAACTACAGTCATTCTGCTCTTCATATGAGATGCTTCTCAACTTCTCCTCTCCAAAATCATTCCACCCTGCCCAGTCAATGAATTTTAATTGCATCCTGATATGCTTCAGTATCTTCTTATTGGAAATATTTTGAGCTGACTACGGCCACTGTTCTGTGATATTCTCAGCAATCCATTCCAGGAAAAGCTGAAACCAAAGAGCTGCTACAGTCATCATGGGACTATGCAATATAAAGCCAAATATCCAGAGGTGAAAATACTAATGCATTCACTCCCTGCTGCTCCATCTATCCTTTGAACTCTTCAGTAGGAAAGAATTATTCTGACTTTTTTTGTTACATTTGTGAGAACCTACCAATTTTCCAATTTGCTTTCATTTTTACTTCATTCATTTTGACTTGTAACTAATTACTGGAAGACAGACAAGGGGTTTTCACTCTTTTACCCAGACACTTGTCTGCATTCCACTGGGTTTTCTAATAGCTCTGTTCCATCTCTGACATTAAAAGTAAATGTTAAATTCTAAATCAGGAGAATTCAGGTTATAGACAGGCAAAGTGGATCCTTGTGGATCAGAACTGATTAAATGGCCCATTCCTTCTTTTCAGAATATCTTGGACCCACTATCTTTCTGGACAAGAATGGATAATATGAGCACAGATTTTTCAGTAAAATAAAGTACCCACCATTCATGGGGACAACATGATACCTAAGCTGGCATTATAGACAGGGTTGTTGATTTGTTTTTGTTTTTATCAATAGAAGGAAAACATTGGCCAAAATTTTATTTATTACTCACTCTGGCATAATATCATTGCATAACTTTCAGTGGCAAACAACAGCAAGGTAAGCAGGATGAGTGAGCATTTCGTGTTGTGTACCAAGTCATATAACTGGTGTGCAATAGGAAATACCTGTGCTAACTTTTTGCCTTACAGCAGTTTGCTGCTGAAAGATTCACCAATGGAATTATACCAGCATATGTAATGAGTAGGATATGAGCCATTTTTAAAATTAACGGAGTAGGAAATTATTTACAAGGGATAAGCAAACTATGGGTCTATAATTGCTTGGTACAGCTCCTTTATCTTCATAATTCATAACTAGGAAGGCTCAACTACTTGTCACCCATTCATCCATAGCATCTATTTGCAGTACAATATTATGTTATTTTGCTAATATAGGGTGTAGTGTAGATGAATTTCATCTTTACTAGGATCTGTCCAATTTTTGATTTTCTGAATTTGTGTTGTTTTTTATCATCTCCATGATGATTAGCAACTCCTGCATGTCCATTGCATTTATATGCCTCTGAACGTTGCCAATCGAAGCTGCATCTGCATAGTGTCTCATTGGGTTATTATTACTAAGGATCAGTGGTGGGCATAAGTGGTGGTTCACCAGAACTGGTAGCAGAAATTCTGGCTGGCCCTGCCCATTCAAGTTTTGAAATAAAGTACCGGTAGTCCTATTTCAGTTGCAACACAGGGCTTTCCCCCTGGCCACGCCCACCATACCAAGCCCACAGTGTAGTAGTAAAAATTTCTGGAGCCCACCACTGCTAAGGATGGAAGGCAAAGTGGCCTTAAATGTCCTGGAAAGATTATAGTTGGAGTGGCAAAGTGAAGCACAGTGTTGGATTTCAATTCCTAGAAGCCTAAGTCAATTCCCTAAACCACTGATCAGCCAATGTACTGACTTAGGCTTCTGGGAACTGAAGTCCACCAGTGTTCCACAGAACATAGTTTTGGAAATGCTGGCTATGGCACTAGTACATTTATCATTCTCAGCAAGCCTTCTTCCTAGATGTACTGCATTAGTGAACTGCATGCTGTTGTACATTTTGATTCAGACCATTAAGTCTATGTAAAACAAAGGAATGCTACTCCTTTGCAAAATAAAAACTTTCTGACTAAACTCTTTGCTGCAAAGTAAAACTTTCAAAACTTTTTTTAAAAATGCAAGCTCCAGGGATAAATTCAGAACCTGCTGTTAATTTTTAGTCACTCGGCCCATGACCCACTTGTTATTAATTTTGATTCCAACTATAAAGTCTGTGGGATGCTCCGTTAGGAGATCCTTGTGTTAGCTAAAATAGCAGTGCTTTTCCCTGTGAGCAATTAAGCCCACCTTATTGTCTAATCCATGCAGCAATAAATGAAGCAGAAGCTGCGCTTAAAATAAAGTAAAAGTAATAAACCAAGCATAGCCCATCATCTGGAAAGAGATGTTAACAGCTTGAAGTTTAGAAAGGGCTGCGTTAGGAGACAGGAAGCAATGAGCCTTTATTTCTTTAGCAGGCAATGGAACAGTTGGAGATAGCCAATGAAATGGAGAGATGCAGCCTTCCTTTAATTCTAATTGGGCATCCAGAAGATTATTCTAGCACTTGCGACATTTTATTCAGGCTACGTATCCCCTTCTAGCTGAACTAATTTAAAAGATTTGAAAGAATGTGGCTTTTCTTGTTGTGTCACCACATTTAAGTAGTATTCTTTCTTGGGAAGTCTGCCTGGCCCCATCACTGAGTATTTTTCAGGCACCTACCTAACACTTCGATTCTTAACAGCCATTGGGGGTTGGCTGGTTATTGGTTTTTCCAGCCCTCCCTCCTAGTGATGGTACAACCCTATTTTATATATATACATCTGTTTTGATACACACACCCATGCACAGGGAATACCATGACTTAGCATGGTTACCTGAAACTGCTGATTGCAGGGAACCCTATATTTTACATTACAGACAGTGGACTCTAGTGGCCAGCTGTGGTATGTGCCATAGAAATACATATGTACATTGTGTACTTCAGGAGTTTTATTGAATATTTTTAATCCCGTGAATACTGAACCCATGAAGTGTGACCTGCTTTTAAACGTTCTTCCTTTCCCGCCATCCATTCATCCAGTTGCTTTGTTCTCTGTTGTTGTGCTGTCTCTTGATTATCATTTTAATTTGTTTTAATTGTTTTAATTTTCTTATCCTTTGGTTCTCTCTTGCATTGTTAATTAATGTCAGGGCTTTTGATTTATTTTTGAAGAGCAAATGAGATGTGAATGTTTTGCAAATAAACTTAAAAGAAAATACAGTATTTGGAAGGATCATACAATCCCAAGAATGACAGCATTTACCTGAAGGTTTCAGTGTAGTTTACACCACAATAAAATGTAGATTGGAGAGCAGCCTCATAACAATAATGGTTTTCTGTTACATCCTAAAAGGCAGGCGTGTTACACTGCCTCTGTATCAAACACTGACTACTGGTCTTGGCCGTGGTCTTCTTCAACATCAACATCAACATCAACATGAAAAGGAACACCAGACAACCACTTTGGTAGGTTTTAGATGTGTGCCTTATTCTAAATCAAGATTGCTAGCTAACATATTGAAATTATTATTTTCCAGGAGTGACGAGTTTTCAAAATAATGGTTGTTATCTTATTGTGGAGCTCTTCCAGTGTAATGGGTATGATGTGGGAGAGGAACAGCAGTATCTTTCAGTATCTAAGGCAGTGTTTCCCAACCTTTGGTTTTTGAACTTCAATTCCCAGAAGCCTAGGTCAATTCCCCGAAGCACAGATCAGCCAATGTACTGACTTAGGCTTCTGGGAATTGAAGCCCCCCTGTGGGGTGTAGGCCTCATGTTGGGAACCACTGGTGGCAGGTTGCTGCTAGTCAAAGAATTCCTTTGCTTTTTAATTTCAAGGTGTGCAGAACTCATATACAATAAGTCAAAGTCATGTACACCTCACCATTCAAAATAGAAAATCCTTATTAAATGCAATCTGCCACTACTGATAGCATAATTCCTGCTATGCCAGCAATACTCTGCAAGAGCATACTGGTCATATTGTGATACTTTGGATGAATGTTCACTTTAGGTATTGAGACTGATCGATCAACTGACAGAAAGACTACAGTTCTGTGCCAAGATAAGTTGGTGTAGTGTAGTCTCACTGAAAGAGCCAAATAAAAGGCCAGAAGAGTTTAATCATGAAATACAAATGCCACAAGCACTCACATTTGCATTTGACCAACCATTCTGTTCTGCTGCGACATTTTCCATGGGAGTGTGCTCCAGGCTGTTCTGAGACTCAGCAACTTTCCAGAACTATGTCATGTTCGGTGCACATGGTATGTATTCACAGGCATTTTGAGCGGAAAAGACAACAGTACCTCAGCATGTGAATTCAGATGTAAGTTTACTCCAAAATAAGAGCACACAGGAAATGAGCATTTTTAATAAGAAAAAAACCCTTCACAAGCATTTCAGCCACATTGTTGTTCTTGTTGTTGTTCTTGTTGTTCTTGTTGTTGCTGCTACTATGATGACACGGGAGTTCTGTTAACAGGAGTGAGTACTGTGTGACTCTTCAGATGTTGTTGTAGCACTTATACACAGTATCTGATACAACGAAATATCCAAGAAGCTTATATCAAAACACATACCAAATGCAACACAAAAACTATTGAAAACTATTTTAAAATAATATATAATTAAAACCGCCCCAACAACCAACTTGAAGACAGACTAGTCCTGGGGTAAAACAAGAGTTAAGGGAACAACATGCTCCCTATCATTAACACATTTTCCCTTTTACAGTGGGATTTCCTCAGAGGCTGATGCCTCAACAATTGGATTTGCAAATTAAAACTCATGAAAGCGAATGGGTGCTGTTGTGCAGTATGCAAATGGTGTAACTTTTAGATGTGAATTGTCTCAAGTTAAGAAATCTCAGTAGGCATTGTAAGGAAATAGTTTGTCTGGGTGGGTGGGGGGTTGCATTTACAAAGTAAAGTAGTTCTTTGAGTTCTTCAATCCACAGGTAAGGAATTTGACTTTCAAGGCAGGTGCTGGATGGTTTACTGTAAATGTAGTCACAACAGGCTGAGGACTGTGAGAATTGAACTAATTTGATGGACATTGTATGCTGTGCTGTAATTGATTGAAACCCTGGAAGAGGAGAGGGGAGTGGAAAAATGTGTTTTGATATATTAGAACATGGGAAGAAGAAAAGATAATTTTCATCATGTAAAGCTTGTAAGTAAAAGTTATCAAAATGTAGTCATTGTATTAATAGGCCAGGCAAGCAGAAGTAATGCTTTTATTGTTTTATATTAGAAAGGGATCGGCAATCATGTTACTTTGTTCTAATCTTCTGCAATTTATTGACTGTACTTTAAATAAATCTGACTGTATCCTGAAAGGATGTCTTCATTTCTTATAGTGCTACGCTGGTGGGAGGAATTCTGGTTCCTTTGTTGGCAACACTACCATTAAGTTAATTGCACACTGGATGTCCTACCTGATCTGGCTAGTTTATAAGCACAAACAGTCAGTGGGTGTGCTCTTCTCAGAGGGGTACAGGTCACAGTTATGTGATGGAGAGTAAAGGCAGGAGCCCCATACCCATTCATCCTTATAGGCATTATCTGCAGAAGCTGCTCTGACCATCTTTTGAGATACCAATGGTATGTGCCCAATGGCAGGAGCAGCACTTTGTTATAGTGTTGCACCAACTTTCAAAGCTGACGACCTGTGTGAGCTAATATTGAAGAGGATATTGGCCATATTTCAAAGGGATTTCCAAATGAGAGGGTAAATTTCCCATTTCTTTCACTCTGAATATTAAATTGCATTCTTTAGGTTGATCAAATTTAAGTCTGTTTCTGAAACTAATTTATTATTATGTCTAAATTTGTTTCCTTTCCTTTCCCATCATTTCATTGTTTCTTTAATATTTTTTGCAACATTGTTGCAAAATCACTTCACAAATATCTTTCTCTCACCAGTAGCTTTATGAAGATTAAGATGAAAGTTTTCTATAAGAACTGGTTTTCGAAAAGCTTCCTAAATCAATCAATCAAGCTTCCTAAATAATACCAGGGTTATCACCCGTAATCAACTCGCTCTATTGGAAATTTTTAAACCTCCACCCCTTTTTAAATCTATATGGAGAGTGGAGGAGAAATCTAATGATGACTTTTTCACTGACCCAAATCAAAAAAACTATTCCAAATGACATATGAAGCATCCTTTCTTGGCCTGACTTCCTCTAAGAGAACAGCACAAGATATTCAGTTTCTGGTGCAAATTGTTCTTTCCTTATTGTAATATTCTGGAGATAGTTCATTCCTGATGAAGCGTCTTGCAATTTTGATGGGATATTAATGGCAGCTGTTATTAGGTTTTCTATTATACTTCCATTAGCTTACATAGTGGCTAAATTCTCAGTGTACAGTATTTAATCAGTCTGTTCCTTCTCAGTAGCTTGGCCCATTTATCCCTAATTGCATTTCTAGGTAATACATTTATCATTTCAGGTTTGGCTCAAATCTCAAAAGGATTTGCTGTCTATTTGAAATGGAGCTGTTCCAAGACCATCGCCTCTCCTCTGCACTATGACCTTCTTCCAGCCTTACGTGAATTCCTTTTTAAGACAGCATTGGCTGGATTGTTACAACTTCAGTGCTGTTTTTCAATTTCCTCAGGCATATGTGTGAGCGCACCAAGGTACACAGTGCAATATTTCTTACTGATGACATCCCTGTTCCAAAACCATGTCAAACATAAATTGTGTGCATAGCATAGCTCACATATGTCCAAAGTGTCATCTGACAGATTAGCCCATCTAGCACCCTTTGGACCCGAATAGCAGAATTTGTGGCCTGTAGGTATTGCTGGAGTGCAGATCTTAATTGGCCCATGGCAACAGGGTCAGTAATGAGGGACTGTTAGAGTAGCAGTTTGTCTACATCTGCAGGGCCAGCCTCTTTCCTACCGTGTATGCTGCATGGACATATGCAGCTGTGTTTAAAAATGAGAATAACATCAATGCTCTGACTTATTAAAAATAGTTTCTTTTTCATATATGAGAATGAGCCATCACTGGTCAGAGGACATGGTATGTAATGAAAGTATCTGTATGTGTCGGTCGCTATTGAATTAATCTATCCAGAACACACCTCTGCTAGGGTCAGGAAATCTGAGTAGAGGTAGCCTGATTCTATTCAGTTTTGGCTGTCCATTTATGTGCAAGAATATGCATGTATGGACCCATTGTGTGTACAGTACTTCAAATGTGCTCTTTGCACAGATGGAGTTGGTGGGCAAAACAGTTTAACACAAATACCTGCCTTTCCTGAGTGGTGTATTCACCTGACCCTCTCCCTGACACAATTAGGGATAAATGGACCAAATGACTGGGAAGGGACAGACATATTAAATACAGTACACCAAGAATTTAGCCACTATGTAACCTAGTGGAAATGTAATAGACAATCTAATAATGTCTGCTATTATTTAGGGGCTATAACACAAATACAGAAGCACACATAGCATTGTGCACATAGACAAGCTGGTTACACATATACTTTGTTATTTCAAAAACATAAAACAGGCCCATTGAATCAATGGAACTGACAGAGGAGTTGGCTCACTGCAGCCTTTTGGTGCACTGTGTCTACTCTAATTGCAACTTACGACTGAATTTCAGGCAAGGGCTTGTTACAAATCAAACACCCTTGCAGCCACGATCATAAGGATACAACATACACAGTAATTCTTATGTCTTAAAAATACCACAGTCATCAAAGAGGCTCTTTCTGTGTATCCCAGTAAATCTCATTGAGCAAAATGGAAATTTGTCTCAGAAGTAAAATGTAGGGTTTTGCTACCCATGCTCAAGGCCTGTCCTTTTCAGAACTGGAGCAAATGCAAGTGTGCCCATATGTGTTAATAGAATAGTAACTGTTCTAGTTAGAGGCCTTCCACATCGCTTGTTAAAATTATCATTTGATAGGGTACTTCTACCGCTACGTGAAATTAATTATACTCTTTGCAGAGAGGATGGAAGAAAAGATTCAGTAATCCAGTATGGCCACAGACAATTAGATCTTAAGCCAGGACTGTCTCATACATCATTTCATCTTCTGAATGTATCATAAAATTCATTTGATATCCTCTTCCATTTTCCCAGCTATCCATGGACACTTAATGGCTGAAAGGAAGGCTGCATAACTAATATAAAATGGTGACTTTGGAAAGCTGAACTAGGTGATAAATGGGAGACACATGGCAATGCTTTCTAACACAACCACATGCCAGATTTCGGAAAGTTACTTTTTTAAAGCATACATTTGCATTTAAATTGTGAACCATCTAGGTACAGTAAAACCCCAACTTACATATGCCTCGAGTTACATAAAATTCGACTTACATAATGATTTTTGCACTAAAACCATGTCCCGATTTACATAAATGTCCCAATTTACATAACACAATTTCCTATGGGTTTGCTTCAAGTTACATAAAAAATCATTTTTCCTATGGGATTGCTTCAATTTACATAAATATCATTTCCCTTTGGGTTTGCTTTGAGTTAAGTAAAAAAATTCATTTTTCCTATGGGTTTGCTTTGAGTTATGGAAAATTTCATTTTTCCTGTAGGTTTGCTTCAAGTTAAGTAAAAAACTGATTTACATAAAAGCCTATGGAACAGACTTTTTATGTAAGTAGGGGATTTACTGTACTTTTTGGGGTAAAGGTAAAAGTCACCCTTGCTCAAAAGCCAGCCCTATTCAACTCTAGGGGTCAGTGCTCAACTCCATTTGCACTGTCTGCATCTACAGACATCTGGTCATGTGACAGGCATGACTAGACACTGGAGTGCATGGAACGCTATTACCTTCCCACTAAAGTGGTACCTATTTATCTAGTTGCAATTTTTTGCTTTCAAACTTTTCTCGTTACAGCATTTTAAATATAAACATTTTAAAATGTTGTTTTAACTACCTCTAATGCTTTTCAGGTTGTCAACAACAGCTGGAATAATTACCATTTGTTATATTTAAAAAGATATCTTGATGCAAGAGCATGAGGCAGAAACACAAACCAACAGTCAAACTGAGTGAAATTCTCACTTTCATCATTTAGTGAAACCATAACCATGCAGTAGCTCAAGTGGTTAAGACGCTGACTGGAAGACAGCAGGTCAGCAGTTCGATACCTGAGTATTGCATGACGGAATGAGTTCCTGTCTCTGGTCATGTCCCAGCTCCTGCTAACTTAGCAGTTTGAAATCAAGAAATTGCAAGTAGATAAACAGAAACCACTTCAGTGGGAAGGTAAACAGCATTACATGCACTCTGGTGTCTAGGCATGCCTGCCACATGACCATGGAAACGTCTGCAAATGCAGACAGCACTGGCTCTTTGGCTATAAATAGAAATGAGCACTGAACCGTAGAGTCACATATGACAGGCTTTTGAGCAAGAGTGACTTTTACCTTTACCTAGCCATGTAAAAGATACCCACAAAGTGCAGTTATAGTACCAAAGGATTCCCTTGAACTGCAAATCAATCCCACATTAATTTACATTCACAATGTGACTTGAGTCAAAATTATGATGTTGTCCCTGCTTGTTGAGGATTAGCTTGGGTCACTTTGTCATACCCCCTTTTTTTCTTTTTCGCTACTGGAAGAAGTGACTTATTACAACTGTTTGCAAAAAGTTCCATTCAAGACCTGCCTCAAATATAGCGATTACATTTGTATTTGTGCTGATAAAGTATAAATCTGGAGGGTCCAATCTCACTGCCAGGAGGCAGACATCTTTCTTTTCACAAAGGCCCTTGGCAAATGCCAGTCTTCTCAAGGCTAGGTATTTAATGGAAGTGCTTTTACAAACTGTAAAAGGTGTTTAGAAGATGCACTGTCCTTTCAAAATTATTGATTATTATTATTTTAACTGAATCATTTTAAAAACTGTTTCATCTTACTCATGTTTTAATATTTTAACTGGTTTAGTTTGCTTTGAATGTTGTAACCTGTTGACAGAAGTCCAGTACTAAGTCACAACTAGAGTAGATCCATTGAACCAATGGAAATTAAATAGATGTTGACTCATCAAATCCCCACTGATCCAATGGGCTTACTCTAGATGTGACTTACTACTGGATTTTGACCACTGTGTTTTATTTGTAATTTTTAGAAATTACATTAAATTAAAAACTCTGATAGATGATGGGACATCAGTCAATCAGTGATTACAAATGAGATTGAAAACATTAGATTCTCCTCTCAAACCCCCTATCCCACCAATACTCCATGGGCCTTTTTACTAAGTTCTCCTACCCTGTTTCTTATATCAAGAAGTACAGTACTCCTAGACAAATATTATGGGCCAATCAACAGTGGTGGATAGTGATGGGATGCCTTAAACCTACACCAGTTCAGAAAATATACCCTCTTGTTGGTATTGCTCCACCTAAGATCAGGAGAGAAGTAGCAGCAGATGCTGAGAGAATTAAGCAAGAGAATGACCCTCCACACCCTCTAAATGGATATGAGCCTCAAGTCTGCTGGGTCAGATCCAGGAAGAGCTTTATGGCAAGAACAAACATTCTAGAGGGTACACAAGAGCAAAACCAAATTAGAAGATGGAAGAAGGAGCTCATTGAGAAAGGAACAACATTAAAGGTGGATATAGCTGAAAATCTTAATCTTCCCTACATTACTTAGAGGACCTTGAATAGGCTGAGGGTTGGAGTCCCTAACTGCACGCCCAACATGCTCAAGTGGGAACTGCTGGTGGACAACACAAGGTGTGAATGTGGAGAGACACAGAGTCCGGCCCATTTGCTGATTTTCTGATTGCTGCCAGAGACATGCACCAATGAGGACTTGCATTTGGGCAAAGACAAAGCGAAGAAAGTGGCATCATTTTGGCAGTCCACAGTTTGGTCAAGAGATGTAAGAAGAAGAATGGCAGAAACAAACAATGCAGCACATTTTTATCCATGGCTGCTGTTAAGGATCTGAAATCCACAAGAATTAGAGGAAATGTACAAGGCGTTTACACCCTCCCCTGCCACTACTGTAGACCCAGCAATATCTCTCCCCACTTTCTTCTTGCATCAGGAAGAAGCAGCAGAGGCCACACCCACCATCTCTAGGTAAAGATAGTCCTAACCAATTGTGCTTTAAAGTGTTTGGAGCCCATCCTCATTAAAGCAAATATGATAGCTCTGTCCCTTGTACCAGTCATCTCTTTAACAATGGAAATATGTCTCTCTGAACAGGGAGAGGTTGCTGTCTATAGGTAGCCCTTTCCATATGAAGCCAGATCCCTGGTTGGAAGGGCAGACACCCACTGCTGGTTGTCTTTGCCTTCTTCAGTGTGTCCCAAATCTTTATTAGGTGCCTGGAAAGAAAATTCTAAACAATATCAAGGTTTCTAGTTTCTTAGAGGTATTGGCTAAATTTGGAATAAAAAGTGGTGGTGAATCACATTTCTCAGAAACAAACAACTGTTGCATTGTACAATGGGATTTGGCCAGAAGACAAAAATGTTCTTGCCAAAGACATAACAATTAATTAAGGGGGTGGATCTTGGCCTCACTGGGCTGTCAGGATCCAAGACGACACTTGTGTAGTGCTTACCAGAAAATTTGTTCTGCCATAGCTATCAAAACAACACGTTAACTTCTAGGAAAAAACATGTCAAGACTCAAAAGCAATCTGTAACCTTACCCCACCCACGAGTGTCCATCTGGTCTGGAAAGCCTTTCTTCTATTTCTGAGAGGACTCTCTGTAGCCTATGAGCCATGGCAGGAAAAAGCATCCTTTACCTCTGGAAAGAGTGAAGTACAGCTCTCTAAACGTCAAAGGTCCAAAGTTCGCAGTATCCTTCACTGTTGCTTTTTCTGGCTAGAACAGATGAAAACTGCAGTCCAACAGCATCTGGCCAGTCACAAAATAGCCCACAATGCTATACCTGCTCAGAGGAATTCTCACCTGTATTTTCTTCATGCATTTCAGAACTGAAGATTGGTGTTAGGAAATTAAGTAGAACGTGCATTTGATCTGTAATCAATTGATCTGTGTTTTTAATTCCTCCCATAGTGCCCAGTTTTGATTGAAAGCCAACTTGAAGAAGAAATTGGGCATTGTTTTTGCAAATTGGACATTTAGCTGTGTGGGCTGCATAGCCACTGATCTGTTCTCTTGCCTTGGCAACTGCTAGACCAGCTAGTGTTATCAGCAGGGCTGGACTAGGCCCTCTGCTGTCCATAGCTGCTAATCCCTATACTGTACAGTACTTCCAATACCTGATACAGAACTTCAGGTCAAACATTAGGGGAAAACCATTTTCACTGGGGTGGGCAGGATCTGAAGGCCATTTTTATCTTGCTTGGACAAATTAAAAAATCATCCAGATAACCTGCATTGAGCAGGGAGTTGGACTCGATGGCTTAAAAGGCCCCTTCCAACCCAGTGATTCTATGCTTCTCTCAGGAATCTGGCAGGTGCTGTTTGAAGCTGAACGTGGCTATCTTTCCACCACCCTGATCTATACCATGGGCAGACAATAAACTGCCCAGTGGGTTCATATGGGCCCAGTTTTGACTTCCACCAACCACACAGAAAATTAGCTGTGTGCTAGGGAAATCCAGAGGGTGCCCTTTAACACAACGTGCAAAAAAAGTGTGCACCTTATTTATCAGTTTAAAAGCCCTGGCAGAAGGCCTTGAGAGAGATGCTTGTGACAGCGAACCAGCAATTTGCCTTTAAGAGGAAACACAAAGTTACAAGGAAAGAATATACAAGTGGTACCTCACTTAAAGAGCATAATGTGTTCCACAGGATTGCTCTTTAGGCGAGTTTGCTCTTTAAGCGAAACACCATTGTAAGTGACCAATTGTGGCTTCTGGCGGGGGGGGGGATTGCAAACACCGATTTAGTTGTTAAGTGAGTTTTTGGTTGGTTTTAGTTGTTAAGTGAGGCGAATATTCAGAGAAAATTCTGCTCTTTAAGTGAGTTAGTCTCTAAGCGAGTCACTCTTTATTTGAGGTTTTACTGTACAGTACTTTGTTTTCAGGCTGAATCATCCTTTTGGAGAGTGCGTGTTTTAGCTTGAAAACAAGGCACACACTTCCCTGGACAATGGTTCTGTTATGGCAACACTTTCCCCCCCTGTGTATGTGGTGGCAGCAGTGTGTAGTTCCCGGTGGATTTTGGGGGCTGCTGCTATCGCATTCAATCTATAATCAATGTAATATTTGTGATCTTTCCAGGGCCATTTGTCTTGCTATTGTTAGATCAAGAAGTAAGGGTACATTTGGTCTGACCAAGAAAAACAGCAAAAGAACCATGGGGAGAGGGGCATAAAGAGGATGCATTCTTAATAAAATTGTCCTCCCTAGCATTTGACTATCAAGCCGAAAAACAAACGCTCTAACAATACCCTCAAGACTGAAGACTGGGATGGAAATTCTGTACATCCAAACTGAACCACTCTCCAAGTTTTTGCAAATACAAAAACTAAGCCATTTCTCACCAGGATTGCACAAGAATCCAGGAAGCAGCCAAGGTTTCTGCTTGACATTAATGTTCAGCCAAGTGCTTTTTCTTCTTCTTCTAAAAATAGGTCTCTTTTTGGAGAATTAACTCTTGCAGCCCAGCTTGCTGTGTGCGGACAATTGTTTTTAACGTTAAAGAAGGAAGTGCTACTGCCTTGGGAAATGTATACTCCATGTATGGCTGGTAACGTAAAGGTAAAGGTCGCCCTTCATCAAAAGCCAGTCCAACTCTAGGGTTCAGTGCTCATCTCTGTTTATAGCCAAAGAGCCAGCACTGTTTGCATTTGCAGATGTTTCCATTAACATGTGGCAGGCATGTCTAGGAACATTGTTTACCTTCCCACCAAAGTAATACCTCTTTATCTACTTGCAATTTCTTGCTTTCGAACTGCTAGGTTAGCAGGAGCTAGACAGAGACAGGAGCTCACTCCGTCATGCAGTACTCAGGTCTCGAACTGTTGACCTTCCAGTCTTCAAGTTCAGAGTCTTAACCACTAAGCCACTGCAGTCCCTATGGCTGGTAGTAGAGGACTAAAAATTTTCAGAAAATAGAGCTTTCTTCATTTACCAGCTGAATAAAAATATTTATGTATTTGAAGAAGTGCAAGCAAGAATGTAGCTTACCAGCTCTGTCGTAGCAATATAACTGCTATAGTACTTTTAACCAACCAACATAAATCTTTTCAAAGCAGCATAAGCTTTTCCAACAAATAAAATCAGTGGCCAGAATCCTATTATCAATGTACAGCTGCATAAGAAAAAGCCAACTAATTCATAGTGTCAAATTGTGCAAATGAACAAGGTGCTGGCTGCAATCTTGGGATATGCAACTTATGATGTGTGTGTCCAGGAACACAACCAGCACATCATTAAGGAGTGAGTTTGCTGCTACAAATTACATGTCTTCTTGTGACACAGTGGTTAAACTGCTCATGTTGTGAGTTTGATCCTGATGGGGATCAAGGTTGACTCAGCCTTCCATCCTTCTGAGGTCAATAAAATGAGTACCCAAAATGTTGGGGGCAACAATGCTAATTACCTTGTGAACAACCTATGGCAACCCTTTCCAGGGCTTTCTAGATAGAGAATACTCAGAAGCAATTTACCATTCCCTTTTTTCTGGGTCATCCTAGGGCTTATTTTGCCCAGGGTTGCTTTCCTCTGGGACTGTGTCACTTGCTAATGACAACTCAAGATGGCTTTTCTCCCAGGGAGGCACAGTAGGTAACTGCACTCCCAATCTTTGACTCCACTGAACTGTTTTTAATCAGCCTCCCCTGTGCTGCTGCCCTCCAGCTATGTGGACATATACAGTACTTCCTATCATTCCTATGGTATGATGGGCATTGTAGTCTGATGCATCTAGAGACCACCAGGCTGGGGGACCATTGTCTTCCATGTAAAGCAAGAAAATTTTTTTTTAGGGTTACATTAACAAAGACAAAATCTTGTGGCACATTAAATAATTACAAATTTAACGAATTACAATCCAGTTCTTCATATGATTCTATAGACACAGCCTCAGAGAAGTGGTTATTATTTAGTATGTTTTTATATAGGAACATTACCCTTTTGGGTTTATGCCTTTGTGGAAATAATTTATTTTCCGCTTCACATTATTTCATAGAAACATATACAAGTTTTGCTTGTTAAGCATATGCTAGGTTCTATACCTCTGTTTTAATAGATGTTGTATGTTTACTCAGATGTACATCATGTCTACTCCTTAATAAGTAGGTTTATGATTGCAGTCAAGGGAACTTAAAAGCAAAATCTTGACATTTTGGAGATAATTGACTAATGACTGAAAATGGCCACATTTGTACTCAAAGTTGGATTTGCCCCCACCCCCAAAAGTTCCCCACTGCCTAATCCAAGAGATATAGCATCTGTGATTGATGTGGCTGATGATTTAGCAAAAAAAGCATCCAATGATTAGCAAGTGAAGTAATATCTGACCAGCTGTGATTGCCTGCTAACTGTAATCTCCACATAAATTGGTTATTCCTAACTTGGCATGACACAGTTGATCTACCTGAGACTATCTGCAAACAGAGGCTGTTACTGTTGTAAGAATGCCAACTGCACTGGCATGAAATACTGGCAAAAAACTTATTATAGGCTTTTCATTTTACTGTAGCCATTTAATTAGGCATTAAATATCAGTTGCTGGACCACGTACTTGTATTTGTATCTTCTCCATGGCCACCCTAGTAATTCAAAGACATTCCATTAAGAGAGAAATATTAAAAGTACTAATTCCAGCCCTACCATAAAATGATTAAATGATTGTTAGGGATTCCAATCAATATCCATTAAATTCACTCAAATCTGTTTATTTGAAAGTGTTCTTTAGTATAGCAGCATACAAAACTACCTACAAGGTTGAGGTTTTTTTTTTTTGTCATTTCCAGTTGTACTCTTCAGCATGTAAATGATCTCTCTTGCTTTGATTGGCTCAGAACTGTCTTTAAGACTTGATATACATAAATTATTCTTTCTTAAAAGCATTGCAAGATATATTACAAAATGATGCTGACCCTTTAATGAACAGCAAGTTCAGCCTCACATTCTGTGGTAATGCTAATCTCGGTCAACCCAAAAGGTATAACTAACGTGTAGTCTTTGAAGGTCTTCAGAAATATCTTCATCAGACATATGAAAAGCAGGCAGGGAAGGATAGCGGGGTGGGAATCTTGATATGGAAATCTGCATGTTATCATCAGACATAATGAAGATATGTTTGCCAGCTCTTGAGTGGATCCCATCAAGTACAGTAGTAAATAGCACTAGGTTTCATGATAAGTTATGCACAGGCTTGCTGTGAGTGTGGAAACCAATGGCATGTATCAAATTAGCAATCAGTTCAATTGATTTTTAAAAAGTAACCAGTTAGGAGGGCCCTTTATCCACAAAGAGAATTAAGTGGTGGACCAAGATGAATGCCCCCACTCTCACCTCAGTGTACAAATCCAGACCTTTCCAACACATATTTACTTTCTTAAAACCATTCACACAATTATGAACCATGCAAATGTGATGCCTTCTGAGGAATATGTCTGAGTAAATAGACACACCTAGTTAAATCTGAACGTATGACTACCAAAAATCCTTAGGAGTAATAGACTTTCCTAACCCAAATGGCCAAATAGCTCAGTGTTTTATGGGTCCGGCTGCAGAGCAGAGGTTAGGAGTTCAATTCCCACTGTGCCTCCTGGGAGAAGAGCCAACTTGTGTAGTCTTCGGCAAACCCTGCAATCCCAGGGCACGGCCAGCAGGGAATGGTATACCAGTTTTGCATATTCTCTACTCAGAAAGCCCTGGAAAGGGTGCCGTAAGTCAGAATTGACTTGACAGTATGCAATACATACATATATAGCCAACGCCACAAGGGTGGCAAAAAGGCAAGCCAAAACCCTTCTATTAACCCAATGGTTCCTAACGTGGGTCCGACACCCCAGAGGGGACTTCATTTCCCAGAAGCCTAAGTCAGTACAGTGGCTGATCAGTGTGTTAGGGAATTGACTTAGGCTTCTGGGAATTGAAGTCCAAAAACCAAAGGTTGGAAAACACTGAAACATACCCAGAGTCAGGCTACTGGGTTCTCCAGCCAACAAAGCATCCAGTAGCACCTTTGCTCAGCAGGGCCACTGCACTCAGCCAGAAGTACTGCAGTTTAAGAAGAATGGAAAACACGGAAAAATACACAAACATTTAAACGACTAAACTTTTTTTATTTAAAAGAAGAAATAAATACTGCAGAAACAATAACCAAACATACAAAGTGACTGACAATTGTTAGAAAGTGATGGATGTTCTGTTGACAGTTAACTTATTTTTCTTTTTACAATACTTAAATACAGAAAGCACTTGCCAGCTAATTTTTTTTTAATACTGCCTCAAGCATACCAATGCATCAATCAAAAGCATATTATGGTCGCAGTCTATCTGGATTTGTGTGTATATATGCGTGTGTGGAAATAATACTTCGAAAACGAAGCCTTTGAGAGGAAAATGCTTGCATTCAACAAGCCACAGAGACACTCGCAGCGGTGATGCATCCTCCAAAGGATAACAACATCTGCAAACTATTTTCAAGACTGGCTTAGTGGATGTAACAATAGTCATCAGTCAGTGAAAAGGAATTTGACAGAATGTGGGTCAAACAAGTAATGTTTAATGTTCACTGTCTGGATATGCTTGCATTTAGACCTTGAGGATTAATGCAATATCCAGTTTCCACTCGGGGGGCCCTTAAAGGCTCCACAGTTCTCCATGCTCCTCCTCCTCCATTTCCTCCGAGTGCTCATTACTAGTAAACAGAAATGTGTAATAGGAGATGGTCAGCCATTCGTAGAGGTGCATCATAATGGATATAATTGGATATGTATTGGCTCATGTGCTAGCTTTAAAAACAAAATTAAACCCACCCAGTACAGAACTGAAGAGAGAGAAAACATATAACAGCACTTCTTCCCATACACAGTGCTGAGATTGGCCTCCTTCACGCTAGAGGAGACTATTAGGAGGGCAGCAAGACTAAAATTCCTTTCTAATTAAGGATCTTTTTATAACTAAACCTTAGCACCATTCATTTTTAGGCTTTGCTATTCAACCCATGATGTCCATATAAACATACACATTCCTTTATGAAGAAGACGCTGTCACAATAATTTAGCTTTCAGGCCACTATTAAAGTTTCCAGTACAATCACAATGGTAAAGAGGGAGAGTCTGTACTTGAGAATTATTTTGAAATTGGTATTTTGAAACCCCTTCCCATTCTCTTCCCCCCTTCAAATCAGAAGCTTCTAATTTAAGCCTCTTTTGAACTGACTCAGTTGATTTCTTACATCTCTAGCATCTCATGGAAGTTATATTATCACTAAGACACTTATCACAATTTCCCCTACTCTGGGTGATCTATCTTTCCTGTTTAAAATAAATGAAAAGCAAAGCAATCATACTTATATACCACCCCATAGCACTTAGTGCACTCTCTGGGCAGTTCACAAGTTAATTAGCATTTTGCTCCAAACATGCTGGGTACTCATTTTACCGACCTCAGAAGGATGGAAGGCTGAGTCAACCTTGAGCCCTGGTCAGGATTGATCTCACAGCCTTTTTGGTTGCAGGACAGGAGTTTAACCACTGCAACACCAGGGTTCCAGGATTAATGAAAAGCAAAAGCAATTTCATTTTTTGGAGGTGGATGTGTGCGGAAATCAAACTGTATTACAAGGTCGTGCTTTGCGATGAAGAGAGTAGGAATATCTTGAATTTATCTTTTTAAAAGCAACATTTTATCCTGTAATCAAAATTGAAACCGGTATTCAAAAATAGATCTAAAAATAGGTATCATTCAGGACATCATTTTCTCAGGTGCTACTAATCCTGCAACTTCTTTTGCACATTCAGAGAGCTTTCTTTGTATTTGGTATTCATCCAAGTTATATTGACATCCCTTCAGAATCCATCACTTCCCACTGCTTCCTCTATATACCGACTTTCCCAGTAGAGTTTCTTGCCTACCGAGGATGAACCACGGCCTTGAAGCACTGGCATGGCCACACTATAGACCATTTCCACTGGGTGCATCTTGTTGAGTCTTCACCTATCCCACCCCAACACATTGTCCTTGCTATCTCCGTTGAGGTGACAGAATCCTTCACATCACTGTGCAACTCTTCGCTTTGTCCTTTCGTAGGTCTGTGGTGACTGTAGAGAGTTCTGGCCTGCCGGGCATGTGAGAAATTCGCTTTGTTGCCCTCTGGGATTTGTTTCGCTTCACATTTTTATTGGTCTTGTTTACACAGGCCAGAGTAGCCACATGAAAAATGTCTCTTACGCTGTTTTCTGACTGCAAGGCTGAACATTCTATATAAGTGGCTGCTCCAATCTGCTTGGCCATATTTGTGCCCTATGGGAAAAATAAAGATTCATTTATTTAAACATGATTTTGTTTAATACAGCTGATCTGTCCCTTACATAGCTCCCTCCCAAAATGACGGCGTACAACTACTCTCTTATAAAGTTTTATTCAAACGAACAAATTTATACAATGCAAATGCTAAAACACATTTCTTCTCCCCCACCCCCAGATAATATAAACCCAAATTTAGCATTTGATATTTAAATGACTTTCAGGAGATTAAACAAATACAACAACTTTTGATGGGCCCATCAGGGGAAGACTAAAGAGCAGAAGCAATGGCTCCAAGCCAGGGGAAAAAAATCTGATCCATTTATCTATAACAGTCCATGTGGATAAGAGGATAAAATGGTATACTAGGACTCAGGAGACCTGCAAGTGAATCCTCAGTAGAGTGTAGCAACTCACGGAGTGGGTGAGTAGTACTGGTAAAACATTCCTTAAACATCTCATATATACTGAAAGGCCCACTGGGTGCATTGGCTGCAACTTGATGGAACAAAGCATAACCTTTATCAATGTGTTTGGATTCTGGTAGAATAACTTAGCACAGCAGTTTACAAATAATTCTAAAGCACAATTACTGCTGCCCCTTTCACTAGCAGATCTCCTGAAGGAGCACAATCATCTCTGGTAGGGGCAATAATGGTGACAAAGGAATTTCAGAAGGATTTAGTTTATATAGAGAGAGGCATTTTATTTGCAAACCAAAATATGTTGCCTTAACTGTTCTGATACAAATATTATTGTCTGTGCAGCAACTGGAGGAGACTTTCAGGTCTGGGGAATATACTGGGATTTTCTAACACACATTAAACAATTTAGTGTATCTTGATTACACTCGACAGGATTTGATTTTTAAAAATCCAGCCAGCTTCAGAGAAACAAAACAGACATGGCCAGTTGAATTCCTCTCTATCTCTAAGTTGGCTTTCCTCAACTTGGCTAGAACACACTCAAAAGTGAAAGATACATCAAGAGAAAAGTTGTTCCACAATCAAATCTCAGTTGGATTCACTCTGCATCAAAAGGATTAACACTGAAGAAGCCATGTTTGCCACTCAGCTATTTTACAGCTGCTCAAAATAACCAAAGGGCCTTTGAAGCATAAAGAAAGAATGCCAGCATCAGCTCTGGATGCAGGGTGCTTTGCAGCAGGAGAAAAACCAAACAGCTAAAAGGAAGTGGATTGTAACTCCTAGAAAACTACACTGGAAGTACTGTAAATCTGTTAGTTTTAATGGTGTCACAAAAGTTTTGCTTTTTCTGCTCATTACATGGACAGCCAGAAACAAAGTCACACTGCTGCCTCTTGGAAAACAGCTATTTGGATCTCTATTGTGGGATAAAAGCAAAGGATGAGAACAGTTTTGGATTACATGATCCATAATCCCCTAGTCTGTGGCTGTGCTGGCAAAGGGATTCGGTGAGTTACTGCCCAAAAACAATGGGGTGGAACACTTACTAGTTCAGATGATGGGTGGATGTAGTACACTGCCTGTCAAGAATTCTGAGAACTGCTACGGGTTCAGGCAGAAATATCTCAAATATTGCCACTGATGTTAGGAAATGCCTCTTTTTATCACTCTCAAGCATCCTGTTCAACTGAAATGATCTGGAACACACCTAGAGACCCTTAAGTTACCAGATGTGGCAGGGATGGAATTCCAAGGCCAAAAGGAGTGCTACAGAGAGACTGGAGCTATTTTGTTGTTCAGTCACACAGTCGATTCCGACCCTTTACGACCCCATGGACCACTGTCCGCCAGGCACTCCTGTCCTCCACCATCCCCCTCAACTCGCTCAGCTCTGTGCCCATTGTCTCTACAATACCATCTAGCCATCTCATTTTGGGCCGCCCCCTTCTTCTTTTGCCCTCGACCTTTCCAAGCATCAAGGCTTTCTCAAGTGAATCTTCTCATTTGATGTCCAAAGTACTTTAGCTTTATCTTTATTATTTGACCTTCTAAGGAGCAGTCAGGGTTGATTTCTTCTAAGATTGACCTATTTGTTTTCCTCGCTGTCCAGGGGACTCTCAAAACTCTCCTCCAACACCACATCTCAAAGGCGTCTATTCTTCTGCGCTCAGCTTTCCTAATGGTCCAGTTTATTAGTATTCAGAGCCAGAGAAGCTAAGGATGGAGGGTGGGGGTGGGCTTCAGTCAGCAGGTATTATAATAGCATCTGCCCTAACAGGCTTAAGTGGCAAACAGATGGTTTTGGATTAAACTAGTCAGCTAATCTCCATGGAGGGAATTTAACCTCAGAAACACTATGTTGGAAACCAATGGGAAGAAAATATGATGGATGCACATTCCCTTCACACGTTTTATGTGCTATTATAGAAAGCTTTGATTTAGGAGCCACAAAAATGCAGCACTCAAAGGTCTTTGGTTGGCTGCTGTCATGCAACATATCTTGAGTGAAGGCCAAACCATACTACTCAGAAGCCAAAACCAAGAAGCCACACTACACTCTGTGGGCATTATAGACCCTAAAAACTGGTTAAGTGATTTTTCCCAGATTTTATTTGGGTACAAACTATGGGTTCATATGAATTTTGTATGAACAGCTCTTCTATGACGGCTGATGACAGGACCCCAGATTATCACTGCCCACCTGGAAATAATGCAGTAATTTGTGGCATACAGTAGACAGTCTCCAGATCCATTGGAACGCAGGTATCATAAGCCCCACCCAGCATGCTCAGTGATCGGAGGTTGCCATAGTTCACAACTGAATGGCTGGAAGACAGCCTTCTCAATCCCAAAGCCTTATCAAACTGGGTGGGGTTCATTAGTTTTTACATGGATTTAGCATGAAATGGGACTTACTTCTGAGTAGACACATATTGGTCTGCACTGTTAAAAATGTTAATATTCAGAAAAATAATGTTGAAGAGGGAAGAAATGTAATGTCTCAGTTCCTTTGAAAGGAAGACTCACTATTTTCAATGGAATTTTTCTTCCAAGTTAATGTGCATACACAAATCACTTTGAAGTGGAGAAGCTGATTAGCACTCCATTTGTGGAGTGTTACGGTGATAAAATAAAATACAAAAGTATGCAGTTTTCGTGCTACAATCCCATGAGAAGAGAAGGGCTGGAATTAGTTTCACATAAATGTCCAATTCCCTCTTTAAAAGATATTACTGTACACAGACAGAGACAGCTATTATTGCTCTTGAAGGAAAACAGGATGTCTCTGTTTCATGGTTTAGCGGCAATATGCAGGAAACATGGATGGGATACACTGAAAAGGAAATCCCAATTAGCCTCTCCCTCCCAACAAAGGGACAGAGAGAAGCACATGGTTAAAGTCAGATGGACCCACGTCTCCTTCAATTATCCCATTTGAACAACACACACAAAAGGAGGGGGCACAGAACTGGGGTGTGTTGATTGGCCAGATACTGGTGATTTGATCCTTGAAATAGAAACTCACATCATCAGAACTAACCAGCACGGACAAAGTCCGGCAATACCTGGATGGTCACAACCTGTTCATCCGGGGGCAGAGTAGGATATGGAGTGTTACCATAAGTCTGATCTTCTGCCCCTTTGTGAAGAGAATACTAGTCTGGTGAAGGTGACACACTACCCTTCTTTCCCACCATGCCTCTTCTGAGAATTATTTTTCCTTTAGGAACATGCTTATACCATGATATACATTCTTTCCCATATTTCAACTGAACACCATGCCACATCACAGTGTTCACATTCTTCAAGCAACATCTGGCTATACAGCATCCAATTTCCTTGGTGGCCCCATCTGAGAGCTGTACTGCTGAGTCTCAGGACCAAAGTGGGTAGCTTTGATATAGAGCCAAGCCAATGATAACCTTAGCTCAGAGTTACCAGCACTTCTTTATTGTGGTTTCCAGAATTTCAGGCAGGAAGCCTGCCAAAATCTACCTGGAAATACCAGAAATTGAACCTGCTATCTTCTGCACAGAATACCTACATTTACAGGACTGCTTAAAGTCCTACAAGTCAATATCTTATAGGATTCAATCTAAACACTACCTGTCAACTATGGGCAGTGAGTATAAACCTTGACAACCTGTGCCCTCCTGGCTACAGTGCACTGCAAGAATCATTGGCATGGACTGACAGAGAAATGAGTATTCTTCCTTAATTAGCAAGGTGTGACACAGCACCTACCTGATCGTATGATACTGGTGTTTGCCTGTGATTGGACAGCTCTACTAATGTGCTAACATCCGTGCGCAGGTCAGACTTGCAGCCAACCAGCAACATTTTGGTATTGGGACAAAATTCCTGGATTTCACCTTTCCACTGTAAAAAAAAAAGAATTATATACTGTAGTTAGAATCCCATTGCCACATAAACACTGGAATGAGTTTCTTAACGCACTCAGATGTTTTGAAAAGCTCCGCTCCATGGTTATTGGCTGTGCCATTTGAATATTAAGAGTACAATTGTGGAATTATACATTATAGGATCTAACCTCAACAATCCAGGCTGCTGAAAATTGGATGTCTGTTTCATGGCTTAGCAGCAATATATGGGAAACAGATGGAATATACTGAAACTGTCTTTCCAATGAAATACACAAAGGTTGAAAACTTGTAGTGGACAGTAAGGCCACTGTACACTGAGTAAACATGCATAGGTCTATCCTGCAACTCATAGCTTTTTTTTAACCTTCAGTTTAATGTACATCTGCTTAAAAAGGAAAGGACTATTAGGTGAACAGATCAGAACTGGCATCAAACAGATCCTTCATCAGAACTTCCTTTACTTGTGGAAGATGAATGTGGTACCAATCATCTCCTGCTAAGCATCTGTACATGTGGATTCAATTTCCAGAAGTCTTTCAACAAAGGGTAGTGGAGAGTTAGACTCAAAGTTTGGTGAAGTTAATGTTTTGGTCTACAACAGTGGTTCCCAACAAGGGGTACACAGCCCACAGGGGGACTTCAATTCCCAGAAGCCTAAGTCAGTACATTGGCTGATCAGTGCTTTGGGAAATGACTTAGGCTTCTGGGAAATGAAGTCCAAAAACCAGCATTTGGGAAACACTGGTCTACAACTTCTACAATGTCCCAGCTAGTTGAGAGAATTCTGGGAGCTGTTGATCAGAACATGAACTTTTCTACTCTGGGTCAATCCTACACACAATATGAAGCTCTTCATATTGGAACATGTATGTGTTGTTTGAGAACAACTCTGCTGTATCTTCATCCTTCTTCACCTCTCATTAATAAAATAATCTACATGCTACTATTTGGCTATACAGCAGACATCTGAAGGTTGTTCCTGAAAAGCTATATTTAGGGAAAGGAAGCTGTCTACTTGTCACAAGATGTTTTACATTTCTATGTTGCTACTTCCTGAACTCAAACACATCAAGCCTTGAGGGAGAGGAACCACATATGTGAAATGTGAGCCTCAACATCCCCTCCAGATAGGCCAGCTGCCTTGGCATAAGTTACTCCCTTCCCTGTGACTCACTGCCTCATCTGACAGCAAAGATATCATCAAGGGAGTTTCTGAAAACATGTTTAAACAGATTCACCAATTACAAGCAGAAATATATAATTAGATGGAAATATGGTCTTAACCTATGTCATGCACATGGTATTGTTTGCATTGTGTGAAACTGAACTTGCATGTCAGTGCCAAGGCTTAAACCTCAGATACATCATAATCTATATATTCTCTCCAGCTGCAGCACATTCTTAGGGGGAAATGCCATCAAACTGTCATATCAGCAGTGATTCTTGAACTGGATATGCCACAGAAAATGACTTAACTATGAGATATTTAAAAAATATATTGCAACCCACCATATGTAATTGCAAATGCCACAGTGAAACAAAATGGAAGTACACACAACTTGACATGATTCCAACACATTATTTCAAGACACTGGGCAAAATCCTGTTTGTATAACTTCATGCCATATATCCTGGATTGGGTGCCAGAAGCATTTAATTTAAGGCCATTAAAAGCTACCCATCCCCCTCACTTTTAGGTTACAAGGCTCATTAGGGGCTCCCTTTCGGCTTGAGAAAGACTTTGGGAGCCTTGGAATGGAGGGGAGAGAAGAGCCTTTAATAGAAGAAAAGTTGTTACCATTGAGATTGGGACAATTAATGGTCCTGTCTCTCCCCACCACCACCACCCTGAGGCTCCCAAAGGCTCCCCCAAGCCAATAAGGAGCCCTAGTGGGCCATGGAACCTAAAGGAAGACAGGATGTTTCAAATTACATTTAATTAAATGTTTCCTGTGCTTGATCTAGATTACATGACACAAAGTTATACCACGGGGGGTTTGCCCGGTAAGTGTAGACCTTTGCTTGTAACCTCAAATTTGAGGCCAGTGTAGAGCCAGGTATGGGTGCCAGAGGGCATCCAGACATTGCAACACCAAACCTGATAGCAAAGGCTTACAAGAGTCACCATTAATATGACCAACCAAAGGTATTTTTACCATGGTAGAGAGATTAAACAGAGCTTAGAAGTCATGCTGGTTTTTTGGACTGCAACTCCAGCCACAGCCAGTTGATATGGCTGAGGGCTCCTGTCAGTTGTAGATCCAAAAATTAACCTTTTTTTCCAAGTTCTTAATACAATTTACAAGCACATAGATCTCTGTGCAAGCTACTGCATTCCACTGTTCCGAACTATGCAAGGAAGAAAGTTTTCCAAGGGCCAATTTTAATTAAATCCAATTGAATATAATGGGGACTGATCATGACTACTTTTGTTTGGTCTCATTCTTTATATACACCACTATGTTCAACATATGGGCTGTAATACACGAGTGTGTGTCTATTAGCTTGTAAAGGCAAAGGTTTCCCTTGCTTGAAAGCCAGGCGTGTCCAACTCTAGGCTTTATAATGCCACAAATATCTTTTTAGAAACGTGATAGGCAGAGATGGAATAGAAACATAAGGGTAGATGTTGGTAACAATCCAGGTATAAGACGTTCAGTGCACCATGGGTGTTTATAGATGCTCTAACTGTGAAATCACACCAGCTCTTGCGCAGCAGTTTTGGGACATTTCATCCTATTCTAGATTGAAGCCTCTTACAAATCAAGCTTAAAATTAATTGTAGAGTTATTGAATCTTTTTTGTTTAACTGATCTGCTCTGGTGAGGAAAAAGATGTGGTGGGGAGAGAAATGGGAAGACTCCAAACTGAAGACTATGTTACCTATATACCCCCTAAAATTTTGATAACTTGATAAAAGCACAGACCAGAAATGCTCCTATAGCGAACCTATAGCACACATGCCAGAGCTCTCTCTGTGTGGCACACATGCTGTTGCCCCAGCACAGAGTTTGCCCCGTCCCTCTGCCCAGCAGCCCAATGGGAGTGCTTCTTTGGATCCCCCCAGCACAGAGTTTGCCCCGTCCCTCTGCCCAGCAGCCCAATGGGAGTGCTTCTTTGGATCCCCCAGCACAGAGTTCACCCCACCCCTCTGCTCAGAAGCCCAATGGGAGTGCTTCCTCCCCTATCTGGGGTAAGGTGGGCAGCTCACATGCTGCATGAGGGTGCAGTGTGGACAGCAGTCTGTTGAGTCTGTGGCAAATGTGAGTTGTTTTTTCTAAACTACACCTTAGTATTCAGATTAAATTGCCGTGTTGGCACTTTGTGATAAATAAGTGGGTTTTGGGTTGCAGTTTGGGCACTTGGTCTCTAAAAAGTTCACCATCACTGTCCTATACCCTTTTGTCTTCAATTTAAAGTTTATTTTCCTGTTCTTTCTTTTTAATCATCAGGGAAAATCCGTGATAGAAGAAAAGGTGCAATGCCTTTTAAATGTGACAGGTAGAAATCCCCCGTCTAGAAGCACACCATTGTAGCAAGTTGGATTGAGAGGTACTTTGGGAAAGTTGATGCACCCTGATGTAAAACAAATGTCGCATTAGAAAGCATTTCTTGCTTTCTAAAGGAAGGAATTTCCACAACAGGCTGGCAATGCAAGCAGAAACGCCAGTTGAGCTGGCTTTACCTCTTCTTACTCTCTTGGGGCACTTTAGGTCAGGTCAGGTCTTCAACAAACAGAAAAACCTGATTCCAAAGTTGTGTTGATGTTGGCCAGGACAGGGATTATGGGGAAGTGACTAATATTTGCTTTAATATCATAGGACTGGGTGACAAGAAGCAAAGGAAAAGGGGACTAGCAGATAGCCTAGTTCTGTGATGCCGAACCTTGGCACTCCAGCTGTTCTTGGACTTCAATTCCCAGAAGCCAAAGTGAATACTCCTGCTGATCAGGGTTTCTGGGAATTGAAGTTCCAGAATAGCTGGAGTACCAAGGTCCGCCATCACTGGCCTAGTTAGTGATTTCCTTGGGTCCTGGCCTTTTACCCGTTTCAAGGAACAGCAGAGAAGCCTGCAATGGGGTCCCAAGATTTATTGTAGGGGTGGGGAACCTTTGGCCTTCAAAATGTTTCAGGCTACATTGTTCAATATATGTGGCTGATGGAAACTGGAGGTATAAAGGGAGGGAGAGTCAAAGGTCTTCCACCTCAGGATTTATTGCCTCTACAGCCCATAGGAAACTCTCTCCCTGCCCAGCAGCTTCTTCATGTGCTGCCAAGAAGCTTGGAAATACTGTTTCTGGCTGCCCTCAAGCCCTGGCACTCCATCCACAGGCAGAACCCTTCATAAGATGCACACCGGCCTTCCCAGCCCTATCATCTTGTGTGTAAGCTAGGGATGCTCAAATTACGGCCCGTGGTGCCAAATCATCCGGCCCACACAACTCCCAGAAATGGAAGTAAAACACACCCACGCATGCACAAAATGGCAGTGTTTTATGCACACACGTTTTACTTCCACTTCCGGTGGGAGAAACCACATGACTAGCCTGAGGCCTGAAAAGTTTGGGCACCCCTGGTGTAAACAGTGTGAGAAGGCGGAGCCAACCTGACCAGGGCAAGGAAGGGTCTTTCACACAAGGAGGCCTCTGGATCCAGTCATGGCCAGGGCACAGTTAGGCTTATCTAATCCATTTTAAATGTATTTATTCACCACTCCCTTCTGTTCTGTTTGCACATTAGTTTACTAACGTACAAACAGAAAACAGCATGAATAATATTTTCTCACAAAAAGTGTTTCTAAAGTAAACATTTGTATTTAAATATATGCATTTCTACACATATTCTAAAATGTTGGTTTCTACAATGTCTTTATCTTGTCAACAAAGCAGTCCACAGGACATGAGAAACTGGAAGAAATATGGAGGCCACACGTGCCTCCTCACAGGACCACACGTGTCCACTGCCTTGCCAATTTCCTTTAACAATTTCCTCCATATGTTATCTAGGGCAGTGTTCCCCGACCTTTGGTTTTTGGACTTCAATTCCGAGACATCTAAGTCAATTCCCCAAAGCACTGATCAGCCAATGTACTGACTTAGGTTTCTGGGAATTGAAGTTCAAAAACCAAAGGCTGGGGAACCCTGATCTAGAGGGCTCAATCTTGTTGGCTTTTGTTAAAGGGCATTTCTCATCATGTCCCCTGGTGGAGGAAGTGATGGGCTGTAAAGTAAAAAAAGGAATATGTTGGGTAAGAGTGGGACATGCGTAGGAGTGTGCCACACTGGGCCCGGGGTGAGCACACGAGACCCACTGGCCACATTCTGCTCATTTTAATTATAGAACTAGAACACATGTTCCACATGGTAGTCTAGGGCAGGGGTTCCCACCACAGGCTGGACCGTGCCCCCTTCATCAGCTAAGTGGGCCAGACACTTGGTCTTCCCCCCAGCATAAATGCTACCATAAACCACAGTAGTTGTGTTTGCACAGGCATGTTTACTGCTGTTGTAAACATGTCTGCTTCTGCTGTTGCCACTGAGGGTAGGATGGCTTGCCACCACGGGCTGTAGGTTGTGACCCTCTGGTCTAGGGAATACATTTTTAAAAAACAAGACCTAAAATGCTGCAACAACCAGTCCAGTGTTCATACCTGATGATCATACAGAGTAGGGAAGTGGCACTGCTCTGCTAACCCACTCATTCTTACTCTTAAACACTTACCTTTTTCAATACACTGTCAAGAGTTTCTGGACGGCTGATGTCAAAACAAATTAAAACTGCATCAGAATCCGGATAGGAAAGTGGGCGGACATTATCGTAGTAAGGAGAGCCTGTCAGAAACAAGTAACATCTGTTAGGATGGCATGAGTGAAGGACAAACATTAGTCATATGTTGATAAGCGCCATATATTTTCAAATAGGGCTTACACGCCTATTGGAGCCATGTAGATGAATGGTTTTGGACTATAGCACTCAAAATTCTCTAGCAATTCTGGAAGTGGAAGTCCAAAAACATACATCTGTATGGCTCCAAAACTAATTATTTCTTCCTATGACTCCTTCCTTACTCCAGTTCCCTTTCCCTGACTTTCAACTCCTATCCTCTACCATCCAAACCAGAAAGACATCTGTAATCCTCAGATAGCAAAAGGAGCCTTCAAAAGAAATAGTCATAATTTCAGTCTAGTCCATCACTGCAAAGGTCAATCCGTAGGCATGCAGATCCTCTCCATGCTACTGCAAAGCATTCCTGTGAGCAACTGTATAGCTCCAGTGGATGCACATGGTTAAGATATTTGTCAGGAATGCCTAACTCATGTGTGCAGTTTTTTCAGTTTCCATAAGGAGAGAAAATAAACTGGCAACCCATTTGACCAACACAGAAGATTAAAAAGGAGGGCTAGATTCATGGACCTAGATTCAACAGTCAAAGCTGTAAGCACGACAGACGTCTTGTAGAAATAACCTGGTACAAGAGATCTACAGCTGGAGGTGACTTTTGGTTTCATGTTCTGCTAGGACATTTCTTGGAGACATCTAGCTGGCTGCTGTGATGAATGGGATACATTCACTTTTGAAGTCATGACACATATACAAAGTGACTTCATAAAACCTTTCCTTCTGTTTGTGAACTTTGCAGCCAGTGATAGAAAGATACAGTTATACAGTACTTGCTGTGCTTAAAGGGCACTATCTATATCAGGAGTTCTTTATCCTTTTAAGCAGGGGCCTGGGTCATGCTCTCTCTGAGAACCTAAGAGACCGCGTCACCCTAAGAATGTCTGCCCGTCCCACCAGGGCGGACCGGAGGGGCTCTCTTGTTACTCCATCGGCTAGGGAGGCTCGCCTCACGAGCACCAGGAAGAGAGCCTTCTCTGTGTTCGCCCCGGCCCTTTGGAACCTCCTTCCGACAGAGCTGCGCCTGCTGGCTGAGCTTCTGCCCTTTCGAAAGGGCCTGAAGACATGGCTGGCGGGTCAAGTGTGGGGACATAGCAATGCAGGTTCCCATCCAGGATGGCTAATTTAAGAGCAGCCATCCGCCCCCATCTGGTAGCTGTTATTATGGGTTTTTATCCGTTTTCACTGTTCAATGTTTTAAATTTTTTATGAATTTCTTATGAATTTTATGAATTTTAAGGCCATATATATTATGAGCTATGCTGTAAGCCGCCCAGAGTCGGGTCCGCCCGATTGGGGCGGGATATTAAATGCAAATAAATAAATAAATAAATAAACTTCAGGGGCCAGACAGCCATTTTGCCTTTCCTCCAACACATGGCACTCCCTGGTGTGGTACAGGAGGTGGGGGACACATGAAATGGTGTCATGAGCCGCAGGTTGAAAAACCCTGGTTTAGATCCATAAAATTAGTTATTTATTTTTATTTATTGGTCACATTTATATGCCACTCTACTCGCATAGTGACTCAGGGCAGCTAACATGTAGGCATAGAAAAACAATGAAGGTCCTTTCCCACACCATACATATTCTGCAACATGCAATAACTGGAATTTTATAGTGGGACGTCTCCTCTATCAGGTCAAGGGTCCACCTAGCCCTACTTCCCATTCATCACAGCAGCCAATCAGATGTCTCCAAGAAGCACCCTAGCATGACATCAAACTGAAAGCCACCTCCAGCTGTGGCTCCCCTAGAAACTGAAGTTCAATGCTGTTCAGTTTGTCAGCTGAGTATAATATACAATACTCATAAACACTGATAAACTTAAGACACTACATCCTGCCTGCTGGGTCATATATTGGGCCTAAATAAACTGACAATACTAGGGACTGAGAGTGCATCTATTGATACACACATATAAATATATGTACATCATATATGGGCAGGAATTCAAAATGTTTTAGTACCCACATCTTAATTACTTTTTAAATAAACAGCAGCTATTTCCAAGGAACTTCTTTTATGGTATGTAGTCTCAGCCTTGCCTGCAGCTTTTTTGGCACCTTGTGCCGAAACTTAAAAGCTTGCTAGTGCAGGCCATCTCTCCAGGCATCCTGTGACTTAAGCATTTTTCAACAGGTGAAAGGACTCTACTGAAGCAACAGAATGTAATCTTAAAGCCACATGTACTGCTAAAGACAACCAAATACCACATCAAAAATGTACTGTAGTGTAAAGTGCTCATGCATAGGATCCCAAGCAGCCAGAACCTCTTCCTAGATACTGAACTCCATTCCATTTTCCTTCTCCTCCCTTTTCCATTATGGCATTTCCCCCCTTCCCCAAGTATCCAACTGGTGGTCCCTTAAACATGCTACTGGGTTTATTTCAAGGAGGGGCATTCTTTTAAGTTGCTTTGTATATCTTTGGGTTCCTCTGAGCTTACTGATGGCGATTATATGTCTATCTCATTTCAGCTACAAAGGATCAAAGCCTGGGAAGAGTAAGGTCATTGTAAGCAAGAGAACACTGCTGGTAGCACTAAGTGTTAGGCGTGCACTGCTGGGTGATCAGGTCAACTCATTACTCTAGGAACCCAACTACCATTAAAACATGAAGGATTCATGAAAACAGGATTTCTAAGTCTGTAACATACAAGCACAATTTAATTGCATAAGATAACACTCTGCAGAATATTCTTGGCCCTCTCCTTGCAAAGTAGTTCCTGCTGTTTCAGGGTGTAGGAAGGTAAACAGCAAAAGGAACTCATTTGAAAAGAGTCCAGCTGGACCCCTGAGGATCACAAGGAAAGAATGTGAAGAATGTCGCTTGTGAAGAAAACAGGAACATATGGACTAAAGCCTTGGCTAAGAGAAGCTAGTCTGCAGTTTTCTTCCAAAAACTCAGCAGCATCTAATCACATGCCTGCATTTGGATCCAGGAAAGCTGCTACTGTACATGAGCTAATGCTATGATCATGTCCGAACACAAAGTTTCAAGGTGCATTAGATGATTTATATATCTGCAGGAAGGGGCCCTTTCCTTCTTTCTAGCACAGTACCTAGTCCTGCTTGGTCCAGGAAGCCATATGGGCAATGAGAGAAAGAGACAGTATAAACCACCATTCTCAGTTCTGCAAGATGCCATTAGCATTTGGATTTGGGGACTTATGCAGACTCACAATAAACAACTACCAGACCTTACCATACTGTGCACCATCCCTGTTTATATGGCAGCTGTTTGATTATGGTAGAAAGTGGCAGCAACACTATGCAGCTAGCAAAAAAAAAAGCCATGTCAATGCCGCTGCTGTCACTAATAAGTACGCTCCCTCAGCCACCTTGGCCAAGGGGGAAAGAAGCACCAGGGAAATGGACTTAGTGAGTGGGGTTGAGTTATGAGATTTTTGTATACTGTTTTGAAGTATTTCTGAAATGTTTTTATGATGTTTTGATATTTTGTAATTGTGACAGAGGATTTCTTGAAATGTTTTTGATATGTGAGATTTTGTAATGTGATATTTGTGAAGTGATATTTGTAGTTGTGAGATATTGTTTCGTTGTGAGCCGCCAAGAGTCGCTATAAGCGAGTGGGGCGGCATATAAGTCAAACAATACAATACAATTGTTGTATGTGTATTCTTAAGGCTTAGAGGAGTTCACCTGCCTACGTTTGCCTGTGTTAGCCATTTATGGAGATTCCTATTATGCCCAGGGAAGTTAGGACTGACAAGGACAGTGGGGCATTTTGATGAGGACATCTGAAGTTAACAAAAAATGAGATGGCTAGATGGTATTGTAGGCACAATGGGTACAGAGCTTGGCAGGCTGAGGAGGATGGTGGAGGGCAGGGGTGCCTGGAGGGTAATGGACCATGGGGTCGCAAAGGGTTGGAATCGACTGCGCGACTGAACAACAACAAAACAATATGGCATGCAGTTACAACAACAAGGCAATTTTGGCCCTCCAGTTAAATTTTGGCTACTGGCTCAGTAGCCTAAAACTGACAGGAGTTACACAGGCCCAACAAATTCCCTACTTCTGCTTTAAAATAGTGGAGCCCTAAGGCAAATTTCCTCCAGTTGGCTCAAGGCATAGCGCTCCTTCTCCCTGGCTTTCTCCTCAAAACATCAGAGGTAGGCCAAGCTAAGAGAGAGAGACAGAGATTGACTCACAATCACCCATTAACTTTCACAGGCAATGGGCAGGTGGATCTAAACTGGCATCTCTTAACCTAAACCTCAGTTTAACCTTTGAACCACACCCATCAGACTAGAAAGGCCAGAGGAAGTGGGGTGGGCATAATTTTTGGCTTGGCCAGGAGGTCAGCTAAAATAATGCAGATTCTTTCAGGGTCTGATGCAACTTATGTTTTTCCTAAAGGCAATGAGACACCTTAAAGCTGGCCTTCCAACTCTACAGCAGTACTCAGTGCATTGCTTTGGCCACTGGTGCAACACTGCAGATTTTAGAGATGTAGCAACTCTAGCCCTCCATATGCTGTTTGACTACATTTCCAACTCTGGCTCATAGAAGCTAGAGTCCAGCAATGTTAGGACAGCCAAAGGCTCATCCCTTGTTACATTCCACAGCAGGGGTGGCCAACCTACAGCCCATGGCACCATTTCATGTGGCCTGCTGCTGCCCTTGCAGCTAATGGAAGCAAAAGTGGACACATTTACGACAGCCGTAAAACACACCCGCACCTGACGTTTACGATGCCTGCGGCTGTTGTAAACGCATTTTCGACACCCGCGGATGCATTTAATGGCAGTGTTTATGGTGGGAGGAACCATGTGAATGGCACACCCAGCTGCTGGGGGGCATGGTCCAGCCCATGGCATAAAAAGGTTGGGAACCCCTGTTCTACAGAGTGCACAAAGCAATACTTCTGCAGTACTCTTGCAAGTATGCACTGTGCTGCTAACAACAAACTGTCAGACCTTTATCAACTTCAGAACATAAGGCAGGTGCCTAACATTTTTCCTTTCCACCCACAGTGATCACATAACTCCAGGGGTGGGTGCTACCTTGCCTTCTCATCTGAGATTCCTGAGGACAGGTATGAGCAGGTCAAACCTCTGCTTTTAAGAATAATTAAAATTTAGACACAGGCATTGCTTGCTTGAGAGAGGAATGAACGGCCTCACCCAGAAAAAAAATTCATTAGACACATACCTAAGTGTTCAGTCACTGCTTCTGAGGAGATCTAACACACCATATATGTACATGCGCACGTATGGTTTGCATATACATTGGAGTCAGAAATGTGATTAGATTTGCCAAGCCAACTGATGGAGGAAAAAATATGTCCTGCTATTACAATGCAGCATGTTGAAACAAGCAGACCCAGTTTTCACATAAACAAGACAAGCTAGCATTCTTCTCTGGGAAAGAATGTGAGGGAATGAACAGACAGTTTTAAGTGCATCCTTTAAGAGGACATAGAAATCGTATGCTTCACAAGGAATACGTTTCTGAGCTTCTTTCAGTTAGCAATAGTGGCACCCTTTATCACTGCCAAACAGGAGAACAGCTAGGAACAAAAGCTGAGTGAGTGATAGAATTCAATAGGGCATTTCATCATTCCAATCTCCTTAGCGGAACAAAATCCACAGAGCCGGAGGAATCTTGGGAATGTGCATCAAGTCTAAACAGACCCTTTTCAATGCCACTCAATAGCACTCTGTTCCAACTCTTTCCCCAAGATGGTTTAAGAAAATCTGAAACCATGCCCAAATCACAGAAAATGCACAGACTGAATGCACAGATTGAGTCTGTAATCACTGTACCTCAAACAAAGCTTCAGAGCCAGATTCTCTCTCTCTCTCTCTCACACACACACACACACACACACACTCACACACACACAAAGAGAGACTAATCAACTTCAGAGGAACTGTGAATATGTTTTAAAGAATTCCAGTGTCAGAGTATGCTTCTAAATTGCTTAATTACATGCCAAGCTCACTTGGTAAGATATTTTTATAACAGCTCAATCCAATTTGATCACTTAAACAAGATCAATGTTCACAGACTAAAGTTGAGGGCTGAGGAAGATGTAACTCTCCCAACTCCCATCATCCTTCAACACCACTGAACAGACCTGCTGGGAGTTGGAGGCCAGCAACTTCAAGAAAGCCATACATCCTTCTTGCTATCTACATTAGCTTATATCAAATGCAGAAATATTTGGATGGCCTGGTCCCAAACTTAGTCAAGCTTAGGCATACTGAAATCAGTTAGGCTTAAAGATAGATTGGTTCCACATATTTTCATGGGTCTACCCAAAGTATCATCAACTGAGGGACTGAACACAGAGTTGTCCCATCTTCTTCTACTGGGTTCTTCAAAACAAAGTCAATGACCATTAAGGAACTAAAGGAAGTCATTTCTCAAGCTAGAGTTTCGAACAATATATCTACTTTGCTAGATGATTTTGTAGCAACACTGAGTCCTGGCTCTGCATAACCTTACACTCAGACATGTGTGTCCTTTCACTGGCTGTGGAAGTACAAACATGATGCTCCTCTCCCCAGGGAACCATGTCAATTTAGTTTAGGGACAGTATACATCCTGCAATGCTTTTTTAGCATTTGCCAACTATAAGCCCCAGGGTCCCTTGAAGATGGGTTATCTATGATTTTTAAACTCCTGTGAAAACAAAAGACCAGGGATAATGAACACATGACGTTCCATTTGCCACTAGAATACAACTTTCATTCCTTTTCATCACTGACTAGGCTGGGTAGAACCACAGGGGGATTCAGAACAGCAACATTTAAAAGTGGTTGCCTATCTTTCAAACAGATAATTATAGTGGTGCTGGATTTCCTCTGACTCCTAAAATTGAATTCAGTTACTTTGCGTTAATGCACCAAAATAAATGAGACTTTAAGCACATGTGTCTCCAGTCACTGTTTTGTTGTGGTGCTTTGTTGTGGTTGATTCCTAACGCATATGTCTTGTGCAAAAAAGTCAAGCCAGGCAAAGGTCTTTCCAACCATCCCCCACATAGCTTTTAGATTTCCAATGAGACTCAATAGTAATGCATTATTTTCAACAAAAAAAAAAAACAGTAGAAAATATCACAGCTTCCATTTGTCACTTACCAGTGGCAGATATGTAATGACAGATTGTAATAACCTGTGGCCATTCATTAAGTCAGAGATCTGCCAATGACCTTGGGGCAAAAGGCTGTCCTCTCATTCCCATTCCCTAAGCTGGCCGGTTATCAGCTTACATGTTCACCTCTAAGGTTTCACTGGGAAAAATAACTCCTTAAATCCAATTAACTGTTGGTGGTTGGCTTTTAAATCAATGATTTTGATGGACATAATGTCGATTACACAGACTACTGTAGAGGGATCAGACATCTTTCACATTTTCCAGAAACAAGAAGAGTTATAAAAGGCCATTTATTGGACTCCAAAAAAGCATTTATTCAGATGTTTGAAAGTCCTGCTCTCCAAGAAGGTGGCATTTGTTGAGCTTTTTATATCCAGAATTTCACCTATATGACTTTTGAAGACCAAAAATCCTAGGGCTAAATCCCATGTTGGTACCAATTAGAGCTTACTCATAAGAACCCACTTAACTTATATGTAGACTAATCCCAGACATGGGTCTACTCTAGGGATTTAGCCCTTAGTATTTTCCAGCATATACCAAACAATGCAAGTCAAATGATTTCCTCACCCATTTTAAATACCCATTTTATAGAATGAACCAAAATTCTGGGACTTTCACATAATGCTTCAGAGAAACAGGTCAATCTACAGTCTGTTCAACTTAGAATGAAAGGCATAGACAGTGGGGATCAGAATTGCAGAAGCAGCAATAATTTAGGGATGCAATAAAAGCTTTGGGTTTGAATTACATGCCAACCTTGTCAAATAAGTATTCCTGGTGAAAAGATTCAGCCCACCATTTTAGTCTTCCTCAATATTGTATAAAGCAAAAAAGATGTTCATTAAGCCAGAAGACAGGGGTTGGGGTTTTTTTTACTACACAAGTTTACTGGGTAACTGTGAAATTGGAATACTTTTTTAAAGTCATTTTTAATGACAGAATATAAAACACATGATTCAGCTTTGATAGGACATTCAGCAGAAACTGGATAAAGGTCAATATTCTTTATGACTTCCATTAGATAGAACCTGATGGTGCACTGAGTTCCAAATGAAATATTACTCTGAAATTATCTTACTAAAAAGGAGCTCAGCTTCAGCTACAGCATGCTATATAATGTGACTGAAGAATTATCTCTCATTAACTGAGAATTATTCTGCAGGTGATCTGGTGGAAAAAGTTGTAAAGTGAGGTAGATCTCCCCCCCCCCAATTAATTCACAGTTTTCCATCTATAGAATTAAGATTGATTACATAATATGACAATACTTTTCAGCTGTATATTAAACCCCACCTCTGCAGTATAGGATAAAGGCACACTGCAGGCACCCAAGTTTTAATGGTATTAGAGCAAAAGGATCCTCTGGCATTTGTGGAACAACTGAACAAGACCAGGGGGAACCTCAACTACACCTAGCTATAACCCACAGAAAGCAATTCCTGGTTTACCTATGCCACAATGCTGCCTAATTCTCAATTTACTGGATTTATGTAACCATCACATCAAGACACTAGGGACAATACATGTACTCAGGGAACAGCAAGAACTTGTGGCCTGCTTATGAAGAAGGTGGGCTGTTGCAAACTGAAGATGGACAGCCTTTGGCCCTCCAGATATTCTGGACTACAACTCACACTATTCTTCATTATCATTTGCTATACTAAGCAGGATGGATGTGAGTTGTAGCGAAAGCATCTGGAATGACAGTCACTTTTGCTGTCAACCACTCAAACGTAACTGCAGGTTGCCACTCTTGCATTGGCTGTTCATTCTGCTGGGTTACACACAGGACAATCTATCTCTTTCTAAAGAAACCACACTGGAATTAGAGAGTCTGTAGAATAACATTCAGCTACTTTCAATCAAATCATGTACAGATGAACATCACAGCACAGGAAGATTTTGACTCCCATCCCCCCACTCCCTTTATCTATGGACTTTGGGTTTTGTCCTCAGTTACCACAGGAACAGAATTAATCCACAGATGGATTAATAGTCAAGTAACAATTAACATTCATTAGCTCAGAACCTTACTTGTTAAGACCTTTCCATACAAGGTACAGTATGTGCCAATATAAGTAGGCACACTTATTTAATGGGAACTCTGAGAACTAGTAAAGTCATATTGTAATGCCCTGAGAGCATCACTACCAAGCTCAATAACCATCTTTTAAAAGGGGAGGAATTTCCCAAATATCAAAATTAAATGTAGACCATTATTCCCTTACATGGAATTTCACTTTAGCATTTATTAACTATGCTCAAATAATAAAGCCTTTGAAAATCTACTACACTTTATTTTTTACTAAGACTACTGCTTTCCTCAAACAGAAGTACAGTGGAATCCCGTATAACAAACAGTTCATATAACGAAGCGTTTTTGCATTAACCCTGCTATACAGTAAAACTCCTACTTACGAATGCCCCTACTTATGAATAATTCAACTTATGAATTGATTCTGCGCTGAAAGCCATGCCTGGAGTTACAAACATGCCCCGATTTACGAATGGATCCCCCCCTCCCCATGTTGCCTCCAGTGAAGCAAAAAATACCATTTCCCCTATGAGTTTATATTTTATATACATGCAGCCTTTCAGAGCCCTGTAGGTGGCAGTAGAGTGCCTAGAGAGGAGGTCTTTGTCTGGAGTTTCAGCGCCAAAATAGCTACAGGTTGCAGTTTATTGTTAGAGTTTTCTGAGTTTTCTATCCATTTTCAAAGTTTTAATTAATTTATTTATTTATTCAATTTATATGCCGCCCTACTCGGTGCAACCGACTCAGGGCGGCTCACAAAACTCAAAAATATGACATTCAACACTATAATCAACAATAAGAAACAGCGTTCCTTTCAATGCTGCTGTTGTTTTTGGGTGGTTTGATCGATTTTTGGAGGGGGGGCAGCCCGTTTTGATTGTTGGAGGGAGGGGTGGGGTTTTTATTTTATCTGAACAGAGATGCCTCGAGTTACGAACAGATTTGATTTACAAATAAGACCCTGGAACTGAGTTTATTCGTAACTCGAGGTTTTACTGTACAGGGCTTTTGTTAAGCGGTACACCCTGCATAACGAAAATAAAATGCTCATTATACGGGGTTTTCATTAAGCCCCAATTAAGGGCAGACTCATTGAACCACAGCTGAATGTTAAGTCAAGGCTAACATAAAACTAATTGAGTCAATGGGGTTCTTCCAGCTTGAGCTAGTAACAACATATGTGCCAAGATTTTTATCTCTTTAGAACCCAGAAGCTGCAAAGTTGGCAGTGTAGAGGAAATCACAAGATTTGAGACCCAAATGCTCAACAGGGTTCCTGATATTCCTGCAATGAGCAAGGAGTTGGACTCAATGCCTTAAAGGCCCCTTCCAACTCAGTTATTCTATGATTCTATGTCAGAATCTATTTGGTAAGTAAAGGTAAAGGTTTCCCTTGCTCGAAAGCCAGTCGTATCCGACTCTAGGGGCCAGTGCTCATCTCTGTTTCAAAGCCGAAGAGCCAGCATTGTCTGCTTCTGCAGACATTTCTGTGGTCATGTGGCAGGCATGACTAGACACCGGAGCGCATGGAACGCTGTTACCTTCCCACTGAAGTGGTCCCTCTTTATCTACTTGTAATTTCTTGCTTTCAAACTGCTAAGTTGGCAGGAGCTGGGACAAAGACGGGAGCTCATTCCATCCTGCAGTACTCGGGAATTGAACTACTGACCTTCCGCCTCCCAGTCAGCATCTTAGCCACTTGAGCCAAAAATGCTGAATCACAGATCCTTATACAACATTGCTCTACTTCTGAAGACTCATTTTAAATTATTTTCTTGTCCTGCCTTCCAGTGTGACTACGTGTGCTTCAATCCATACAAGGAACAGATCGGAATGGTCCTAATATATTTGGGAACACAAAGGAGAACCGACTGTAGACTCCAAGCGTCGATTTATGCTGATGTGAATGGCATAGAATAGTTGCCCAATCATCTTTATGCCAAGTTAACTCCACTAGGATCAATAGGATTTAATGTGTCATGCCAATTAAAAAAAGCTTTCATAGACTACCTTCAAAGTGGACTAGATTTTTTTTTTTTGTTTAAGTGAGTGCTTTCAGTTTTCAAAGCAGATGTTTCAGACTTTATATCTCCATGTCTGTGTCTGTTTCCCACACCTCTCCATTTCATGCTTGTTCAACTCCCAGCAGTGGTGCAGAGCTAATGAGTTGAGTTGTGAGAAAGGCAGCTAACATTTCAATGCAAGGCAGCGGTAGGGTGAGGGGAGGATCAGGGAGAGGCCAAAAGGCAAGGAGAACCAGAACTGCAGGGCCTCCCAGCTGTCACCCACATCTGGGAGCACCACATTCCAGGGATGCCAGCCACAGTCATGAGCTGTTAAAATGAAATGACCTTATTTGTGGTTGCTTCACAAGAGACCTGCCAAGGCTTGCCAGAATTACAAGACAAGCCCAGACATGCCACTTTCATCTTTTTATGCTGTCTTTAATTTCCATTCCCAAAGGACAGCCCTTTCTGCCACCAACAAATTCCATGGTTCGGCTCTCGTAACCAGAGGGCAAACCAGAAGTGGAGAGAGACTGACACCAGAAAACCATTCTCCTCCATTCCTGAGGCTGCTGCAAAGCCACATAGGGAGGGGGTGGTAACTTCTGTTGCACTGCAAAGCCAGCATCTCTTCCTCAGTAAGATATTGCAGCTCTGCTTTGTTAAGATGGATGGCTACCACACTGGGTGGTCTTCTTCCACTTCCTGCCTTTATAGTTCTTTAGGTAATTATAGCCAGCAAACTCCTCACCTCGCATTTCCTTGCTAGCTGCTTGCTCTCACCACCCTGTACATTCCTTTGCCTTCATCTCCTTAGGAAACCCCTGCACTCTTACAGGGATCTTTAGGTAAAAGGTCTCCCTTGCTTGAAACCCAGTCATATCCAACTCGAGAGAGCGGTGCTCATCTCCATTTACACCAAAGAGCCAGCACTGTCTGCGTCTGCAGACGATTCCATGATCACATGGCAGGCATGACTAGACAGCGAAGCACACGAGACACTGTTACTTTTCCCGCCAAACTAGTACCTATTTTGTTGTTCAGTTGCATAGCAGAGTCTGACCCTTTGCGACCTCATGGACCACCACCTGCCAGGCTCCTCTGTCACCCACCCATCCACCTCATCCTCTGCCGCCCCCTTCACCTTTTGCCTTCAATCTTTCCTAGCATTAAGGCCTTCTCAAGTGAGTCCAATCCTACTGCGTTATGCAGCCTTTGGGTCTCAAACTGCTGACCCGCCAACCTTCTGGTTGTCATGTTCAGCATCTTAACCACTAAGCTACCGCAGTCCCTTAAAGGGATATTTAAATGCCACCAAACTGAGAGAGATTCTAACTCATCACCATTATGCATAGGATTTCTACAGCCCTCATTCCTAGCCAATAGATTTTCTCTGCAGGAGCTAAAAAGGCTCAGCACAGAACTGCCAGTACATAATAGGAAGTTAAATCCTTAATGGCTTCAGGAAGAGGCCTCTCAGGATACAGGTAATGTATTTGGGAGCAGTGGAGGGTATGTGTGTGTGGAATATCTCTCACTACATTTGTTGCCTACCTCCTTTGTAGATATTTTGGACAGCATGACTCCCAACAGCTCAGCAGTCTGTTAGGTTCAGCAGTCAGAAAAGAAGCAGTTGGGCTTTACAGGATAGAGCCTTTCATGCTATTTCTGCTCACTCATTCTCACTGAGCTGGCTAGATAGCTCAGTGGTTTAGATATCTGAGCTTGTGAGTTCAATTCCCCACTGTGCCTTCAAGAAGACGAGCCAGTCAGCATGTGCAGTCATGGGCAATTTCCACAGTCCCAGAGTGGCCCCAGAAGAAGGGAATAGTAAACCACATCCTTCTAATCTCACCTTAGAAAACCTTAGAATTGTCAGAATTGACTTGATGACACGGAATTATAATTATCATTACACAGTTCCATCAGAAACTTTGCTTCCCGGAACTGGTGCATGAGATAGGGTCACCAAACTAGTATCACTTGAACCCCTTACTCAAATACCTTTAAGCTATAAGCCACAGATTCTGTAGTTTCATGTCAGAAATCCTTTCTGGCTATCCTGCATATTGCTGTGCGTGCTAATGTGAATCCTTTACTGCTAATTGGTACCAACTTCTTCAATCCATCTGACAACTGCCCTGTGGAATGCCCTCTTCCAGAGATAACAGTCCTCAGTTATCTTTCTCATTATTTCAAATCTATTTCCTCCCCACTGACAAGCTGCATCTTCCTTCTGTTTGAATTCTTTCCCCATCTTATTGCTTCTGCTTTAAGAGAGAGGCTGGCTTAAAAGATAGTGGTTATCGTCTTAATATTACACCACAGTGCCTCCTACAGGAAAGGCAAGATAAAAAGTTCTGAAAGGGAAAATTCAGCTGGCAAGGAAACTGGGAGGATGCTAGAGAGTACCGTTTAGGGAAAATAAATTAAAAAATAACAACAGCAGTAATCTCCAGTATAAGAATTCAATCACTTGAAGAAAAAGAGGAAATTAAGGCTTATTACTCAGTGGTAGAGCCTATGCTTTGTAGTCCACAAGTTCCAACCCCAAAAAAGCATCAACATTTCCAGACAGGGCTAGAATAAATGGTCTGAAACTTGGGAGATTCATTCCCAAAACTGGCAACAAGTAAACACAAATCCCATCATCCCTTGCCAGGGCCGTAGCCAAAAGGGCCCCAGGGTGGACCTTGGCCCACCCTGAGTTAGCAGTTCGCCCACCTTGGCAAGGCATGGTTTCCCATAGGAATGCACTGAAAAGGGTCTTTGTTGCCCACCCTGAAAAAATATTCGTCCACCCACATCTAGACTCCTGGCTATGGCCCTGCCCCTTGCCGTTGGCTATACTAGCTGGAGCTGACAAGCAACTGAATCTTACATGAAAGCTGCCAAGCTATCCAGAGTGAATACTGAGTTACACAGATTAAAGGGCAGCATTGCACATTTCTAATTATGCACACAAAGGTGGGTAAATTCCAGCTTTGTAGAACCTACAATGTTTCTCTACTAGGGATGCCAACTCCCAACTGGAATAAAGTGCAAGACCAACTGCCCTGTGTAACTGTGACGACCTAACTACTGCAAACCTATGAGTTAGCACAAAACAATGGTTCTATGCCTTTCTTAGAATGGGGCAGAGAAGCTTTTTCTTTACTCTTCTTGCTGCTGATGATGGAAAAAATAAGAATTGTTTCGTGGCGAGTCTATCATTCAGCAACCACTCAGTAAACAGCTTCTGCCCACCAAGGTATCTAATTATATCACAGTACTTAATTATACCTGCCTCCAAACCCAGGTGATGACTTCTATCACAGGCACTAGAAACCCCCTCTCTTTTTAAAATCAACAACAAACTAACAGCAGATCCCTTCCAAGTTTTGTTTTGCTTTTAAACAAATGTGTTAGCTTAAAAGTTATACAGTACAGTATTTGGATTTAAAAGCTCTCCCTACACCCCCCCTTTTTTTAGGGTTTTACAAACAAACCCTTTCAATAGTTAAGGGCATAAGCAACTTTACTCTCCTCCTAAAGTCCACTGGGACTTATGAAATTCAATGAAGGATTTCCCATAAATGACACACATACAAGTGTGTGTGCCAACACTGGAGATTCTCAATAGTTTATGATGGGGAAAAAGATCTGTAATTCAAAGCACTCTCAACATACTCAAGCATTCATGTACTTACTAATCTTCTTGTTTCTGTATAATCATAGATTACAAAAAGGAGAACACACGCTGTCTTTCTCAGCAGTGGTGACAAATACTGTATTAAAATGAAATGCTCATGATAGGCCCTAATAACATTCTCCCATCTGCTCAACTAATTAGCACATTGAAGGTTTGGAAAGTCAGAACAAGGAAGAGAGGAGAAAGTGAGGCAAAAATGAGTGGAACAATCATCAAAAGAGAGGCTACAATGTTCTCTTCCTGGCAGAAAAATATCCTTATATTAAAGAGCAAGAGGAGTTCAACAGCATCGAAAGTGGAAGTCCCCATCCCTTTTAAAAGAAAACCAATTATGAACAAACATCATTTCTCCATCAGCAGGGTGTGAACCAGAGACTTTAGCCAGGGTTTATCATTATTGCACAAACTCCAGATGAGTCACTCGAATGGCATGGAAACAGAACAGGGATTCCAGTTTAAAAGAGCAGATCCCTTACCAGAGGTATCCCAGAGACTGAGTTCTATCCTTTGTGTATCTATTTCAAAACTGGCTGTGTAGTTCTCAAACACGGTGGGGACATAGCTCTGGACAACAAAAAATGAGAGAGAAGCATAATGTTACTATCTTTCAGAAGTTAGCACCACATGCATTTAGAACATTTGGGGATAGAATCTCAGTGTGGGGAATTTAGCAGTTAATCTTCCCAGTATTTCTGGGATGGAAGACACTGGCCACAAATAATGATTCCATTTGTTTTGACATTTTGGGGGCCTCCAAAATTGAGATGGGTGTGAGAGTCAGAATTTTGTCAAAGCTAAAAGCTTAGGACTAATTAAGAGACCTACAGATAACTTATGTATTTTGGGACATACATTTTATTGGGGTTATTTATTTATTTGGATTTTTGGCAACGAATCGAGCATTGGAGATTTCATAACATATGGGATAGGAATTAGCTGTGTCTAAGCATTTGGGCATACGGAATTCCTACCCTATCATGGTCAAGCACCATGACAGAAATCTTTAAACCTGTCATGGGAGAAAGGGTGCATCTCATTTAACAGGGGTGACCGGGCAGACAGGTTTTTTCCCTTCTTTCTCTTGCCAAAAAGAACTCTTTACAGCCTTGTGCCTTAAACAGCATGGGTCTTCTCCAAGGTAATGCCCAACAGCAGGGGTTCTATGGGGCTTTAATGCTGTGTAATCACAAAGCAACCAGTTTGGGGTTTAGGAGCATAAACCGCCCCCCCTTGCAAAAAGGGCAACAAGAAGCCCAGGAGACTCAGGAAAGTGAGTTTTGGTTTCTCAGCAACTCGTATAAGATGAAATTTTTGAAGTGGTAACTGTACAGTTGTACCTCGCTTAAAGAGCATAATGTGTTCTACAGGATTGCTCTTTAAGCGAAACACCATTGAACGTGACCAATTGTGACTTCTGGTGGGGTGGATTGCAAACCCCCGATTTATTTGTTAAGTGAATTTTTGGTTGGTTTTATTTGTTAAGCAAAGCAAACATTCAGAGAAAATTCTGCTCTTTAAGTGAGTTACTCTTTAAGCAAGGCACTCTTTATGCAATGTTTGACTGTATTAGTCTGTGGAAGCATATCAGAGAGTGAAAAAACAAGACAAAAAGACAAAAAAGTTGTGACACCTTAAATACTAAACATCCTTATTTTAATGTTATCTTTGGTGGATCAAGTCCACTTTGTCAGGTGTAAGAATGAGACTTTATGTCATCAATGTATACAGATCAGATACAGAGGCACACAATGGTTGGCTAGCATAGCAGATAAGTTTCTAGGGATCTTCTGTTATTACCCATTGTAAAATGCCTCACTGATTTGTAAGCATGTTATATGTTTAATTAATTAATACACCAATCAAGGATTTTCTGTTATTACCAGTAATAAAAAGCCACACTGATCTATAAATTTATCCGTTATGCTAACCAACTATTGTGTACTTTTGAACCTGTAATGTAAAAATTAATGCCATGAAGTTTCACTCTTACGTCTGGCGAAGTGGACTTGATCCGCGAAAGCTAATTTTAAAAAAACAAGAGTTAATCTTTAAGGTGCCACAATCTTTTGGTTGGTTGGTTTAGTTTACTCTCCGATGTGCTTGCACAGACGACTCCTCGGCCCAGAGGAGGGACACCCACCCACCCCCGTGAGCCCCGCTTGGCAGATCCACGGGTTTTTTCTCGCATTTCCTTCTCCCATCTTAACGACGGCCCCGCGTGGGGGAGTCCCTTCTTGCAGGAGATGGAAGAGGCAGTTCAGGGAAAATCCGAATATTTCCTTTCCTCCCACCCACCCCCCTCCAACTCAGAGCCCTTCTCCCTCTCTCCAATATATATACCTCGGGGAAGCAATCCTTGGCGAAGACGTGGAGCAACGCGGTCTTCCCGCACTGGGTGTCCCCCACCACCACGATCTTGCACTTCACGTTCTGATTCGGATCCATAACCGCTTTACTGGACGGCTTCTGGCTGGCTCTTCTTTCCTTCATTGAGGTGTCCCCTTTCGCCCCTGGGTCTCGCTTTCCAGTAAAAACCAAGCAAGTCACCAGCCACAAAAGAAAAGAAAAGCCCAAGCAAAGGGAAGAAAACCCCGCACGGATCGCAGCTGGGGAGGAAGAGCTGGACGTGGGCTGGCTCGCTCTCACCCGGGTCTCCGCGCTGCCGCCTCCGCCTCCTCTTTCTCGCGGCTCCGGTTCCTCGCACACTGCTTTGTTTCACTCCGCCTCGCCGGCCTTTATATGCCCCGCCGCCCGCCAATCCGCGGCTCCGGGAGGGAAAGCGAGCGGCCCGCCTCTTGCCCTTGTATGGAGCCCCTCAAAGGCTGGCCCCGTTCGCCGGCTTCGGACGGCTCCGGCGCGCCCTCTGCAGAGAGGCATCAGCGGCTCCGGAGTAGCGCCGGAGTGGGAAGGAGGGAGAAGAGTCGGCTAGGAGGGGGGCGAAGGAAAGCGTGTTTTTTGGGGTGGGTCGGAGGGGCGGTGAGGGCCCCGTCGGGATGATGATGATGATGATGATGATGATGATGATTAAATTCAAATTTATATGCCGCTCTCCTTGCCGAAGCAACCCAGAGCGGCTAACAATGTTACAATAGAAAACATAATATACATACAATATAACAAGTATAATACAATCAATGTGGTCGACAAGACCTTCATAAAAAATAATAAAATAATATATATATATATAAATACAGTACAGTCAAAGAAATACAAAAATGATTATTATTATTATTATTATTATTATTATTTCATAACAGAAATTATTCTGGGTTGAAAGGATTTTTGCAGAAGAAACTCTACTCAGGGAACACCCATATAGGAGGCTCCTTTCATGTCCCCAAGAGCTGGGACAGAGACGGGCGCCCAACCCGTCGCGCAGTACCCGGGTCCGAACTGTCGATTTGCCAGCCTTCCAGCTGACAAGGCGAGCTTCTTAACCACTGAGCCGCCGCAGGCTTATGATTGGGGACTAATCCGACGGGTTATTGCTGAGAATCCTCTTCCCAGAACTTTATTTTATGGGATTTGTTGCCTGGAATATTTTTTTTATTCCTCCACCCCCAGTAATGTTGGGACTGGAAGGTGGGTGGGAAGCAGCGCGATGGGACGCCAGTCGTGCCCCGGGTGGCGTGCAGAGTGCTTTCTTGTGACTGTCACCAGTTGAAACGCCCACCCTCGCTCCTCCCCACAGACATACACCTTTCTTTCTTTCTTTTCATTTAAGGGGCGTTCCAGGGTTTCGGCACACGGGGTAACGTCGCGGCTTCTTCGCTCTAGCGTATGGGGGACGACGACGTAGGACTCGGCGGCCGAAGCAGCTGTATTTATCCTGCGTAGGGAAAGGGTTAAAGCCGCACAGGATTCCCACACACAGACACGGAGGGTGAGGGGGAGCCGAGAAACTCAGAGCAAAGCGAGCGGGCAGTTTTTACGGAGGAATTGCGATCTTTCCCCCTCCGTCGATCATCATCCCTGGTGGATCGAGGGAGGGGGGTGGCTTCCCTGCCCCCTCCCTCATGTCTTGAAGATGGACATAACATTGAGTGGGATAGTTAATACCTTGGAAGACAGGGACAACGTTAAAAAAAAAAGATCTTGATAGACTCAAGCACTGGGATGAAAACAACAGGATGCAATTTAACGTGGATACTGTAATTGCAAAGTTCTACACCTAGACGTCTTGTCTGGCGGGACATCCAGATACGGTAATGGAGTAGACCCTACAGTCAGCGACTCAACGCGGAGTATTGCGCAGCAGCAAACAACAACCTGATTCCCGAGATGGGCCAAAGGCTGGGGGGGGGGGGAATGAGCCCCTTTAGGTGGGGTGATGGTCCCTTCAGTGGAAGAAATGCCACTAGAAACGAGATTGGGCCCAACTAGCAGATGAGGAATTCTGATTCACAATGGTCATGGAGGTGGAAGAAGCCATGGCCATGCCAGATGGACTGGCTGTGAAGGTGAACCTTGTCCTTACGCTCAACCCTGTGGCAGTCCATTGCGGTTGCAGTGTTAAATCCTGCGTGTCTCATTTCATATTTGGTGTAGGAGATGGCTCCGTGATCATAGTGTGTGGGCCATTTCTTGGCAAGCTGGGATCCACCTTAAACAAATTCACGCCAGACTCGCCAGTGGCATTTTTCTTGATTGTCTCAAAGGGCGAAGGGCCCCCCAGAACCAGTTGGCCTCCAAGAACAGGCCTCCCGGTGCCCTGGGGCAGGAAAAACCCATATATAGTAAAACCTTGAATAAAGAGTGCCTCACTTAACAACTAAAACCAACCAAAAATTCACTTAACAACTAAATCGGGGTTCACAATCCCCCCTATCCGAAGTCACAATTGGTCACTTACAATGATGTTTCGCTTAAAGAGCAAACTCACTTAAAGAGCAATCCCATGGAACACATTATGTTCTTTAAGCCAGGTACCACTGTACTCAGATCAAGTTACAGACCATGATGACACCTATTAATAGACAAGGGAAGCCTGTCTTAATAATACTAGGAGCCAGAAAGATCTTGAGAGTGTTGTGGATCAGAAACTGAATATGAGCCAACAGTGAGATAGGGCTGCAAAAGAGAAAGGAAAGGAAAGTGCTATTTCAAGTTTTATTAACAGAAGTGTAGACTCCACAACGCATGAGGGGCTAGTCCCCTTCTGTTCAGCACTAATTAGGTGTCATAGTACTGGGTCCAGTTCTGGGCACCACACTTAAAGATGCAAACAAATTAGAGCAGTTATGAAGAAGGGCAACAAGGATGATCAGAGGAATGGAAACCAAACTACAGTATGAGGAAAGACTGAAAGAACTGGGCATTGAGAAAAGGAGATTGAGAGGAGATATGATTGCACTTGAAAGAGAGTCATAAAGAGGAAGGGCAGGATCTGTTCTCCATCATCCCAGGGTTCAAGAAACATAATACTGAGCTCAAATTACAAGAAGCCAGATTAAGCTGAATATCAGGAAAAATTTCATAACTGTTAGAGCAGTGCAATGCTAAAACTACCTCTGGTGAGGCTCCAACACTTGGAGGAATTCAAGAGAAAATTCTACAGCGATCAGTCAGATCTGTTTTGACTGAGATTTCTGCACTGAGGAAGGAGTTAGACTTGATGGTCTCATAGAGCCCTTCCAAGTCAACTATTCTATGATTCTGAGATGCAGGAGTAGCAGGAAACTCAACCCATTTAATACTCACTTCCTATAGGTAGGAATAGCTCACTGGTTTTGGCATCTGGGTTGGGAATTCAATTCCCCACTGTGCCGCCTGACCTGTATAGTTATGGGCAAGCAGCACCATCCCAGGGTGCCCTCAGAAGAAAAGTATAATAAACTACTTTTGAGTATTCTATCTAAGAAAAGCCTAAAAAGGCTTGCCATCAGTCAGAATAGACTTGATGACATCTGATTATCATTATTATTCCTCTACAGCATCAGAAGGAAGTTAATGAAAAAGCTGTGACAATACTGAGTTTGGGATGAGAACTCTAACCCTGGCCTGGGTCAGCACCTTTACGTTTCAATGAAATTTATTTATTTATTTATTTATTTATTAAATTTAATACCCCGCCCCAATCGGGAGAACCCGACTCTGGGCGGCCCACAATCAGAATAAAACAAGAAATAAAACAAGAATAAAACCATCACTAAAACGTCAAAGTTAAAATAATCGGAAGATTAAAACAACACAGGGATAGATACCAATAAAATCCCGTGATCCAACCCAGGGGGGGCAGTCCTTAAATGAGCCACTTGGTATGGGAGCCCATGGTCCCGGGTCCCCAAATCTGTCCCGCCAGCCAGGTTTTCAAGCCCTTTCGGAAGGGCAGGAGCTCCGTCTGAAGGCGCAATTCGGTGGGCAGGAGGTTCCAGAGGGCTGGGGCGAACACGGAGAAGGCTCTCCTCCTAATACAGGCGAGGTGCGCCTTCCTCGCCGAGGGAATAACAAGGGAGCCTCTCCGATCCGCCCTGGTGGGCTGGGCAGATGTTCTTGGGGTGACGCGGTCTCTTAGGTATGAACCATATGGAAGCCTTTCTTATGGGATGAAGGGAACTCTATGAAATTGTATGCCTCAATAAATGTGCTCATCTTTAAGGGACCACAAAACTCCTCATCATTTTGATTGCAGTGCACAGCTACCACATTTGCGACTGTCTTACAACTGCCCCTGACTTTCTGCCACTGGGGAGGTTTGTTTGTTTGTTTGTTTATTGTGTAGGAAGAAAAATGGCTGCTTAGTTTTGACAGAGTTGGGGCTGAGAGACATAAATCTGAAAAGGGGGTTAAGGTCTGAAGTGGACCCCATCATTACTCCACAGAGGTTAGGTGGATTGTGGGCTGGTGATGGCAAAGGATGGGGAAGGATTTATTTGGTTGATTGGTTGGTTTTTATACAGCCCATCTGGGATATTGTCCCACTCTGGGCAATGTACAACACTTAAAACCAGAAATATACAAACAATAACAGTTGATGGTATCCAAGGGTGGCATAGTGTGAATGTACATTTATTAACTAAGATGAAAGTAGAAAGAAGGAAAGAGAAGAAGGAAGATTGTTTAGCTGATGGGTGTAGCTGCTTTGCTTGGAAAGAAGGGGTTAAATGCTTGCAAGGATGGCCTGAGGCACTTTGTTGCTTGATATGGAACACCAAATGGTACCTTTCCGTGATCAAACATATCTAATACTTAAGTAGGCATGGACAGTTTTGGCAGATCTTGGGGTCAGGTTTCTGTAGGAGGCCAAATGGACCTTCAAAAATGCCAGACAGGTGAAGTGATTGAAAAACAGATGGTGATGGAAGGCCACTCCTTGTTTCAGAAAATAAAAATCAATATGGGTGGGTGGGGTGTAGACTGTGCAGGTGAGCTCCACTGCTTTACTTGAAAAGTAAATCGAAGCTCCTGATGGCTCTCAAACAAGGGCAATTCACCTTTTGCTTTAATTTATTTTTCTTTTGGCAGGAGTCGGGTTCCCCTTCAGGGCCACCGTTTGTCTCCCACTGGCTAAAAACAGCCAAGTTGTTGATAAGGCAGAACATGCCACAAGCATCACACCAACTGTGGCAATAAAAAAATATGCAATAACACATTAAATGACTAACCATTTGCTGCTGTTCTGTGACACTCAAAATTCCATGGCCTGAGATGGCCACCCACTGTGCCTAATGGCAGGGTAGGCTGTTGGGTTTAGGAAGATGATGATAATGAAATGGGGAAGCTGCTGCTCTTATGGGAGGGAGGGCCATCACGTCTTCAAAACAAAGTCAGGAGGGGCATTGTGTAGCTGGTGTGTGACTTTCTCAGTTACATTTGACTGCTACTGCCATTTGAGTTGCAGAGTCTCTTGCCATTATATTGCATGGGGGCTGATTCCGAAGGAAAAAATGTTTTCGATAGAGGTATTCATTGCAACTGTGCATCAGTGTCAAAACTTGAAGTATAGGAGGGAAAACTCTGAGATAGACAAAAGGCACTCTGTATCAGCAGGAGAGAGGGAAAGAATGAATTAGTTCCATCAAGCCAACAACATAGGCTGGAAAAACCCACTGCTGTTTGTTTCGCAAGTAAAGAAGAAAAAGAGAACTCACTGTTCTTCTTGCTATTTATAGTAAAAGAAAATACTAATTTGGCATGACAATATGTATAACATGTTTCGCCAAAGTAAATGAGAAGAACAAATCTTCCTTGAGATAAGGGAAGCTGGGTCAGGACCACCCCATCCAGGAAGTACCTCTTGTACCTATGTAGTCACTTCTATTCATTTAAGATCAAATGGTACTAAAATTAAAGAGAACATTTCAGAATTCTCTTCATCCTCAAGATCAAGGAGATATTCTTTGAGACAAGAAAACTGAGGTCATGCACAGTCTGATATCTTGCTTTGAAGTGTCATTCTTATTACTTTTCATATCTGCTGCCATAAGCGGCAGCCTGGAATTAGCGAAATCAGCCCTGCCTCAAATAGGGTACTCACTTGTCCTGTTCTATTGGACAAATGAAAGTGAAAGATTTTGTATACCTTGGTTAAATCATCAACCCAAATGGGGATTCCAGCCAAGAAATCAGAAGACTGACATTTGGAAGGATGGTAATGTTGTTGTTGTTCAGTCGCACAGTCGATTTTTACCCTTTGCGACCCCATTGACCACTGTCCACCAGGCACTTCTGTCCTCCACCATCCTTCTCAACTCGCTCAGTTCACAAAGTGTAAGGATGTGTCACTGTGAAAAAAAGACCAAGATCATCCACACACTCCTATTCCCAATCACCATGTATGGGTTCAAAAGCTGAACTGTAAAGAAAAGTGTCAGTGAAAAAAAAAGTGGCAGGACACTAACATCAGGGATTTAATGCATGAATTCGATGTGTTGAATTATGCTCATTAGTTCATTTATTTCTTTTATTTCATTCATTAGTTAAGGTGATGTTTCAAATGGGGGAAAATAAAGACATTATGTTCATAAAATTAAGGTTTTCATAAAATGTTCATAAAATCTAAGGTTTTCTGAGATAAAGGGTAAAGGTCACCCTTGATTGAAAGCTAGTCATGTCTGACTCTAGGTTTCAGTGCTCATCGCTGTTTATAGCCAAAGAGCCAGTGCTGTCTGTATCTGCAGAGATTTATGTGGACATGTGGCAGGCATGGAACGCTGTTTACCTTCCCACCAAAGTGGTCCCTATTTATCTTTTTACAATTTCTTGCTTTTGAACTGCTATGTTGTGTTAACCCAAAACCAGAAATCTCAATTTCATTTGTGTTTATTTTTTTATATTTTATTTTTCAATAAAGATGCTTTTAACCTTTATTTTCCATTTTCCCCTTCTTTAGTTTTGTGGCAGCGGCTCATCAAAAGTACATGATTTTTGTTACATCGCAAAAGCTGCCAGACCACCCAACCGAAACGCAAGATGTTCATCGAATTCACGTCAAAAAATGATATACAGTAATACCTCATATAACATTAGTATCGAATAACACGAAAATCGTATAACATCAAGGAATCTGGGGGGAAGAATTGCATCAGATAACATTAAGATCCTATGGGATGCTTCAGATAACAACCGCGAAAGCCTGTGTGGTTACAATGTATCTCTATGGATCCCATAGAGGATCAGATAACACTAAAAATCATATAACACGAAGACTTGTGGAACCAGGTTTTAGTGTTATATGAGGTTTTACTGTACAGTAAAACCTCTACTTATGAATGACCCTACTTACGAATAATTGGTTCTGCACTGAAATCCATACCTCGAGTTATAAACATGCCCTGATTTACGAATGATCCCCCCCCCGTGTTGCCTCCAGTGAAACAAAAAACAACAATGCAATTCCCTCTATGGGTTTATATTGTATAACATCCAGCCTTTCAGAGCCCTGTATGTGGCAATAGAGTGCTTAGAGAGGAGTTCTTTGTTTGGAGTTTGAAAATGACAGCCGGTTGCTGTTTATTGCTAGAGTTTTCTGTCCATTTTCAAAGCTTCTTTAAGGCAAGGAACAGCGTTTTTGCTTATGCATTCTTTCCTTTCAATGATTCTGTTGTTTTTGGGTGGTTTGATTGAATTTTGGAGGATGGGGGTGGCCTGTTTTGATAGTTGGAGGGTGGAGTGAGGCTTTTGCTTTATCAGAATGGAGATGCCTCAAGTTACGAACAGATTTGGTTTATGAACAATGCCCTGAAACTGAGTTTATTCATAACTCCAAGTTTTACTGTATTTGAAATATGGTGCTGAAGGATAGCTTTGGAGATGCCCTGGACTGCCAGCAGGACAAACAAGTGGGACTATGTTTGGAGGCAAAAATGATGAATCTGAGGCTGTCCTACTTTCGGCACAAGAAGGCAAGATTCCCTAGCAAAGACAATAATGCTGGTAAAGGTTGAAGGCAGTGGGGGTGGGGTGGGGAAGGAAGATCAAATCTGAGATGGATTGACTCCCTGTCTTACATAACTCATTGGGTAATTGTAAGGATAATGGAGAGAGGAGGCAGTCTACATATTCCAGCTGATTGCAGGAAGGACCAGATATAAATATAACCAATATTTAATAAAATACTAAAATATATCAGTAAATTCTTACTTAATAAGGTAAAGGTAACCCTAGCTTGAAAGCCAGTCATATCTGACTCTAAGGTTCAGTGTCCATCTCTGTTTACAGCCAAAGAGCCAGAGCTGTCTGCATCTGTAGACATTTCTGTAAACATGTGGCAGGCATGACTAGACACCGGAATGCACCGCACACTTTACTTTCCCACCAAAGTGGTACATATTTAGCTATTTGCAATTTCTTGCTTTTGAACTGCTGGGTTGGCAGGAGCTGTGACAGATGGGGGCTCATGCCGTTGTGCAGCGCTCGATTTTTGAAGTTCAGTGTCTTTACCACTAAGCCACTGCAGTCCCTCTTAATAGCAAGCGCCTATCAGTCACATCTTGGATACCATATGCATTTAGGATTTTTTGTTGATGAAATACTTACTATCTGGTGAGCAATTATTATTATTTTTTGCTTACACATTATATTTCACCATATAATGCTATTAGTTCATTTATATCCATGTGTGCAATGTAGAGTCATGCATCAGGTTTTGTCACTTGTTTCTCAGATGATTTAAGTATTTCAAATGGATAAAAATAGTTCCATTAAATCACACAGGGCACATCATATGTTCTGTGAAGAAACAGCATTTAGACATAAAGCTATGAACCATGATTTATGAGTCACAACAATACCAAAACTTGTGGTCAAAGCTGAGGAACACCTGCCATTTGCCTGAAAATTTAGTTAGTGTTAAAGCTTTTCAAAATCACCCAAGGAACTGCCTGAGGAATAACCTCTGTCATGTTATATTGGTATGGTAGAATCTTAAAAAAGGATTCTGCTTGGAATATTCTTTATTTCAAAAATCTTTCTTTATTTTCATTTTTAATTCTCCTCAGAACAACCTTTTGAGGTATGGCTGGCTATGCTATGGTGGTTGACTCGATGGGAAAATACAGAAGGATTAAGGTAAAAGTAAAGTAGCGACTGCAGTGGCTCAAGTCACTAAGACGCTGATTGGGAGGTGGAAGGTCAGCAGTTCGATTCCTGAGTACTGCAGGACGGAATGAGCTCCCGTCTCTGTCCTAGCTCCTGCCAACCTAGCAGTTCGAAAGCAAGAATTTACAAGTAGATAAATAGGGACCACTTTGGTGGGAAGGTAACAGCGTTCCATGCGCTCCGGTGTCTAGTCATGCCTGCCACATGACCATGGAAACGTCTGCAGAAGCAGACAGCGCTGGCTCTTCGGCTTAGAAACAGTGATCAGCACTGACCCCTAGAGTCGGATACGACTGGCTTTCGAGCAAGGGAAACCTTTACCTTTACCTAAAGGTCTAGGTTTCCCTTGCTCAAAAGCCAGTCATGTCTGACTCTATTGGGTTGTACTCATCTAGATTTACAGCCAAAGAGACAGTACTGTCTGTGTTTGTAAAGGTTTCTGTGGTCATGTGGCAGGCAGACTAGACACACAAAACACTGTTACCTTTCCCATAGAAGCAGTATTTATCTACTTGCAATTTCTTGCTTTCAAACTGCTAGGTAAACAGGAGCTGGGACAGAGGCAGGAGCTCAGTCCATCACACAGCACTCAGGCCTCAAACTGTTGACCTGTCAACCTTCCAATCATCAAGTCCAGCATCTTAACCACTAAGCAACGAAATCAAATAACAATTAGGTTTTGGGGGGAAATGATGTCCCACATAACAGTTTTCCCTATGGTTAAAATCAGTACAACAATTTTTCAGTGGGAAAAACCACTTAGCAAAAAAAATTGTTATACGATGCATCTCATAGGGAAAGTCGCTATACAATGCATGCATCATGTAGCAATTGTTTCGTACAACAATGAGCCCTGTGGAACGGATTAAAATTGTTGTATGAGGTACCACTGTATATAAAAAAGTGGAATTACTAAAAAAAAAAAGTGGGGGGGGGGGAAGTAAACAATAAAAAAGGCTGGTTGTATAGCTCAGTGATTTAGGTCTCTGGCTGCAGAGCCAGAGGTTAGGTTTTCGATTCCCCACTATGTCTCGTGGGAGATGAGCCAGGCTGTATACCTTGGACAAGCTGCACCACTTGTGTCTATCCTCTACCTAGAAATCTTATGAAGAGTTGTTAGAATTGACCTGATGACACACAATTATTACATAGGTTACATAGGTTGCCCTTGCTCGAAAGCCAGTCATATCTGACTCTAAGGTTCAGTGTTCATCTCTGTTTATAGCCAAAGAGCCAGTGCTGTCTATGTCTGCAGATGTTTCTGTGGACATGGGGCAGACATGTGCACAGAAGGCTATTTACCTTCCCACCGAAGTGGTTCCTATTTATCTATTTTCAATGTCTTGCTTTCGAACTGCTAGGTTGGCAGGAGGTGTGACAGAGACGGGAGTTCACTCCATCATGCGGTACCCAGGAATTGAACTTTGACCTTCCAGTCAGTGAGTTCTGCATCTTAACCACTTGAGCCAACACAGTCTCTACAAAATTATTATTGAATGGGGAAAATCCATATATCCTTTAATGCACAATAATAATTATTATTTTTTAGAAAAACTGAGCTAATAGGGGCAGGAATGCTGGGATTCCTCAAAACATGGCAGAATTGTCCCCCATGCCTGTAAGGGGCAATAAAAGGACTAACATAGTATGGGGTTTCTTCCTTTTTTTCAACTCCAGGAGCTGTAGAGGTAATGGATGCTGGAGCGGGGTAGGGTTCAAAAATACCCTTGGGAGCCTCATTCTACTACCATGAGCTAGATCCCCCTGTCCAAATTGTGTTAGGCACAACAATTGTGCAACAGAAGTTTTGTCACGAAACATCCTATGTGGCCACCTATTCTGTCTTCTTTGGAAAGTCCCTCTTATGTTTTTGACTATTGTTTATTTTTCATAATCCTAATAGTTCTTGAAGTTGTTGCCCCCCGTCCCCCTTCTGAGTTCTGGGGGGAAAGTTTCTAGGAAGAACAAAGAGCTAACAGAAGACTTCCATTTGTGTTCCAAACCTCAGTTCAGACATCTAAACCTCAAGCCTGCAAAGATGACTTCATTATACATCTTGAGTGTAAGGCGTATTCCTCTTTCAAGGCATCAGGAATGCACACAGGTTGAGGAATGAACTACAGTCTAATATATTTGATTTGGCATGCATCCATTTCTTGGACGCAGTTCAGTTTTCCATTCTAGAACAAGCGAGGTCTAAACAAGTATGAACAGGGAAGAAGGGAGAAATTTTTCATGCATTGCACTACCAGATCTATTTAGGGTTTTTTTCCTTTTAAAGTTATGCAATTTATATGAGAACAATGTTGGCACAAGATTCTTCTTCTTCTGGCATGTCTAGGCCAAACATTAAACACCCAAAATGAAGGCACCTTTTGGTGAGTTCATTCTGCAGTTCCTTTAGCCTCACCTAATGTGAGAAAGATTATACTAAGGCTTGCAGAGTGTTCATATATAGAAAGGATGCTGGATTTTTGCTAGATTGTGTATGAAGGTTAAAACACTATAAGCTACAGTATTTGAAAAGGGCTGTTTTTCAATTGATGATTTACTGAATTTCAAATACAAGTTGCCACCTGCTGATTCCACGTTAACCATCAACTTATGATATCTTAGTTTTTGTGTTTTATAGCTAGACGATTTAACTTAATTCAGTCCTGAAGTTCACTTCAGGAAGTCTGCTAAATGAGGAAACAGGAGGTCAAAGTAATATTTCTGTGGACATTCTTGTGAAGCAACATTGTTTTTGTCATCAGTCTTCAGTTAGGTGTGGATCTTATGTTTCCTTCTCTTTTTCAGAAAACACACTTATTTCTTTTCAACAGAGTTAGAAAAGAGTCTACCAAACCCTTCACTTTTCTTTAAGACATGATGGTGTGCATGGAGAGGTGGTTTTTTTGTTTGTCTGTTTTGGACATGTGTATCCCACCTTCTTATCACTGTCTATTGTCACTTCCTTTACTTTAGAGGAGGACAGATTCCAAGAAGAAGGTAACTTGGTGCTAGATCAGGATTCTCAACCTACAGCCTGGGGGCCGGATATGGCCCATGCTACCATTTCATGTGGCTCACCACTGCTTCCACCACACCCAGAAGTGCCATGTGTGGCAGACAGGTCAAAATGGCCATCCGGCCTCCAAAGCTGTCTGAAGGAGCTTTGGCTTGGCCCTTGGCTTGGAAAGGTTGAAAACCCCTGTGCTAGATTAACAGTTCGAACCACAAACACTCTAGAAAGCTCTTGTCCCTTGACAATAAACTAGCCAGTCAGTTGACCCTCTGTGCCCATAGACGCCAATTATTTTATCTCATCTTAGAATGTATTTATTCAGTTGTTTTGTTTTATTGTATTTGTTGTTGTTGTTGTTGTTGTTAAAAGACCTAAGAACTGTTAAGATAATGTCTGAGTTTCCAGTAGAGTAGTTTTTTGGAGAATTAGGATGTTCAACCCTGATAAGTCCAAAATTTTAAAATATTTAGGGAGTCCTTTAGGTATTGCATCAATGGCTCTGACACTATAGATACAGCAACAAATTTATTCCTCCATAGTGGTTGGCCTCAATTTGCAAATCACGATATTTTGTTATTTTCTCCAGTTGTTTGTCTTCAATTCATGCAATTTAAACTTTTTAAATCTTTTTAAACTTTTTAACCTTTTTAAATCTTTTAGATCTTTGTAAATTCATGGTTTAATTCTTTTTAAATTGATTTTTAAGTAATTTTGAACCTCAAGGTTTTAATTTATGAATTTTCTGTAAGCCGCCTAGAGTCAGGTTCACCTGATTGGGGCGGGATAATAAATCTAAATAAATAAATAAATAAATAAATAAATAAATCTCCTGGTATAGCAATGTCAATAAACCAGACCTTCTTTTCTAGAACAGTTATATCAGGTGTGTTGAGAGGCAGATGTCTGTCTGTTTGAATTTTAAAGTCCCACAGGAGCTTGATTCTCTCATTTTCTAAAACTTTACTACTTTATGTTCCCAATGATTTTTACTGCATTCAAATCCAAACTTCTGGCAAAGTTTCCAATGAATAATTTTTGCAACCCTGTTATGGCATTGCCAATAATCAGTCTGTGAAATTTTGCTGCATCTGCTGACCAGATGATCTACTGTTTCATCCTTTTCATTACAAAGCTGGCATTTGCTATTGTTGGATACATGCTGTATTTTTGTCTTCATGCAATTTGTTGACAAAACTTGTTCTTGAGCTGCCAAGATAAATCCTTCTGTTTCCTTCTTCAAAACTTCTGCTCTTTACCACCCCCATGTCAGCTTTGGGTCAGCCTTGCCTTCTATGTTTTTCAAGTATTGACCATGCATATAATGCTTTGAAATTACAGTGGTACCTCATGTAAAGAGCATAATGCATTCCACGGGATTGCTCTTTAAGCGAGTTTGCTCTTTAAGCGAAACACCATTGTAACTGACCAATTGCGGGGGGGGGGGGGAGAATTGCAAACCCAGTTTTAGTTGTTAAGTGAGATTTTGGTTGGTTTTAGTTGTTAAGCGAGGTGACCAGTCAGAGAAAATTCTGCTTTTTAAGCAAGTTAGTCTCTAAGCGAGGCTCTCTTTATGCAAGGTTTTACTGTGCCTGTTTATTTGAAGGGGGTAATCAATCATTAATCTCTGTGGAGTATCTATGTGATGTCTAGCTGGGGAAAGGTAGAAAACGTAAGGAGTTGTTAGAGTTTCTAGACACTGACTTCACTTCAGTTGATGAGGTAAACCCAATTTTATCCATGTGTGTTCTGAGTGTTCTTTTTTATAATCATTCATTCTTAATCTCCTTTTACATAGGCTTGTATTGGTGATGGCCTGCTTTTCCAATAGACTCTTTGACCCAATTTGCTCCCCCTCCTCTTACTGTCCCCAGCAATCTGTGTGAAGATTCCTTATAGGTCTAATAAACCACTGATAATAGTGCTTGTAGTATGAGATTGACTGCCTCTTGATTTGCATCTAAAATTAGCATAATCAGTTCTGGCTGTATCCACCCAGTGCCAATCACAAAAGCATCCAAGCGGAAACTATATTTTAAAAAGAACAAAAAAGAGAAAGAAAGAAAACATTGTACTTGCTCATCATTACACTTATTTCCTTCTGTATCATTTCAGTCAAATAATGAAGGGGTTGTGGTTCCATAAGAAAGAAAGCTACTGAGGAGTCAGTGGTAAATTTAATTTGAGTTCTCCTAAAATCTGCAATCAAAGGAATATTCATCTTAAGCTTTCCAGTATGGATATACAGTAATACCCTGGTTAACGTGTGCAGTACACAGCATTAAAACCGCATAATGTTGGGGAATTTGAGGCAAACTTTTGCACCGCACAATGTTAAAATAACATTGTGTGATGTAAAAGTTTGCTTGTAGGGCTTTGGGGCAAACTTTTGCACTGCGCAACATTAAAATAACATTGTGTGATGTAAAAGTTTGCCTCAAATTCCCCAAGGTTGATCTCTGCCCCAAAGCCTGTGGGCTTTGGAGCAGAGAACTCTGGAGGCCTCCTTGCTGGGGGGGCGGGGGGGGCGGGAGAGGGGGCATCCGTAGACCCAAGCGTCGGATCGCCAGTTTCCTCTGGGTGAGAGTGCGCGCATGCATGCTCTCACCCCAAGGAAACCGGCAATCAGACGCTCAGACCGATCAGAGAGCTGGTTTGGTTGGGGGGAGGGCACGTGCCCCTGTTCTTCCCCCAACCAAACTGGTGCTACAATGTTGGTTGGGGGGAGTGTGCACATGCCTGTTCTCCCCCAACTAAACCAGCACTCTGATGCTCAGAGCGGCGGTGGAGGGGGGGCGCCCATTCTCCCCTGACCAAACTGGTGCTCCGAGGCTCAGAGCAGTGGTTTGGTTGAGGGGAGACCAGGTGCGTGTGCCCTCACCCCAACCAAACTGCTGCTTGGCTCAATCCACCTGTCTCTTTGGAAAGTGCAACAGGGATTCCACACATGTGTGGGATTCCAGATGGGAATTCCAGATGGATGTAATAGAAGTCGTATTAAACAAACAGACAAGATACAAAGGAGAGAAACCTATATAGCACTGTATATATATTTGGTAGAGTACATCTTCACTGAGTTCTTCGGGGGCAGATTGTCTTTTGCCCCACCACTGACAGCAGTACCTTATGTTGAGAACTTTCTCATCTGTAGCATCTTAGTTGTGGAAAGCTGTCTTCTTAGAGGCCCACCTGGTGTCAACACTGCCTTTAGCACTGAATTAAAACCTGGCTTGTCAGCTGAATATAGGGTAATCAGAGAGACATGGCTTAGTCTACAGTACTTCAGGTTTCTGTTTTTTGCCTTAACTACAGTAGTACCTCGCTTAAAGAGTATAATGTGTTCCATGGGATTGCTCTTTAAGAGAATTTGCTCTTTAAGTGAAACACCATTGCAAGTGACCAATTGTGACATCTGATGGGGGTGGGTGGGTTGTGAACCCCGGTTTATTTGTTAAGCGAGTTTTTGGTTGGTTTTATTTGTTAAGCAAAGCAAACATTCAGAGAAAATTCTGCTATTTAAGCGAGTTGCTCTTTAAGCGAGACACTCTTTATGTGAGGTTTGACTGTATTTTAAATTTCTAGACTGCTTCATAATGTTTTGAAATGTTTTTATTGCTATAAAGTGTTTACCTTCTATCACCTCCTAAGATATTATTGATTGTATCCTATTATGAACTCTACTTAAACAGAGCTGGTTAGAAATACTTTGATTTATAAGTACCAGTCAGTCATCGATCAAAACAAAATAAGCATTTCTTAACCGACATGTAGGTCATTATGACAAATGCCTAGTAAAATACCTATGAATATCTGCTTTCCTTATCTGGATAAACTCTGCTGTGATGCATGGACAACTTACAAAGAGTGATGCTACACTCATTTTGATATAGATAAACTCAATGTCCCTGCAGATGGAACAAAGCCGGGCAGCCTCCCCCCCCCCCCCCTGGAAGAGATGGTTCCCGGCAGGCATCTGGCATGCTGGGCGAGGGAGGGAGGAGCCAGGTTGCTTGAGAGGCGGTTCCTCCCTACCCTGGCCCTCTTTCCCAGGTAGCACCTTTGTTCAGCAGATGTCCCAGCTCTGTTCATGATTTCTTTCATTCTGAGAAAAAAAGCATTACTTAATGAACATGGGATTTAACCAGGTTCTGAGTGCTTCTAATCTGCTGGTGGACATTCCCTGGGCTACGATACTAGTATATACAAGTAGATTAATACTGCAAACAAACTAATCTGGTGTGACTGTGCATTGCATAAAGACTTTTTGTGTTGCATTTTATTGACACATATTTGTGCTTCTGCACATTGATTAAATGCCACTGGCAAAGTGTCTTACTATCCTCACATCAGTAGTGTTCTGCAGTCTTCTCACTGCACATAAGTGTCCATGCACATCACTCAGACACAAAGAAATATTTGTGCCATCAGATATGATCAGCTTAAAATTGCTTGTATACTGTTTTTGAGGCAGTAGACTAACTAAATGAATGAACTCCATGCCCAATTTTAGAACTTAACTTGAAACCCAAATTTTGGGAACCAGAGATTGGTATGTAAAATACCATGGAGCAACAAGTAAAAGGATTGGAGAACATTTTGTATTCCTAACATAATCGATCAAAAGCTGAAATTCTGTTGCTCAGTATAGGAAGTCTCATCTTCAGTAGTCCAATTGAATCAGTGTGATTCAATTGGACTACTGAGTCAATTATTGAAACGAGAAATATTTTTCGTGAACTCCATTTTTCAATAATTAGCAGAGTGCCAGACATAAAAGAACTTCACGGACAAAGCAGAAGAGACTTTAAGTCTCTTTAACAGCCTCTTCACAGTAATAAGTTCTCTTTTTTGGGGGGAGGGGGGAACACCTCTCCTAAAGCATTGTTATTTGGGAAAAGGTATCTTTACTTACAGTTGCAATCTCTAGTAACATTCAGAAGAGTAAAAGAAGTCTATGCAATGTGCATAGGAGATTCACTCCATGCAACTACATGGTTGGAAGGTCAAAAGAGAGAGAACAGTGGAAGCAAAATGAGTAAATAGTAAGAGAGAAGAGCCTTCCTTTGAATCCCACAGGTGGGAAGAATTTTACTATTTGGTTAGCAGCAAAAGACAGTCAATTTAGCACTTCAAAGTCTCTCCCTTTTATACCCAGTGTTAGTAGCATGCAGAGATTATTATTATCCCACATCAGCTCCTTCATAAATTCCATTGTTTCAATGGGCTGAGTCTAGTTGCAATGGACTATGCTAAGCAACAAGATTTCAGCCATGAGACAATCGAGACAAGCATGAGTTTAGCAAAGGTAAGCACTTGTAGGTGTGTTTCATTTGTTTCCACTTCCTTTCAATGGTTCTTAAGAGATGTTAGTTTGAGTGGATTTTGCATATTATTTCCAGAGACCAAAAAGTTCATAAGATAGTCTTTCAGAATTTCTTTGAGTACCGTGAGTCTTAGCAGAAAAATAAAATAAAATGTTTTTCTAAATATTAGTAAGAAATTATGCTCAGCAAATGTAAAAGCTCTAAAAACTCTTCTTCAAAAGGCTTATTTTCTCAAGTTTAGAAGGGATTGCTCAGAAATATATACACTGCATTAAAGCAATGCACTCTCTGAAGTTTACAAATTAAGCACAGCGAGTCAGTATGCAGATTTCTTTGAGGAAAGCTCTCCAGAGACCTTCTATACAAATAATGATCAGATAAGGAATATTCATAAGAAGGAGAATAAATCAGGATGATTTTTTTACCCTTCAGATAAAAGCTTTGTTAGATTAGACCCATGGCCTATCTAGTCCAGTATTCTATTTTTTTCAAGGGCCAGCCATTGCTATTGTTTCTAGAGCAATAAAGTTTTATGGAACCAGGGTGCTAACCCAATGCCCATCCCTCCTCCTTTCTTATCCGGGCTTGGGACCAGCAATGTTGGTGATATCATCCAGAGAAATATAATTAAATGGTCGTGCTTCAGCCTACTGCTAATACATCATTTTTACATTATGTATAATCTCCCACCGCTGACAGAAAGAACAAATTATACGTTCCTAGTATTCTACCATGTATAAAATTACACATACCTTAAAGCTATTTCTAATTTTCAGAAACAGCCTACTTCTCTCCAGTGTAGAAAGAAGTAAAGAAGTATGCCTGTGAGGCAACAAGATGCTCAATATAAGAGATACAGTATTGATATTGATTGATATTGATACTGATATTGATGAAAACTGTATACTTTATCTAACAACCCAGGGCCATATCTTCTGCGGTATCTCACTTTTGTGTAGTGATATGCACCAAATATATATTAAATAATTCTCAAGCTACTTCCCAAGATCTACAGATTGTCAAACAAGTTCTTTATTTAATTTAAAAAATAAAGAGCATCTTGATTTTGAGTGTATAATCTGTCTAGAGAGTACGTTGATACAAAGGGTATGTATACTTTATTCTTTTAGATTCCTGATCATTCAGAGGTTTGCAGGTATATCTTAGATGCATTATAAGACACACTTAATAAGACTCCAGGGTCCCTCCGGCATGGTAACCCTATGTTCCTGTAGCTAGACTATTTGTATATATTTCTAATTTAAATATTTAAAGAATGACCATCAACATGATTGTATGTAAAAAAGATCAAGGGGACATGTATGGGCCAGACAGTTGCTTCAGTCTGTTGGCTCATCTGACCCCTCCTTCTCTCTGTGTGTGTATTTTTAAAATCTTTTTAATCTTTTTAATTCTCTGTAATTTTTAATCTTAATTTTTTTATACTGTGTTTTTATTGTGCTTTAAGTGTTTTTAAAGTCTGTTAGCCACCCTGAGTCTTTGTGAGGAGGGCTGCATAAAAATTTGATCAAATAAATAAATAAATTCAGATATTATTATTGGTTTCTTTCATAAATACATTTTACTCCTGTCCAAAGAGATGTACACAAATATTCCTACTTCTCAATTTATTTTAGAGCAACCCAGTTTGCCGTTGATTTCAAGTTCTATACTTTCTTTGCACCTTTCCACCTTTTATGTTACTGATGCATACATGTGCAGAAAACAGTGCAAGAAATCTGCTTATGATGCCCCCACATGCACAGGTGGATATATATAGTAAAACATCAGAACAAAATATCTGAAGGCAACACGTAAAGGTTTATTTTCTACTTTTTGTAGTATTTTGTTAACATGACAATGTGTATCAACAAGGTAGAAGGGGAAAGGTTATCAAAAACACGAAGGAACTGAGAGCTGCAGAAAGCCGTATAAACTCTGGCAGTTTTAAAAATGGAAAATGATGCAACAAAAACTACATGTTTGGGAACAATGGAATTTCCTAAATCCATTGAGAAATGCTGATCAGGAGAATTTTGGAAGCATGCTTATCCAGAGGTAATTTCTATTGTTCAGACTGTATTCTTTGTGAATTTGGCATTATAAATGTATAAATTAAGAGGACAAGCTGTACAATGCAGCCTTTTATTTTATAATCTTTATTTTCCTGTGTTTTATAGCTGGTCTCTTGCACTTCTATTCCTACTTCTGAACCTTGTTTCACACTCACCAGAAAGCTTTCAGAAGAATTTTCTGATTGAAATCAAGACCTTGAACAAGGATGTTACATAATAGAATGAATCTTGTATTATCCTTCCTCTCAGGAAACACTTTAGCATAAAAGTATTTATGTTGGAAAGCCTTCAGACTGAAGTGTATGGTGGTTGTCATAGCAATCCAGCTCTTCAAGTGGAAGTAGAAAAAGGAGATGACATTTTCCTAACTCTGGCTTCAGTCCCACATCATCACCAGTTTTAAGATTAGATGAAAAAAGGATTCTAGGAGCAGTTTTAGATTACATGTAACCTGAAATCTCCTTGCTAATTACATAGTGCACAGACTACACCAAAATAGAGTACAGTATTATACATGGGAATTTCAAAGAGGAAGGAGTTTAAATTCATTTCCAGAAGACCAAATTAGTGTATTTTAAAAGATCATTATACTTATCATTTAGGAAGTCTTTTAAATATAAGTGAGGAGAACGGGAAGTTAAGAACTTGACATGCCATTAAAAAGCATGCCAAAGAAGTTCAATTACAACTAGGTTTCAGGAATAAGGTACAGTATGTGCAATTTGGACAGTGGACTAGACTGCAAACTTGTAAGATTTGGAAAAGTTAGAACATATTCCCCAGGGATCTCCTAAACAATTTTTTGGGACTTCAACCCTCTATTCTCCACTCTGGGAATTCAATCTGACAGACACACACCAACAGACCCCTAAGTGTTCCTCACTTAGAGAAAGACCTAGCTGGAAAAGCTTGATTGCCTTCCTTCCTGTTAAAAAAGGAAGCTATCCTGGTGTTTCCTGGGAGATTTGCTCACATACTTCTAATACTCCCTGTTAGCATGTGAGCAGAAGTTTCCTGTGAATTGTGCATAACCATTCCAGTCTTATGTTAGAACCACAAGCCACATTCTAGAATCTGCAATGAATCTAAAGGTAAGTCATATCCAGTCATATCCAACTCTAGGGTTCAGTGCTCATCTTGTTTCATAGCCGAAGAGCCAGTGCGCTCTGCTTCTGGAGGCATTTGTGTGGTCATATGACAAGCATGATTAGACACTGGAGTGCACGGAATGCTGTTTACCTTCCCACTGAAGTGGTCCCTGTTTATCTACCGTACTTGCAATTTCTTGCTTTTGATCTCCTAGGTTGGCAGGAGCTGGGACAAAAACGGGAGCTCATTCCATCCAGCAGCATTCAGGTATTGAACTGCTGATCTGCTGCTTTCCAGTCAGTGTCTTAGCCACTTAAGCCACCTAGGAGTCAGTAGAACTGATGAAATAATTCAGTTTGGAAGTACGCACATGAAATGCTGTTTGCACATACAGGTGAATCATGTGCTTTGCAGTTTATCACAATACTTCCCGTTGTTACACTAAAGTGTGTGGCAGCTTCACCATATCTGAACCTCCTCTAGCATCAAATCTGAAAATGCCCCTTCTTTAAAAAACACATTATAAATACCAGAGTTGAAGATTTTTGTAATAGGAAGATTATGCTTCGCTAATCTATCAACTTGTCATACAGTATAGTAATATGCGGCTTGTATGTATAAGCAAAATAGTATTTTATGAATTTTATGAGCTTAGTATGATTGACTTTATGCATGATTAGGAACATCTTTTATAAATTAGTGTCGCCCTGATTTTTTTTAAATGTCAAATCATACCCTTGTTTTAATGGCATGTTTGAAAGAGCTTTAAAAACTCACTGCAGGATATTACAACCATTAAACTGCACTAGGTACTTTGTTGGAGTATTTTCATTTACGTCATAGAGTGAAATCTATATGAAGTGCTAGCTCTTTAAACCTGCCAAATCCACGGTTAATTTTATGAGGTTAGGCCACATTTCCAATCAGTACCAGAAATGAGATACAGTTGTACCTCGCTTAAAGAGCATAATGCGTTCCACAGGATTGCTCTTTAAGCGAGTTTGCTCTTTAAGTGAAACACCATTGTAAGTGACCAATTGTGGGGGGGATTGCAAACCCCGATTTATTTGTTAAGTGAGTTTTTGGTTGGTTTTATTTGTTAAGCGAAGCGAACATTCAGAGAAAATTCTGCTCTTTAAGCGAGTTACTCTTTAAGTGAAACGCTCTTTATGCGAGGTTTGACTGTAGTTGCAAACCGGCCTAAGACATTTTGCTGCCTGAGGTGGAGCAGCAGATGTTGCCCCAAACACTCATCCAACTCATGGTGTACAGTATTAAAAATGAATTGAATTATTGTTGCATATGAGGCAAAAAACAAACCCCACAAAACCTTTTTCTATTCCCTGTTGATAAATAATACATTTTATTTATTTATTTATTTATTTATTTATTGTATTTCTATACCACCCATTTGGGTGGTATTCCACTCTGTGCAATAAACAAACAAATAACAACAACACACAGCAAATAAAACAAACAACTGGCAAATACATCACAAATTGAACTAAAGTAAAATAAAATAATTGGCGTCTGAGGACATAGGAACTGAACCTGACTGACAATGTATCGGTAAAGGGACAATTTATTGGTAAAGGAACAATTAAATGACTTCCATGACATTTAAATCTACTGCTTGTGGTGGCCTTCTACAGGACTAGCTCTGAGACATTCAGAGATGAGAAAGTTTTGGGCAAATGGTGGTTTTTGGGACCTGGAATGGGAACCAAAAGAGAAAGCTGACCCAAAGAGTTATAAAAACAACACATAATTTTGCATGAAGACTCCCTTAGAAAAGTAAGAAAGGGGAATGTGTAACTAAAAGTACATACATTTTTTTTGAATAGTAGCCATGTTAGTCTGTGGTTCAGGCACATCAGAAAATAAAATAAAACAAAAAACACTGTAGAACTTTAAAGACTAACTGCTATATTTTTATTGTTAGCTTTCATGGATCAAGTCCACTTCTTCAGACATGGGGTGAAACTTACAGGCATGGTTTTTATACACCAAATTCAGAGGTCAAAGGGAGCAGCTTGTGTTCAAGCAAAATGACAGACAAGCAAGCACAACAATACAGCTTCCTACAGCCATCAGAAACAATAGATTATTCAAATTAGCTCTAAATGTCTCCCTTTCAATCTCAAAGGTGCTGAGAAAGCCCATTCTGGTCTCCGATCAACCTTTGACCTGCATGTTAGAAAAGAAACAAAAACACTGTATCTGGTTACTTCCTGTTTTGCTAAAGAGAATTGGCAGGAAGGTTGTAATATAATATATAAAATATCTAGCAGCATATAGCAATCTGTGTATCAAATTTGATAATGTCCCAGAAACCCTTCACTAATATTTATGCCATCTCTTGCAAAAAATGTCAGTCTGTGCTTTATGTAGGACAAACAGGACAATCTTTACGCAAAAGAATTAATGGACACAAATCAGACATCCAGAATGGCAACACAGAGAAACCTGTCTCAAACCACTTCAATCTATCTGGACACTGTATCCAAGACCTGAAAGTTACAATTCTGGAACAGAGAAATTACAAAACTAGGATTGAAAGAGAGACAGCAGAAATCAAATACATCCATCTGTTGGACACCCATCACAGGGGATTAAATATTAGCAAAAGGGAGTCATTTAGAGTTAATCTGAATAATCTATTGTTGCTAATGACTGTGTGAAGCTGTATTGTTTTGCTTGCTTGTCTGTCATCTTGCTTGACCACACCCTTCTCCATTTGACCCCCTGAATTTGGTGTATAAAAACCATGCCTGTAAGTTTCACTCTTTGTCTGAAGAAGTGGACTTAAATCCGCAAAAGCTAACCATAAAAATAAAGCAGTTAGTCTTTAAAGTGTTACAGTGTTTTTTATTTTATTTTTATTTTGTTTTGTTTATTTTGTTTTGTTTTCTGATACTGCATTATTCAGGTAACTTTTTAAAAATTAACTATGTTTGGAACAAGGTTGCTTTCATTTTGCCAGAAGCAAAGATGGAAAAGGTATTTCCAAAATATAGTCAAAACCTTCCTATGTTTTACAAGACAATTGTTAGGCATCTGGTATGGAGTGTAAATTTGCCTGGTAAAACCCGTAACATGTATCTGCAAAGCAAAAAAGGCTCACTTTTTAGTCATGAAAGGTAGGAGAGGGGACAAAGCAGTGTGCTTTACCACCCAGTAAATGGGTAAGAATTTAATTTCCTTCCTCCCATATTCATTTTTGTTTCCTGTCATCGACCTTGTCACAACTTTTCCCTTTTGTCAGGCTTGTCTGATGAAATTCCTGACATGACCTTGTGATTAATCCCAAATGTATAAAAACCATTCCTAACACAGTGATAGGTCTTGGTTTTTAGGCAATTACAATCTTACAGTGATAAAGAATATTCTGACAGTCAATTCTTCATACTAAACTACAATACATGGCATCATGGCAAAAATACCTGGTTGCAATTGTTACTGGGAGATTAAAAAAGGAGAGACTTAGCAACACATACTGACATGTGCACTGTGCATATTTTAATACAGGAATGTTATGGTGATCATCTGACTCTTCAGAATCAATGTTTTGGATGACAAGAGCTATCATTCTCATGTAATACAACTAATGGTAAGAGTGATGATTCTTCTTCCATGTCTAGGCCAGATGTGAAACTGTTAAAATGAAAGCACCTTTTGGTAAGTTCATTCTGAAGTTCCTTTTGTCTGATCTAGTGTGAGAAAGATTAGTTGGCAACACAAGGTTGCTGTTACCACGGTATGCCTGATTGTGGTTAAAAAATACCACAACCTTCAAGGAGGCTCTTTCTGTTTACCCCTGGTAAGAACTATGGGTGTTATAGTCAAACAACATCTGGAGGACTACCTGTTTCAGCAGAAAGAAGAGCAAGGTCTGTCAAGCTCACTTGGGATTATTGTGGATATTGTTCAATGCAACTAGTGCCTGAAATATGTCCACAACCTTTCTTGGTCTGCAGAAACTTTTTAGGTTTTGGATTTATAGGCCTTAACACTTTAAGGGTAAAACCCACCTCATATGTAAAAAGGTAGGTTGATGGAGACATTTGACATTTTTGAAGGTGTGTCACAGGCATTATCTCAATATAGCTGTCCATTGGAGAATTGCTCATCCAGAAAAGGCTACTGTGACAAGCCCAGCTAGCCAAATAAGTAAGCAAACAAGGTTTCTACCAGGAAGCCCCATTAATAGAAAAGAAAAACAACCTCCCCCCCGCCACGCACACACAACCAGTTCTATATGTCACTCCCAAACACTTTAGCTCACTTTTTCCTTTTAAATATTTATTATACTTCAAAAACAAAATGTTAAGCTGTGGTCACCCACTATGTTGGAGAATGCTTCTGTAGTTTACATGGAGTCTGGGATCAAGAGACACTGGAGGATGGTAGTTAATTTTGTGAAAAGCCACCTACCCCTTAAAGCATTTTTAGAAGATAATTTTTTTAAAAAATCAAGTGAAACAGGGAGCCTGAGGAGCACTAGAGAGGAGACACAGTGGGTGCCTAATTAGACATCCATCATTTTCCTGAATTCATCTGATCTGTAGATGTCTGCTAATAACCTTTGCTCATTTGGCATTTAGAAAAATCAGACGAATACCACAGGAGATGTACAGCTGGATTTCTTCCCTTGTTGTTTTACTTGTGTTAAAGAGCTTATTTTACTTAGAGCATTGTTTCTGTATACAGTTGTACCTCGCTTAAAGAGCATAATGTGTCCTACAGGATTGCTCTATAAGCGAGTTTGCTCTTTAAGTGAAACACCATTGTAAGTTACTTCTGGCGGGGGGATTGTGAACCCCGATTTAGTTGTTAAGCGAGGTTTTGGTTGGTTTTAGTTGTTAAGTGAAGTGACCATTCAGAGAAAATTCTGTTCTTTAAGTGAGTTACTCTCTAAGCGAGGCACTCTTTATGGGAGGTTTTACTGTATTAGCAACATTTTCCAAACTAATTTTACTTATCGCTGGTGTTATATTACTCGTATTCATGTATCAATTCTTTGTACTTATCAAATTACATTTTGGCAAATCCCAATAAGAAACAACACATTGCTTTTCTATATTTTTAAGTTAATAAAGCTTCCTAGTTAGTTTTGCTTTAATGATGCATCAAAAGGCAAGCTAAAATAATATGCAACAAGTGGGTGTCTTTGATTTCATTCTGAATGTGCTATTTATCTCCATACTACATGACAAAATTGTGCATCAGCCTTTGGGTAACCATGGGGACCCAAAGTCTTATGTAAATAACTGCAAGAAAGGTGTAAACCTAGAATTTCTTGTAAAGGATGGTTTGAATTTCTTTGAGAACATGATTCACAGGGTGTTGCATTCTGTCAACAGTTTCACAGATCCATACAACATTACGTCAGTTTTTGCCTGAGATAGTGTTTCACAAAGAGAGGAATAAAGCCAGCCTTTTATAGTTTGAATTTTTTTCTCCACATAGCAAACAAGGTTTATTTGAAGCAGACAGTCCTGACAGCCTAGTCTTGTGCCAACTCTTTGTGTCCAAGTGTTAGAAATCTCCTGTTATTGTACAGAACAAGAACAGATGACTAGAAGTAAAGCATTAATCTAAGCAAAAGACAGACACTGTGTCTTGTGTTGTTCAGTTGCACAATTGAGTGCAACCCCATGGATCACAGCACAACCAAATTCCAAAGAAATCCTAATCTGGCTGACAGGTAATTAGCAAACAGCATTATTCTGTGTGGTTTGTTTTGTATATTTCAGTTAATGTATATAGTTTTCTATTTCTGTCCTTAAATTTACCTAAGGACTATTTAGCCTGGAGAAGGAAACCAGGTTGTACATGACTGATTCTTTTTGTTGTAGGAGAAGAAAATAAAGTTTTATATTACAACATCAGATTCCTTTTCAAAATCTCCTATCTATAGTCATTCATGTCTATAGTTTTTACCTTTTAAAAAGCCACAATGTCGGTCTTCAAAAGAATCTGGAGAGTTATGAAGCATGTACCAACTCGCATAACTATATTGAGCATGTAAAATCATTCTCTTACTTATGAAACAAAATGTGGGAGGGGGAATTGATGGATCCCATGTTTTTTTAATCACATGGGGCTTCCTTCCAACCCTAAATATTTCTGGAATTTTTGGAGGAAAGTGACTCATCTGTTTCCCTAGGTAATTTTGTTCCACTGCCCAATTGCTTTTCTTTTAATAATAAATATCTACTGATGTTAGCTGAAAACCAGTATACTACCAAGTCTGAAACAGGTGTTCCTTAGAGGCCTATAGAGAAGGTAGAGATTGCATTCTGCTGGAGGCAAGAGTTATACATGAGCCTTGGACTTTGGGTTAAGGTTGTGTATTACCTAGGTGATGAACATGCAGACAAATTTAAGGAAATAAGCATATTTTATGGTGAGTGGAACATCTACTGCTCTACAAATTCCTTTGGCACCAAATTGGATGAAATCTCTCAATGACTGAGCACTGTTGCTGACTTAGAGCATGTCTTGAATAACATTTAGTTCACACTTTTCAGCCCTTGGGGATCTGGTTGCCTGTGATTCATCCACATTTCATGGGTCTTGGAGTTCCACAACTTCTCCCCAAGTGTTATTTTAGCCTCTGGGCCAGTGATGGGATGTAACAGGTTCTCACCAGTTTGTCAGAACTGGTAGTAACTTTTCCCAGTATCCCAGAGAACCAGTAGCAGCTTTTGGGGGAAACCATCTTCGGGGCTTACCTTTTCACTGGTTCCCCCACTGTGCATGCGCGGCAAGCACTTGGTGTGCATGCACGCCTACAGTGCTTGGCACGTATGATTGGCCTCCTTGCTGTCCTCTCAAGCGGGGAGGAGGAAGAGAAGCTGCTAGCCTGAAGCTCCATACAGCATGCTCCCCAGGGTAAGTGACTCACCTTTGGATATGTGTGTGTGTGTGTGTGTGTGTGTGTGCTTATTTATTTATTTATTTTGGCCCCACCCACATTGTGACATCATGATGTTAGCTCCACCCACACTGTGATGACGTCATGGTGGGGTAGTAAAATTTTTGACATCCCACCACTGCTCTGGGCACTTTAGGTGCTTCAGAAATTGCTTCCAGAGTAAACTGGAAGCAGTTAAAATCCACTATGCTGAATAAGTAACTAAGTCCCTTCAGTATATCAAATGTTTTCATTTAACACTTTCCCTGCTCCTCTGTAGAGAGGCAGGGAAAGTGTAATTGATTTCCCCCTCTTGCCAATCATTGTGGTGCTGGAGCAGATTTTTTTTTTCAGTTTTCTCCTTTGTTTGCCAATTGAAACTATGTTTGTCTGCTGTCAGTCCATGTTTTTATTGGCAGACTAAGGGGAAAATGGGAAAAAATCACCCCTCCATCTTACTGATCCAGTGTTATAATGACCAGCAAGGGGGGGGGCAATTACACTTTCCTTGCGCCCTGCACTGGAGCAGGGAAAGTGTTTCATTTGCCTTCATGGTGCAGTGGCTCATCAGCCATTTCATCATACAAGCAAAGGGTCATTTTGGGTGTTTGGATGGGAAGAGCATGCTAAATGTAATTTACCACCTCCCATATCCTCTAATGACCTGAAAATGAACAAACCCAGACAATCCCATAGATGCTGGCAGAATGGATTCCATCATCTTACATCTGTCTGTGTAGGTTCCAGCTTTCTTGAAACATGGTTCCACCTCTGAAACCATCATAACCTGTGGGTGGATCAGACAATGACCAGGACACAATTGCTTTTATCATATACCTTCAGACAGTTGACTTACTGATAGTTGAAAACTTCACCCAAGGAAACTTTTTGAAAATATACTCCTTTGCCAATGTTAGTGACACTTTTGCTCCAGGAGCTAGAAAAACTTGATTACCAAAAGTCAGCAAAACTGGTTGAGTACAGTACATGTCCTTCTACATACCCATAAACCACTTAGCTGTATGCCTTCTTTCTACCAGTGATCATGCTTCCTGACTCAGCACTAGCATTTCCTTTCAGAATTGGCAATCCTAGACTTGATCTTCTGAGTCAAGCCCAGAGTCAAAAGAACCTTCTAACCACCATCACAATGCATAATACTAAATCATATCAGGAATCACTGTATAAATGGTGATGATGCTTGACAAAAAATGTTTGAGGGAAACAGTAATAATCAGCATAAATAGTTTCGGTTTTGGTTTCTGTATATATTGTCTTCAGAATGATGGCAATCATCAGCCAACACAACAAAATGGCAAGTATTAATCATAACTTTGTGTTAGATCATAATGTCTATATTTCTCCAATCCTCGTATTTCTAAAGTTAGTCACACTAGCCCAGAACATTAAACTGTCAACTTTGTTGTCAGCATTAAGACTATTCCATACTACTAGTGCATTATTCCACTAGAATTGATCTACCAGCATTATTCCTCCAAGGCCAATGTGGGAGGTGATCCTAAGCTTTTTGATTAGTTTGCTGTCAAATGAAATGGAAAAGAATAACATCAAAAGGACTTTCTGACCATCCTTTCTAGGAGATAGAAACATTTATCATTTCAGCCCTAGTTAGGAATATAAAGAAATGGGTCTGATCATCATAAACTCAATGTTTTTAATTGTACCCATGTTATTTTAAATCTAGTGGATACCCCTTTAAGACTGGATTTGTTCCACATCAATTCTCCCTCTCTCACTAATTTGTTCATATATCCTTCCTTTTGTCCCCACAGAATATTTATCTTCTGACTGATTAATACAAGGTACAGCATAGTAGCTTGCTAGCTCCCCAGTGCCAAGTTAAGATCTTTTGAGAAGATTCATATGAAATTAGCAAAAAGTTACTTCTTGTCCTATCTTTCCTGGTCACACAAAGAAAGGAAGCTAGTGTAGGACTTTCTTATTCAGCTAAACAATGTTTTTCTCTTTACACTCATTGCTGGTGTTCGATAAGACCAGATTCCAGAGATACATTTATTAGTGTTACATAAAAAGATTTGTCTGTCTGTTTTTATTCTATGAAGGGATGTGCTTCTTCATCACAGACATGTAGGATCACCCCACACAGTAATTAAAAAAAGATTAAAAAGAAAAAAAGGATAACCTTGACAGAAGCAGGAACCAATTCTAAATGTGTGTAAATGTGCTTGTGTGTGTGTGTCCTTTTTCAGTCAAAAGAGATAAAGGTGGATAGAAGTGAAATCTTACTCTTGATTGAGTAGAAGAGGGACAAGTAGCCTGTTAGCCACAGGCTGCTCCCAAAGGCTCAGACTGCCATAACTAGAGCACTGATGGCAAACCTTTTAGAGACCAAGTTCCCAAGGAGAAGGGGGCAGCATGTGGGCAGGCAGGAGAATGCCCACACATCCATGTGACATCACCGGTGCACCTCCAGCAAAGTCACATTAGTGCATGCGCATGCACTCCACTTGAGGCATGCCAGCAATGTCACATGTGGACTGTCAGGGATTCCCCTAGAGCAGAGATCTGCAAAGTCCTGATCAGCAGGCATACTGACTTGGGCTTCTGGTAATTGAAGTCCAAGAACACCTGGAGAGCCAAGTTTGCAGATCCCTGCCCTAGAGATATGTGTGTTACGATAGCAGAGTAGCACTTTAAGCTGTTACGCAGCGAAAACTTTAGGTGCAATGACACACACACATATGGCTTCAGTGAAAGGTGCGCTTTACTGGTGCGTGAGGGGAAGACAGACATACACAGGATTATATACAAGGTACCAGTCTCTCTCTCCAAGCTCCACAGTTGAAATGAAGCTTGGAATCCTCTGATGGCTCCAGTCCCAAGAGCATGCACAGAGTCCTGGTAGTCTTCAGCAGTTCTTCGTTCTCAGTTGAAGAACTCTCCTCAGCAGCACAACCTCCTTCAGCAGTCTCAGTATCATAACCCTCCTTAGTGAACCCTTCCCAGAGGGCCACGGTTATACTCAGGTGTTGCTGGGCAGTTTCTTTAATCAGCCACAGCTGTGCTGTTGCTGAGGCATGTACACCAGGCAGACACAGCCGTGCAATCAGTCTGTGCCTCTATTCTAAACACCTGTGTTTAAAGTACTTGCCTGGCCTTAAAGCTGTACTAACCCACTGGGCAGAAATCTTTGTACAATACCATACCAAAAAATGCCCTAACATGCACCCCCCCGTGAGTGCTCCCCACACCTCCATGGATGCTCCCCAACCCCCTGTGGGTGCTCCCCATCCCTTTGCAGGTGCACCACAAACCCCTGTGGGTGCTCCCCCCATGGGTGCTTCCTATCTTTTTGTGTGTGCTTCCCCCATGGGTACTCTACACACTCACAGAGGTGAACCTGACTCCTAGGAGGGGTGGGTATCTGGTCACCTTACCTCACCCAGCCGCAGCCTCTCTGCTGGGATTTCAACCTCTCCTCTCGCGGACAAGGATGGTGGGGAAGTGGTGCTGGCCAGGCAGGGCAGGGTGGGCCTTCCCCATCAGAAAGGCCTCTGCATGCCACACATGCTTTAGGTTCGCCACCACTGCCCTAGAGCATACAGTGTTCCTTATTGTTGTAGCTCAGTATCATCTACATTAATTGGCAATGCTTTCCATGTTTTCTTTAAAAGTATAGTAAGCCTTCCCAGCTCAACCATGGAGGGATGTAATGTACAAAACCTGAGCTATACTGCTTGCAAAACATGTGCCTATCTCTGTACCACTTCTCAGCCATGGGTTCCTGGTTTTTTCACAAAGAGTTATGTGTGTCCAGTGTCAGTTGCTCCACTCACTGCATAGCATCAACAACCAGAGTTTTAAATAAATGCTCTCTAGTGTACACTAAGGAAAACACAGGTGGACAATGTGGATCTCTAGATGTTTCCAGACTATAGCTCTCATAATGCTTCACTGCTGTCTATCCTGACTTGGCTTAAGGGAAAGCTGTCAACAACAACAAAAAAGAAAAAACAGGGATCCAGAATAACCAACCCTGATTGAAACTACAGTGTGCCATGATCTGGAAAGTAGGTACAGTAATACCTCGGATAACGCTAAGACATGGTTCCACAAGTCTTGTTATTATCCGATTTTTAGTGTTATCCGATGCATGTTAAAATCCTATGGGATGGATCAGATAACATTAACGCTCCATAGAGATACATTGTAATCGCATAGGCTTTAGCGGTTGTTATCCGATCCATCCCATAGGACCTTGACGTTATTCAGTCCAATTCTCCTCCCCAGATTACTTAACGTTATGCGATTTTAGCGTTATCCGAGGTAAACGTTATCAGAGATATTACTGTATATTGCTGTAATTGTACTGCTAGCTTGTAAACTCTAATGGCTCAGGAAGGAATAATAATAATTATCTTCTGCCAAGTTAATTCTTGCTTATGCCAATCCTTTCTAGGGTTTTCGACTTAGAAAATACATAGAAGTAGTTTACTGTTCCCTTTTTTAAGGGCACCCAAGGACTGTGCAGCTTGCCTATGACTATGCAGGTTGGCTCTTGTCCCTGGAGGCACAGTAGGGAATTGAATGCCTAACCTCTGGCTCCACAGGCAGACACCTAAACCACTACAAAAATAAATACAAACCAAGCTACATCGACCCCCAGGTTCACTGCTGATCTCTGGCCTGAAAAATTATTCCTGACTTCAGCTGTGGCAATCAGTCATTTGATACCATCAAAACACGGTGCACTGGGAACTGAACATTCCTGCAGGACCATGAATTATGCGAATTCCAGTTGGCCAGAGGTAAGGTCAAACCAAAGGGGGGCAAAGAGAAGCCAACGAACTCTGTCTAAACAGTTATACAAGTTGTCAAAGACTCAGGAACTGTGCAACAAATCAGTCCTAAAGAATACACCAGTGGGTTCTTGCATCTCCAAGGAAAGAAATGGGGTTGTGTGAGGCTGTAGCAAACATTCTCAATGTCCTTGCTCTTGATGAAAACCAGTGCCTCAGCCTAATGAGAAAAATACAAAATTGTTTTTTAAATATCTAAAAAATAAAAACCAGACTTATGGTTGAATGTGCGCACACACTCTCTCACACACACTCTCCCCTACAGTCCTGCCTAGAATGAAGAAAACTTCTAAAATGTGTAGTTCATTTTATTCTTCCTGGCAAGAACAAAATATGTAAACCTTTACAGCTCCAGGACTGGGTATGCACATTAACCCATTGATCTTCATCTGGTGGGTGGAAATTCTTGACACAGTGGATTGTGTGATCTCAATCTAAGGTGAGGCATGCTTTGGAGTGTCATGACCCTTTCTTTGAATTGAGTGGAGGATAAGGAAGAGGAAGTGGATCATAGCATTTTCTGTGCAAACATAAACAATGCAAATAGCAGACCGCTAAAGGCAATAAATAAGCCCAGAGACAGCTGTATGCAATAAAATTAAAGTTGAAACTTGGCATGGAAAATGCAAGCACAGGGAACATTGGAGGAAGCATTTCTGATAGCATTGCCAAGTCTCAGACTTTGGCCCCAAAAACCTCAGAGAATGGGGCAGCTACCAAATAATGAGTGAGATCTCTCTTTTGTTTCTGGTAACATTTATTGTAGCTTTGTAACTGAAAGGAAAGGGACTGCAGTGGCTTAGTGGTTAAGATGCTGAACCTGATGACTGGAAGGTCAGCAGGTCATCACTTTGAGACCCAAGTGCTTGATGGAGTGAGCTCACATCTCTGTCACAGCTCCTGCCAACCTAGCACTTCAAAAGCAAGAAATTGCAAATATGTACATAAATAGGTGCCCCTTCATTGGAAAGGTAAACAGCATTCTGTGCACTCCAATGTCTAGCCATGCCTACCACATGTCCATGGAAATGTCTTGAGATGCAGACAGCACTGGCTCTTTGGCTATAAACAGAGATGAGCACTGAACCCTAGAGTCAGATACAACTGACTTCTTGAGCAAAGGTGACCTTGACCTTGACCTAACTTAAAGGACAAATTTTATCAACAACTTTAATATTAAAATGCCACTCCCCCTTTCAACCTAAACTTAACTGAATTAGGTTGTTGTGTTCCCTAAGAGGTTAAAACTAAACTGTTGATCATTTTTGACTAATTTTTCAAACTCTGGGTATTTTAAAAAAATCTCTTCCACCTTGTACTTGTTGCAAATGGTATCCATGTTCCAATTTAGTTCAGGAATGAAACTATTGCAGACATCAATATCTGATTTTGTCTAGCAGCAAAGAACAAGCTGTGGAGGGATTTTCAAGATTCTGGGGCAAGATAAATCTATTAGGAGAGCTGGAGGGTTTATGCAACCCAGCCTGTGTCTTAGAAATTAGCAGAGCTATTTATATTAGTGAAAATAAGTTTATTTCTCTGCTCATTGTTTCTTTTGTAGGAACTGACCATTGTGATTATTAAGGGCCATGTAAGTGTGGTGTTTTTTATGTAACATTAAAGGTAAAGGTCACCATTGCTTGAAATCCAGTCATGCCTGACTCTAGGGTGCAGTGTTTATCTCCATTTACAGCCAAATAACCAGTGCTGCAGATGTTTCCATGGTCATGTGGCAGGCATAACGGGATGCTGGAGTGCAAGGAATGCTGTTACCTTTCCTGCTGAGATGGTACCTATTTGATTACTTGTAATTTCTTGCTTTCAAACTGCTAGATTGGCAGGAGCTGGGACAGTCAACAGGAGCTCACTCCATTGAGCAGTAGTTGGATCTTGAATGGTTGAGCTGCCAACCTTCCGATTGTCAAGCTCAGCATCTTAACCACTAAGCCACTGCTGCCCTGTATGTTATACAACTAGTAACTTATTGCTTTCAATATTATTGTTACTTGCCTCTAGTATCTAAAGTTTTTAATCAGGTATCCAAAGCCCATCTCCTCAAAGAGTATTCCTTTATGGAACCTGCTACAGGTTGTGGCTTCAAAGTTATGATATAAAGAACATTTAGTTTTATGTGTATTACATGCCCTCAAGTCAGAACTGACTTATAGTGACCCTAATAGGGTTTTCAAGATAACAGAGATATTTAAGGAATGGTTTTACTCAGGGGCGTAGCTACCGCCGTATCTGCCGTATCAATTATACGGGGCCCCCGGGCCACGGGGGCCCCCTACAGCAAAAATTAATAAAAACTTCCCAATTTTTTTTTATTTCACAAGGGCCCCCCAAACAAATTTTTATACGGGGCCCCGTTAAGGCATGCTACACTTCTGGTTTTACTGGTGCCATTCCTTCTTGAGTTTCCACAGCTGAAAGGGGGTCTCCTGAATCCCAGTTCATCTCCCTGTCCTCTAAACAACAGTGGATATCCTTAGTTTAGCTCTAAGAATCTCAAATGTTGTATGGTTTACAATAGTAGAGTCAAACAGAGCTTGAATATGAGAGCCTAAGCCGTGTAATGGATAGAGCCTCAGAGTAGGAATTAGGAGAGCAGGGTTCAAATCCCTGCAATGCCATGGCAACCCACTAACTATCTCACACACCTAGGAAGACTACTAAGGCTCCCAGAACTAAGGACTGACTTGGCAGCACAAAGCTGGAATTTCAGAGTGATATATTATTAGAATTCCAATGTCTTTTAAGGTAATAAATCTATAGTGAATGTCATCATAGACCTTTTCTGTAGACTTTCCCAAGCAATTGTAGAAGACAGGCGAAGTACTGTGAAGAAGAGGGAATTTCTCATTCTCATTGCAAGTGAAGGCCTTGTTCATTTTATTAGAAGGAAATAATTTATGGTTTCTAAGCCCTGAAAGTAAATTTCCTTAGCAAGTGTATTTCAGCTGGCTGGATAGCTCAGTGGTCTAGATATCTGGCTGTGGGATCAGAGGTTGGGAGTTGGATTCTCCAGAGTCCTCCTGTGAGAAGAGCCAGCCTATGTGGCCTTGAGTAAGCATCATAGCCCCAGAAAAAGGGAATAGTAAACCACTTCTGTGAATTCTCTATCTAGAAAACCCTGGAAAAGTTTAAGTAAGAGTTAATTTGACACTGTGCAATTATTATTATTATTATTATTATTATTATTATTATTATTATTATTATTATTATTATTATTATTATTATTATTATTATTATTATTATTATTATTATTATTAATTATTCCAGAGCCTAGTCCATATCCCATGGCACTGAAACAGACCCACTGGAAAACAGAAACCATGCCAAAATATTTGATTATTCTGATGTATCTGGTTCAAGTGTTAAAATGAAACTCCCTACCCTCTTCCTACTTCCAAAAGCAGTTTATATAACAGGTCCTAAATATTAATATATTTGCTTGTTAATTGCTTTCACTGTAACATAAACAAACTCTCTTTGGATTTGACTGTTTGATCTTCAGCCCTCCCTCAAGACTTCTTTTTATTTGGCAGAGTTTTTAATTTTAGGCTTAAAAACATACCCACGTTCAAACAAGGAGGAAAGGGCCTGTGAGGCACAATCTAAGCAAGCCTCCTGTAGATCTGAATTCAGCTGGGAACTGTCATGTTTGTAAATTCCATTTGGTCATTTGCATGCTTTTACAGGCCACTGAATTTGAAATGTAGTAAAATGGCTTTACTTTGTAATTAAAAAGTACTAGTTCTGGCATTCAAAAGACCTTCATGATTCTCTGCCTCAACGGCTTTACTCTTTCTCTTCAGTTTTTCACTCAAGGGAATTCTGCCTCCAAGGTACACAGAAAGAGCCTACTCAAAGATTGTGGTATTTTTGAACCACAATTGGGCATACCCTGGGCAAAGACTACCTTGTGTTGCCAGGTAATCTTTCTCACACTAGGTCAAGCGAAATGAACTGCAGAATGAACTCACCAAAAGGTGGCTTCATTTTGGCAGTTTCACGTCTGGCCTAGACATGGAAGAAGAAGACTGGAAGGTGGACTGCTACCAGAGACAAAGCTATCCTGATGCTGGTATCTCACTTTCAGAATTGGGTTATCTGCTTAGGAACACCCCCTTTCCTTGAGATGTTTGGGCCAATGCCTGGAATGGGACCTTGAGATGTCACAATGGGGGTGAACTATTCAGCAGCAATTTCAGAACTTTAATTTGTTCATGAGTTCCATTGATCTACAATCACTACCCATGTTCAAAAATAACATTCAGAGAAATGGGGCAATAGAGGCTGAGGATAACCTGAGAATCAGGCTACAATTGCTGTACTTCACTACTCAGGGATGCAGAGATTTAAACAACCACATGAAGACTGAGCCAACACTTCTGTGAAACTAGAATATATCATATCACTTTCACCTGATTCTGTAAATTGGCTCATGGCAAGCTCAGGCAGATGAAGGTTTCTATTTGAAATACATAGCCTCATTGGCAGACACGAAACAAAATCTCCTGGGAAAGCTAGGCAGATGTCAGGGGAAAGGCCTACTCTTCATTAGCACCAAGGTTGGTGATCTAAGCTGAAGAAAAGAACAATGATCTTTTCCAGCACATTTCCACAACAGAGAGATTATTATAATATAGCTTTAATTGTTTAGCTCTAGTATGGCCATAACTTGTTTCAAAGCATGAAGCCCTCAGAAATCAGCAAGAAGCCATTAGAACTGAAGGTACAATTGTTTTTGAAGAAATGAATCCTCCAGAAGAGTTGCTTCAATTACTGAGTTCCAATACTAGAGTACAAAATGTCCATCCACAAAGATCAGGTTTTGAAATGTACCTAAGACCTCTCTATTTTGAAGAGAAATATAGCCAAGCCCAAGAGTACCATGTTATTTCACCATTATATTCCATCCTTCTTCCCTTGCTCTCTTCCTCCCTGCTTCAGCATCACAGCACCCCAAGATCACTGAATCAGTTTAATGGCTGAATGGGAAACTGAATCTCTGAAGTCTTAGTCAAGTACTCCAATCACTACACAATACTGGCTCCTTTGTATAAGGACAGGCTGGAATTATCCACAACTGAACAGTATCAGATCAGTGCTCCCTGCAAATTAGAATGATGTCCGAGCATGGCTCCTTATTTGTATACCTGTGTCAGGACTAGAACATTAGAGCAAGTCACAGTGTGTGGTTCATAGGTTTCTGTACAGTGACAGTATTTGCTTTGGTAGTCTGAAATTATGCCTTAAATGGTTCTTACACAATGCACCTGGCCTGCATTTAGCTACCTGTGGGAAGGTTGCCATATATTTCAGCACACTGTGTGCTAAGATGGGGGGGTGTTCAGAGGCATATTGTGAAAGTGAACAAAATATTATTTTCTGCAAGGTGTCTGCATTCCTTCCTATGGAATGAAACCTGTTTGAATAGCGCACAATGAACTTTGCAACACTACACCACTCCATCAGACTTCATCCGGTTCATTTGTTTCTGCAAACATTCTAGCTTTGGACATACAGTATATTACACTTACTTTAGTCACAACAGAGAGTTGGCTTGAGACCAATTTAAAAAAAACATTGTTTGTGGAAATACTTTTCAGAACATACTGTAGTTCTGAAGTAAAATAAAACATGCTGTGAAATTTATACCAATGTTTTTAAGCTAGCCCCCCCTTCTCTTTTTCCTCAATGGGCTTAACTCACAATGCTCACATGTTCACCGGTCATATATTTTGAAGCTGGGATTAAGTGTATTATGAATAAAAATCCTTCCAATGAAGTAGTGATTACCAATGAGCTATCACTTCTCTATTCACAATATCCAAGCTAGATCTGTGATGATTTGTTTACTGATGCTTGTTGTTCTTGTTCTTGTTGCTGCTGCAGCATGCTATCAAGTCATCTCCAATGAGATATCTTGAAAATGACAAGCCATCAACAGCCCTGCCCAGCTCTTGACTTCTTTTAGGGCAGGGGTTCCCTGCCTTTTCCAGCCGGGGACTGGGTCACACTTTCTCAGTCAGCTTTGAGGGCTGAATGGCCATTTTGCACTCCCTATACAATGGGGTTGGTCATTTTGTCCCATCCCTTGGAGGGGTGGGGGCCACATGAAATGGCACGGTGGGCTGGATCTGGACCACATGCCTTAGGTTGGGAACCCCTGCTTTAGGGAGTCAGTTCATCTCACCTTCTTTTCTACTGTCTTCAACTTTTCCCAGCATTATTGTCTTTCCCAGGGAATCCTGCCTTCTCATGATGTGACCAAAGTATCACAGCCCCAGTCTCATCACTTTTTGTCTCCAGAGATAACTCAGGCTTCATTTCCTGTGGTTCCCATTTGTTTGTCTTTTTGGTAGTCCCGGGTATCTACAAAGCTCTCCTCCAGCACCATATTTCAAACCGATCATTTCTCCTCTGACAGCTTTCTTCACTGTCCACATGATTATCTGTTCCTTCATTGTTCCCCTTCTGAATCTCAGCCTTCTTCTGATTTCTTGGTTTCAATTCAGCTCCATCAGCAGCAGCTGCAGCGGTGAGAGGAGCTCCCGCCCATCCTCTGGGCCCCGTCACCGATGCCTGGAGGAGGAGAATAGCCAGCAGCTATGGGTGGGGAAGGGACGCTGTATGTATGATACTTGATTAAATGTATTACTACATTGTATTATTTGATTTTTTGCTACATTGTATTGCTGATTGTATTATCGTACCGTTTACTTGAATTGCTACATTGTATTATTCAATTGTTTTGCTACTTTGTATTGCTAGAATGTATTGCTATTTTGTATTGCTTGTCCCATTGCATTGTTGTTTCTTTCGTTATATTTTACTGTATTATATCATATCATATTATTGATTATCTTGTTGTTGTGAGCCGCCCTGAGTCAGTTTTTACCAAGTAGGGTGGAATATAAATTGGAATAATAAATAAATAAATAAATAAATAAATAAATAAATAAATAAATAAATAAATAAATAAATAAATAAATAAATAAATAAATAAATAAAAATTGGATTGTTGATTAAACCAAGGTATATCAAACCTTTCACTATTTCACATTTTTTCATTGTTAAAGATGTGTAGTTCTTCTGTAGTCATAATTTTTCTTTCCTTAAATATTTTTGGAAGGCACAGTGTCCACTAGATCAGATTTTTGGAGCATATGCAGGGAGGGAAAGGCAGAAAATTGAATTTTTCAATTTTATTATTTGTAGACCGCTCATGAGGCATCCTCCATCACCCTTGCTGATATACATACTGCAAACAGAAGAATGCAATAGGTTTCATCCCTGTAATATTACCTAGTATATATTGAAACATGCAGCAACCCTACATGTTATGCATGGACTAAATTACTAACATAGTCAGTCAGTTACCTAGGATTTGGAAAAATAAGAGGCCCTGGAGATCATATTGTAAATACCTTCTGGATACTGGAATGCACCAAATAATTTTAAAAGAAGAAACACTACAGCTCAGCCATCAACTGTATGGATTGTTCTATAAGAAATGAGTGTTTGCTCCTGAAAAAGTGTTCTGTTCATGAGGACTCTTCCCATGGAGACAGGATCTCTATTCTCCTCCATTCAGGGAGACTGGGAAGCTGCCCCATATTCTCATTAGAGTGTAGAACTCTGCTTCAAGAGATGTGGTATCTTTCACCCAACAGGATTCTTGAAGTATGGTGTTCATTGAGCCTTAGATGACTTTCCAGTGAAAACTTAATCTTCACAACCCAGATGTTCCAGAGCCCATTGCTGGCCATGAAGTAGCCTGTGAATGTGCAATTCATGGCTAGAGGAATTTCCACAATCATGTCAGACTCTCATGTTACTCTTTTGCCACAACTGCTAATATTGATGTGAATTACCTGCTTCTTTGTGTGATATTATGGTGCACACAGCTTATGTGTACAAGCTGATATCACTGAAGGATCATTAAATCAGTGGCAATCTGCTGCTGTGGATGACATCATTTCTACTGGACATGTGGACTTTGCCCAACAGGATTTACACTTGTGTCTTTGCATAATTGTGAGCAGATGTGTGGAAATGGTATAATCTGACAGAATTTGTAAGAATAGTACACCTGGTTTACACTACTTACAAGGTTTCTGTATCTTTTGTGATACTACTTTTTAATGTTCTAGAAATGAATTAATTTAAAAATAAAGGTGTAGAGAAATGTGTAGTTTACATGCTGTTAAGTGAATAATCTGGAAGTCAGCAATAGAAGGGCATGTCTCCCAATAGCAAAAAAATAATTCATGTTGAAAGTCTCCCAGTACCTGAAGGATGTAATTATCATGTAGTAACCACACCTCCTGCCATCTTCTACTGCTTAATTATATAGTTTCACCAGAATTGTTATTCTGCACTGAGTAATACAGAGTGGAGAGAAAGAGTGCTAGGAGGGAAGGTCTGCAATAGAGTAGCAAAGCTGACAAAACAGCAACAAAAATAGTGTGGGTTCTGACACAAAATTATCTGCTGATAAAGTTTAGTTTGAACTAAAAACTAGTGCTATTTGAAAAAAATTCTGACAACCTGTCATGAAAGCCCCACAGACCCACAACGGAGCTGAGATACAGTTGGTCAGGATAAATAACAAGGAAACCATTGATCAAGACTCAAATCCCCTCAACAAAAAGGTGATTATGAAGCCCTGAGCTGCAGCCTTGCTTCACACAAAGAGTAAGATATCATGTTGAGTGGGGCTCAACAGCAGCGATATGTACTGCTGACAGCTACAGGCTGCTCAGTCTGATACTCTGCTTACAAGAGACACAAATAAAATAGGAGGAATAAAACACAAAAGGCCTGTGCTAAAGCAGAAAAAAATCAGGGCTTGGCACTATTGGGGTCTCAAGCTTCTGTCTCATAAGCCAAGTGTGCCAGTGAGTATGTCAGCCACAAAGCATGAAGGGAAATTTCCCCATCACATCCCGTTTCTTGTCTCTCATTGACTTAATTATCAGAACAGGGTAGGAGAAGAGTTTTGTTGCTTTTCCAGAAGTGTTCAGAACTGGATTAGGCCATGCTTCAAAGATATTCACTTATTTATTTGTTGCTGTTTTATGACCAGCTGGTGATGCTTTGGGGGATTTTTACCTTCATAAAATTAAAAACAAAAACAATCAGTGAAATTAATAATTTACAATAGAAACAAGTATATAAGGCCAAATAGCATCAAGATGTTAAAGTAAAATGATATTAAGAGAGAGCAATAAAGCTCAAACAGTCATAATGAAGCATAAAGAGAAGCAATAATAAAGGAGTAAATGCCTGCCAGAAGGTTTTAGTTTGATGTGTAAATGCTGCTAGTGGCAATTATATATGGATCTCACTTGAGAGGGCTTTGCACTAGTAACATGTGTATGGTTTATTACACTACATGTATGTTGCTTTGACATAGTTTCTGATCTAATGAATGTTTACTCCTTAGATCCAACTGAATGTACTTAATATTTTCCAAAGTACACAAGTGTATGCTAAATCATGCATTGGAAGTGCATTCTATTTTTTCAAAGCTTTGTACATGTGTGGGATTTTACTTTGAACTGGGTCATCTATATCAAATTCTCAACACCTTCCTAATGCTTTGATATCCCCTTGCTCTTTCTACAAACACTTTCTGTTGGGGGCTAGACAATTCTTCCTGTTCCATCTCTGGTGTATGGAGACTATCTGTGGCCATAATGTAAATGACTTTGACTAACAAATCACTTTCTATTTATAACTATTTCCCTGATGCATCTTTCCCTGACCTTGCAGCCTAAAGATATTTTTGGTTACAAGTCCCATAATCCCATAGTGAAAATATGGCTATGTGATTGTGAGAATCCCAAACTCAATGTAAAGGAAGACCCCCAGATCAGGGAAAGTTAGCCTAATCAAACATCATCAACTGTAGTTGCAAGAGTAACTCAGTTGGCCAACGTATCCCATACTGTTTTCTACTGCTTCCTTTGATGGTTGACAGTACTGAAATTCTCTGTCACAAATAGTAAAGCTAACTTACTGGTCTTTCTGGTTTCTCCTTATCTAAACTGTCCCTATTATGAAGCAAAATGAGACAAATGTCTTAGGTGGTAGATATTGTGGGAGGCAAGGAGAATAATTTGCTGTTGATCTTGAGGCTACTTGGTATCCCTTTCTATTGGAGGATAAAGCTGTGCATGTTTCTCACACAATCTATCCTACTTTCCTAAGCTGGGCTGGTGCTTTCACATGTGGTGGATTCTAGAAGAATTTAAAGTAGAAAAAGCTATTTACCATCTATAGTTACATTCAAAAGACCAATGGGGAAATTGAATCTCCAGCCTACAGGAGAACCTTTCTTTCTCAGAGAGAGAAAGGAAAGGCTATCAATAAAACAGGAAGTGGAGGTAGAGGCTTTCTTCAAAAGCCAGAGGTGGGAAACGAGTCAAGCCAATCAAATTAATGGTAAAAGACAATTGCATTAAGCTATAAAGCCCCTCCTCTGCTGATGCCCAGTGTTAGTGCATGCAAGATTTTTATTTACCCAATGAAAAATCTATGTTGCTGTGCTTTCATTCACATGAAAGAAATGAGTATCAAATGTATTGCGGGTACTAAGCATTTGCCCTAAAGTATTGTATAGGGGATTATACCCATTGTATATTGCTTTAAGTGACCTGTAACCTGTCCAGCACAGGTATTAGCCCTTGTGTATGTAAGTACAAGTGCTGTCTGTAAATGTAGTTCTCAGTTCGCACTAGGTCAGCAATTACGTTCACTAGGCTGTAGGGCCACTGCTTGGTGTGCTTCGTATTTCACAACCACTGCTGTCTACAAGCTGGAGAGACTTCGACCCTGTCCTTCAAACAGCAAAGAGGGAAGGTACAGTCTGAGGAAAGCTCTCCAACGAAACTGCTGACTCATCATCAACTGTTTCAGAGGGAAAAGTAAGCCTGCCTGCTTGTTTCCTAAAAAAAAAAAAAAGGACTGTTATACTTATCAAACTTTGTCTGCTATCTATGGAACATAGAGGACTCCCAAGCTCATTCAAGCCTGCTGCTTTACTAAGCTACAAAGACTATTGCTGTTGTTATCCTTTGTTGCCACAGAGACTGGAGCTGTGGTGCACGCAAGAGACATTATCTGCTTTATGTTATGTTGTGTTTGCCATTGTAAATATTTTGAAGCCCTTATCCTTTACCACCTTTGAGTAAACCTTTGTTTTGGACCAAAACAAGCCACACCCTAACAAAATTGAACATCTTACTGAGGCTGCTTCAGTTTTTTCTTTAGTTCACAAGTATGTAATTTGCTATAGTGGCCAACAATCAAAATTTATTTTTCCCCTGTGATAGTGGAAGTTCAGTATATTTTTTCCAATTTAGTCCAAATTCCAGTTTAGCTGTTAAACCACAACAAAAAATGTAATCAAGTTCTTTACACAAAAAGGTTTTGTGGGTTGCCTATAAGCAATGATCAAAGATGTAACGTGGAGATGATTTTGACTGAGGATATTGGCACTATTCAAGTCCAGCCAGCTTCTGTATGTAGAACGGGAGTGCGGCAACTTGACTTGCTATGGGCAGCAAATATCTGAGGTCGACCCTGTTCCTCATGCATTTGACTCTTACTGAGTCTGAAAAAGTGGACTTGATCTACAAAAGATAACATTAAATATAGTAGTTAGTCTTTATGGTGCCATGCCACTTATATCTTTTTAAATGTTGCTTTATTCCTGTTGAAAGGTAAATGACAATGGCTTTTTGAACACAAATAAAACTCTGTATGATATGAAGACCTTGGAAAAATTACTACAACTTCCACTAGGAACGCCCCCGCAACCCCGGGCCATGCCCATGGCCGGGGTTGAAGAGCTGATGCTCTGGGCATCAAGAACGCCACTGTGAGACTGGGCCACACCCATGGCTGGGGTTGAAGAGCCGCCGCCCTGGGCAGCAGGAACGATGCTGCGACCCCAGGCCACGCCCATGGCCAGAGTTGTGCTGTTCTGGAGCTGAGACTTGACTGTTGAGGTGGGGGCCAGACATTGCCTGGCCAGCCTAACCTCTGGACTGTCTGTGGCCGTTTTTGAACTTTCGTACTTTGGACAATCAGTATTTTATTGTGAGTGTTTTTACTGTGATTTTATTGTGTATTGTGTACTGTTGTGAGCCTTCCAGAGTCATGTTTGTTGATTGGGCGGCATATAAATATAATAATAATAATGTCTGTATTAGTGACTAAATTTTCTGGAGGCTCCAGCAGTGCTAGCCTAAAGAGTAAATTTTCTAAGCTCTGACTTATCCCTTAGCCCACCCAAATTGCCTGCTCATTTGAATTCTGAGGGCACCAGCCTCTTAGAACAGTTGAAAAGCCAGTTGTGTCTTTCAAATAATGCACATTTATGCCTCAGTTTCTCCTTCTTACCAAGCACTTTGGCACTAAAATACATTAAGAGATAGAAATGATAAAGTAAATTAAAAATAGCAAGCTAATTAGATGGGAGAACTGTGATGCTAATAAACACAAGTAAACAATTTATTTACAGAATACTCTAAATATCCTATAGTACTTGAACAAATATTTGAAATGTCTGTAATGTTCTTGCACCACAGAGAATTTAAATCTTTGGTTCTACACAGACTGCACCCTACACATGGGAAAAAACCCATTATAATCCATAGCATTTTCTTGGGTTTTCAACTAACTAAAACACTTTAGTTGCTTAACTACTATTTAAATATTCAAATTGGTTTCATTTGAATAAATTTACCTCTTTATCAGACTTTAATATAGGTGCCTTTTTAGATAGTAAGGGGAGTGAGAAATAACATAATATTTTTATTTAAATGTACCACTTGCTGTGTAAAGGTCATCTTTAATATTTCCTTTTAATTTCCTTTTACAAGAACACTCAGGACCAAAATGGTCTTCTAAAATAAACAAGGGCATTTGTAACATGTAGCCTAATTAATTAAAAATTTGTGCTTGCTGGTTGAAGAGATTGCCATCCATAATTAAACCTTGTAGGTCTTGTTATTAAATAGCTGCATCTAGCATTTTCTTGTTGATGAATATAGATTGTTATACAAATCCATCCTTCCTTACCCATAGCTGAACAAAGCTGTATGGATTTTCATATTGCACATCTGTCCAACAGTAAATCACACTGAAGACAGTGGAACTTGTTCTTCCTTCCTGCTCACTTGATGAACATTTGTGTCATCTAGAGGACTGGTCTATTTCTGTGCTTTGCTTCCAGCATGGATGCAATCTTTCCAAATAATTGGTGTGGGAAGTCCTGCAGTGATCATGTCAGACTCAAGTCTTGCATCTTATTCTAACTAGAAATAATCAGAGCTTGGGGGAAAATTCACTTTTTTTTTGGTATACAATTCACAAAATCTTACGTTGGCTATGCTGGCTGTGGCTCTGGGATTTGTTTTCCAAAAATAACTTTTATAAGCCTTATATGAGAAAAGATCTTCAAAATGTCAAATCAGTAAAGGACAGAAGAAACACAAAAAAATTGCCTGCAGAATAATGATTATACTGAGCATGCCTGCTTTCTTCTCCTTGTCAAGCGCATTGAAAAGAAAATATGCTGAAGCCACAAGAAAGCCTGAAAACAAGCTTCATAGAAATGGGTGCTGCACCAGAAAACAAATACCTACCTAGCTACCTGATCCCAAATAAAACATGATTCCGGTCATTGATCATTGGGCAGAATCCTTTTCATAATCACACAGTATAATGCCTTCTAGGCATAGTCAGCTGACATAATCCTATTGGGGCTCTGATAGTGTCTCTGTCTTCACAAGCATAGTGATCTACCTGGTCTTAAGTCCAGGGCTCCACAAACCAGAGATTTCCCAATTCAAAGCAAAGGGATCTTACTGCTTTGTGTGACAGCCTCCTGGTGCACTTGGTAGGGAAACAGTGATCCCACGCAAAAATGGACTGGGGTTTGTTTGCTTGTTTGTATGTATGTATGTGTGTGGTAGCAAAAAACTGGATTTCAGTCCATGATTTAACACCCCTATGTCAACATAAGGTAACTGTTGATTCACCACTATTTATTTATTTATTTATTTAGATTTATATCACCGCCCACTCGCCATGGCGACTCAGGGTGGTTTACAATCAGGAAAAAAAACCACAAAAACAAAACAACAATAACACACACACACAACGCAAACATCTAAAATCCATTCCTCCTTCCGGCTAGAGGACGTTAGTCTTTTCCTTCCCTGGGCAGATAAGGCCAAGGATTAGGAAGTGGGAGCTTCCATCTAAAAACCTTAAAACTTTTAATAATTAAAACCTGAAGAAGATTAAAAACGAATTAAAAACACACCAGATGCTACAATTACTAATTTAAAATTAGAAAAAGAGAGGGGCTCAGATCAACCAATGTGCTGGGGTCATTATACCTTCCATACCCCATATCTGTCCTGCCAGCCATGTTTTTAGATTCTTCCTAAAGGGTAGCAACTCTGTCTGGAGACGTAGCTCCGTAGGCAGGAGGTTCCATAGGGCCGGAGCAGACAGAGAGAAGGCCCTCCTTCTAGTGCCAGAGAGATGTGCCTCCCTGGCCGATGGAACAACTAGGGAACCTCTCCGGTCCGCTCTGGTGGGACGGGCAGATGTTCTTGGGGTGAGGTGGTCTCTTAAGTATCCTGGCCCACTACCATGTAGGGCTTTAAAGGTAATAACCAGCACCTTGAATTGCACCTGGAGGCAGACCGGCAACCAGTGCAGCTCCCGAAGCAGAGGCAAGGCATGTGCATACTGCCCACACCCCATCACAACCTGGGCAGCCGCATTCTGGACCAGTTGAAGCCTCTGAATGGTTGTCATGGGCAGCCCCATGTAGAGCGCATTACAATAATCAAGTCTGGAGGTGACCAGAACGTGTGTGATCATGAGCAAGGAGTCCCAATCTAGGAGTGGGAGTAACTGGCGGATCACACGAAGTTGTGCAAAAGCCCTCCTAGCCACAACTGCCACCTGCTCTTCGAGCAGTAGTTGCGAGTCCAGGAGGACCCCCAGATTACGCACCAGGTCTGTTTGGGGCAAAACCGCCCCATCCAGAATCAAAGATGGTAACTCCTGAGATGACGCAGGACCCCCGACCCACAGCCACTCAGTCTTCCCGGGATTCAGCTGAAGCCCGTTGTCCCCCATCCAGACCCTCACAGCCTCCAGGCACCTGGAAAGGATTTCCACTGCATCACTAGGGTTCCCACGGGCCGAAATATATAACTGGGTATCATCTGCATATTGATGGTACCTCACCCCGTGGGACCGGATGATCTCACACTGACTGGGTCCGGCCCCTCAGAAATGAGGAAAACCAGGACAACACAGTGCCCTGGGTCCCCAATCCTTGGAGCCTTTCCAGAAGGATACAATGGTCGATGGTATCAAATGCCGCTGAGAGGTCAAGAAGAGCCAGGACAGATGGATGACCGCCATCCCGCTCTCGCCAGAGATCATCCACTAGCTCGACCAATGCAGTTTCGGTGCCATATCCGGGCCTGAATCCTGACTGGAAAGGGTCTAGATAATCCGCTTCATCCAGGACACCCTGTAATTGTCGCGCCACTGCCTTTTCCAAAACCTTGCCCAAAAAGGCAGGTTGGACACAGGCCAGTAGTGTGAAATGAGACCACCCAAAAGAATAATAATTACCAAAAGGGTTATGTGGAACTCACTCACTCACCCACCCACCCACTCACTCATCTAGCATTTAACTTCAATTCATCCTTATATTTGCAGCACAGCACTCACTTGGACAACCAGGTACGGTGTACACATTAAACACATGTAGACGGAGAAGGTGATACTTTTTTTGGATCACTAAATTAAAAAAGATCATTGCAAGCTTTTGTGATTCAAGATCACTTCTTCAGGCATGCAAACATGGAAATCATCAACGAAAGTCCAAATGTACATTAAACACCGTTACTTACCATCCCCAAGACTAAAAACTGAGTAGGAACTATTTCAAAGGTGCTTGTTTGGTCTCTCTACTACAGTGAGCTTGAAAATGGGTTAAAAATATGAATAGCGAACAGGACACTAGTCTATATTTTTTTAAAATTCTCGACTAAAAAAAAGTAAAAATGTTCCATTACAATGTACTGTTGTCAATAAATTGATCTAGTGATCACACAACCACTCTTCCCATCTTTGTCTTCCTCTTGCAGTAAAGATGCACAGTTTACTTATTTAAAAATGACCAGCCAGTCCTTCCTCCTCTTTGGTTTCCTTGTTGCAAGAGGATGGGGAAGAGATACCTCAGCATCAGGGGCATTTAGCCACACCAACAGGGAATGCAAGGAGAAGGACAGGACAGATGGTCCTTTTAAAAATACTGCATCACAATGCTGCCAGGCTGCTCAGTTTAGACTGTCCAACCTCTTGATCAAACAGAGAACAAGGGTCCAGACAAAGACAGGTCTGACCCAAATTGGACTGTTGGCCACAGCAGATTATCAGGGAAATGTATTGGCCTCAAGTTCACTGAGGATACCTTCCAAATAAAGGGAAAAGAAAAGGCTTCATTGTTAGAGTGGAATCTTCCACCAGTAAAGGAGGTGACGGTGGGTTTTCAAGCCAAGTCCCAACATCTCTCCTGCTTCCACACCTAGTGTTTAACATTGCTCCTTGGGAGTTTTGGAGGGAAGCACAGTTCTGAGAGTAAGTCTACCCAAATCCCTATTGTATGTATGAGCAGGAAAAATGAACACCAAGGATAATATACTATTGTTCGCATTATCGTATGAGGACTACACTCTCCCCCCCCCCCTTCACCAGGCTTCACATTGCATGCCCAGTCTTTCACTGCTTGCAAAATAGGTTGGACAGCTGGTTGTACGATCAGTCATACAACAAGGGAGCCTACTAAAAGCAGAGATATCCTTACACAATTGCTCTTCAGTTGTTCATAAGATACTAACCAAAGTCTTTATTGGCAGGCCCTGAATTATTCAGGCAAGGCTGATGCTAAAAGGTCTCAGGACCACAAGGTGACCTGCAGAACTAGATCAGTGGTATGAGTGTCACACTGCGATACAGAAGGATGGAAGGCCACTGCATTATTATTCACAGCTGATTGCCACGAGTCATTCTACAGTTCCTTTGATTTAATCTGGTGTTAGAAAGATTAGCCAGCAAGGTTGCCACCCACGGTATGCTTAATTGTATTCACAATCTTCAAGGAGGCTCGTTCTGTGTTCCCAAGTACCAGAAACATGTACAGATGAGCACTGAAGTTTGGCTAATGACAAAGCCAAGAAAGTGGCTTCATTTTGGCAGTCCAGGGTTTGATCGGGACATGAAAGACTGCCAATATTTGGAATCAGATATAGCACAAGAAGAAGAAGACTACACTTGAGAACATAGCTCTTGATAAAGTGATAGTTTGATTGGGTGTCATCTGCCTCAATGCCATTTGGCTGGTTAAGGGAAATGCAAATGGTTTCACAGAGTTTGAAGACCAAAGAGATATACAGTATATTTTACCTCACTCTGTTGGCTTATATAGTTGTTCTGTCGGCCAGGGAAGCACATCTCTCTGGCACTAGAAGGAGGGCCTTCTCTGTGTCTGCTCCAGCCCTATGGAACCTCCTACCAACTGAACTATGTCTTCAGATGGATTTGCTGTCTTTTAGGAAGAACATAAAAACATGGCTGGCGGGACAGGTATGGGGTCCTGGTGGTACCATGACCCCAGTTCGCTGGCTTGTTTGAGCTCCCTCTCCACCTTGGTCTTTTAATCTTTTTAATCTTGTGTCTTTGAGTTTTTAACTTCAAATGATATTGGGACCTGTGGATGTTTATAAATTTTAAAAACTTTTTAAATTTTATAACTGTAATTTTGAAGTTTTTTAACAATGGGTTTGGGTTGGGTTTTATTATGCTTTTATAATGTTGTACACCGCCCTGGGTCGCCCCGGCGAGAAGGGTGGTATAGAAATGTAAATAAATAAATAAATAAATATAGCAATTTTATCCAGTGCAAAAAGGTTCAAACATTTGCTCCCATCTCTACCCCCCTGTGACCAGATTTGCAGGTCTCCTAATTTCAAACCAGTGTGCTGGTTTTCTGCTACATATGTAGATTACTAATGTTTATTTATGAACCAGAGCCTGGTGCTTAGAAAAGCCCGGTAGCAAAGAACTGCAGTGATCTGAAGGTGAGCAGGTGGAGTATTAGCTTTTTTGCACAACCTTGGCAAAAGTACTTGAATTGTCCTGCCTTATCACATTTCCATTCCTCTTGATGGCTAGAAAAAGATTGCCTGCCATCTAAATGATTGCTTGTGATGGGGGCACATAAGGGTTAGGCTGAAACAAATAACACCATCCCCACCCCCACTCTTTTCCTAAGGCAGGGTTAACTGGAGGTAAAGGTCTGTAGCTGACATGTTTAAGTTATGGAGTACCTTCTCTGAATGTTATTGTGTACAGTATACTTTTCACTAATCTATAGGGAAGGAAATGTATACAGTATAATGTTTAAAAAGACAAAGCACTGCAATCTCAAAAGATTGAAGACTCCAAGCAGAATAATATAAAGCTCTCTCCCCTATCTGTTTTTTTTTCCTCCCATAGGTAGGTAGAAAATAAGATTAATTATCTTCCTAAAGTCATTCACTTTACTTTTGTGTCCTTGTTGTAATGCTATGTGTCCCAAGGAAAAACAAGAGTGATGAAGGAAATAAAACTCAAAGGTTTGAAATAATGGGCATGATGGGTTGAAAATATAGTCCAGAAAGTCCTGGAGTAACCTTAGTTAAACACACAGACACATCCAAAAACCTTGTATTGATAGTAGAGCTTAGAGGTTTATGACTTTTGACTGCATATTTTCCATGGTCTGTTTGATTTGCCTTAATTCCAGTGCTATGGTATTTCCACACAGAGATGGGAAAGACTCCAGTCAGAAACCCTAAAGAATTATTTCCATGATGATAAGATTTTTTGTCACTATTATGTGACATTAAGTCACCTCTGTTTTATGGTGACTCCCTGAAAAAGTGACCTGTCATTAACAGCCATGCTCAGATCTTGCGAACTCTAGGCTGTGGCTTCTTTTGTTAATCAATCCATCACTTTTTTTTTTTTGCTGCTGCTGATACCTTGGATACCTTGAAGTAGTTTTTCAGCAAAGAGTCCAAGCCAGTGATGGGCTGCTACCAGTTCAGACCAGTTTGCACGAACTGGTAGCAGCCATCCAGAGGGGATCGCCGGGGTGGTGGTAAACCCCCGGGCGACTGGTTCGGTCACCTATCCGGCCGCCCTCCGGATGTGTATTTCCGGGCTACCAAAATGGCTGCCCGGAAATGCGCATGCATCAAACCTCTATTTGACACATGCACACTAAAAAATAGAAGTGCACATGCGTCAAATGGAGGTTTGACGCATGTGCAGTTCCGGGCAGCCATTTTGTCTGCCCGGAAAGGGTGTAGGCAGCGTCTGGAGAAGCGGCAGCAGCAGTGGCGGCCTTTCCTCACTGGAATGTGCCAGGCTGCGCCTCACCGCCAGGCTGCTGAACTGCTGTGGCAGTTTGCCACTGCAGCAGTTTGCTGCTGCGCCGCCACACCCCCGTGGTGCCTGCCTAGTGCCTGCTCCCCGACCCCAGGCCAGGTAAGTGACGGGTTTGTGTTTGGGGTGGGTGGGTTTATTTGTGTTTGGGGTGGGTGGATGTGTTGGTTGATTATTTTAATTTTAATGTGTATTTTTATTTAATTTTTATTTATTTTATTTTATTTTTATTTTTTCGTTTGGCTCCACCCACAACATCATGACATCATGATGTTGGCTCCACCCATGATGTCAGCTCCGCCCATGGTGAGGTAGTAAAATTTTTGACAGCCCACCACTGGTCAAGTATTGGTAGACATCTCCGCAATGACATTGAGCACATGCTTTTACCTTGCCCAAGGGATCCAATGGAGGATGCTTTGGTGAGTTTTAGTCCTGGCCTAACATCATTGACAAGAGATGGGCAACACTGCCTAGATAGACCGTTCAAGCTCCTGAGCTCCGACAAAGCTTTCACCTAGCTGCTGATGCCTTCAGTTTTTCTCAGCAATGTTCTCTTGTCTTCTCAAGATGTGGCCAGGGCTGCATTGGCTCAGTGGTTAAGAAGCTTCCCTTGCTATCTGGAAGGCTGCCAAGCTGGCAGTTTGAGAGGTGGGTACTGCTTGATGGTTTGAGAGCTGGATTCTGCCCCAGCTCCGGTCAACCTAGCAGGTAGAATGCAAGAAACTGCAAGTAGATAAATAGGGACCACTTCAGTAGGAAAAGATCTTGGGAACATGAAAGAAGACTCACTCATGCATCCCCTGAGCAGAGTTCCTCCAGAAAAAAAATCATTTCAACCCAAAATAGTTTCTGACACAAAATTATGATGGTGATGTGGCCAAATTAAAACAGCCTCAATGTGTTCATTTTTTTATTCTTTGTTTAAAGGAAGATGGTGATTGCAGCCATGAAATAAAAAGGTGACTGATTCTTGGGAGGCAAGCAATGAGAAACCTGGGGAGCATAGTGAAAAGTAGAGACATCACATTGCAAACAAAAATTTGTATAGTCAAAGCATTGGTATTCCCTGTGGCAATGTATGGTTGTGAGAGCTGGACCATTAGGAAAGCTGAGCGCAGAAGAATAGATGCCTTTGAGATGTGGTGTTGGAGGAGAGTTTTGAGAGTCCCCTGGACAGCGAGGAGAACAAATAGGTCAATCTTAGAAGAAATCAACCCTGACTGCTCCCTAGAAGGTCAAATAGTAAAGATGAAGCTAAGGTACTTTGGACACCAAATGAGAAGAGAGGATTCACTTGAGAAAGCCTTGATGCTGGGAAAGGTGGAGGGCAAAAGAAGAAGGGGCGGCCAAAAATGAAATGATTAGATGGTATTGTAGAGACAATGGGTACAGAATTGAGCGAGTTGAGGAGGATGGTGGAGGACAGAAGTGCCTGGTGGACAGTGGTCCATGGGGTCACAGAGGGTCGGAGTCGACTGTGTGACTGAACAATAAAAAAGGAATTACTAAATGGGTTTTCAATTTTAGGGCCTGCTTTGCTTGTCTCAGATAGGATTCATATTGAGTAAAATTTCAGTGAAACTTTGTTGCTTTGCTGACATTTTACTGACTTCTTTTTTTATTGGTGAAGGGTAGGGTTGCAACCTGGATAGTTGGACTGAGTCAATTAACTGCAAATCCTCACTTGAAAAACAGTGATGGCACATTTTAAGCCTGCTCTGCTGGTGTGTGTAGTCAAAAGACCATGTCACTAACACATCATATTATACTATGCAAATCTTTCTTTAGAATGACAATTGCAACATATATCCCATAATTCAAGGTGGTAACAACTGACATGCTGACATTGTCTGCATAATTCTTTTTTTTTAAAAGCAAACTGCCTCATTTCCCAGGAACCCAGCAGTAATGTACAACTAGCAGACACTATAGCAACTTGGAATTTTCTTAATAATAACCTTTCTTAAGGACAGACAACGATACCAGTCAAATAACATTCTTTTCTTGGACACACTGTATTGCAGGCAAATAGATCAAAGTGCTTAATGAATGGGTGTGAGTTCCATTCAGCCACAACCCTGTTTTTTCTCATGCAGGATAGAATAAAGAATAATAGAAGAAAACTCTCACACACAGAAACTACCAAATACCAACTGTTAATTAAGGGCAAATGAAACCCTGTTGTGATGCCGTCTCAATTTTTATTGCAAACAATCCTCTGTCTGGCCATCAAAACTTTCTGAGAAAACATCCTCACCATCAAATCAATCTTTGTCTTTCATATCTAGGCCAGACATGAAACTGCAAAAAAGAAGCCCCCTCTTGGTGAATTCATTCCAAAGTTCCTTTTGCCTGACTTAGTGTGAGAAAGATTATCCAGTACAACAAGGTTGCCGTTGCCTAGGGTAAGCCGGATTGTGGTTCAAAAATACCACAATCTTTGAGAAGGCTCTTTCTGTGTACCATCAAATCAATGAATACATAAGATGCCATTGGGGCGGGGAGGCTATTTTATGTTTCTAACTTGACAAGTCTGGTTGCATGTTATTTGATATGGATTTAAAAAGAGAAATGTTCCATAATCTCTCTGTGTTTTTTTAAACATTTCTATCTCAGCAATATTGAAGTGAGTATGGAATGCTGAAAAGCAGAAGCCTTTCGCCTTACTCAGGTGCTCAAAGCTAGGTGGAATTCTCCTGTGTGGAAGGGAGCACTCTAGCTCTGTTCCCTGTTGCCAGCATTGTGGCCTTCCTACAAGCATAGAGTGACACTTGTGAAAGGAGATCTCTGCCACTTGTGGGAGAAAACCAGGCTGGAGGAAGCAGGGCTTTACGGCACATATATGAGAGGACCTTAACCAGCTTTAAACATATGAATAAGATTTATGCATGTTGAGGTTGCCTGATTAGCAGCATCCCATTCTTTGAGATTCCAGAGCCAAAATCTGAGACTAAGGCTGGGCCCTTATCGTGTCAAAGGAGTTGGGGGGATGGGGGAAGCACACAAGAATTGGGGTTGGTGGTGCTTGAATCATTTCTGGATCAACTGGGTGTGGAAGCAAACATTTAATATATTACACTTGTGCCTTGGTTCAGTGGACGTGATGGGCCTATACACACCTCCTGGCTCTCTTGCCCATCTCCTTTTCTTGCTTTTGGCTGTCTTAAACTCCAGTGTCATGCTAGCAAAAGACTCCTTCAAATCTAAGCAATTAGATTTGAGTTCTAGTGGTGATGGGTGTCAAGGGCTTAAATCTTAAGCTTTAAAAATAAATCAAATATCTTCCCCCTCCCAGCTATGGTTCCTTGCCTGGAGATCCACAGCTGGTGCCCTAACACCTGACAATCTTCATGTGTGGGGAAAGCTCTGTGCCATCATGTTGTCTGCAATCAGCAGTGCAACATGGCTCTTGACCATGTGGAAGCCAAGGTATGATGGGTTGCCTTTATCAAACATTCATGCTCAAGGGATAACTTTTGGGACCGGGGCCAAGCGGAGTCACCTTAGGGTTGGGACTGGCAACATGACTTTGTTTATTGTTCATATGAAGATTTCAGTGTGCATGACTGAATTTAAAGATGAAGCAACTTCTGGATAGCTCATCGGTTCAGGTATCAGGCTGTGGCACCACAGGCTGGGAATTTGATTTTCTACCATGATTTTTTGACAAGGGCTGTATTTGATCATCCTTAGGGTCTGCTGCAGTTCTAGGATGGTGATGATGATAAATTACTTCTGTGGACTACATCCCCGAAGATATTTTAGCCAGCCTGGGTAATTTTAAAGAGGTTGCAGTCAAAAAACACAACATTTTCAAAATCAAAATGAAATATCTGTGAAGGACTGTGGTCTTTGGGGCATGTGCAATACACAGATGTTGAGTCATGGGCAGACTGTAAATAACAAGGCTCCCTGTGATAATTTGCAGCTCCTTACTACATTGACTACTAGACATAAAGGTACTATCAACATCTGCCTTGGAGACAGCATAGAAGTGGAACCTTGGCAGGCTGAAATGTATAGCACCTATCATGCACCTGGTCCCCTCCCCTCATTGCTTACAATGCAATAACTATATTTTCTCCTTAGGATATTAGTGTAGTAACCTTTCGCTGAGAAGGTCCAAGTAATACTGTAGTTGTGATTTGTTGCCACATCCTTTCTCACCTGAATATAATTTATTTGCATACTGTGAAGGAAAATATTATCACTCAGAGAAATGAATGAACAAGATATCTTCAAATCCTTTGGTCCAGTCAATATATTGATTAGTTGCATTTCTTTTTCTTGTCCTATCTAAATCTGCTTGTGTGGCTATAAACATATACAGTACAGTATATATGTCCCTTCATATCTCTTAGTTCTTCTTCTGTACAGGTACAGGTACTTCACCAGTATTTGCAGAAACTAATGCAATTTCCCCAATCAGTGATTTATTGTAAAGCATTTATTTTCTCCAACCCCCCCCTTCTTCACTCAGAACATTTCATTCAATATATGAGCACCTGTGAGGTTCTCTAATAAGAATACAGTCCAAAGGGGGGCGGGGACAAACAGCTAAGCCAACAACAGCCTTCAAACATGAGAAAGTGCAAGATAAAAGGAAGGAAAAATTACAGCAGGAGTTTGACAGCTTATGAAGAAAATTCTGCCTCAGTGGTTAATCCTCTCCACATGCTCTGCCGAAGAGGCATTATCTCAAACAGCCATGTGTGCCTCATTGATTCCAATTGGGCCTCCCCCCACCCCCCACCCCCAACCCTCCTACAAATTCTTTACACTTTAAGGAAAATATCTTTTTAAAAAAACTCCACCAGAGAGTGTTTAGTATCTTTTTGGTTGGCTTTCAGTGTGTTAAGAATCTGGTCATTAGAATTTGTGTTACACATCTGGAACATTGCTTTCAGGCACATCCACCTGACATCTGCAGAGCAGAGACTTTGTCATTAAGCAGCCGTTTATACTCAAACGTATCTGCAGACTGCCTGAGAAAGACAGGAAAGGAAAATCGCCAGAGCTGGGAGTCACTTGTGCCTTGACCAAGTAATGTTCTCATCATGTCGCATGGTTTCATTATTTAAATTCATCTTTTTATTTTGTTATGGTTCCATCCCCTCTATCACCACCCTAGTTGGCTAACATGTGTCATAAGAAAGAAAGAAAGAAAGAAAGAAAGAAAGAAAGAAAGAAAGAAAGAAAGAAAGAAAGAAAGAAAGAAAGAAAGAAAGAAAGAAAGAAAGAAAGAGACTAGTTTGAAGAATGGCAACAGGGTCCAGTTCTTGGGAAAAGTACATTCCACAAGCTGTGTGAATTCAAGAGAACTTGAATTTATCACAACCGGCATAGGATGCAGCTTTACCCTGCCTACAACTGCAAGAGCAGAGGATGGGACTGTGATCACTGTAGAATAACTCATGGCAAGTGCACCTGATAAACACAAAGGGTCAACAATTAAATGGGCTCTTGCTTCTAATAGTGACAAACAAACACTCTGCTGTCTTTGCTCCTTTTCCCTACCAGGAAAGGCATGTAGTCACCTGTGTTGCTCTTTCTTTATTGTTCTTTTCATAACATAAAACTCCAGTGCTCCCCTTGCAATACTGAGAGGCTCAGCTAAAAAGCCTAGCCATGATGGTGAACCTTGGCACTCTGGTGTTCTTGGATTTCAATTACCAGAGGCCTGAGTCAGCACTCCTGCTGATCAGGGATTCTGGGAATTGAAGTTCAAGAACAGGTGGAGTGCCAAGGTTTGCCATCAAGGGCATAGACCAGGAGTTCTCAACCTTTTAAAGCCCAGGTCACACTCCCTCAAACAGCTTCGGGGCCCGGACTGCCATTTTGCCCTTCCTCCACTACATGACACTTCCTAGTGTGTTGGAGGACGTAGGGGGCTTATGAAATGGTGCCAATGGCCACATCCGGCCCACGGGCCACAGTTTGAGAATTCCTAACCTAGACAGTGTCTCCAGAGGTCTGTCACCTTTTCTGCCAAACTACCCTGTGTTCGTTTATAGCCTGTCAAAAAAAAAAATTGGCAGGGAATGATAAAATCACTTCTCCTTCTTCCCCCAGCACAAATTCAATATTTGTATTGATGCAGATTATTTGCCCAAATAAATAACCAGAAGGGTTTTTTTTTTTTTGTTTCAGTTTGCTTTTGTGCCGGCTTGATGTTTCACAGCCTTTTGTTCCTGCTTTTCCAGTCGAGAGCTAAGTCACTTCCAGCTTAGCTTGCAGTTAATGCCAAACACAGAAAGATAGACAGCATAAAATTAGGGGTGTGCACAGGCTCCAAACAAAAGAGTGAATATGGACTGAGGGGTATTTGTTCATTTCTAGGGCAACCACAGGACAAAGCAAAGAGCCCAAAAGCATTCAAATGGCATAGCAGGATTTGCAGGTTAAAAATGTTAAAATAATAATAAGTAGACACAGCATGATTACAAGCAGGGGAAGAGAAAGGAAGGATGATACAGTTTTGGTAACAAAGAACAAGAAGAGTACTGTATGTGCTTTAAAAAATACATCTCTTTTTAACCTTCCATCCTGGAAAAGCCTTAATTAAATCAAAGCGTGTGCTTTTTAGCACAGGCTTGATTCTGCAGTCATCCAACCTCTTGTGCTCTAGCAGTCTCAGAGCAGCCTTGAAGATAGGACTACTACTGATTTCAAATTTAAGAAATAGGAGAAAAAGGAAAGTGGGGATAGAGAAAGAATGGAAAAGATAGAGACAGGACTGGAAGGCTATTTCCTCTTTTCTTTTTCAAAAGCAATACACTCAGTGATGGGATGTAACAAGTTCGCACCAGTTCACCAGAACTGGTAGTAACTTTTCCCAGTGTCCCGGAGAACCAGTAGCAGCTTTTGGGGGCAACCACCTTTGGGGCTTACCTTTTCACTGGTTCCCCCACTGCGCATGTGCGCCAAGCACTTGGTGTGCATGCATGCCTACAAGTGCTTGGCGCGTATGCACGGCTTCCTTGCTGTCATCCCAAGTGGGGAGGAGGAAGGGAAGCTGCTAGCCTGAAGTTCCCTATAGCCTGCTCCCCAGGGTAAGTGACTCACCTTTGGATGTGGTGTGTCTGTGTGTATTTTAATGTGTATTTAATACCTTTATCTATATTGACGTACTACCACAGTTCCTAAAAAGGCCTGCTGGCCTGGCTTGGGGTTTTTAAGCAAAGTCTTGGAGTTACCTCATCAATAAGCTACACCTGTGCTGTTCCAATTGCTGTTACAATTGGAGAACCCTTAAGGAGGTACTGTACAGCTGTTTTACATTTACATTAAGGCATATTATCCTAGAGAACCGGTACGATAACCATATCCATCTTGCAACATGGTGCTCCCCAGGCACTTATACTAACAGGTAAGTGACGGGTTTGTGTTTGGGGTGGGTGGGTGGGTTGATTTATGTTTGGGGTGGGAGGGTGGGTGTTTGGGTGTATTTTAATGTAATTTTTATTTAATTTATTTACAGGGTTTGTTGTTGTGGGTGGGTGGGTTGAGGTGTGTGTGTGCTTATTTTTATTTTATTTTATTATTTGGCCCCGCCCACAACATAATAACATCATGATGTTAGCTCCGCCCATACTGTGATGATGTCACGGTGGGGTAGTAAAATTTTTGACATCCCACCACTGAATACACTGCCCCCACCCCCCTCTTGAATAAGGCACTTGCTATGCTGATCGATGTCAGAAATGAGGACTGAAAAATGAAGAAGATGAGGTGATACCATGAATACCAGGTGATATGAAGTGCTGAAGACACAGCAGTACTGGGGCAATATAAACTTATGGATTCAGCACTTGAAACTTGGAATTATCATCTGGACATACTTCCCCTTTCGTAAAGGAATCATGTTCACATTTCATTAAAAATTAAGAAAGCTTAGGTTTGTCAGAAAAATATACTTGGGGTAGGAGTTCTAGCTAACTAAATTGGAGATGTCAGCAGACATGACTTCCCTTTTCATCTCTAGAGAACAAGGGCAAGAAGTCTCCTTCTTCAGGGCAAAGAGAGGTATGCAAAGGAAGTGATGCCAGCAACCCTAAGAATAGCAATCTCAGGTCAGTGGAAGGTCAGTGCAGGTCAAAGCAAGCAAAGAACAGTCTAGGAAATGTGAAACCATCCTCTAACTTGATGTTTCCCCATTCAGAGACATGAATCTTCTCAAGTATAAGCTGAGTAGAACCCGGTCACTTCCACTATGAAGGATGAGCAGACCAGGACTTCCTCTAATGCCCTTTTAAAGTCCCTCTCATACTCACTTCCTTGTGGCTGCAAAAGAAATCTACTTCCCTTACATGTAAGGTCAGGGTATTCTCCTGGGAGTTGGAAAAAGAAGTGGGGGAAACAAAACACAATTTGACCTGCCCTTGTTATGTGCATTTCTTCTATTTCCCTGTTTTTAGGAATGGGTGTTCCCCAAGACTAAGAAACATACAACTATTGGCCTGGAGCCAGGCAACCTGCAGTGTCTCAATGCAATTAGCCCAGACACATGTAGGGCCGTTTTCTTCTGGCAACTTTGACATAATCACAAAGAGACCATATTTATTGAGCCATCTATTTATTAAATTATTTATATACCATGTTAAAGCCAGGGACCTAAGGGAGGGACACAGACAATAAAACTATACAAAATAACTTAAAACAATTGAAAGAAATCCATAGCCAGTAGGCTAGAGTCAAGATCTCATCAAACTTGACTCCAAAAGCTTGAGTGGAGAGATTGAAGATTTTGTCAGTTATAAAATAGAACATTTCCCCTTTAAATCTTTTTTCCCCTTTAGAGGGGAAGGGAGATGTAGAAAATCCCATTTGTTTTTAATGGTTGCCAAAAACATGCAGAGAACCAGTGATGCTTTCACAGCACTTAAACAAAAATATTTCAAAGCATCATGGATACCTTAAAGAAGAAGAAGGAAAGTTTAGCTGTGGGCTGAAATGGCAATCACGTCAAATCCAGTGTGAACACTGAACTCCTGAATTAACCTGGAATTCTTGTGTGATCACGAACTGCAAATTCAACTACTGTATAATACAGGCTGCAAATCAAATCAAAAAGGTTGGTGTGACACAAAACTTGGGAAGTCTTTGTAAACCTACGGTTTCACTGGCTATGAAAACTGGTTTCCACAATTCCAGCCGAACAGCAACTGAAGCCCAATCTGCTGGGTCCAGGGCCCAAATCCCCCCCCCCCCCACTCCCGATCTGCTTGTTTTCAGCATAGCCAACCACAGAGACAGCAGAAAAGCTGCCTTTATTTTGTCTGTATTTACATCTTGGGAGGTTCAGAAAAGGTTTTATGGCCCAGACTTTGGGATGCTCACTCAGAGTTCAGGAACCTCTGGCATACATAATGCATACTTATGTGTATTTCAGAAAGCGGCAAATATGTGCTAAGCAAATAAGAAACAGCTGCAGCTTGGGATGAAAACCGGCAGTCAACTGGGGGAGGTCTTGAGTCTGGAGTTTTGGTCAATTTCGATCCATTGAGAGCATTCTGCTGCCATTTGTAACCTTGCTCTTTTTTTCCACCAAAGCACATGGGTTTGCATAACTGCAACATCAGTAAGAAATCCCTCTCATCAACCACAACTCTCACAATTGGTGAATAGCTTTTTCTGTCATAACATCATAACAGAAAAAAATCAGCAGGTAGCTTTGTTCCTAAACTTTCCTGGATTTCAGTTATTATATTATGGGACAGCTTCTTGCAATTAAATCACTTTCTGGATTCCCCCATCCATTGACATTTCTCTCTACCATAAATACCATGGGTGCCCAAACTTTTTTTTAGCCAGGCCAATCCACCCCCGACACACAGGTGCAGGGACCAGAGGTGGGTTGCTCTGGTTGCTTACATCTTTGGCATCATCCATGGCAGTGGCGGGTCGTGGTGGTCGCATTTTCTCCCTGTTGTCCTGAACATGGCTCTGCTCATCCCCAAGGCAGCAGAAACCCCTGCCAAAGTGGACCACTGCCGTGTAAAAAATTTTTGCTGCATCCCCTCTTTGAAATTCATGGTGTTAGGGACCTCGCGGCAATGGTTACATTTCCCAGACTCCCTTGGCCCATGACACTGAGGGAGTCTGAGAAATGTAGTCATTGCCATGAGGTCACTAACACCAGGGATTTAAAAGAGGAGACACAGCAAAAAATAATAATTACAAGTTAGCGATCCACTTTGGCAAGGGTTTCTGCTACTTTGGGGACATGCAGAGCCACGTTCAGGACAACAGGGAGAAAGTGAGAATGTTGCGACCGCCGCTGCTGTAAGTGATGTCAGAGTCAGGTGGGTGTGGGTGGGAGGGCATGTCTGGGAATGCCTGGGTTCTCACTGCGGTCCTGATTAATGAGATGCATGGGCCTAATTGGGCCCAGGGGCCGTAGTTTGAGCGCCCCGATAAATACCATTATGAGTTAATTTGGCAATTCTTTGACTCTTGTGATTGTCTGTCTGTGGCCAAATAGCTGAGCTGGATTCAAAGGGAGTGGAAAACTATCATTCTTGTGAAATTATGTGCTATATTCCATCTGTAGCAGAGGTTCTTAGTGAATAAGCCTGTGATAAAAGTCTAGAGGTTCAGTGTAGACTAAACACACAAGGGAATGGAAATTGCTCTGAACTTCATTTCTTACTCATTCACCAAGTATGCCCAGAAATTTTATTTGGTTCTTTTTATAACTGAACCTAATTGCCTAAATATTATAGGCATTCATAAGCAATAAAATAGCCAAAAGGGGGGGAAAGCACATACAAAATAAAAGCAAAATTAGTTAAAATTAGTTGTTAGTTTTCTGTTCTTTGTAGTTATACACAAGCTTTCCCACTGTTACTGATGTACTGAAGAGTTAAAATATACTGTAGTTCCCTAAATGATAGATACTTTCAACAAGGTTTCCCATTGATAAGTCCCTTTTGACAATACAGTTCACAGAATTTGATGAACCAAATTTGCCAAACCCCAAACATTACAGATTTCTATATATTTATGTAAAATGATCCTATATCTTTGGGTTCAGGCCACTCATAACATGAGGAACAATCTCTGGGTTCTGGCTGACATAGGTATTCCTTCTCTAGTCTCCAGGTGGAGAGACAAATTCAGGCCAAGCTGTACTAAAAGAAGAGAACGTTTGATCTTATAGTGCGTGGTGGCTTTCATGCTCATGGGTCTCTCCTCCAGGCTTTCCCAATTCATGCCAAGACTCAGGTTGTACACATAATATTTGTTTTTAAAGGTAGCAGGAAATCCATTTTCCCTCTCTTTGCTGCTCTGGTCTCAGGTCTTTGTCCCTAAAATGGCAGCAAAGGAGAACCTTGTAGGCAAGATGGCTGGCCTCTGCAAAATCTCTAATATCAATCCATTTGCCCAGTGTTATATTAAACCTATCATGGGGGAATTGCAGTGGTGGGCTGCAAACTTTTTTTTACTACCACACTGTGGGAGTGGTATGGTGGGTGTGGCCAGAGGGAAAGCCCTGCATTGAACCCAAATTAGGACTACTTTATTTCAAAACTTGGATGGGCGGGGCCAGCCAGAATTTCTGCTACCAGTTCTGGCGAACGGGTGCGAACCTGCTGATGCCCACCACTGGGGAGTGGGGGATGGAGTACAGTAGTTAGCTTGAAGCCTTCCAAATGTTCTTAGACTGTACTTTCCATCAGACCTGGTGAGCACAGGCTGACAGTACAGGTTGATGAGAGTTCCAGTCCAACGGCATCTTGAGGAAAACAAAAGACCCAACCCTAACCTACAGCATGTCTCACTAGTATTAAAGGTACAACAATGCAAAAAGAAAAGAAAGGTAAACACAGATTATCCATTTCCCCTGTAGCCATTTGTGTGACAAGTTCTTGTTCCTGTTTTTAAGCAAAAAGCAGCATGGGGCAGGGTGTGTTTAAAAAGAGAAATAACCAGTTGGCTGAAACAGTTGGCTTAATACTTTCCCCTTTGGTCCTTCTTCCAGCTCAGCTTAACCCTCCCAGATCACCTTGATTCCTTATTCATTTCATTTGTATGCTGCTTTTCACCCAATTAATGGACCCAGGGTGGCTCACAAGTTATTCCTAAACACACTAATTAAAATCACAGTAAACGATAACATTAAAAGACAATTAAACACGTGAGAGGATTAAATCAATTTGTTAAAACTATTAAACCCCCTAAACACATTAAAAACACACATAGAATAAGAGTGTCCAACAATAATTATAATACTTTAATTATCATATTTTTGTGTGTGCTAAAAGAGAGTGGAACAAGAGTGTTTCTGTTGCAGTGTTTTTCATTGTCTGAGGTTGTTACAGATACAGATGTGTTTGAATGGAAATATAAAACTTTTTTTGCAACAACAACAACAAGAGTGTCCAATGCAAAAGAATAAAGAAAATCATCTTCATCTACCACTTGAAGAACAATAGATATGGGTGCAATCTAACTTCCCAAAGGAAGGCATTTCACAACCTAGGAGCAACCACAAAGAAAGCACTCTCCTGCATTCCTACAAGGCATACCTGTGAAGGTAACAGGACTGAGAAAAGGTCCCCCTGGAGATATTAAGTGCTGAGAAGTTTCACACAGATGGATATATTCCTTCAGATGACCTGAACTCAAATCATATAAGGCTCTACGGGTCATACCCAGCACTCTGAACTAGACCCAAAACAGAGGAGTTAAATGCTCCCTTTAACTAGCCCCAGTGAACAGTCTGCCCTGAAGTTTCTGAACTGGCCTGAAGTTTCTGAAGTTTCTGAACTGTCTTCAAAAGCAGCTTTGCGGTTATCCAACTGGTATGTAACTAAGGTATGTGTTACTGCACCCAAACCAGGCATCTCCAGAAACATGTGCAGTTGGCACACCAGCCTTAGCTGTATAAATGCACTCCTGACCACCACCAAGATCTAAGCATCCAGGTTCAGGGATGAGTACAGAAGTACCACCTAAACTGTTTTGTTTTTCAATTCCGACCCTTTGCGACCCTATGGACCATTGCCCTCCAGGCACCCCTGTCCTCCACCATCCTCCTCAACCCACCCAGCTCTGTGCCCATTGTGTCTACAATACCATCTAGCCATCTCATCTTTGGTTGCCCCCTTCTTCTTTTGCCCTCAACCTTTCCCAGCATCAAGGCTTTCTGAAGTGAATCCTCTCTTCTCATTTGATGTCCAAAGTACTTTAGTTTCATCTTTACTATTTGACCTTCTAAGGATCAGTCAGGGTTGATTTCTTCTAATCTAAAATCGACATAAACTGTAAACCTGAGTAGTAATCAGGAGTACTGTATAACCGCATCCAGTGCAGGTTGAAACCTGCAAAAAAACCCCAAAAATCAAACAAAGCATAGACATTTCAAAAATGAAGGCCAGAATTGGAGGAGAGATGCTGAATGATGCTTGCAATGCTTTGTTTAACATTCCACACCACTTAAAGTTACATCTAAAATCTTAATCTCTGATCTGACAGGGCAGTTCCTACCCTGACACTCATGTTAAACAAAGGAGCCTGTGCCTCAGCTTTACCACTCTGGTGCTCAGCCTGATGAAGACATGTGCAAACTTGGAAGCTATGCTTTGTTTGTGATTTTCTTTTTAAAACACTAATCTAATAAAGGTATAAGTGGTTTAATAACGGAAAATACGTTGTTGGAAGAAAGCTTTGCAGATAACTGGACTGGAAAGACAAACAAGTGGAGTCTAAAGTAAATCAAGCCTGAGGTGTCTCTAGAGGGGAAAAATGAAGACGCCGACGGTGTCCTGCATTAGCCACATAACGAGAAAGTAAGACTGTCTGGGAAAGACAATGCTGGGAAAGGAGGAAGGCAACAGGAAAACAGAAAGACCTAATACGAGACAGATTGATTCCCACAGGCTTGAGTTTATAGGAACTGAGCAAGGCTATTGAGGACAGGACATTTTTGAGATTATTCATAGGGTTGCCATAAATTAGAGGTGACTTCGTGGTTTGTAATAATAACAATAAAGTTATTACTTGCCCTTACCTTCAGATTATGGACAAAGAACTTCCCCCTTTTTATTTATATATTATTCTCTTATTATGGCATGTTTTCTTTTCTTGTTTTCTTTTGTTCTTGTCTAAGAACACTTTTCAGGAGATCAGTAATGGCACATTTTGAGGTGTTTTACTGTCTGCCACACTTGCTGCAATATAAATGGTATTGGATGCCTCAGCAAGAAATTTTTTCAGAAAAATTGTGGAAGACTCTTTGACTGCTTTATTGGTGGGCCTTTTGTTGATGTCAGGAGTTATCAAAAAAAAAAACTAGGTACCCCGCTGTCAGTCACTTTACGGATTACCATCTTTGACAAATATATGCTTGAGGACAATCAAAGAACTCCACAGAGATAATAACAAGATTCTGCTAAACACAGAAACAAACTGATTGTAGAGATTAGAAACCTTTGTTCCTCATGCCCTCAGTGTGCTTCTTTAGTCATTGCAGACATTCTTTCTATCCTTCAAGTTTTTGTATCTTGGAATGAGTTATTATGACATTAAAATGTGTGTTTGCCTGTTGCAGCAAAACCTGTGACCTTGGTCCTACAGTATCTTTAAGATTAACAGATTTTATTTGGAATAAGCTTTTTCCTCACACTGTTTCTTAAAACTACCTATAATATCAGAATAATCTATAATTATTGGACCTTCCTCTCTGTGTACCACATGTTGTCACTTAGTGGCAGTTTGGAAACAAATCGTGAAATATCTTTACATACAGTACTTTTTTTAAAAAAAACTAAAGGTACAGTATTACAAGGCAATTACATATCTGTATATGGTTTTGTATATAATCAGTTTGAGGGGTTACAGTGGCTAAGTGGTTAAGACACCAAGCTTGACAACTGGAAGGTTAGCATGTCAGCAGTTCAAGACCTGAGTCCTGTGCAAAGCAGTTCAAAGCAAGAAATTACAACTAGAAGTACCACTTCAGTAGGAAAGGTAACTAAGTTCTGTGAGCTCTGGCATCTAGTCATATGTGCCACAAGATCACAGAAACGTCTGCAAATGCAGACTGCACTGGCTTTTGTTGTTCTTTGCCTGTAAATTGAGATGAGCACCAAACGCTAGAGTTGGAGACGACCGGCCTTTGAGCAAGGGAGACTTTTACCTTTAACTTTATATAAAATGTTTTGTTTATTGCCTCAGGAATGCAATGCTACAAAAGTATGTGTCTGAAACACATTCTGTTGTTTTAAAAAAGCAAGTGAAATCCATTCATCAACATTTAAACGCTGCTCTCATTGGTGCTCCATTTCCCTGAGAATCAATAAAGGCCACTCATAAATTCTGTGGTAAGTTGGCTTTACAGAAATGTCTTCAGCTGTCAAAGCCCCCTCCCCCCCATTTTCTGGAGTGCACAGGGATATTATTTGGTCTCCTATAATCTTTCTGAGAAACTGTAAGGCACAATATATTTCTCCAATAGGTAGGTAGTATTATTTCATTTCACAATTGTTATCTCACAGTAGTTTCAAAGAGTCTAAACCTGTTAATGTAACCCATTTCATCAAGCTAACTGAAACTGATTCTATCTTCCTGAAGAAGGGGGACAAACAGAATCCATTGTCATGGAGGTGGCACAGTCCAATGATTTCAGAGGCCTTATAAATCGAAACATACGTTGAAATACTGTCTTTGTGTTTGGTCTTAAGCCTAACAATTTCACTGTTCAATGCCTAGAATTAACCTGAAATGGCTTTATATGTCTCATCCATTGAAAAGGCTTTATTTTTCAGAAGCTTGTTAATAAGATGTGGAGAGAAAAAGGAGGTAGCTGTGATTCTGCTGTTTTAAATTATTGCACTGCAGAATTTGGTACAAACAGAATCAACTTACAATGTTTAAAATGACTTCCTTGTTCTTTTTAAAAAGAGATCACACAATCGAGGTGGGTTCCAGGTTATTAATACAGAGCACTTATGATGTGGCTCGTTAACAATTCTGTTACCACAGTTCAACTTTTATTGTGCTAATAATAATCAACTGCGGCATCTGCAACTCGTATCCAAGAATGCATTTTTCCCAAAGCAGGAAAAATGTCACTGGTGTAAATTTTTTTTAAGGTGGATCCCATCTTGCCATGAATTGACCCATGCACTATGCTCTCGGAGCCATCACCCACGGCATACATGAAGTGTGACATGCTGGATTTAACACCGGGACTGCAATGGACTGCCACAGCCTTCAGGATATGGACAAGGTGCACTTTCACAGCCAGTCCACCTGGTATGGCCTCTTCCGCCTCCATGACCATTGGGAATCAGAGTTCCTCATCCGTTCATTTTGCTGTTGGGCCCTATATGATGGTTTCCAGTAGCATTTCCTCCACTGAGGGTGACCATCACGCCACCTAAAGGGGCTCATCCGCCTGTAGCCAATGGCCCCTTTAGGGAGTCAGGTTAGTTAACCGCCGCCTGATACTCGGCGTTGAGTCACTGGTTGTATGGTCTATTTCATTACCGTAGCGGATGTCTGGCCAGACAGGGCTAATAATAATAATTGCATGCCATCAAATTAATTTTGACTTATGGTGACCCTTTCCAGGGTGTTCTAGGCACAGAATACAAAGAGGTGGTTTATTATTCCCTTCTTCTGGGGGATGTCTTGGGACTGTGCAGTACAATTGTGCTCCTTGAACTGCTCCAGTTTGAGACAACAAATGGATGTAAGCTTCAAAGGTCCCTTGCCGCTCTTGCAAGATGCAGGTTTTGGTCCCTGAAGTGCCTATGGGTATGGATCCTTCCAAAATCCCACAGAACTTCCTGTGACACAAGTAACTTAGACCTGTCCAGGCCATGGGGAAAACTCAAACTTCTGGAAATCCTTTCTCTTGTGGCTGTCCCCCTTCTTCTTCCTCTTTGGTTAGGGCATTGTAAAACAATTAACCTTTTGAGTAGTGCAGCTTGGCTGAACAACCACCTCTGCTCCTCCCCCAATAAAACAATCTGTAAACCCAGTTGGGTATTTTATAGGTTTTATTGCAAAAATAGTTTTTAGAGAAAAAAAAAAAAGCAGCAATCTAAAAAGCTAATCCAAAAATAAGACAGACAAACAGCAGCAAATTTTTACTCACACATAGCCCCCCTAGCTTAACTAACAATTTTCTAGTAATTAATCTACTCACACATCCAGTCTCTAAGAGGCACCCGGCTTGGCTCCATGTCCACTACATTGCCCATCATTCATTTCCACTCTTCCTGTCTCTAACTCCTTATTATCCCTTCTTCTTCAAGAGCTCCCTCCCCCTTCGAGTTCCTTTCATGTCAGCCTGCCCTGTACCCAAGGTTACCCCCCTTTTGCCAATTAAGGCCCAACATCTCACTCCATTCCCACCAGCAAATGGACTCCTCCAGCATTGCTTATCTTCAGTAGAAACACCTGCTGATAAGAAGCCAGTCAAAGCTTTGGTTTGCAAGTTAGTAGGAACAATCCCTCTTTTCCAGGACAGACTGAGCCCTGAATATCACAGGTCATCCATCTCATCCCCACTTCTTGCAAAATTTACTAAGTGTGATTTATAAATGACAACCACCACCACCCCATTTTTTTAGAATGGAGAATTTCAGTTATGAATGTACCTGGTTTGCAGTTCTCAAACCAAGATGTGAGCTGGAAAACAATTATACTCTAAGATTAAGAAGGTCCTGCCAACCTAACAGTTCAGAAGCAAGAAATTGCAATTAGAAAAATAGGTACCACTTTGGCGGGAAAGGTAACAGCATTCCATACACTTCAGCATCTAGTCATACCTGTCACATGACCACAGAAATATCTCCAGACACAGACAACATGGGCTCTTTGGCTGTAAACAGAGATGAGCACCACTCCCTAAAGTTGGATGTGACTGGCTTTCGAGCAAGGGAGACCTTTATCCATTGGTGGGCATCAGCAGGCTCGCACCCATTGGCCAGAACCGGTAGCAGAGATTCTGGCTGGCCCCTCTGCCCATCCAAGTTTTGAAATAAAGTAGTCCTAATTCGGGTGCAACACAGGGCTTTCTCCCTGGCCACACCCACCATACCATGCCCACAGTGTGGTAGTAATTTTTTTTTGGAGCCCACCACTGCCTTTATCTTTACTACTAGGAGTCTTCAGAGTTTCATGTCAAACAATTCCCACCCTCAAAAGGTACACAAATGCATGTATCAGTAAAGAAAATTCATAAAGCACAATTACATTATGGAGAACTGTTTTTAAAAATGTATGTATCCAGGAAAACATACATACTAGTCTAGGAGCAGGTGCTCTTTCCTTCACCTATATTGCTCGGAGGATATGCAGGTAAGTGTAATATAGTGCTTTATTGGTGTGCTTTCAATACATGATGAATGTATCTTAAACAATACCTAACAGCAAATGAGGTTTTGTGAACATGCAAGCTAACCATACCCAATACTGCAAGAATACAAACTAGACATGAACATTGGTAGAATTTGGTCTGTAATTTTAATCAATGAACCATAATTGAATGGGCATTTGTACAAGATATTCAAATTATTAACTAAAGCACTGCAAACAACAAAGCCAGTGGAGTTGATGGTATCCAAGTTGAACTTTTCAAAGCCCTATAAGATGATGGAATCAAATTACTACATTCTATATGCCAGCAGATTTGGAAAACAAAACAATGGCCACAGGATTGGAGAAGATAAGTATACGTTCCAATCCCCAAAAAGGGTAATGCCAAAGAATGTTCAAATTATCGAACAATTGCGCTCATCCCTCACGCTAGCAAGGTTATGCTCAAGATAATACAGGATAGACTGCAACAGTATGTGGAGAGAGAATTACCAGAAGTGCAGACGGGTTTCAGAAGAGGAAGGGGGACTAGAGACCACATCGTCAACATAAGATGGATCATGGAAAAAACAAAGGAATATCAGAAACAAGTCTACTTCTGTTTCATTGATTACACTAAGGCTTTTGACTGTGTCGACCACAACAAAATGTGGTAAGTAATTAAAGAGATGGGAATACCGGAACACCTTATATGCCTCATGAGAAATCTGTACATGAATCAAGAAGCAACAGTTAGGACAGAAAATGGAATGACGTAGTGGTTTGGAATAGGAAAAGGAGTAAGACAAGGCTGCATTTTGTCACCCTGCTTATTCAACTTATACACAGAACACATAATGCGCAATGCGGGGATGGAGGAATCACAATTTGGGATCAAAATTGCTGGGAGAAACATCAACAATTTGAGATATGCAGATGATACCACCCTAATGGAAGAAAGTGAGAAGGACCTAAAGAAGCTCCTGATTAGGTTGAAAGAAGAAAGTGAAAAAGTTGGCTTGAGACTCAACATCAAGAAAACCAAGATAATGGCAACAGGCCCTCTCAGTCCCTGTAAAATAGATGGGGAAGAAGTAGAAGCAGTGACAGATTTTACTTTCCTAGGATCAAAGCTCACTGCAAATGGTGATTGCAGCCATGAAATAAAAAGGCGACTGATTCTTGGGAGGCAAGCGATGAGAAACCTGGGGAGCATAGTGAAAAGTAGAGACAACACATTGCAAACAAAGATTCGCATAGTCAAAGCAATGGTATTCTCTGTGGCAATGTATGGGTGTGAAAGGTGGACCATTAGGAAAGCTGAGCGCAGAAGAATAGACGCCTTTGAGATGTGGTGTTGGAGGAGAGTTTTGAGAGTCCCCTGGACAGTGAGGAGAACAAATGGGTCAATCTTAGAAGAAATCAACCCTGACTGCTTCTTAGAAGGTCAAATAATAAAGATGAAGCTAAAGTATTTTGGACATCAAATGAGAAGAGAGGATTCACTTGAGAAGGCCTTGATGCTTGGAAAGGTCAAGGGCAAAAGAAGAAGGGGGGCGGCCCAAAATGAGATGGCTAGATGGTATTGTAGAGACAATGGACACAGAGCTGAGCGAGTTGAGGGGGATAGTGGAGAACAGGAGTGCCTGGCAGACAGTGGTCCATGGGGGCGCAGAGGGTCAGAATCGACTGTGCGACTGAACAACAAAAAACTCACTCACTCTTCCATTATCCAAGTTATTCAAATTACTGTATAATGTTCAGCTGCAATATACAATTCAAGTAATTATTTATATTGCATTAGTACAAAATTGGTATTGATCCAATGGCATGAATACTAGCAGAACTGGAAATAATTCCTGTTTAATGATCACTCTAAAACTGTCTTTGTTTTTCATTACTTATATAACAACAATAGTAAGACTATTGGATAGAATAAAACACAAACAAAACCTTTTAGATATGCAGAGGAGGAGGAGTTTAATAGGGCTTTTGTTTGTGGATTTATGGTACTGAATTTAGAAATAAATAGAGTTGGGCAAGCAAATATGAGCTTATATGAGATAGAAGCTGCCAGTGACTGCCAGATAATATGTACTTGGAATTCATTGGGGTGGATCCAAATTTTGCTTCCCATGAGCAGAAGGATGGTTGCCATCTGTAGAATACTTCCATCTGCTGACATACCGGGGAATAATCCCTTTGCTACCCATTACTGCTCTGAATAGTTTGGAGGTTTTTGAAAACCATTGGGAGAGAGGTGGTACCAGGGGATGCAGATGAAAGGGTGCAGGAAAATGGAGAGCATGTGGGTAACAATATTCTTCCCCTCTTACATCGTCATGAGTGCTGTCAGCAGAATTTCCATCAGGGGACGTTATAATCGATGGAAGAATATCAGAGGCAAAGGAAGGTATCACCTTCCTCTTGCATCATTTGGAATTATACTTTTGTAACTCCAGTGGATTGTTAATGTAGCTCAGTGGGTTGGAGCACCTAGATGCACATCCAGAGCCAGGAGTTTGAATTCCTTCATTGTCTCCTGGACAAGCAAGATTACCCAGAGCATGTGAAGTTGATAGACCTGCATGCCCTGCCATTTGTGCAGCTCTGGGCAAGCCGCATAGCCCCTGATTGCCACCAGAACAAGAGTGTGGTAAACCATTTCTGTGTACTTGATGCCTAGAATATCTTGGCAGCGTTGATGGCCTGCAATTAATTACCTAACTCCAGCCAGGTGACTCCCTTGTTTTGTTGTTGAGCAGACGGAAGAATCACACATCTGTATGCTTTACAGGAGAAGCACAGAATAGTTACAGGCATGCAAGCAGTGATCTGATATCTCAGCAGCACAGTTCACTGAAGCCAGTGTTTCTATTTTGTTCGAGCAAAAATTGGTATTAGGTCACAAAACATGACTAATGTATAAAAAATTAGGAAAAATACAAGGAAACAGGTCTCAGTTGTAGATGCTGGAATATGTGCTGGAATGCTTTTGTTTCACTCAATTAAATGCAGTCTGCAACAGAAACAGATTTTGTGCACAGTTCTAGAGCAAATCATACAAGTCTACGTTTTTGTATAGATTTGGTTTCTGATGGCTGAAATTGGCTCTCCCTGCTTGGAACTGTACATATCAATGGGTTTACTTAACTGTAAATTTCATTTGGATTATCATCTCCCCCCCCCCCTTGGGATAAAATGTTCTGAAGAACAACTGGGGGATCAGCAAAGGAAACGGGACAGGTTGTGCACTCTTGACCCACTCCTAGTTCCCTATGAGATCTGAGCCCCACATCTTCATTCTTAATATACTTTCTGTATAGAGCTATAAGATGTGAATGAAGGTTGTAACTACATTCAAGTGCACAAAAACAGAATGATCCAGTTATATGATAAAAGAGAGTTCCCGAAGCATTCCTTCACATCCATCTGAAGTGAAGGAAGATCTCGGCTACCCTCCAGTCCTACCCAGCTATACCATGGAACAGCCCAGGAGGACAGCATTGGAGGGAGAGGGGATTCTGTCAAACCACATAACATTCAAAAGGACTATGCTTAGAAGGATTATGTTTAGGACATCATTGCCACCATGGCCTCTTTGGGTATATTGCAACCTGATGGAAGGACAGCCAACATCTTCCCCTCCTTTCCCTATAATGGGCAATATGGAATCTTGCAGCCCAATCTCTTTCTGCTTTCAGTTACTCAAATAGCAGCTCCCATAGTCCCCCCAGGTTTCCATTCTATCAGCTACAGTTTTGTTTCCCACTAGAGCAGGGAACAAAGTTGACCCTGTCCTCTTTTTTTTAAACAAGGAGACTGGCCCTCCCTTCACACCCTCCCAAAGGGCAGCTCCTGCTCATGAGAAGCCTGCCTCAGCTGAGCTTCTTATCCCCTGCACTGGACACTGAAGCAGTTTGAGTGGTGATTCCTGTCTACTGCTTCTTCTTGTTCTTTTTTTCGTGTCTAGGTCAGACTTTAAACTGCCAAAATGCAGCCCCCCTTTGATGAATTCATTCCATAGTCTCTTCTGCCTGACTTAGTGTGTGAAAGATTAACTGGCTCAACAAGATTGCCTTTGCTGGGGTATATGCCCGATTGTGGTTCAAAAATACCACAGTCTTCAAGGAGGCTCTTTCTGTGTACCCCTCCTGGCTGCTGAATAGGGGGCTTACAGCACAAGGGTCTTGGTCTTGCCATAAGGTGGAGGTTTAGCAGGTAGGAGTTCTTCAGGGAAAGAGCAGACAGCAGATGGTAAACAACACACACAGTTTCTCTTTCCCTCCTGGAATAGATGGCAGTGCATTTAATGCAACATATGTTCTGGAGAAGTTGGCTGTGGCTTTGGAATGCTCATCCTTTGTAAAAATATAAATTTATTTCAAAAGGACTATTTACCATGTGGTAAAAATTCTCTGTTTATGTACTCAGAAGGAAATCCTTCTGATACATACAGGCTCTAACTATGGGAAAACACAAATAGCCACTGACACAAATTCTGATGTGCTTTAGAAACAGTGCCAATGCTCAGTTTTTAACACTGCACTGGGGCCTCTGTCACCAGTTGGCCAGTGCTGGGATGCCCTCCAGCCACTGGAAGCACTGAGATTATGGCAACAGAGCCCTTTCCCCTCAACATGAAGCAAAAATGAAGTCTCAATGGAGGTGCTCCCCCTCCTCTCAAGAAGAACAGCATCCCTGCCCAGCCTGGGCTGGGCTGGGCTGGGGGTGGGGCTTCTAATCTAACTCAGCACTGGTGGCTATTGGTGTTATTCTCAAAGGGTCAGCTCTTTTGTTATGATCTCTTGGTCATGGTGGGAAGGTTCCCAGCACTGGTTAGTTGGACGTCTGGAGGCTTTGATGTCCTGTTAATTTGTGGAATCCCACTAAAACAGGCAACATAAAAGAGGCAATCTTGTACCTGAATATAACCTGCAGTAAAAAGCTTAGGGTATTACTGTATTAGAAACCCAAATCAGGGCATAATAAGCATAGTAATAAGTATTCTCATTGGGCTTGTGATTTGATTTGAATGTTCAGTGTCCTCATGTGATTAGCATTCCAGCCCATTCCAACCCATAGCCTCCTTCCTTTCATTTCTTTCCCTTCCTTCCTTCCTGTCCTTTCTTCTTTGTTGCTAACTACTTGCCTTCCTCACCAGCTTCGCCTGCCTGAAGGCAAGCAGAGACAGGCGGCCTGAAACATCCCCACCATCCCTCCCTACAGATACACATGATCTGGTTTCACCTAGCTAAAAGTTAGTGAGGAATAGGCACACATAAACTCTTGCTCAGACTAACACTGATGCACTGTATTAATATACTGTATCAGAAGAGCGCTAGTCAAGGAAAAGAGAGGGAAGGAAGGTCAGTCTTGCTTAAACTTCTTACTTAAAAAGGTTCCATCCATCCATCTTCACACCTTGCTTTCATCATCTTCTACAAGTGCTATATCCAATTCCAAATATCTGTCTGTCTGTATGTATGTGTGTATGTCTATCTATCTAATCATATTTATATCTCACCCATCTGGGATCTTCTCCCACTCTGGACGATGTACAGCAAATAAGAAATTTCCAATAAAATATACAATCAGACTTAATATAATAAACAAACATATTTAACAACAAACCATAAGCAATAAAATCCTCCAGTGGTGTAGGAAAAAGCCACTTTGGAGGGAAAAAAAGTCACGGATGGATTTGATTCAGCCTCTTCTTGATGCAGAAAACAAACAACAACAACAACAAATTCATCTGTTGTATAAGAGAAACAAATCCCAGCATCATTGCATTAGCAGTATTGTCTTTTCCAGAGCATCTTGCCTTCTCATGTCATGTCCACTTTCATCATTTTTGCCTCTAGAGATAGTTCAGGCTTGATTTCCTCTATGCCCCAGTTGTTCTTTTTTCTGGCAATCCAGGATATCCACAAAGCTCTCACCCAGAAATATATTTCAAACAAAACAATTATTTCCCCTGACAGCTTTCATCACTCCCCAGCTTTCACTCCGATTATTATTATTATTATTATTATTATTATTATTATTATTATTATTATTATTATTATTATTATTATTATTATTATTATTATTATTATTATTATTATTTCGATTTACATGGTGATCAAGAATTTAACAGTGTGGATGATCTTGGACCAATGATTATTTTTTCTAGTTTCTTCATTTCTGCTGTTCAAAGTTTCAGTCTTCTTCTGATTTATTGTCTGTAGTCTACATTTGAATTGATGTACTGTACTAATTTTTTATCCCAACTTCATCTCTATAAATCTTAAAGGTATGTAGTTCTTCTGTAGTCATGATTTTTTTTTCATCTTAATGTTCAGCCGCAGTCCTGCTTGGCAGTTTCTTCTTTCATTTTGACAAAAGTTATTTCAGGTCATCCCTGCTTTCTGCTAGTAAGAGGGTGTCATTTCCATATCTTAAATTATTGATGTTTCTTCCACCAATTTTCACTCATCCACCATCTGAATCAAGTTCGGTATGATATGTACTGTATATAGATTGAATAGTTAGGGACATACAATGCACCCGTTTCCTGACCCCTTTGCCCATATGAAACCATTATGTCTCTCCATATTCTCCAGCTTCTCATCTATCATACACATTACACATAAGGATAATTAAGTTCTGAAGCACATCTATTTCTTTCAGAACAATCCACAGCTCATCATGATACATACAGTAAAAAGGCTTGCTATAGTCTATAAAGCATACATTGATCTCCTTCTGAAATTCTTTTATGTACTCTAGTGGCCAGCAGATATTTGCATAATGCCTCTTCCTTTTCTTATTCCATGTAAGATAAAAGGCATTGTTGCAATTTTCACTTGCATGTGAAAATAGAGCAACGGTCCCATAGCTGCTGCACTCCTTGGTAACTCCTTTCTTACCCACACCCCTTCTGCCGTCTTGCCCACACCCCTTCTCCCTTTGAGTCCCTGAATTTGGTATATAAAGAACATGCCTGTAAGTTTCACTCTTTGTCTGATGAAGTGGACTTGATCCATGAAAGCTAACAATAAAAATATAGCAGTTAGTCTTTAAAGTGCTACAGTGTTTTTTATTTTATTTTATTTTATTGTGTTTATTTTGTTTTGCTTTGTTTTTTGATATGCCTGAACCACAGACTAACATGGCTACTATTCCAAAATATTGAATATTGTTAGTTTGTGGCCCATTGTTTTATTTCCACTTTTACTGGCATTTCTTGTTAGGATTTTGACAGATCCAGTCTTTATGGGCTGAAATGGTTCGATTGGTGTCTCGTCTACCAGTGGTGATTTATTTCTTCCTAGTGCTTTCAGAACAGCTTTCACTTCAATTTCTAGAATTGTAGATTCTTTGCCATATGATTCCTCTTTGAAATTGTCTGTCATCCCTTTTTCTATTCTGTATAGATATTCAGCATAATTATTCAATTTCCTCTTTCTCTTCCCCTAGTCCAATAATGCACTTACCTTGCTGTTGGTCATTCAGTATTCCTAATCTAGGTTTACATTTCCTTTTGGTTTCTTGAGTCTTCTAGAAGAGATGCCATCTTTTCTTATTTTCCTCTGTTTCTTTGCACTGGATATTGAAATACTTCTCTTTGTCGCTACATGTTAGTTTCTGAAATTCAGAAATGTTGACTATACTTCTGTCACCCTTAACTTTTGTTTCCAACCTGTCCTTTAAAAATGTGAGTATTTCTTCTGACCTCCATCTAGATTTTTCTTTTCTTTTGACTACAGAAATTGCCTTTTTGAATTCTTCCCTAATAATATCTCTGGTTTCAATCCATAGTTCTCCTGGATTGAGCTAGTAATGCACATGTATTTTCAATGTGAATTTTAAATCCATTAGAAATGTTACTTAGATCCTATTTTAGCACTAGGATTCTTTTAGTGGGTTATTTCCCCAGTCTAATACTGTATATTAACAGAAAGAATACAGCTTTCCCATCTCCTGTTTCCAATTATGTAGTCTATTTGATTTCTAAATTAGTCATTTACTGAAGCCTATGTGGGTTGCTTGAAGCATGTATTTGTGAGAACAGACTGTTAACTTTACAGAATTTTGTGAGACATTTTCCTGCTTCATTTCTGACTCCTAGATCCAAATTTCCAGCAATACTTGGTTCTGCTTTGTTTCCTACTTTTGCTTTCCAATCACCTATGATTATGCGCATTTATTGTTTAGGTATGAGATCTCTTTCCTGTTTAGGCTGGCACAAAAGCTTACAGTTTCATCTTCTTCAGCATTGTAGTTGGAACATAGACTTGAATGATGTTTATGTTAATTGATGTTCCTCTAACTCCATGTGCTATATGGTGCCTCAGTATTGGAACCACACCATTTTTTTCTGATTGTTTCATTTCCTGAGTAAAACTCATTGTAGTTGTCTGACAGAAAAGTCATTCCAGTCCATTTTAGTTCACTGACACCAAGCACTGCATTGTTTAAATGTTCCACTCCTCAATTTACTGTTTTCAGTTTATCTTGATTCATACTTCTCACATTCCATATTCCATATGTGTGTGTGTCCGTGTGTGCATGTGTGTCTATTGTGCAGCATTCTTTCATCTCTGAGCACATCTAGAATCCTTTTGGCTTTAATCTAGTTGTAGCACTGGTGATAGAACTACAGCATTGGTACTTGTCTTTTGCTCTTCCCCAGTAGCTGATTGAGCACTTTCCAATCTGGAAAGTTCATCTTCTAGCACTATCTCTTGTTTTTTTGGGCTTTCTCAGCATAATGTTATCAAGGTAAGAAAGGCTCAGTGATGGCTTACCATTTCCGCCTTCCATGGAATACTAATAAAAGTTAGCTTGAGTGACACACACTGCCATTGACTGTGAAAGATCTTTTGCTAGTTTCACTTTCAGTTACCTCTGGTGCCTAGTAGCTGACCTCCTGAGGTTTCTCCACCCCATCACCACTATCTATTCACTTCAGATGATGTGGCTGTTACTCCTGACAAATGTGGATGCATCTTAGTCTGGTGTTCACATCCCAGCTTGGGTGAACCTGCTAGGAGTCCTGGCTCTTCATGGAGACTGGCCTCCTGACAGCATTGCTCTCTGCTTCTCCGGCACACACAAATCCTCTCACTGTGTTAATGTGTGCACCCAAGAAAGGAAAATGTTTTTATTAGGCAACTATCACAGTCTATCAAAACCCACACACACTACATTACACCTGGGCGACAGCTCCTCATTCCTTTAGGCTTGTTTGAAGTGCCGTACAACCCTCCTAGTAGAGGAGCAGTCTTGAATTAGAAATGAACAGGTGATGAAATTTTTTAAAAAAATTCCACACTCTTGAACTCTTTACAGCCTGCTGAATTTCAAAATAACTCCTTTTCCCTTGTGAGACCTCTTAACTCCCACAAACTGTGAAAGGGCATAAAAATGAGTGCCAATTTATGCACATAAATCTGGGGATCTCCTGTCTTTGCCTTTTCTTTTCTCTTGTATTTCAGCATGGAGGCTGGAGAGCACGCCGCCTGCTCCACAGGGCTAAACTCCTCAAAGGCAAATTGGTAGCCTTGGCTGCTATAATTTCGTAATTGGACTTCATTGTGGCAGAAACACACACACCCTCGATCCTGTCTATACAAGGAGAGGCGAAGGAGGATTCTGTCTGGTTACTCCGTGATGTTTGTTTCCACCATGCTGGTTCCTTTGTTGTTCAGTTCTACTCCTTAGAAAGTTGGGGTTTTTTTTACATTTGCCATTGCCTACAGTTCTTGGAAGGATTGGCTTTCTAGTTGGAATTGAAGGAGTAAACAACATGACACAACACTGGCTATTGTTGGAAAGCAAATCTCTCTCTCTCTTTCTCTCTCTCTCTCTCGAGCTGATTTTCTGTTCTCAACTCATTATGTACAAATTGTACACATACTGTGTTTCTTAGATGGGGAATTTTCTTGTAGTATCTGCAGCCACTGGGAATGCCTCCACAGCCACCAGAAACGCATCTGTGGCTCAGGGGTGTAGCTACCCCCGTATCTGCCGTATCAATTATACGGGGCCCCCGGGCCACTGGGGCCCCCAAAGTGCGTAAGCAAAAATTAATAAAAACTTCCCAAATTTTAATTATGATGAATAAATATTTCTTTTAATTTTATGCATTTTTTTTCTTTTGTGAGAAATCTTTACCCTTCCTAAGGGCCCCCAAATAAATTTTTATACGGGGCCCTGCCAAGGCACGCTACGCTTCTGCTGTGGCTGCTGGAAAAACCCTTGCACCCGCCAGAAACCTGCCTGCACCCACTTCTGGCAGTGGTGGAAGAAGCAACTGGAGTGAGGGCATGGGATGGATGATTTGGTGCCACAGGCCGGATCTGGCCTGTGAGCCCTAGGTTCAGAATCCTTGGCTTAAGGAATAGGGAGAGTCGTGTTTTTCTAGTTGATTGGTGGGCAGTCAGTAGGGCACACAATCAGGATGATGACAGACTGACAATTTGCCTTCGGTTAATCCTTTGGAATAATAATCTGTGGCTGTAATGCCCAGTTCCCCTCTCCAACAGAAAGGGACACCCTGCTAATCCAATGGAGGGATTGTGACAGGGTAAGAAAAGAGAATGTGAATACATTCTGGGGAGATTGTGCATCCTTAGGACAGACCTTACAATCAGTGATATTTTCTTGCTGCAAGGGAGAAGAGACCTACGACTACAGGAAAAAGGAGATCAAACCACAGTAGGGGTTAGGAGTAGAATTGAATAATGGTCAGAATATTGGGCACCAAAAAGGAAAGCTTTGTAACTGAGGAGCAGTTCGATGACTGGTCACATCGCATCACAAATCATACCCACCTCTGCAACACAACACTGTGAGAAGGGAAACCACAGAATTGTGCAGAATTGTGTAGATAATGCTGTTGGGACATCTCACTGTAATTCTAGCTATTGCTTTTATACTGATGTGGAAAACCAGATCCAAGATATCATGATAACACATATTGTTTGGATAATCCAAACCCTAATGAGAAAATTAACATTTACATTTTCAAGTGTAACACATAACAATAACCAGTGGCCCTGAACAGAAACTGTAACTAATTTTTAAAATCAACTTTTTTAAATTTTTAATTTAACATAATACTAAAAAAAACCCACTGTACAATACAATTCACAAATTACAATTAAATATAACTCCAAATGTCCACTCATTACCTGGGGGCACCCCAGATTGGTCAAAAAAATCCACATTTTTTCTTTTTTAATAACTCATTTCCTATTCCCAAAAACTGTATGATTCTTGACAGGATTTCATAGCCTTTACCTTAACAAATTCATAATTGATAAACTAATCCCAAACATCTTTAAACTCATTTATTTTCACCAGACCCTTTTTTATATTTAGCTCACATGTCAATTTTTAATTTATGGCCATATCCCATAATTCTTTGTACCAGTCTTCAAACCTAAAATTCTTATATCTTTTCCAATTTTTGGCTATCAGCAGGCTCATTATATTATCACAATACTAATTATACTCCTTTCATTTTTACCTATCATTGTACTTTCAAAGTCTATTAGTAAGGCAATGGTGAGACTCAGCTGTAGTTTATAAACCTAGTATTTGGTTAATTTCCTTTAAAAATTGTATCCAAATTCTATTACCTTCTTTACATTCCCACCACATATGGAAGTATGTCCCATTATTTTGTTTGCATTCCCATCATTCTTTATTATTATTATTATTATCATCATCATCATCATCATCATCATCATCATCATCATCATCATCATCATCATGGTTTAATGGTGTCATATACCATCTCCATAGTATTTTATAGCTATGAAAAAGCAACTTTCTAAACTTTTTCAGTGCTGCACATGAAGGAAACATATGTTTGTTATCATCTAGAAATCAATAGGGTACTACAGCCAATGCTAGCTGTACATTATTTACTTATATTTTGGAATGCTTGTTGAACCCTAACCCCAACTTCGTCACAATGGTATTGTGCAGTTGTGGTAGTGTCAATTTAACCTTCCCATTTTAGGTATATTATGGAATATTATCAGCGTAAAGCATGATCTGTTTCTCTCTCACAACAGAAAGTGTTAGGTTTGAATAGCAATGTTAATGTGCTGGAGACATTTAGGTCTGAGTTACACAGTTCATTAATGCAGCTTGACCATAACAAGCCAACTCAATATGTGATAATTGCAATGCCTGCCTCCTATAGTGCGGTTGGATGGTTGAAATAAGGTCAGAAAGACATCAGTTCAAAACTCCTTTCAATCATGGGAGAGGGCTAGGTGACCTTGGGTTAGTCACTACCTCTCCCCTAACCCGTTTTGCAGAGTTATTGCAAAGATAAAAGAGGGGGACAGGAAGGGGGAGAGAAAGAAACGTGTGCTCTGTGATAATCTGTTACCTGACGGGAGTGAATAATAGCTAGTCAGCTCTCCTGTTACTTCTGTTTGATAGATTGCTCCAGGCCCTACATACCCTTTGAATTGGCTCCTTTATTTTTTGCCCATTTATATCTACTGTACTATGTTACAGGTAGCGGAGGACAGCCTCTTTGCAGCGTTCCATCTTCAAACAGCAAAGACAGGCAGGGAGGAGTCCTCAACATCCATTCCTCAGGTTTGCAAGGTCTTTCTTTCACCTGTCGGGTGGTGTGTGTGTGTGACTTTTATGAACTATGGTTCTTTCCAGGAAAAGTGCAGTAGCATTTTCTCCTCTGTCCAAACAAATATTTTGGAGCAAGACCCTTCAGTAGCTGGCTTATTTTTAAATTCTCACTAGAGCTAGCACTTTTTGCTTCTGAGAAGAAGGGGAATTGTCTATGTGTCCTCTTCTCCCACCACTACCTTTCCAATAGGTTCCTCATCATGTGCCCATTCTCACACTGGTTGGCACATTAATCATCCAACTGGCCATATGATGGGGAACTTCCTGGAGTAGGAGAGGTGATGCTTACATGATTGCCCTTCCATTTTGTGTTTAAACATCTATTTATTTATTAGATTTATATTCAGCCTAAATTAGTGTAACCACTACTTTGGTTACACTAGTTTGATAACAACAGGCAACATGACACCCAATTCTCCTCCTTTGTCACCAGGGCTTGGGACCGGCATTGGCAGAGTTAAATAGCAATAATGCAATAACCTTTTTCTTCTTTAATTGCTGTATCCAATTCTGAATATTAACTATCCTGATGGCAATCACCCATGAAAACTGTCCTGAGAATATAATGCAGTGGCCTTCCATTTGCTTCTGCATTGCAGTGTGACACCCATGCCATTTATCCAACTCAGCAAGTCACTTTCTGGTCCTGATCCCTTTTGGCATGCAAAGTCCTCATTGCTGTCTTACATCAAGATGAATTCAAGTGGGATTTAAACCACTTGGAGACAGGGCTGTAGCCATGTTTCTAGGGGGGGGGGTTTGGGGGGGGGAGTTTCAGGAGGGGCAAAAAATTTCCAGGAGGGGTAACAATGCCACACTCACATATATAAAATTGGCATCACAGGGTGGTTTTTGGGGACAGGCTGTTAGCTCAGGAGAGTTTTCACATACCCCTGGCCGCCCAGGCTACGGCCTTGCTTGGGGACCATCATCCTTCCCTGTGGACTTCACCACCCAAGGGTATTAGTCCTCAGGGTTGTCAGGTTAGTTAAATGCTCCCTGACAATTGCTATTGAGTCACTGGCAGTATGGTCTACTCTATTACCATAACAGGATAACCTGGCTGAACTTCCAATAACATTATGCAAAATCAAATACCAAACAAATACAAACACACAACAAGTAGGCTATCATCACCACATCATCATCATCATCTAGCAACTTATAATTTCTCAGTATTGCTGGTACTGAAGATCAGAACAAAGGGTCAAGCCTGAAAATTGTGAAACTAGTTCTAAGAACTTGCAGGTGATATGAATGACATGCTTGCAAAATCACTAAGTTTTCAATTTCAGGGAGCAATTTAACAACTACTGTATTGGCAATTGTTTTAAATTGGCAACCAATTATTTTGGAACAGTTCCAGTTGCTGAAATTAAAGGAGGATGACCTGATCTTGCTTCATTTTCTTTTAATTTCTTGCCTTAATGTTTGGTCTTCTTCTTTGCTTCCTCTTTTAACACCATTGGGTGTTGAGAGTAATGTACTGTACTTTGCAATTTTTGTACTTTTGAAGTATTTTTATGGCACAATAACTTCTTAAAGGTGTGTTTTCTTTGTTGTTTATCCAGAAATATAATAGCCATCTTATTAAAAACAACTGTTCTTGGACTTCAATTACCAGAACCTCAAGTCAGCACTCCTGCTGATCAGGGTTTCTGAGAATTGAAGTTCAAGAACAGCTGGAGTGCCAAGGTTTACCATCACTGCCCTATTACATCATATTTTCTGATAGCATCTAGTGCCAATATTATGGGTTTGGATATTGGATTGTGCATGTGAATCCTGATGATGGCCTAATTTAAGCCACAGGTTCAGTTGTTGCTTAGAGACATTATTATCCATATCTCTGTTTGGGGGGGGGGGGGGTCTTTCATTAAATATAGGGTGGTTCTTACTTGCAAGTTATCATTTTGTACAATCATCCAAAGAAGCAGAACCAGGTTCCCATGGAAGTAGATTTGAGGTTTGACTATTTGATCCATGTAGAGACATTTGAGGTTGGCAAGTTCATACTCGCCCATGCTCCATGGCACATTCCATACACACCTTTAGATGATGACACTGTTATTTTGTTGGGAGGGCTCATTCTTTCCTGTTTATATCATCAAGGGCACTGTAATTCCAGTTCACAAATCCAAAAGAATATGTTAATATGTTGCACAATTATCAATTTCAGTAATTTTGCAACAAAATATGTTCTGAATATTGCCTATGCTCTATCAAAATACATGTTCTTGAATAATGATAAAAGTTCCTCATGGGTGTCTGTCTATTTATAAGTTTTCTGCTCCTCTAGGCATCCAATTAGTGAACTCATAATTATTGCCCTCTGAGAATTTGCCTTTTTGTCCTTGACGTTTATCAACATCAAGGTTCATTTTGACCTATGAACTATAAGACTCAATGTTGTCTATGATTGTTGTTCTGGTTGCAATGCAATGAACCCACACAACAACTGAGTAATTTTCATGGATTTTTCATGCTTCTCACACTGCACAGTCTAATCTAATCTTATCTTATCTAAAGGTGGGAATAAGGCAGGTGGTTGAGCCACTCAAAGATTACCAACATGAGAAGAGAATAGATTTCCACAACAGCAAGAGGTACTTCTTTGCCTCTTCAAAGGGAGCTACCAGTTATGAATACCTCCAGCAGAGATCAGTGGGAAACTGATCAAAAGAACTCTGGGACAGCTTCTGCTCCCATGCTCCAAAGAAGCTATTCCAATGCCCCAGCTGTGACAGTTGTAGGCAGTGGATAAATGCACTGGAAAAACATACACAGCACTCTGCAGGCTACTATGTGTAGTGATTGCAAAGGTCCAGAACAGATGGTTGAGAACAAATGAAATACAAATTAATTTATATAGGTGTGTGTGTTGAGTGGAATACATTTGAATATACTGTACTGTATATACAGATAGCAAAAATATATGAATTAAAACAAATACCCCCTAACATTCATAATTTAAACTGTACTCTCTTTGGAAGATAGGATCCTGTAGTTTTTGCTGTATAATTGCAGAAACTCCACTGCAGGTAGCTACAAAGGAATAAAACAATATAACAGTCCCAGTATGTAATTGAAATAAAGAAGATGCTTTTGAATGAGTGGTCCAATCACACCAGTTTAACTCAACAGCCATCCTCAGTCATATCTTTATTTCTGGGCTTTTAAAAATTATATATTTTTGGTGAACAACAATGGAGTCCTATACAGTCTATCCAAAGACAAGCCCTATACAAAAAAAGGAGAAACTTGTGATTGTGTTTGCCTCACACACACATACACACTGCTCTCATTCATTCCCCTAGGCACTTGGTGAGATGGCCCATTGCCAAAGGAAGAGAGTAGTTCAGCTGGTTTTAGTTAACATGTTGAGAGCTGGCATTTACTGTATGGGTCGAAATATAGTTGTAGAGTTCAGCTTTCAGCATCTGAGCCTTTATTTAAGTGAACAGAAATTACCTCACTTTCCAAATCAGTAAAGCAGCGTGAGAAACTGGGGTTAGTTCACACGTACGATGCAACCTGATCCTTCCTGAGGCTTCATTGCCTTGTGGGAATGATCTATGACACAATGTAGCCATAAGAGATGGGCCAATCTGTCAAGATTTCCTTTCTCCCATGTCTAAATTGTATTAATTGGTGGCTTTAAAATAAAAACCAAACAAAACCAAATTGAAATTTTTATCCATTCAGCTTCTCATTGATCTCAGTAGGACTGGTGTATCTTGGGAAGTTGTCAGCCAGACATTCTTCCCTCTCTGTGTGTGTTTCTGTACATGTGTACATACTGACATGAAAGTGAGTATGTGCAGGATACAGCCTTACCCTTACATGTTGGTTCATCGTGCCCATTTTCAAGAGGACACAACACAGAGAATGCTGTAAAGTGGCACCTATTTTGACTCTGGAAGAAGGAGAGTGAAGCGTGCTGTCCATATGTAGGTCTCAATTCTCTTCCATGTGCTCCAACACAAGAGAAAATGCTGGGGAGGAAAGCCAATTGAGCAAGATTCTAAAAACAACAATAAAAGCATGAACAACAGTCTCTTGACGCCCATGCAGTCTTCTCAAGTCAAATTGTGCCCATGATGGTCACCTACCCAGTGCTGAAAATGTAGATAGCCTGGAAAATTTAATTTTCAAGAGTACAACTTCTATTGTCACTGAGATATTATGAATTGTAGTCAAAAATGCAGTGGTGTAGTGGAATCAGGGCTCACAGGGCCAAACCTCTAGACTGGGGATTCTCAACCTGTGACCTGTGGGCTGGACGTGGCCCGTGGCATCATTTCATGTGGCCCCTCACTCTCTCCACCACACCAGGAAGTGCCAGGTGGTGAAGGAAGGGCAAAATGACTGTCCAGCCACCGAAGCTGTCTGAGGGAGCATGACCCGGCCCCTGAGTTTTAAAGGTTAAGAACTCCAGCTCTAGGGCCTTCTGAGCAATAGAAACTGTCATATCATTTAGTGCACCCTAAGGATATCCCTCCATCCTGAGTTGAGTTGCAATCCTCTCAGTAGCTGGGAGAGAAATGGATTTTACCAGAAGCACAGTACTGTACATTGTTGCAAGCTATACCTCTTATAATGCACAGTACAGTAATACCTCGGATAATGTTTACCTCGGATAACGCTAAAATCGCATAACGTTAAGTAATCTGGGGAGGAGAATTGGATCGAATAATGTTAAGGTCCTATGGGATGGATCGGATAACAACCGCTAAATCCTGTGTGGTTACAATGTATCTCTATGGAGCTTTAACGTTATCCAATCCATCCCATAGGGTTTTAACATGCATCGGATAACACTAAAAATCGGATAACACAAAGACTTGTGGAACCATGTCTTAGCGTTATCTGAGGTATTACTGTATAGTAATTTGGTCTTGCATGGGACAAGCTGTTGACTTTACCAAAGGGACATTCCTCACTTGTTTGCAAGAACTGGTCTGGTTGCCTTTATTTGGTACGCTCTTTACTGGAAGTAGATGCTGGCTATATAGACTCTCTCACAATGACCACCTGAGTTGTGCACACCAAACCTATTCTTTAATTAGCAGAACTCTACCACTACTGGTGGTGCTTTGCAAAGGAATACTGGGTATTTTATTTATTTACATTATAAAGTTTAAAATACCACCTACCTAGTAAATTCTTGGAGAGGTTTACCAAGGCTGTTTAACCAACAAATTGATCTTGCTATACATCGTTGCTGTAAAGTAAGAGTAGTGCAGAGTACTGTCCATGATGCAAATGGTTGAACAGGAAGGGTAAGGGTAACATTCACTAAAAGGCTAAGAAAAACCTCTCCATAAACCACAGTTTTGAAACAATTTTAAAAAACTATCATGATTGCTTTTACCATTTCAAATATTGCTGGAGATTATGTCACAGAGCTCTCATTTTTTATTTTGGCTTCCGATACACAAAACCTTGTCACAACACATAATACAATGGTGTGTTTTGTGAGTGCAGAGTTATCACTTGGTGTGGGCATGAATAATATGAATGTAATTCAGTTTCTGAACTCCAAAAAACAAGGCCAGGAAAAAACATAGAAAGTAATAAGACTGAGATATTGAAAAATGAGGCCTCTCAAACATTGCCATTTACTATTTTCCATTTTTAATGGGGAGAAAAGCTGTCCTGAGACAAACAACAAAATCCCTTCAGAAATTGAAAACAGCAATATTCCATTTCTCTGTTCCAAGGAGAGTAATTATCTTTGGAGACTCTGTTCCCTGTTTGAAACTATGCTATGCTGCCTTTGCTTAAAGCTCATAAACTACATGTAAAGCTCTCATTTTGTCAGGCAGAAAGGTGCAACTCTAGAAGGTAAACTTTTGTTGCTAGAGATTAGTTTTGCTCTGGTTCTAATATTTGTCTCCCTATTTTCCTACATGTTGTATTCACTTTATGGAGGCACTGAAGCTGCTAAATGACTGTCTCCTCTTAAAAGCACTTCCTTTGTGCTTGGCTCCTCCAGGAAAACATGGGAAAAGAATGAAGAGGCACCCCCTTCTCCCCTCCGAAAGGCAGTTCAGTTGGCGTAGATTTGATACTGGTCCCTGAATGTATAATACAGTGAAAAGCACAGATGGGAAAGATTAGGGCTGGATTAGAGCTGTAACCTATACATATCCTGTGTATTACAATCACTTCAAAATGCAGGTTTGTCCTTTAAATATGCTTTGGAACAGTGGGAAATTTTCCCATATTTATATCCAGACAACCAGTTTGGTATGTAAGGGAAGGGTGAAGGATAATAAATGATAATTACCCAGTGTTGGGTGGTCTTGCAAATGATTCCATTTGGAGCACAAATTATTCCAGATGATGGATAGCTTTAACCAATATCTAGGCATACCATTCTATACATGGTGGGCTGTGCTAAACAACCTTGAGGCTGCCAAGTCTAAATGCATCAGCTGAAGTCTCAGGGAGTGGCTATGCTTTCAAGGTGTGGAGACAACTCTCTGGGCAAGATGTTCTAGAGAAAAAGATGGTTCCATTTCCCCATGTGAAATAGCTGCAAGACCTGAGCATCTTTAGCTGCAAGACCTGAGCATCTTCCTCCACTAATTAAGGTAGAGGTCTGCCTTGCTCAAAAGCCAGTCATGCTTGACTGTAGGGGCATTGTTCATCTCTGTTTACCGCCAAAGAGACAGCACTGGCTGCATCTGCAGACATTTTTATGATTATGTGGCAGTGCATGGAACGCAGTAGTGTAGCATTGATTTCAGCTGCCCGGGGCATAGGCCAAATATGCCGCCCCCTGGTGGATGCTGGCGCCCGCTCCCGCTAGGGCTTCTGGGAATTGTAGTCCAAGAATACCCATAGCCCTCGCCCCCTTCCTACGCTGCTGATGGAATGCTGTTACCTTCCCACCTATTAATCTACTTGCAATTTCTTGCTTTTGAACTTCTAGGTTGGCAAGAGCTGAGACAGATAATAGGAACTTACCCCCATCATGCTGACCTGCTAACCATCAAGGTCAGTGTCTTAACCACTAAGCCACCATGGCTCTCTTCCACTCATTACCAGAGGGCAAAAGGCTTACTGGCTCAGTATAAAGATGTCTGTCTGTATGACTATGTTGGCCATTTAACCCACTGTTTGTAATGGACTGGGGATAGATGAACTCCAATTAAAATCCAGCAGCTACATGATGGAAAAGCACAGTGAGGAGAAGTCCATCGGGAAATTGTCTCTTTTCATGAGAATTACCTGTTTTGTTCTACTGGCAGGGGTGATTTAAATATGCTCCAGTCAGGGTGATGTATCTTTTGTCCACAGTCTGCTGTGTGAGATCATCTGATCCAAAGGCAAAAGGGTGACTACAGGACATCAGTTCCCCTCAACTGAGCACTTGTTGGTTGCAAGAAGTGCTTGTCTTTTTAAGGCTTTCAAGGCAGTGTTGACCATTTTAGACAAAGCACATGAAACAAACAGCAAGAAGTGGAAATTGCCAGTTCAAACTTTGCAAAAGGCAAAGCTCACTGCCCCCACATTTCCATGTTTCTGCCAATTGTTTGATGTCTGGATGGCTGCAACAACCTAATTCAAGAAAGTGTGGATCCAAGTATATTTCTGTTTATGTGTTGTCACACTCAGTATGTTGCGTTTGTGCAACATCAGTGTACCTAAAATGCAGGAGTTAGTCTATCTGGTTAATTGGCTTCTACTAAGTTTCTAGATTCACTTACCTGGATTCCCCACATGTCTATTTCCATGATCAGCTGTCCCAGAAGCAGTTGTGCTCCATCACAATTCTTCCCTGCCTGCCTGCCTCTGTGATATCCCAAGGACTCATCCCTTTATCTTAAGTTTTGGACCTAAATCCCAGGGAATGATATGTTGCTGGCCTGGCAATCAGTTAATGGGTGACACAAATAGTGGTCCAGAAAATGCTTAGAGAATAAGTTAGAGATGTATTGCCCAAAGGTGCTGCTCTTTCAGGTGATCCTAAAGGAACTGTATGCAGAGGTGTACTGTCTTTCAAAAGCTGCACATTTTAAATGCAGTCTTGTGTTGAAAGTTTGATGTTCTACTACCAGGGTGTGGTCACCAATACCAGCCAGAGTCAGCAACTATTGAAATCTTGGAAATGACAAAGCTATTTTGCACCATCCCCTCAGAGTTTTCCTCCCTCTCACATGCCCAAAGACACACAAAAGAACTAAGCTGAGGTGTTATAGGAAATTGAAAGTCATACTACAGAAGTGAAGACATTTTGACCTTCCAGGCCATAATCACTTATCACTTGCTATGCTCAGTAGTGGAATTTGAACCTAGAAGACCATTTGGTACCCTTGGCTTAGCTGTATACTTAGGTATAAAATGCCTTGGACCTAAAACAAGTTAGCTACAAATTTGTTGAATATATTCCTTAGCCAACAAGCTAAAGAAAGCTGTAGGAATGCCCGAAAACAGACATCAACTAAACACATTTGTTGACCCATCTATAGGTCTTCTGCATATGTATGTCTGCTGCTGGCAAAAGTCTCTTGCCCTGGCTGCAGGATAAAATACAGTATTTGCATTTTAACCACACAGAGTTATATGATTTCATTTCCAGCATTTTTGACATAGCTCTTATAGTCCCTTGTGTTCTTGGAGTTTCCCAGGCTCCCCAAAGTAAACTTGATCTTGCTTTCATTTCTTTACTTATATTGTTTGAATGCCTGGAAAGAAAATCTAATTGAAGGTTGTGGTCTTCATGTATCAAGTAGCTAATCCAATGAAGCTGTTACTATATCAGTAAGATGGGAACTGTTCCTTGCATAAAGTGAAGAGTGAAACAAATGGATTTCATGGACCTAACATTGAGTTAGTCTGAATGCTGCCCCTGTTTCTTGACTCGGCTGCATGGATTAGTGAGTGCATTCATATCTAATTACTAACATAACACAATAATGTTATGTTACTAACATAACACGATAACAAGAACTAAAATTTTGTACTTTTACATCTCAGAGGCCAGAAGAATACTGTATATACTTGATTATAAGCCTAGTTTTTTTAATCCCAAAAATGAGCCCCGAAAAGGGGAAACGGCTTATACTCGGGTCAGTGACCACAAGGATCCCAGAACTGCGGCAGATTGAGACACACCAACAATTTAATTAATTATACCAGCGTTTCCCAAATGCTGGTTTTTGGACTTCAATTCCCAGAAGCCTAAGTCATTTCCCCAAAGCACTGATCAGCCAATGTAGTGACTTAGGCTTCTGGGAATTGAAGTCCACTAGTGGGCTGTGTACCCCTTGTTGGGAACCACTGAATTATACCATATTTTCATGTACAGTAAAACCTCATATAACACTAAAACCTGGTTCCACAAGTCTTGGTGTTATATGATTTTTAGTGTTATCTGATCCTCTATGGGATCCACACAGGCTTTAGCGGTTGTTATCTGAAGCATCCCATAGGATCTTAATGTTATCTGATGCAATTCTTCCCCCCAGATTCCTTAATGTTATGCGATTTTAGTGTTATTCGATACTAATGTTATATGAGGTATTACTGTATATTGAAACTCACTAGCAGCTGCTGAATTTCCCACCCTCGGCTTATATTCGGGTCAATTTTTTCCCCTTGGTTTTCAGGTCAAAAATTAGGTACCTCGGCTTATATTCAGGTCAGCTTATATTCAAGTATATGGGTATTCATTTGACTCCTAACTAAATAATTATAATCAGTAATATTATTACAGGTAAGTAGGCTAAGATAAAAGCAACTCCATTCACAGTTGTTCAAGAGGTGTAGGATCAACAACCTTCTACTCATTTTTATTGAGTTCTCTAGCCTTTTCCTCTGGTAAAGAACAAAATCAGTACCATATGGCTAGTCCCTGAACTAGACTACTACAGTCTCATTATAAATGAATAAATAAAATTTAATCTGGCATATTTTGCCCATTGTGGTGGGAAATGCCTTAAGGTCTAAGGGTCTATTTATCATTCCTTTTGTCCTTTGCTTGGCTTTGGAGGTTGAGGCATGCTCATGGAGACCCTTCATCCAGGTGAGCATTATAGGGCATCTGGGTTCCCCAGGGCCTCAAAGAAGATCATTGTTGATGCTCCTAGAAATAGGAGAGGGAGAAAGAGAGTAGGCCTCTCATATTGCCCTCTGCCTCAAGTGGAAACAAAGCACCAATCATTCTTATAAAACCTTGGGCACTCTGTGTTGAAGCAAATTTCCAACAGTACAAGATCCTTGGAACAACAAGCACCACTCTCACATCTTCCCTGTGGAACTTCCATGCCTGTCAATGGAGGTCACATGCACCAGTCTCCTGGTTGAAAGGGGTAGGTTGATGAGATTAGTAAAACAAAATGCCCTGCATTACCCATGTAATTTAATTTAATTTAATTTAATTTTTGCACTTGTATGCTGCCCAGTCAGGAAACCTGACTCAGGGCAGCTCACATGACAATCAAATACAGTAAATACAGAATACATGACAATCAAACACAGTAAAAACATAATAATACAATATACAAAAATACAAAATTCAATATTATTATTATAATAGTCACAACCACTTAAGAAAAATTCCTAAACAAACAACAAAGTCTGGGGGTGCTGTGGTGGGGCTATCATGTACAACAATGATAGCACAATCCAGTCTATGTGTCCTCTGTAGAAATGTGATAGGTACTATGAAGATTGACATGGTAGAACTACACTTGGACTACACTTCCCAAAACATGAATTTCCACACCTACTATTCAAGATTTTATTCTATTACAAAAATGATGTACTAACTTGCTGCTTCCGTATATGTAAATGAGAGTGTAAAGATTTTCTCCTCATTATGAGGTGGCAAGATTTCCTTTTGTTCATCTTGGAGAAATGTTGCACTTTAAAAAATGTGTGTGTGTGTGTGTGTGTGTGTGTGGGCATGCACATGGGTGTGGGCATGGGTGCAGTCTCCGCAGCATTTGCTATGTATGTGCTTAGCTTCAGCAAAAGAAAAAAGACACAGGTGTTTCACTGAAACATTTTTTAGACAAATTGCAGGAACCACAAAGAGGAAATGTGCTCTGTCTTGTAGCTGAGTTGCAATCTTGTTCAGGAGTTGAAGAATTCTTAATGCTGTACCTTACCAAGTTGGGATAGCCTGCCAGTGTTGAAACAGGTATCCCAAGTTATACCTTTCAAGTCCAAACTCAAGCTTGAATCCCACACCTATTTTCAATACAACTTTAAGTGAACAAAGTCTACTTAACATTGTTCATGATTTATTGTTGTGCTATTATAGGAAACAGGCATTTTCCAGAGAGATGTGCGTTCAAAAGATAGGTCTCTATCCTAATGAGCTTTTAATGGAAATATTTATTATAGGTACAGATGGAAGAGAGGGAAATGGCCAGAGCAACAGCAAATAAATATGAATAACCCAGTTCTGTGTACTTAATTTTGTTTGCACAGAAGCATCTCCAATAGAAAAATCCAGCTTTGAACATTTATCCGATTCTCAGTTGCACAGTAAACTCACACGTGATGAGAGCTAGGAGTCCAAGAGATGAGCTTCAAGATGGCTTTGATTACAGATCTTTCAGTTATTCCAGAATACAGAAAGCAGGGTATACAATAGGTATCAAATGATGTTAAGGAGTTAACTGTGGTTTTCATTGTTATTTCAAATGACATTAAAGAGCTATGTATTGTAGGTCCTTATTTAATTCATTTTGCCTTGCAGCTTCTAAATATGGCAAAGTGAATCAAATCTCATTATAGTTTGCAGCAAGGCAATACAAACTTCAGAGAGCAGTCTAATCTTATTTTCAAAGTCTTATTTTGTAATTCTGCTCAGAATGAAATGATTTTATTTCTCAATCAGCTAAGTTCACAGGCTTGATTAGTCATCCACAGGTGAGGAAACTGCAAAGGGTATGCACCAGTGATGGGATGTCACCGGTTCCAGACGGATCTCTGGAACCGGTATGACCAATCCCGGAGGGTTCTCCGTGAGGGGAAGTCCACTTTTGGGGCGTCCGGTTCCGGACGCCTGACCGAAAGAAAAAAAAAATTAAAATCGGAGCGAAAATGGCTCCAATTGACTGCGCATGCGCAGAAACTCAATCTGACGCATTGCACATGCGTCAGATTGAGTTTCTGCGCATGCGCAGTCAATTAGAGCCATTTTCGCTCCGATTTTCAAAACATTTAGAACTTTCAGGGCGGCGGCGGCGGCAGCAGCCCTCTGAGGGGGGCGCCTCCCCGCGGCACGTTGAGGGCTGCCTCGGCCGTCCGCTGCTGACAAGCCCCATGCCCTGGGGACGCCCGGCGGGGTACACCGCTGCCGCCGCCTCCACCGGGCGCCTGTGGGCCGGGTGCCTGCACCCGGCGTCCACAGCCGCCGCCCGCCGCCGCCGGAGCTGCCGCTGCCTGAATCCCTGTGGACTCCTTCTTGGGTCGGTCCCTTTTGAGCTCGGCTGCCGCGCGCTGCGGAGGAGGAAGCTGTAGGCGGCGGCGGTGCGGCATGGGGACGGCCCAGGGAGGCGCGGCAGCCGCGGCTGCCCGTCGCCCCTCGCCATGGCCGGAGCCGGGCTAAAAAGGTACCGGCCCAAGGAGGACGCCACAGGGGTGCAGGCAGCTCCGGCGGCGGCGGCGGCTGTGGACAGCAATCGGGGTGCCGGGTCCCAAGAAAGGTAAGCGAGGGGTTTTTATTTGGGGTGGGTGGGTAATTTATTTGTGTTTTGGGTGGGTGGTTGTTTTTATTTTATTTATTTATTTGTGTCTGGGTGGGTGGGCTGAGAGGGAGGGGTGTGTGTGTATGTTTATTTTTATTATTTATTTATTTTTATTTTGGCCCCGCCCACAATGTCATGACGTCATGACGTCGGCCGTGACGTCATGACGTCATGCCATTGGCCACGCCCATGACGTCCGTGACGTCATGGCGTGGTAGTAGAATTTTTGTCATCCCATCACTGGTATGCACCATAGCCAAATTAGACCAAAAATAATGAAGTAATAATAAATAATGAAATAATAATAAAAATAATGAAATAATAAATAATGAAATAATAATGTGAGCTCTATTTCAGGCATTCTGGCTGAAAGCATGTAAGGCTCCTTAGGTGATAATAATAATTTCATGTCAGAGGTTATTCTGGGTTGAAAGGATTTTTGCTGGAGAAACTTTGCGCAGGGGATGCCTGAATGAGACTCCTTTCATGTCCCCAAGTGCAGCTCTCGGGTATCACTAAGCCATTGGGGAAATTGCTTTCTTGAGTGGTGAGGGAATGGAAGCATGCAGATAAGGCCCACCCTTCCTGCCCCTAGCCCAAGCAGACATCCTTCAGGGTTCCACGTGGTCAGTGTGAAATTCTGTATTGCCACTGTGTGTTCCACTGAAAGTACTAATGGTGGTGTGTTTTGGGTTTTTTACTCAGGCACCTTTCCTTACTAGGACTACTAATCACAAAAATGCTGTAATATTTTTTGGATGGGGATGTTGGCACAGATACCCCTGTCAGCAGGCTATTTCACCTTTCCTCAGGACCCACTGAGGTCTGTAGAGATTACTCCCCAGTCGACCTGACAGAGACATTGCAGTTTTTCCAAGGGATGTGGGACAGGCATGAGAACCTGGCCACCAAGAGGAGAGAACCCCCTACAGAAGCCTAGGAAGGAGAGGAGGCTCAGGAAAAAAAGCCTGGGACTTGAAGAGCAACCCCTGGTGAGGGGAAAATTGACCTCTGGGAATTGTAAGAGAGGGGATGAGGGCACAAGCAGAGGACAACAATCATTAAATGAGATATTTTAAAAGACTTCATTGTTGCACACAAATATGCCCCCCCCCAAATCATACACATACTCAAAGAACCATTCCTCTTGCTAACTCTGTGCACTCAGTAGGATGAATATCCTTTGATATTATACAGACATTTATTATTGCACTCACTCCACTGGAAATCTGTATTTGAAAACCTGCTGCTGTTAATGTCTCAGCTGGGTTTTAAGGTTCCAGCTGCATTCTTGCTTGCTCCCAGGTCATTATCAAATTATGTCCTTTGTGGACACTAATATATTTCTGTTATGAAGAAAGCAAACTCTAGGCAAGATATTCCTGGCAGCTGTATTCTCACGCTCCTTCATTGAGCACTAAAAGAAAGAGAGAGCTCTCTCTCTGTGTCTTCTCAAAGCTTTCTAGTAATGAACTGGTCCTCTTTGATAAAGAGTGCCTACTGGCATGGCATAAGAGGATCTTTGTAGCTGGATTGTGTTAGATTGTGTTGATACAGCTTCACGGGTCTGAACATTTCACTGGCATTGGTGGTATACCATAAGAAGATGTTTGATTGCAGCCCAATTCCAATAATGTGGCAATGTTTCAGGATTGGGAAGGTGAGATTCATATGATCTTCTATTGACTACACAATGTACAAGTCAATGTGAATCACCCCAGAATTTCCCTCCTACATACATAGTTTTTTTCTTCCACCATTAGGGCTTTTACTTTTTTTTTTTTTTTGAAATAAAATGCATTTGCATTAGTGCAAGTGGTATAACTGCTTGACCCAATGTAGGTGCTCCGGTGGCTCAATATTTAATAAACTCGCTCTGTTAGCTGGAAGGCTGGCAAGTCGGCAGTCTGAGACCTGGTTACTGCATGATGGATTGAGCACCCGTCTCTGTCCCAGCTCTTGGGAATATGAAAGGACCCTCATTTGGGCATTCCCTGAGCAGAGTTTATTCTGCAAACATCCTTTCAACCCAGAATAATTTTTGACACTAAATTATTATTATAGAGGAGTCAGTAGCCACTGTATTTAATGCAGTGATGGGCATCTACTGGTTTGGACTGGTTTGGATGGAGGTAGTAGAAATTCCCAGTGGCCACGCTCATTTCCCTCCCTGAACCCTCAGGCATGCATGACTGCATGCCATCGTGCCAGGTACATTAGACGCACCATTGTACCAAGTGCACCGCTGCTGCCAGCTTCTTCTCTGGCTATGGCAAGGGTGCAGCAGCATTAGAAGAAGCCCAAGGTTAGCTTGGCCATGCCACCCCAGGTGGCCATGGAAGAGGGAGCGGAGGCAGAGCAGGACAAGGGGCTGCTGCCGGCCCAGTCTTGATAGCAGACGGGCAAGGAGCCAGGAGAGAAGCCAGCCAAAAGTGGGGACCAGGCCACATCACCCCCTCAGGACAAGGATGGGCAGAGAAAGGCACAGGTGCACTCACAGGTGGGTTCCTTGCCTCTCTAGGCCCACCCGGCCCCCCTTTTCCTGAGGGAAGCTTCTTTTATCTGTATATTCCTCTTGGGAAAAAGTTTTACTTAGATTCATTTGTCTATTTATTTAAAATATTTTAACCTCATCTTCTTCCTTTCTCCTCTGGCAGTTTACATATTTACATTCACGTTGTGCAATTTGTGCTCACTAAAACATTCTTTGGATTGTTGGATTGTGTTGGTGGGGAAAATTCCAACTTTCATAGAGAAAGACTACAACATTAATTTATCTCGCATTCCTGGTGTAAACAAAATGATTAGACTTTTTGTATGTCAAGTGTTAAGGTTTATATATAGCTTTAAGTATTGCTTGTTTTGTCTTGCTGAAATGCTGGACTAAGAATGGAAAGATTTCAAGTGAGAAACACCTAGTAGTTTTAGAAGCACAACTCTACAGTGTTCCGTGCACTCAGGTGTTGAGGCATGCCTGCCACATGTCCACGGAAAGACCTGGAGATGCAGACAGCGCTGGCTCTTTGGCTATAAACAGAGATGAGCACTGTGTTGGATACAACTGGCTTTTGAGCAAGGGCAACCTTTACCTTTATCTAATAACAGAAGATCTCTGATTGGTATTCAAATTTGCTATGAAGTTTGGCCCTGTTTAGTTGCAAGTGGTTAGTAAAGGTAAAGGTTGCCCTTGCTTAAAAGTCAGTTGCATCTGACTAGGGTGCAGTGCTCATTTCCATTTACAGCCAAAGAGCCAGTGCTGTCTGTGTTTGCAGACGTTTTCACCCACCCAGTCACATGGCCATGCCCACAGAGTAGGCCATACCCACAATGTGGCAGTAAATTTCGTTGGAGCCCACCACTGATTTAATGCCACTGCAAGCTGAGTGCAGCAGCAGTAAGCAAAAGAGTGCAATGGGGAAGCTTCCTGCCGTTTGAATTGTCGCTTTTCCAGATCTAAAGCCTAAGTCTGCTTATTCTCCTCTTGCCTTCTCATTTTGCTTCATATCTTTTTTTTCTTTTAAAATTTTGCTGTTTTAGTGCTAGGTAGCTAGGTGACCAAAAAGTGTGTATGGGAGAAGAGTAAGGAATTGGCAGAGAGAGGGTGGGGGTGGGGTGGGGTGTTCTCAATCAATCTTGTTTCCAACTTTTTAAGGTAGTTCTATTTTAACTATACCTCCTGCAAATCTGGATAGCTAGAACAAAGTTAGGTTAATAAGCCAACAATAAAAATTTTTGAATGCCAGTTTCCTCTTCCCTCTTTAATGACCACTGTTTGGTCAGCTGAAGCAAATGAACCTGAGGAAAACAATTTCCAGTGTATGACTTTACAGTGGATCTACGTATTTGCAGTTTCCCCCAATGTGTAGTTAAACCCTCTCCGGGAAGACTTCATTCCTGCAAATGATGAAATGCACATGCTGCAAACTGGCCAGAAGGGCTTCCAGCTAGGATAGTGAAAGTTACAGAGAAGGACACTTTGTTTTAGTTTTATTTTTCCCTTCTTTCCCCCAGTTCCCAATAAAAAGCTCCATGTGGTTTCTTAAGGCAGTCATCAGGAATGGGATGAGTGAAGGACTTGAAAAGGGCAATAATTGTGCTCCTTTTCTGATTCCTGTTTAAAAATGCAAGCCAAGGGAGCCTTCTCTTCTTCTTCTTCTTCTGCCATACCCGAATCTGAATATTGGTGATCATCAGGCGGTCAGCCTTGAAGACTGTCCTGAGAATATAATGCAGTGGCCGTTCCTCTGCCTTCTGCATCGCACAATGACTCCTGTACCACTGATCCAGTTCCATGAGTCACTTTCTAGTCCTGACCCCTTTTGGCATGCAAAGTCCTCATTGGCCCCAGGCCAGTATTGATGAAGCTGCTGCCCTCCATCAAGATGGATTCAAGTGGGATTTCATCCACTTGGGTACTATCACCCTTCCCTGTGGACTTAGGCATGCAAGCCTTCTCTAGAACCTAAACATCTTCCCAGGTTTGTAACACAACCCAACAAGCAAATGCTGGTGATTCAGACTATTATATACTCAAAAAAGAACCCAAAGAGTCCTCATGGTTGTCAAGCATGGATGCTGGATTTAATATCACAGATCTATTGATGTGTATTTCCCTCCCTTTGTGGTTGCCGCAGAAGTATTGGTTTACTTGGAGTTCAGTTCAGCTTTATACATTTTACTAAAGTATGTGTGCCTCCCTATATTTTAAGTCTATAGTAAAAATGGATTAGTTGTACATTTTAAAAAGAATGCAGCATGTGTGAAGGCCCTTCATGTACTAAGCCAAATGGAGCAGTCTTGATTACTACTCCACCCAGTCTAATATTCACACTTGCCTCTTGCCAGATGTGGATGTTTTTGGGTGTAGGAAAGACAAGGGTGGCTGGATAGATCCATGAAATGGAATACCTGACTACAAGCCAGGGATCATGGATTCAATTCCAGACTGCGTGGCCTCGGACAAGCCTTGCAGTTCCAGAGCACCCCTAAAAGAAGAGAACAGCAAACCACTTCTGAATATATTACAGCTAGAAAATCCTGGCAAGGATTGTCATAATTAGGAATCAAGTTGATAGCTCATGACTGTTTAGTTATATTAAAGACATATGGTAATGTCCCAGCACAGGATATTAAAGGACAACTTCACTCACTGTACATCAGCTGTTTTTTAGCCTTCACCAGTTTAAGGAAGCAGGGATCAAATTTATTTTATTTATTTATTTTTTCCAATTTGTTACCCCGCCCCAATTAGGTAAACCCAACTCTGAGCGGCTTACAACACGAATCAGAAAAAGACACAGCTTAAACAAGCAATAAATACAACCAATATGACACTCCTACGTGCCTCACACATATTAAAATACATTTCATCAGTTAAAAAATTGAAACTACAGTTAACCAATTATTAAAAAAGTTAAGTTAAAATTACACTTTAGAGATTATACTTATAAAAATATTAAAGAAACAGGGGCAAGCGCAGGGAGGGTGGCTGACTTATCAAATCAGCCACCTGGCATGCGATTCAAATCTGGGTCATATGGCGAAAGGCATTAATTTTCAACAGCTAATGCCTTTTCTTCAATTACTGTCATGAGAACACAAGAAGGGCACTTAGGTAACTTCAGTGGGGCCAAGAGTCTTTTTCAGACTTAAAAACCCAAAGGCCACATTCCCCAAAATCTGAGGCTAAACACAGAGAAGCATGGCCCAAGAGGTAAATTTGCTTACCAGTATTTATTTTCTCAAAGTTTTCTCTTGCTGTTGGTCACCAAGGACTGGTATCTATGCCTCTCAGCTGAGAGATCAGTCAACCTTCAGAATAACAGGCAGGTTTCTTCTATAAAAACTGACTTGATGACTATGAAAAGATTGGTTTGGGCCTGTCCCTCTGCAACTAGGAATGACTCTTATCTTCTTTAGAACCTAAGCACTTTCCCAGGTTTGTAACACAAACCAACAAGCAAATGCTGGTGATTCAGACTATTATCCACTCAAAAGAGAACGCAAAGTTGTAGCCGAAAGAGCAGGCACATGTGATTTTCTCAGTTAGTATTTCTTGCTGTAACAGTGGCAAGGTATGCATCTCAATGATGCTGTATGAAAAGCATGCAGCTATGCTGTTTTCACTATCATACACAAGAGCCTACCAGACTTGATCCATTAGGTAATGTCTTCAAAAAAGGCTTAAGGGCTGAAATGCCATCTTGTATTGCTTGTGTATGAAAATTGCTTGTGTATAAAAAGTGGGGAGGGGAGGGAGGCAAGTTTCATATTTTGTGCATATTTTGCTTTGGCTTCAAATTAAAAGTAATCTCTCTGTTGGCAAGCCTAGACACTTAAAACACCTTTTCTTCTTCTTCTTTGCAGAGGCAAGTCAGAATTCTTAAGTCCCTAAAATGCCAACTCTCTCGATTGTTTGCTTATTTATTTACAAGCACACCATAAAACCCTACTAAAGCCAATTAAAACACTCCTTTTAACAAGGTAAAAGAGCAATTCTCACATTAAAATCCCTTCCTTGGCAGGAGTTTATATTTGAAAAGCCTGACTGAAAAGGAAGGTATTTGTCTGCCTGTGGAGGGGGCAAGGCTGATCTTCCATACACATGGAAATTCAATAGCCTGGCAGCAGCCCCTGGGAAGTCCGTCTCCCGTGACCATGCCAAGAATGCCTGAGATGGCAGTAGGACTGAGAGAAAGCTCTCCCTCAAATATCTTGAAGCCCAGGAAAGGTGATTTGGAGAGAGACATTCCCTAAAATAGCTTGGAGCCAAGTTGTTTATTTAAGTCTGGCCAGGTAATCCTGCTACATAGAGTAGACCAGGGGTTCTCAACCATTTAAAGCCGGGGGCCAGATCATGCTCCCTCAGACAGCTTTGGGGGCTGGATGGTCATTTTGCCCTTCCTACGCCACATGGCACTTCTTGGTGTGGTGGAGGTGAGGGGGGGGCACATGAAATGGTGCCTTGGGCAGCATCCAGCCCATGGACCACAGGTTGAGAATCCCTGCCAGTGTATAGAATTAATTTTCTAGTATTCTTGCACCCTATATTTGAATTCAGTTGACAGCCTTGTAAGGTGATGAACAAGTTAAAGCTGAGTGGTGTAACCATTGAACAATCTGTAGTGGATATGCATATTCAGGTGGGCTAAACAGGAAAGTAAAATAATCAAGCCTACTCCTTCCATCTTTGCTCTGTTTTTTATTTTTATTTGGAAGCCACAGATCTGATGAAGGGAGACTTGCCAATCTATGAAGCCTCTCCATGCCAAATGGAACAGCAGCCAAACAAAGTTGTGGTTGGATGGACAACCTTCACGGATTATCAAGTTTCCCTTCCTCCAGTCTGCAGTTTCACACAAACAAAATGATGACTGAGGTGGCTAGTTAGCTCACTTACCTTCTTCATATTTTTAAGTCACTTGGATACTGAATGACTGAATAGGTCTATATGTCAGTTGTAAGAGGCAGAATGGGAACTTTTTTGTGTAGGAGGTGGATTGGAAATTTAATAAATTTGACTTGGATTGGATCTAAGGTCCAACAGCTGACATTCATCTGCAGTTCTTGGTACAAGACTGTGTACATTTATTATTCCTCATGACTTATGGTGACTCTAGTACGGTTTTCATGGCATGTGAGGTGTTTAAGTAATGGTTTAACATTATCATCCCCCCATGGGCTTTCATAGCCAAGTAGGGATTTGAACCACGGTCTTCTGAGAGGGTTAGTGGTTAAGACCCAGAGCTTGACAACTGGAGGGTCAGCAGATCAGCAGTTTGAGACAAGAGCATTGTGTGATGGAGTTAGCTCTCATCATCTGTCCCAGCTCCTGCCAATCTAAGCAGCTCAAAAAAAAAAAAGGCAAGTAGAGAAATAGGTACTACATCAGCAGGAAAGGTAATACATGACCACAGAAATGTCTGCAAATGCAGTTCTTTGGCTGTAAGCAGAGATGAGTATGAGTTGGACATGACTAGCTTTCGAGCCAGGGAGGCCTTTTACCTTCTAAAGTCCTAGTCTGACACCTTGCCCGCTATATTACATTGGGGTTTTGATATAAGATCACAACGAGGTTATCATAAACTGCATAGTTTACAGGAAATTGAGACAACAGACCCTTTTACTCCAGAACATCTCTGGATATCACCAATTTCCTTTCTCTTTGAGAAGCAAATAATACACAGTAAAGACAGGAAGTCTGGAGAAGTGTTCAGAAAATATAAATAACCCATTCCCTCAACTTAATTCTAAGTCTATGAAACTGCAAAAAAAAAAAATCCAACACCTGCTGTAATTTTGCAGTTTGCACATTTTGCATTATTTGTGCAAAAATCTTTTTTTTAATGAGAAAACTTTCCTTGAGACTAACAGAAAATATCTCAGTCCCTCGTAGATGAAAAGAAAATGTTTGTGGGGTAGAATGAGGAAGCATGGACAATGAATTGAAGAGTTGAAAGTATCTGGCAACAAAGGGGAATTCCAACTTCAAAACTCTACCCAATGATGAGGTTCACTGAGTGAACCTGGACTAGTCATGTGTCTTCATTTTAAGCTACCTCACAGTGTTGCTGTGAGGATAGAGTAGGCAAAAGAGAAAGCCATATAAAAATGACAGGGGCAAAATATTCCCACACAGTTTATGCTCCTTCCCCTCCTCTTTCTGTATGTGTAATCATGCTTGTGTGTCTATATGTATATGAGAGAGAGAGAGATTATTTATGTCTGCCATATTTCAGAATGGATATGCATTAACAATAATTGGAAACAGATTTTTCACAAACTATAGGGGTGTGTGTGTGTGTGTGCGCGCGCGCATCTTTACCCTTTCTTCTTTCAAAACAGGGTTTATTGGGAAATATGTTTTGAATAAGCCCTCTTATCCATAACAAGAATATGATATCAAAGCATCAAGTAACAGCGGCAGATTGCAAAATGCTAGGAATTCCATTTTAAAAGAGTAGAAATGCAACTCACTAAGAAACAGTTTCTAGATAAATCCCCTTACAATCAGTTGGACGGCTGTAGAGCGACTTAGTTGCAGAACTGTCTCCAATTGGCATACCCCACCAAATAGATTTTTGTCCCATTTCCATGCATTTCAATGGCAACTGTACCAAAGGAGTCTTTTGGAAAGCAAATGAGCGAGCGAGCGAGCGAGCGAGCGAGTGAAAGAAAGAAAGAAAGAAAGAAAGAAAGAAAGAAAGAAAGAAAGAAAGAAAGAAAGAAAGAAAGAAAGAAAGAAAGAAAGAAAGAAAGAAAGAAAGAAAGAAAGAAGCTGTTCAAGCATATGGACAATATGTTATGGGGCTATACACTCCTGATTTTCAGGTCTTCTCCACAGCCCCAGTTTGCCTTTCTCACATGTATGGGTCACAGTCTTTGGGGCACAAAGTAGTGTATGATTTTTGCCACTGATGCCTGAGGCCTTTCCATCAGTCTTTTCCAGTATTACCCTCTACTCTGTAAAGAACTAGTTCAAAGTTGCAGGACCCATTTCTGCCAATAATATGGTGTCACCTGCAATATCTTAAATATTGATGTTCCTTCCTTCAGTTTTCAGTCCTCCTTCACCTGAATCTAGTCTGGTTTTCTGTACGATATGTTCAATGTACAGAAAGGAAATTGGTGATATCCAGAGATGTTCTGGAGTAAAAGGGTCCGTTGTCTCAATTTCCTGTAAACTATGCAGTTTATGATAACCTCGTTGTGATCTTATATCAAAACCCCAATGTAATATAGTGGGCAAGGTGTCAGACTAGGACTTTAGAAGGTAAAAGGCCTCCCTGGCTCGAAAGCTAGTCATCTCCAACTCTTACTCATCTCTGTTTACAGCCAAAGAGGCTGTAACTTTGTGTGAAACCTCCATGTGCAGGTGGACATCAAGACAAGCTGCTAACGCTTTACCTGATGTGTCTATAGACATAAACAGAGCAAGATTCTGAAAGATGTGTAAAGGAGATTCAGAAGCATCTAACAACACTGCAGCATTACAAGACTGCAGATGTTATAATGATTTTCTGTGAGGAAGATATCACGAAGAATGCTATGGCGTGAACCTAAACAAATCTTCCACATCTTGCCCAAGGTCAGACAACATATTTTTGTCAGGCCTAAGCTAAGATAAGGAACCAGAGCTGTTTTTTCAGATTGTTCCTTTAATCACTGAGTCATATTCATTCCTCAACACCATCTTTATCCTTCAGCAGAGAGCTGTGCTATTGCTTACAGACACTGCTTGGCTGTTTATTCTCTAATGCATTTCAGTCAGCAAGATTTTTGCAGTGTTCTGCTACCTTGGTTCCTGCAAACTGACTGCTGGAGCAAAGTTGAGGACTTTCCATATCAGATGGGATGTAATCCCAGCTGACATATTGTAATGAGTAAACAGTTTGAGAAATGCTGCTGCTGCTGCTTTAAACCTGTGCACATGCTGATCTCATTGGATTCAATAAAACAATAATTACAGCAGAGATTCCAAGCTTGTTTTATATACTTTACCAATTTCTGGAAAAAATAAATCACAATATGGGGAAGTTTTGTTGTTGTTGTGAATTTAGATCTTCCAGAATATCACCTCTTTTGCACCTTTCCCAATGGATGCTCAATAGTTTAATTCTGGAAGCAAGAGTAGGCTGTAAGTATCCCTTTCATTGGCTTTCTCTTACTGTGCTGTTACATCTCCTAAAGCAGTGGTGGCGAACCTTTGGCACACATGCCAGAGGGGGCACTCAGAGCCCTCTCTGTGGGCACATGTGCCATCACCCCAGCACAGAGTTCATCCTGCCCCTCTGCTCTGCCCCTCAGCCCAATGGGAGCAGTTCCTTCCTCCCCCCAGCACAGAGTTCACCACACCCTTCTGCCCAGCAGCCCAATGGGAGTGCTTCCTCCCCCCCTCCCAGCACATAGTTCACCCTGCCCCTCTGCAGTATGGATGGCAGCTTGTTGAGTTTGGGGCACTCAGTCTCTAAAAGGTTCACCATCACTGTCCTAAAGTATTAATGACCCACTATTTCCTGACTCTCTCATTGTTTTCTAAGGATTAAGATGATAACATCTTTCTTTAGAGTGGGCTTAAGCCTCTTCTCATTGGGCCATGGGCTCCATCCTTAAGACAGGGTCTTCTGTCTAGTTTAGGATAGGCTTTTATTTAATAATAAAAAAATTCTAAATAAACTTAGCAACCTTTCTTTAAATTTAACATTCTGCCTGGTTTATTGCTCCAAAAACTAGAACAATAAGATAAACAGCATTCCGTGCACTCCAGTGTCTAGTCATGCAAACCACATGTCTGTGGCAATGTTTGCAGACGCAGGCAGTGCTGGCTCTTTGCTCCTAAATGGAGGTGAGTACAGAACCCTAGGGTCAAATATTACTGCTTTTTGAGCAAGGGCAACCTTTACCTTTAAAAACATACTGGAGCACTGTTGCTATTTCTCTCCAAGTACGGGTATATCTTTACTGTCAAAACAATTGGGATCTAAGTTGGGGTTTTATGAATTCGATTTAAGATCACACAGTGTTTGAATCAATGTACACATCTATTTTTTTCCCTGTTCAGTACTGTATATCGATATTGCATTCTATAGTATTGCACAGATTTTAATTCTTCTGCTATGTTATTGATAAGGTCATAAGACTAATCAATTAATAAACATTCATTCATTCATTCGATACATAGGACTACACTGGTTTATCAAACCACTGTATTTTAAACCAAAGGTGTACTTTGTCATTCCAGTGGATGGGGCTTTCTCCCCTCTGCTGTGTGAGAGCTAATCAAGTTCACCACTCCAATAGGATTTCCCTTCAATGAATTGTGGATTGGATTTACCTCTCTCCACTTAACCCTTAAACTGCTGGTTTTCTCATATTTTTGCTCTGGGGATTTTTCATATATCACTTCTCCATTTTCCCTCTCTGCCACCAATTCCCATTTTGATTATAGTAATAATCTTAGAAATGCAGAGTTGGCATGGCACTGAAAATGACGGTGGCTCTGAGATCACTGCTCATTTTACAGGATTGCAGCAGTAAAAGCAGGGGTGGGGAGGAAGAAGGAGGCAAAAATCCCATTATTGATGGCTGCCCCATCTAATGATTTTTGCCAGACACTAAGAGATACTTATATATTTTTTAAATATCATATTGGAAACAGGTTGTTTTTTTTTTTAAAAAAAAGAACTCAGTAGCAGCTGAAAAGAGGAGCTGTAGGGGCTGTGGGTGAATCTGCTATCACTGCTACTTCATATGCTATTGGTGACACTTGTGTTCACACATCCTAAAGGTAAAGGTCACTGTTTACCTTCCCACCAAAGTGGCACCTATTTATGTACTTGCAATTTCTTGCTTCTGTACTGCTAGGTTGGCAGGAGCTGGGACAGAATCTGGAGCTTACTCTGTTATCCAGTACTCGAACTGCTAACCTGTCGACCTTCTAGTCAGCAAGTTCAGTGTCTTAACTACTAAGCCACTGCAGTCCCTAGACATCCTAACCCAATTAACAAAACACAAATTCAGGAATGTGTGCAAAATAAATGCCCCTGGAAGATGGGTTGAAATAATCTGTTTGGTGCCAAAATATTGCACACTTAGCTTTACATTGTGTAGTGGTCAATCTTTAAATCAATTTCAAACCTGGTAAATCCAATACTAAAGTAGGACTTTTTTATAAAGTGGTCAAGCTCTAAGAGATTTCCCAGTAGAGCTTCCCACAGTCTTAAGAGTTTGAATTGAAAGGTGAATAATCTGGTCAAATGAAATCCTGGATAGCTCAGTGGTTTAGGTTTCCAGCTGCAGAGACAGAGATTGGAAGTTCAATCCCCCAGTGTGCCTCCTTGGCAGGGACTGGACTCAATGATCTGCATTTCTAAGATTATTAGTAATATTAATCCCCTGTCTGCTTTAATGTGAGGGGGGGCGTTCAGTAGGGGCAACAATGACACTCACACACATATAACATTGGCAACCCCAAGGGGGGCTGTTAGCTCAGGAGGGTTCCCCCCCCCGGCTATGGCCCTGCAGAGTTAGTTCAACAGTGACAAGAATCCAAACGGTTACGACCAAGTCAAACCAAGCAAACCCTAGAGAATCTTTCAGCCTGCCTGTGCTCATATACGGTACATGAGGGGCCTATGCTGAAAGTCCCTCCAGTCCTGGACATCTGCAATTGAAACACTGGACCCATCTGACACAAAATGCTAGTATCCAAGAAAGGCAGCAGCTTCTTTTTAATAATAAGGCACACCCCTCAAAGTATGGTGAGGCTATCCTTGAAGGCAGTGCCTGAGGATTGCCTTCAAGGCCAGGTTTTCTATTGTGCAGGATTGCTGAGTGCTTACTATCTTAACTCAGATGCTACATGGTTCAGGAGCCCGGTCACGTGGTTCCATCCACCAGAAGTGGAAGCAAAATGTGCCTTGCAATCTGTTTTGCAACAGATATATTTTGCAACAGGATGAGATAGATTTTTTAGGCTGCCATTTTCTCTGCTTAAACCAGGGGTGCCTAAACTATGGCCCGTGGGCCGGATACAGCCCCAATGCCAATTAATCTGGCCCATAACACCCTAGTCACTACCAGAAGTGAAAGTAAAACATGCTCATATGGCACGTTTTACTTCCGTTTCCGGGAACAACAAGGGCATTGGGGCCTGATGAATTGCCATTGGGGGCCAAATCTGGACCACAGACCATGGTTTGGGCATCCCTGTGCTACAGCATGGCAGACTGACAATAATTCAGCAGCACTTTGCCCTCATCTGCTACAAACCTAGCCGTAGTGATTTGCAATGGCAGGAGGCAATTTTACAATGGAACATCTTGGACGTTGGACACGACAGAATGTAGGAATGAAAGATGGAAGCCATTGCTGACTTAAGCTAAAAGGAGAAGGATGAGTGATGGCAAATATTAGATCTTGAAGTATATATTCACTTTGGACCATGTCTGAGCAAAGAAAATCAATACTTTCCTCTCTCTCATACCCTGATATGCTGTACTTAGCAGGCTGCAAATTACAAAGTTTAAAAAAAATCCACAGATTTTGGCAGAGATACATCGTCAGATGAGGACAGAAATATTGAAGTCAGCTTGGACAAAATAAAGGAAGCCAATGTTAGAAAGTGACAATGTGGCTTGAGAAGATGGATATGCTAATAAAATGTAATACTGTTTTTGTCACAATCTGGTTGCTTTTAAGAGGAATGTCTGCATAAAAGTTATTATGCCACAGCAAAAGGGAATGGAAAAATAATGCATAGCTGTTAATTCCAAGCCAACTTTTCCTGGCTCCATTAAGCTCATAGTTTCTAATCTTAACCAGTGAAGGCACCTACAACTTCTGTATTGAACCACTGGCCAAATCAACTTTGGCTGCATTCAGAAAGGACATGCATAAATAATTTGTTTGTTTATTTATTTGGCATATTTATTCTTTTCCTCTTCAACCACTCAAGGAAATATAGTAAATCCAGACTGAAAACAATAATAAAACAAATGGATCATTTGTATTGAAAATAAGAATATAACATGTACATTATACAAATCAAAATCAAACAAAAGCCAGAGCATTCATTACAATAACATGTAGACATGACTTTAAAAGCATTAAGAAATTCCCTGAGCATATACTTTTTGAAATGATAAGACAATATAACCTTCATACTAATTGAAAATATACAAAAGAGGAGACTATGTAGACCTTCGGAGGTTGCAATTAGATGATGTGAAAAGATATGTGTCTGATTACATCAGAAAGGGTTGCTGTGCAGAATGTAATTGTCCCTGCAGTGTCCCATCTGCCTGAGAGGGAATCACTTCAGCTTCACCACCAAAGGTAGAAGCTCCACAACAGTACTAAAAAGGTCCAGTTTGGGACCAGATCAAGGTAGTTTATCCCCTTATTTGTTCATTAAGTAATGGGACTGCAGTGGTTCAAGTGGTTAAGATGTTGAACTTGAAGACTGAAAGGTTGGAGTCCGATTCCCAAGTACAGTACTGCATGATGGAGTGAGCTCTTGTCTCCATCCCAGCTCCTGCCAACCTAGCAGTTTGAAAGCAAGAAATTGCAAGTAGATAAATAGGAAACACTTTGGTGGGAAGGTAAACAGTGTTCCGTGCATTCAGGTGTTGAGGCATGCCTGCAACATGTCCACGGAAACATCTGCAGATGCCACAGGGCAGGCTCTTTGGCTATAAACAGAGATGAGCACTGAATCCTAGAGTCGACTATGACTGGCTATCGAGCAAGGGCAACCTTTACCTTTACCCTTACCCTTGTTCATTCAGTACATTGAATATATCGTACAGAAAACCAGACTAGATTCAGGTGAAGGAGGACTGAAAACTGAAGGAAGGAACATCAATATTTAAGATATTGCAGGTGACACCATATTATTGGCAGAAAACCGCAATTACATGAAATGACTTTTACTGAAAGTGAAAGAACCAAAGTAAGACTACAGCTGAACATTAAGAAAACAAAAAAATATCACTACAGAAGAACTAGGCAACTTGAATAATAACAACGAAGAGATGGAAATGGAAAAAGCTTTTGTACGCATAGGTTCAATCATTAATCTGAACAGAGGCTTCAATCAAGAAATCAGAAGACTGAGACTCAAAAGGACAAGGATTTAGAAAAGATAATCAGGATTTGCCACTTGAGACCAAAACTATCCATATTATTGCATTCTTGACCACCATGTATAGGTGTAAAAGCTAGACAGTAAAGAAAGGTGATAAGTAGAGTTGCCATTTATCCAGGAAACCCAGGATTTCCCTGGGTTTAAAGTGGAAATCCTTGTCCTGCTTGGTTCATTAAAAATCTTGCAAAAGTCCTGGATTTTCATCTTACTTGCCTCTCTTCTCTTTCTGAGTCTTTCCCTCCCACCGGTGCAGCTCTTGCGAGAGAGGAAAAGGTGACTTGAAGCTGCCCCACATGGACTTTGCAGCAGGGCTTCGCTCATGCGCGGGTTATTTGTTATTCAAGTCTAGAGCCTTGACTTTCCCACCTTGGCTCTCCACTTCCTTCCCATCTCCTTTGCCTCCCTGTTGATCAGCAAAACTTGGGATACCCTCAGGACTCGATTTCTTTCCCTGCCATCGAGGAGCTGAGCTGGGAATGGTTTTGAATTTGCAGCTCCAAGCCAGAGAGGGAGACAAGTCCTGGGATGGTGTCTGAGTTTCCCTTGCCTGGATTCTCTTCAGGAAGAGCTGGCTTCAAGCTGAAAGTGCCAGCTCTCAGGTAGGGCTGCTTGTTTTAGGTTAGTATTGCTGAGAAGGATCTGTGCTTGACAGGAACTTCTCATGTTAATTTTTAAAATGACACCCTTTTGTCACTGACCATAAATTGAAGTATTGTACTTCATTTAATCTTTAATCACCAGCATCATTTATAATTTTTATGTTTATAGCAAAAATCCAAATGTCTACAAAATAGAAAACCAAATGTAGAGATGATTATATGCAAAAATTTCTGTCAAGTATAATTCTGTCCTGGTTTTGTGGGATAGAATTATGGCAACCATCATGATAAGGGGGAAATTGATTCATTTTAAATGTAGTGTTGGAAGACAGCTTGTGCATAACCTGAACTGTCAGAAGAGACAAACAAGTTGGTCATAGAGCAAATCAAGAATGAACTATCTCTGGAGATAAAAATTATAAAGCTGATGTCTACTTCAGGCACAATGTGAAAAAGAAAATGCTAATGTTGAGAAAGGTAGAATGGAAGGAAGGAAAAGAAGAAACCTACACATAAGATGGTTTGATTGCCTAAGACTAAGTGAAGCTGCAGGCTATAACTGTAGAAGTTGTGCAGGGTTGTTGACGGCAGGAAGTTTTTGAGATCTCTCTTCAGGGGTTGCCATAAGTCAGAGAAAATTTGATGGCACATGACAAAAAATGTTGCAAACATCCACGTCGGTTTAGTTTTTTATTTACTAATGTATAGCTGCCAAATGTTATGACAATGTTCAAATAGATTGCACAACAGAAAACATGTCCTCCTATTTGACAAAAAAGGCTGATTAAGAAAGGAACATATTACATTTTCTGATTGTCTTGCATGTTTTCTTCATTTAAATGCACAGACATAGGAGTCATGTACCTCTAAGCATATACTTTTATTTATTTTTAAAAATATTTAACAGAATGCAATGTAACAAAGTCATAAATATCAGGAAACAGGTTTGAAGTTATTTATACATCTTTCTGAATTGCCAAATGATCTTGCTGACAGTGGCCGTCAGAAAATTAGACTGTGGAAGCTAATTGATTAAATTCTGCTTTCTTGGAATGCAGCATAATTAGAGCTCCTTAATGGGGTAAAGGCAGGGGGAAAAATATTTATTCAAAAAGACAGAATTGTTCATTTCATAATCAGATGTGTTGTGATTGGAAACATGTAAAGTTCAAACAGGCTATTGTCACGCAAAGCAGATGCTGAATTTTAAAATTAATTCCTTACAGTTTTTATCCAACAATGTATTAATTTACATAATCATTGTATGGATCTATTCTTTTAAGCCCTGAGGAATTAATAAAAATGACTTCTCCATGAGTTTGTCGTAGCAGCGCGAATGTGCTTGAATAAATTTGTTTTAAAATCCTTAATCGCAGAACAAAAACTGAACGGAAAGGCTTGAAAGACATCAGCCTGTTTTATTTTTCAGATGAAGTGACCAATATGCACCTTGTTTACACAATAAGTTTATTTTCTGGGTAAGCAGCACAATAATTTTAAATGTATGCAATGATAAGGAAGGTTGAAATGGCTTTGTAGGAATATAAAAGTTGTGATAACATGAGTTTCATAGGGTCCAATGGGATTGCAAGTATGTTCTGGATGTAGAGTTGTGATAGCATCAGTTTCATTGCGTCCAATAGGATTGCAAGTATGTTCTGGATGTAGAGTTGTGATAGCATGAGTTTCATTGCGTCCAATAGCATTGCAAGTATGTTCTGGATATAGATCAAAACAACTGGGGATCAAATTTCATATAGATCTGTGCTAAAGGCTTTCTTTCTTTCTTTTTTTTCCTCATGAAGAAGAAGAGCCCTGGTGACACAGTGGTTAAACTGCTGTATTGCAGCCAAAATGTTGTGAGTTCGATCCTGATGAGAATTAAGGTGGACTCAGCCTTCCATCCTTCTTAGGCCTGAGGCCAGTAAAATGTTTACCCAGCATGTTTGGGGCAAGATGCTAATTAACCTGTGAATTATTAGATGTATTGTACTAGGGTCTGTAGATGAATGGCTACCTTAGTTGTAAAAGAGAACATGTGTAACCAACCAGATTGTGTCTAGGGTCAGCCAATAGGTACTTATAATTGTATCTATAAGATATAAGGTAAAGGGTCAGTTATGCTTCAGTTAGTCTGTTGTTGGTCTGTAGTTTGACAGTAATCTCTGTTATTAGTCTATATCAGTTAGCTAGTTAGAAAGATGTTAGGAAACTGATTAGTAGCTGTCAAGCACAAACCAAAAATTTACCAAGGCTTGGTTAGGTTATCCTTCAATGTGTTTAAAGTAAATGTTCTTCAACTTTACTATGATTTATTGATTGATTATTTTTTCTGTTTGCTGTCACATTGTCAAGAGAAGTCCAAAGGGATTCATGGTCCATTGTCCTCCTGGTTGACGCCATGCATGGAGTTCACAACCTGGGGTTCCCCTGTCAACTTTGGCAGTAACAAAGAGGCAGAAGATACTCAGGGAGGCATGGCTCTTTAAGGGATTGCTCTTTAAGGGAGTTTGCTCTTTAAGCAAAACACCATTGTAAGTGACCAATTATGACTTCTTGAGGGGGGGATTGTGAACCCCGATTTATTTGTTAAGTGAGTTTTTGCTTGGTTTTATTTGTTAAGCGAAGCGAACATTCAGAGAAAAATCTGCTCTTTAAATGAGTTACTCTTTAAGCGATGCGCTCTTTATGTGAGGTTTGACTGTAGATAAATAAGGACCACTTTGGTGGAAAGGTAAACAGCATTCTGTGTGCTCTGGTGTCTAGTCATGCCTGCCACATGACCATGGAAACATCTGCAGAAGCAGACAGCGCTGGCTCTTCAGCTTTGGTACAAAGATGAGTACTGAACCTTAGAGTCGGATATGACTGGCTTTGGAGCAAGGGAAACCTTTACCTTTACTAATCTACTGTGTGCAAACTTCCTTTACAAAGATTCAACACTGCTGAATGTCTAGGAGAAAGCAACTAACTGATAAGGTGCAATTCAAGCAGTTTACCTGTGGCAATGTCCATGATTCTTCTTGTACAGGCATAAGAATCCAACAGAATTTTGGCCACTGACTCTTGAAAATTATTACATGTTTAGGACTTAAAACCATGCCTTCAGATTTGGTGGCAGGGGAAAGAAAGAGACTGTACTTGCAACTTTCCTTTGGGTTCCTTGAGTTCTAACAATAATTCTTCTATTTTTATTCATTCTAAAATTGTTTTGAACTGTATAGGTATTCTGTTGTTCCAGTTATCTATATTCACCTTCCTCCTCAAATGTATATTATAAATCAAGTATACAGACAGAAAATCAACTATTAGATTTCATTATCTGGAACCATTTTTATTTTGGCAAAATAAACTTGTTTGCTTGCTTTTAACCTTACTTGGCATTTTCTACTACTACTCCTCTCTCACACATTTCAAATAGGAAGTAATTATGTTCTTACACCTAACAGGAAGGACAAACATTTCACAGCTGGAAACAGTATATGGTACAATTATGAAATACAGATGTTTTCTTTTTGACTAAAATGTGTGTTCCAAAAAATGTGTGGAAATTTTCTTGAGTAGAATAGAAACCTACGTATCCTAGAGAAGTATTCAGGGTTTCAACATGTTGTTCTGCAATATAAACCCATTGATAAATAAAAACAGGTATACCGTAATTCTAACAGGATGAGGTACAATCTCTTAAAGTCCAAATTTAACATGCCATTCCAAATTTCAGGTTAACATTCAAAGATCAGTGTTGATTGGTGGTTTATTGTTGTTATTATATCTCATAACCCTATGAACGAGTAATCTCCAAAATGTCCTGTTTTAAGTAGCCCTCCTAGGCTCTTGTAAGCCCCAGGCTTTTGCTTCCTTTATGGAGTTGATCCATTACATGTTTGGTCTTCTTGACTGCCTTCAATCTTCCCCAGTATTGTTCTCTTTTCCGGCAAACCATGTCATCTCATGATGTGCCCAAAGTTTGACAGCCTTCGTTCATCCCCGCTACAAAAGCTTACATTGATTCAAGCCTACTTCTTGGTACTCTTGGGAAGTTTGAAGCAAAATCAAACTTTTGTACCTCACAAGATTCTGCTGGGTAGATAATAGCAACATAATTTAATATATATTACAGGAATCATTTGACTCAATTTAACTCAAAATAGTTGGAAATTTCATTCATCTATCTGAAACATACAATCCTGCAAAGTTGGCTTTTGCCTCTCAGTTCCTTCACAAATTAAAACTACAGTGCATTTATTTATTTATTTATTTATTTATTTATTTATTTATTTATTTATTTATTTATTTATTTATTTATTTATTTATTGCATTTCTATACCACCCATTTGGGTGGTATCCCACTTTGGGAAGTGCACAAAAGATAACAAATAACAGAGCATGCAACAACTCAAAACAAACAAACAACAATGTCACAAACTAAAGTAAAGTAAAGTAAAGTAACTGGTGTCTGAGAGCATAGAGACTCAATCTGACTGGCTAATTTATCGCTAAAGGGACAACACCCTGAAAAGCCTCCTTGAAGAAGGGAGTTTATAATTGCTTTTTAAAGATAGCCAATGATGGGGTCTGGCACAGCTCTACTGGTAGAGTGTTCCACAGTGTTGGTGCCACCACTGAGAAGGCTCTATTTCTAGTTAAATACTTTCAAGCCATCCTCTGTGTTGGCATCTGAAGCTGCACTAACTGTGATGAATGGGTGATGCGGGGAGTTATTCTAAGGGAGAGACGTTCCAACAGATAGCAAGGTCCCAGATCATATAAGACCTTATATAATAACATTAACACCTTGTATCTGACATGATAGGCCACAGGTAACCATTGGCTGGGGAAATATGATTGAATTTATATAAGCCTATCATCAGCCTGACTGCTGCGTTCTGGACCTGCTGTAATGTCCATATCAAACACAAGGGCAGCCCACAAAGTGAGTGTTACAGTAGTCAATCCGTGAGATTACCAACGAATGAGTCAGGGTTAAGAGAGACTGTCTCTCCAGGTAGGAGCATAGCTGCACAATCTACCTGAGCTGGAAAAAAGCAACTTTGGACACTGCTGCTATTTGTTGTTCAAGTGAGAGCAGTGGGTCGATAATGACCCCCAGATTGTGGACCTGGTCCCTAGGGGTAAAGGTAGTTCCATCCAGGGTAGGGAGTAGGCCTCCCAATTGGCCAGACAGCCTCTCAAACACCAAAACCTCCATCTTATCAGGGTTCAGTTTCAGCCTGTTAACTTTTGTCCACTTCATTATTGAGTCCAGGGACTTGTCAAGATGTCGGACCGCATCAGCTGCAGAAGATGAAAAGGAGAGATAGAGTTGGGTGTCATCCGCATATTGGAGACACCAAAAAATTGTCATTGTCAATGATTTTCATATAACATTAGTTGCCACATCTATTTTTTTAACCACAAGAATAATGACTAATAATATTCATTTTCATTTTACTATTATCAATAGTGACCCTTACATTTTAAAGATGATACAATGAATTGAGCCAGGATGAGAGTGGGGAAAATAGTATGAACTGATGCCAGAACATTAGAGACAGCACTTCATTCAAAATTTGAACCCTGAATTTTTTTCTCTGTTTTAAAATTAATTTGTTTAAATAGCCTATTTCTCTATCTAGCTAGTTTCTACCTTATTTAGTCTCCTTATTAATGGACTTATTGAACTTACAGGTACATATTATTTTAAAACAATTATAAATATAAAGATTAAGAACAGTTAATTATTAAAAAGGAAAAATAAATCTCTTTATTTTTTTAAAAACACAACTCTCTTAAAATCCCTTCCTCAGCAGCATTTTAAGAAAGATCTTTCTCTGAAGGGCAGCAGAGAAAAAGCCGGCATGGTCTCCAATGAGCAGTAATTCCACAGCCAGGAAGCAGTTCATGTGTCTCTACTGGGCATGCCTACAAGGGCAAGGGGAGTTAGAGAAAACCCACCCTTGAAGATCATAAACTCTGGGAATGCTGATGTGAAGAGACAGAGTCCCTCAAATAACTTGGGCTTATAAAGATGAATGCATACTAATATGCTGACAGTTGTGCTCGGTGAGTTAGTTATCTGGCTGTGGAGGCAGACACTGGGAATTGAATTCCCCATGATGCCTCCCAGGAGAAAGGTGAGTCTGTATTAGCTATGGGCAAGCTAGAGTCCCAAGATGCCCTTAGAAGAGGGGAATGGTAAACTGTTTCTGAGTACTCTGTAGCTAGAATCGACCTGACAGCACAAAATTAATTAATGAATAGTCCTATGTTTACAAGCACATTCTTTTTTTAAATGAAATAATGGCTACAGTAGCATTGGCTTCAAAACTGAAGTAAAAGACTACAAGAGTTTAAAAAAGCTACATTACTGTACTAAGATTTCTAATTGTGGGGTGGGGGAGATGGATATTATAGCCTTCAAAGTATGTATGTATATAGGTAGGCAGGCAGGCAGGCAGGCAGGCAGGAAGTAAGGAAGTAAGTGCTTTGGACTCTGGCTCCAAATCAATTTGTGTCTCTTGTGAAATCACTCAGTGATGGGATGTAACAGTTTCTCACCAGTTCTCCAGAACCGGTAGTAACTTTTCCCAGTGTCCCGGAGAACTGGTAGCAGCTTTTGGGGGGAACCACCTTCTGTGCTTACCTTTTCACTGGTTTGCATGCATGCATGGTGTGCGTGCATGCCTACAGTGCTTAGCGCGTATGCACGGCCTCCTTGCTGTCCTCCCAAGCGGGGAGGAGGAAGAGAAGCTGCTAGCCTGAAGCTCCCTATAGCCTGCTCCCCAGTGTAAGTGACTCACCTTTGGATGTGGTGTGTCTGTGTGTATTTTAATGTGTATTTAATACCTTTACCTATATTGACGTACTACCACAGTTCCTAAAAAGGCTTGTCGGCCTGGTTTGGGGTTTTTAAGCAGAGTCTTAGAGTTACCTCATCAATAAGCTACACCTGTGCTGTTGCAATTGAAGAACCCTTAAGAAGGTACAGCTGTTTTACATTTACATTAAGGCATATTATCCTAGAGAACTGGTTAGGCAAAGACTTAGTACCTAACTTCTTTAACTGTTGAAAAGTTGAAAAGTGCCAAAATGAAGCCATCTTGTGTTGAGTTCATTCTGTAGTTCCTTCCATCTGACCTAGTGTGAGAAAGATTAGCCAGAATAAGCTTTTAATGTATTATTTTATTTATTCATTTATTTAATTTATTTACGGGTTTGTGTTGTGGGTGTGGGTGTGGGTGGGTTGAGGGGTGTGTGCGCGTGCGTGCTTATTTTTATTTTATTTTTTATTTTTCTTTAGCCCCGCCCACAACATCATGATGACATCTCCGCCCACAACATCATGATGTCATGAAGTTAGCTCCACCCACACTGTGATGACATCACGGTGGGGTAGTAAAATTGTTGACATCCCACCACTGAAATCACTACAAGTCAACAAGTGGAAGATGGGCTGTGAATTAAACTGCAACAAAGCCTAATCACTCCATTTCAATTTTCTAATGGGGTACACAGAAAGAGTCTCCTTGAAGATTGGGGTATTCTTGAATCACAATAGGGCAACCTGGTAATGGAAACCTTGTGTTGTTGGCTAATCTTTCTCATACTAGGTCAGGTGAAGGGAACTGCAGAATGAACTCATCAAAATGAATGAACTCATCAAAGGTGTCTTCATTTTGGCAGTTTCATATCTGGCCTAGACACACAAGAGGAAGAAGAACTTGCCAATGTAGTCGCAGCCAAACTCACTTCACACTTTTGTCTCATGTTATTAGGAATGCCACTGGCTTTTTTGCTAAATATCTGGGCATTGGTATGAACATATGCTTAGAAAGGTGTAGCTATTGCCTTAAGCTTCCATGTGATCATGATGTATGGAATTGCATTCTTCAGACCTCTGTTTGTCAGAGAGCAGACATCTATGAGGAAGGACCAGTGACATTCCTTATGCTTGGAATAGTGTCTGTGTGAGGATTCTTGACCTCATTCCTTATATGGAATCCCTTTACATCAGGGATTCTCATCCTATGGCCTGCAGGCCAGATGCAGTCCATGGCACCATTTCACGTGTCCCACCACCACCTCCACCATACCAGGAAGTGCCATGTGGTGGAAGAAAGGGAAAATGGCCATTCAGCCCCCGAAGCTGTCTGAGGGAGCATGATCTGGTTCCCGGCTTTAAAAGGTTGAGAACTCCTGCTTTGCATGAAATATGCATGAGATGGGTTTAAAGAACCAGTCCTACCATTAGGCAGCATAAGGAAATTGCTTCTGGCAGCAAATGCAGGAAGGCTATAGTGATCTTCTAGCTTTTCCTCCTGAAGTCTGTATGAGTTCCGCTCATATAAAGGCCATGGTTGTGTAATGCACATAAACTCTTCTGGAGTTAGATATGGAAAATGGCTTAAGTGTTCCCTAGCTGCAGAGTATATTGAAGAATAGGGGTGCCTGGCGTCCAGTAGTCCATGGGGTCACAAAAGGTCGGACTTGACTATGTGACTGAACAACAAGAAAACAGATGTTTTCTTAATAGCAGAAATAGCCCTTGTCAGTTCAGTGATGGGAGAAAGTTGCTCTTTTGAACAACAAACCGCCTGTGGTCCCCATTAGTTGTAAGCCAAAAGGCAGAGGCGTAGCTACCGCCGTATCAGCCGTATCAATTATACGGGGCCCCCGGGCTACGGGGGCCCCCAACGGCAAAAAATAAAATTAAAAATAAAAAAGAGAAAAATTTACTGCGCATGAGCAGAAACTCAATCTGATGCATTGCGCATGTCAGATTGAGTTTCTGCGCATGCGCACTTTATTGGAGCCATTTTTGGCTCTAATTTTTAAAAAAAAGCCAGAGTCGGAGTCGGAGCCGCAGCTTTTAAGCAGCGAGGCAGCCCCGACTCCGAGGCCCTCCCCCCAGTCGCCGCGGGGGCTCCCTGCCTGCGCCAGCCCGGGCGGCGCTCTCCACGGTCGCCGCTGGGGTGGGAGTCCACCAGCTGCAGGACCAGCTCGCGGGCGCGCCCCGTTCCGCGGCAGGCGGCAGGTCACCTGGAGCGCGCCTGGAGCTGACCTACCGCGCGCGCCTGGAACTCACCTGCCGCGCGCGCCTGGAACTCACCTGCCGCCTGCGTGTGGGATGGGGCGCGCGAGCTGGTCCTGCAGCTGGTGGACTCCCACCCCAGCGTCGAGGTGGAGAGCCCCGCCCGGGCTGGCGCAGCCTGCCAGGGAGCCCCCGCGGCAACCGGGGGGAGGGCCTCGGGGCTGCCTCGCTTCGCCCGCACGCCTTCCACAACTGCCCCTTGCCTTCGCCGTGCACGGCGAGGGAGCGATCGGCAGCAGCGGCGGCGCGGCGGCGGTGACAGCAGAGGCGGAGGAAGAAGAGGCCCCAGGATTAAGGTGAGGTTTTTGTGTTTCGGGTGGGTGGGTGGGTGGGTTGAGGTGTGTGTGGTTTTTTTTTTTTTTTTTTACATTTTAATTCTATTTTATTTATTTTATTTTTATTTATTTTATTTTTATTTTTGGTCCCGCCCACGACGTCATGACGTCATGACGTTGGCTCCCCCCATGACGTCATGATGTCATGACGTTAGCTCCGCCCCACATCTAAAGGGCCCCCAAACAATTTTTATACGGGGCCCCGGCAAGGTAAGCTACGCTTCTGCCAAAAGGGTAACTTTTTTCACCTGTTCACCTACTGTTGTCATTCTGAGAAGGATTTATGGTTCTGTAGATTTTGAAGTGCTTCCTTTAGTGTCCATTAAATTCTCAATCTGGACATAGATAACTCGACTCCCTCCTAGGGAACTGCATTTTCAGTCTTTCCTAGCATTAATACTTCAAACATTCACCATGTAACATGTACAACAGGAAGTATAGAAGCCAGACAGCAGTAGCTCTGGTTTATTTACACTCTGAGGCTCTGGCACAGTTCTCTTACAGAGAAGATTTAATCAGAGGCAGTTTTTAGAGGAGATAGAACATTTCATAAATTATCCGTTTCTTGCCTCCCAACTAGCTATGAAGAGCAGAAGAGAAAACAAAGTACAGTATTTCCTGTTTGTTTGTTTTTTAAATCCCGGGGCCTGGTTAAGTTAAAAAATGACTCCATCCTTTAATTTTCACAATTAGGCTTTTGTACCTCACCTGTACAGCTAAAAATGTGAATAAAATCAGGGATTATAAATTCTTTGGGCAAGGAACAAAACTGAGATGAATATGTTTTCCAGGGAATATCTGAAAATGTAACCCATTTCCCCCCCTGACCACATAACTTCTCTATATATATATTACTCCCAGAAGATACATATTCTTGCCTGACAGTGAATAAAAGTACAGTGGACCCTCGCTTAACAAATGGCTCACTTAACACAAAATTTACATAACAAAAGGAAATCCATAGAAAATACTGGATCAGTTAACAAAAAAATTTCGGAACGGATTAAAAAAATTTGTAACACAAAAGGCCCTGCAGAATGCGTTAAATTTGTTACGCAAGGGTCCACTGTACTGCTAGAGGATCATCACAAGTTGAAAAGCAGCTGTTTGTTAATGTTTTATTTTCTATGACCAAAGTTAATTTGAAGCAGGCCGAGAATGGGTCTCTCTTGCACTACTTCAGTTTCTTTGCAGTCTCACTTCACAGGCCAGCCTTGTTTATGATCCACAATTGGACAATGCTTGCTGAAGAAGGGGATTTGTACCTTCTCCAACAAGACTGGCTAATAGGGTGACATTTTTATATGTATGTAAATCTCCATGAGTTTCTACTAGCTTTCCAGCTGACAAGCTACTCCCCCACATATTGGAGGCTGAACATCATCTGAAAAGAGCACCTTTTACCTCAGTACTGTAGTCTCATTTTCCAGCAGTCAAACAAAAATGCTTTGCAAAGACATCAGAATTCCAATCTCCAAGATTTCAGGGCCAAAACCTAAGACCTTAGAATAAGTCCTTAAAGTGTCATAGGACCTCTCCCTGGTGTCACAGACAGTATGCCCTTCAGCAACACCTGGAACACTGTTTGCCTAGAAGGATCACCACTGAGAACATCCACATCCTCATCATATTGCTATTTCTGTTTTTTCCTTGTTTTTCTTTGAATGAATAAAAGATGGTTGCAGTCGCCTTCATGCCCCTTGCTCTCTCTTCTTCTGGGTGGTGAAGTTGCTTGAATCCAGAGGGCACTTCAAGTTAATACAAGGAAGTGGGATTAGCTGAGATCCTAAGCAGTGGTGGGATGTCAAAAATTTTACTACCCCACCATGATGTTGTCACAGTGTGGGTGGAGCTAATGTCATGACATCATGTCATCGTGGGTGGAGCCAACGTCATGACATTGTGGGCGAGGCCAAAGAAAAAATAAAAAAATAAAAAAATAAGCGCGCGCACACACACACACGCCTCAACCCACCCACCCACCTACAGCACAAACCTGTAAATAAATTAAATAAATAAATACATACATACATACAAGGAGGCCTTTCATACGCGCCAAGCATTGTAGGCATGCATGCACACCAAGTGCTTGGTGCGCATGCACAGTGGGGGAACCAGTGAAAAGGTAAGCCCCAAAGGTGTTCCCCCCCAAAAGCTGCTACTGGTTCTCCAGGACACTGGGAAAAGCTACTACCTGTTCTGGCGAACTGGTGAGAACCTGTTACATCCCATCACTGATCCTAAGGCCATTTTATCTGACCTCCCCCCCCCCCCAATATACAGCCTGGAACAGATATTGCCATAAGTTCTCCTACTTATTGGAAAGGTTAGCTTTTTGTGCAGGAGATTCTGAGAATTGTAGACTAAAAAAGTAACTTCTCACAATTCTAAGTATGGCACTTATTAAATATCCCAGCATGGCAAATTCTCTTATTATCCCTGGAAATGAAATTATTGAGGTTTTGTTTACAATTCTGTCTTTATGAAATTACATCTCCCCCTCCTCCACTATTAATCTCAAAATGTATAGAGCAGAGAAACCATTCCCTGAGGTTTCCAGCTATTAAATGGTTCCCCCTTGGTCTGTGGGGGTAGTCACAAAATTAAGAATTATTGAAATGAATGGATAAACTTTTTTGAAGTGAAGTTCTTTGAAAACTTCAAAGAATTTTTATAAGTATAGGCTGCAAGAAGTTTAATTTAAAGCCATGTTTATTCTATAGGTGGATTAGGGTTGGGTTTTTGTTTTTTGCTTTTTTGATGCTGTTTTGTTATTTAGAGAGAAAAGATGAAAGCTTCCTCTTGTTCTTGTGGGGCCTAGGTTCCCAAATTATTTTATGATTGAAAATGTTGTGGCTAAGCATAAAGTACAATAGAGCAACATTTAAATGAAATTATACTGTATATGTATTACTATAACCTGCTTTCCTCTTAAAAACAAAAGCTTAGCCCTGCTTTTTCATTTTGACTTTTTAATTGCAGAAACAAGAGGAGGTTATAATGGTAGCTGCCTTCTGGGTGTTGCAACAATCCCGTTACTCATGAGTAGAACATTAGTCTACATGTAGGTGGGACTGCACCTGAATCCAGGATTTTAAGTTTGCCCTCCCACTTGTTCTGATCTAACTCTAGTCTGTAAGTAAGGTCCCACATAGGAAATTAAACCACTCCAGTCATCTTCTTGTCTTTTAAAAGGAGATAACGTTCCACAAATCATAACGTTATCCGATTTTTAATGTTGTTCGATACATTGATCGAAGAACGCTAAAAAAAAAGCCCTGACGTCAGGGACAAACCACGCCGAGGCAAGGCTCAGCTTGTCTGAAATTCCCCCGCCCCCAGGGGGGGTTCGGGGTTAGGGCAAGATACGGGGAAGACCCCCGTATCCTGCCCTAACCCCGCCGAGGCGCGCTTGCCTGCAAACCGCCCGAGGTTCGGAAAAGGTAAGGATCCGATCCTTACCTTTTCCAAACCTCGGACGTACACGCGTGCCTCGGTGGGGGTTAGCCGGGGATACAGGGGACACCCCCGGATCCCCGGCTAATCCCCGCAGAGGCGCGCTTGCCTGCAAGCCACCCGAGGTCCCGAAAGGGTAGGAATACCCTTTCGGGACCTCGGGCGTGTGTGCGCCTCTGTGTGGGTTAGCCAAGGATCCGGGGGAAACCCTCGGATCCCTGGCTAACCCCCGCAGAGGTGCGCTAGCCTGCAAGCCGCCCGAGGTTTGGAAAAGGTAAGGATCCGATCCTTACCTTTTCCAAACCTCGGGCAGCGGGCTGGCACGGGGGGGGGGTTTGGATTGGGTACATTTTCTACCCAATCCAACCCCCCCAAACATCCGCGAAGAGCGGAGGAGGCGAAGGAGCTGGAGAGAAAGAGAAGGGGGAGGAAGGAAGGAAGGACGCGGGGGGCCCCCTTCACCAAGCAAGGGTCCAAACTCCTCCCCCCCCCCAGGGGAGCAAAGAATCTCACCGCCAAAGCAGCACTGGCCGGATACCTGGTGGTGGGAGGGGGAAGAGGAAGTTTGTAAGGGGATGGGGCAGTTTCCAAGGATACCAGCAACAGTGTCTGTTTTGTTTAAAGTCTCCATGTCGGCGTCTGCGGGATCTCTTCCCCGTAGCCTCCCCGGGCGGAGAAGCCGACATGGGGACTTTAAACAGACGCTGTTGCCGGTATCCTTGGAAACCGCCTCATCCCCTTACAAACTTCCTCTTCCCCCTCCCACCACCAGGTATCCGGACAGTGCCGCTTTGGCAGCGAGATTCTTTGCTCCCCTGGGGGGGGAGGATTTTGGACCCTTGCATGGTGAGGGGGGGCCGCGTCCTTCCTTCCTTCCACCCCCCTCTCTTTCTCTCCAGCTCCTTCGCCTCCTCCGCTCTTCGCGGATGTTGGGGGGGGTGGATTGGGTAGAGCATCTACCCAATCCAACCCCCCCAGTGCCAGCCCGCCGCCCGAGGTTCGGAAAAGGTAAGGATCGGATCCTTACCTTTTCCGAACCTCGGGCGGCTTGCAAGCTAGCGCGCCTCTGCGGGGGTTAGCCGGGGATCCGAGGGTTTCCCCCGGATCCTTGGCTAACCCACGCAGAGGCGCATGCACACCCAAGGTCCTGAAAGGGTATTCCTACCCTTTCGGGACCTCGGGCAGCTTGCAGGCAAAAAATCACAATTCATAGAAACCAGGTTAAAATCTTTTTTAAAAAACTGTTAAAATAGCAATTAAACAGGCTAAAAACAATTCCTTGACATTAAAAGGGAGAGAGTGGGTATGTGGTGTTAGATAAACCAGTGGGGTGGGGTCAATGAACCATCATTGCCCCACACCTGTCCTTCCAGCCAAGTCTTCACACCCTTCCTAAAGGCCAACAGGTCCATCTGGAGATGCAGCTCTAAAGGCAGGTGGTTCCAAAGTGCCAGAGTGGACACGGGAGAAGACTCTCCTAGTACCAGAGAGGCGTGCCTCTCTGGCCGATGGCACCACTAGGGAGCATCTCCTGTCCGCTCTGGTGGGATGGACAGATAACCTTGGGGAGATGCAGTCTCTTAAGTATCCTGGCCCACTAGCATATAGGGATTTAAAGGTAATAACCAGCACCTTGAATTGCACCCAGAGGCAAACTGGTAACCACTGCAGCTCTCGGAGCAGTGGGGATGCATGCAAATAACCCCCACAGCCCAACACCACCCGGGCAGCCACATTTTGGACCAGCTGCAGCCTCCGAATGGTCATCAAGGGCAGCCCCATGTAGAGCACATTACAAAAATCTAATCCCAGATTCAAGTAGTTTGGAGAAATTGTTGAGTCCCTAATTGGCTTTGGAGTGGTTGGCATTAGGTTACAAGGGTCTGCCTTTCTCACTCCCACTTTGGTTTCTGTTCTTAGGTTGGGAGAATTGTATCACAGTCAACATTCAATATAGCTGTCTCCAGCTTCTCCTTTTCTTGTCTTCTCTGGGGTAGAAATGGGCAAATGATTTTGACAGAAATCATTCTGAAGATGCTCTGTACCCACCAAGTCAGAACAGTTTGTTGCCCACTCCTCTTGTGTGTGGGGATTTTTCCCTATAGAGATCCAGATCCAGAAAGACATAATAGTGGCACAGATGTAGAGAAGGATCGGGTTGGGACATCTTCACAGTCCAGGTATCAATCTGTACACAGTCCCAATTGCAGGGACTAGGACATGTGCTCATTTTTACCCATCTCTAGGCTCCAGTGTTCCATGCACTCCGGTGTCTAGTCATGCCTGTCACATGACCATGGAAACGTCTGCAGAAGCAGACAGCGCTGGCTCTTCGGCTTAGAAACAGAGATGAGCACTGACCCCTAGAGTCGGATACGACTGGCTTTCGAGCAAGGGAAACTTATACCTTTACTAGGCTCCAGAAAGTGAATTGCTAGGGATCTTCTTCAGTGTTCTGTTTTATTCCTAATTCCTCTTACAAAGCCAAAACATATAAACTTCACAACATCTCTAAGTCACCTGCAATCATTTTTATCTAATTAGCCCATGTATAAATTAAGGCCTTTTAATGCCTCTGTGATTAGCACAGCTGCTAAATCAGTACTGAAGGTTTCCAGCTTCACACAGTTTTGATGAATTTCATCTCCTGGTTCAAACAGAACATTTTGTAGCTTCCTAAAGGAACATGTTTTGTCTGTGATGGCTGTGGCATATTTCTAGCTACCCTCGCTGCCTGATGTTCGTCAACAGTTTTGCTCCTGCTTCCAGCTTCTCCTTTTGCTGTCTGTTTTCCTTTTCTTTGTTTACCCTGTGCAGTATCTGGTGTTTCTCCAGCAACATTTGATGTGATTGAACTTCTAGATTCTAAATGGGGACCAAATTATAAAGCTCTATGAACTCCTGGGAGAAAATTAGAGAAGAAAGAAATGCTAAATGAGAAACTGAGAAAGGAATATTTTTCTAAAAATGTAGGTCATGTTTGTTTAAAGAACAACTATCAAGAGAATCTTTGATTCCTTTAGAAAGTATGTTTCTTCTGGGCCACTAAAATGAGAGTTGCTGAGGATTTATTATACCCTTCTGGATTGGATAAAACCTGTGCTTTTTGGAAAGATGTTGCACCACAAATGCCAGAACAAAATGCCAGCAAACTTTTTAGCATGCTAATCGTGGGCAGCCCACTCCTCTTGACTGGACTGGGAGTGAGTAAAAGCAAAGCACTTTAAAAAATATAAAGTTCCTGGAGTCTAGTCCATTCCTTTTCCAAAATTTTGCTCCCTTCATACTTCTGCCAAGAACTGTGGACATTGTCTGCTTGCCAAATCCTTTTAGTGCCCATGGGTTTCCTCTTGCTAAATCTGAGATATTGCACCAAAGTTTTAAGATATTTATGTGCTTTCTCAGGTCTCTGGGCTTGGAGACAAATCTCAGGGAGAACATTATTATAGGAAGAGAAATGTGTGTATTTGTTGAGGGGGGACGGGGGGGGGGAGACTGAGTGAGTGAGACATATCTTTAAAGCCTGGGTACTCATCCTGCAGGTACTGCGGTGGCTCAGGTGGTTAAGACACTGAACTCGCTGACTGGAAGGTTAGCGTTCAATTCCCAAGTTCTGCATGACAGAATGAGCTCCTGTCTCTGTCCTAGCTCCTGCCAACCTAGCAGTTCAAAAGCAAGAAATTGCAAGTAGATTAATAGGGACCACCTGGTGGGAAGGTAAACAGCATTCCGTGCACTGGAATGTTGATGCATGCCCGGGGCGTAGCTACCGCCATATCTGCCGTATCAATTATACGGGGGCCCCGGGCCACAGGGGGCCCCAACGTGCGTAAGCAAAAATTAATTAAAACTTCCCAATTTTTTTTTATTTCACAAATGACAAAAGTAAAAAAAAAGCAATTTCTTTTTTTCCCGCGTAAAGCGTGCGTTCAAAAGTTTGTCAGATATGACTGGCTTTTGAGCAAGGGTGACCTTAACCTTTACCTTACTCATCCTGCACTAGATCTCATCAGCTCAAAGCAAAGATATTTGTATGTATGCTATGATGTTAAGAAACAAACCGGCACTCAGCCTGGGTTTCCAATGCCCTTCCCACCTGCCTGCATTCCTTCACCCTGCAGTTGGAGGGATCCACAGAAGATCCAGAGTCAAGCTAAGGTACTTGATCAGCTGAGAATAGTTTTCTTCATGTAAAATCTTGGCACTACCACTCCTTTTAACTTATCAAAACCAAAAAAGCTGAATAACCCATATTTATTCTGATAGATTGTAGCCCAAATGGGCAAGAACTAGATTTAATAGAAGATTTCCATTAGCCGAGTCCAATTCTAAATGTCAGAATGGATCTTATAAATTTTATTTAAAAGAAAGCAAAAAAAGGTAAAAAGTAAATAAAAACATGGAAAAAAGGATGCAAGTTTCCACAAAAAAAAAAAAAAAGATATATGGATGGAAATGCAAAGCAAACACACCACCAAAATCTATCTCTACACTTAGGCTCAAATAAGGCCCTTAGAGTCTTAGAAAGATAGAAGGATGTCCCTGTTCAATTTATCCATAGGACAGTACTGTATATCTGGACCTCCTCCCTGGTCTTTAGAGACAGAGATAAAGGGAACATTCTTTTCCTGGGAAACCCATTTTTGTAGAACAATTGTTCCTCCACCCCTGGCTTCCAGTCTTCCTTAAAAACCCACTCAGGTTCCTCTTCCCGGGAGACAAACTTGGAGGAATGCTCAAATTCCCGAACTATTAAGCTGATCACCAACACTCCATTGTCATTACAAATACCCTTCTGGTCTTTCCACTTTACTGGGGACAGGTAATTATCCCTCTTCTCTGCCAGATGGCACCTTGCTGAGATATTCTACATTACTGTGTCTTTCACATCCCCCCCCCCCATTTACAGACTGCATTTTCATCTGACTAACATGTTAACCATTTCATTTCTTCACAAGTGCTTCTTTTCCAATCTTTACCTGCCCTAACTCTCTGATATCACAAGTTCCTGTTCTTTTCTCTTAATTTTTTGGCCCAAATGTCTTATGCAGCTGCTTATATACCACCCCATATTGCTAGAACAGTCTCTGGGCAATTTGCAATGTAATTGTGCCAAACTACTGTTACCCAACAAGCAAGGGATTCCTTTTACTGGCCTTGAAAAGATGGAAGACTGAGTCAACTTTGTGCTTATCAGGATCAACATCAGATTGTGAGCAGAGTTTTGACTGCACTGAATTTTAACCACTGTGTCATTGGGGCTCAAAATATCAAATGGAATGATTGTGATTTTGCAACCCTATGACTATGCAGCCACTCCATACCCTCCCCTCATCCCTTCTTGATTAAGTATTTTCCCCCTTACCTAATCTTCAACATGAGGAGAAAATCTGCCCTGGATAAAAGTACAGTGTAACCTCATACAACGATCGCCCCGTATAGCAACGAAATCACATAACAATTAGGTTTTTTGGGGAAATGGTGTCCTGCATAACAATTTTCCCTGTGGAAAAAACCATACAACAAGTTTTCAATGGGAAAAAACACTTAGCAAAAAAAAATTGTTGTATGATGCATCCCATAGGGAAAATCAATATACAATGCATGCATCATATAGCAATTGTTTCGTACAACAACTGAACGGATTAAAATCATTGTATAAGGTACCACTGTACTTAGAGAGACAAAGATGGGTGAAAGATTTGTTTCTATGTCTTTTTTGTGAGATTCTGTTAAAGAAGTTGAGTTTCTTCTTCAAATATATAACCAACACTGAAAGTCCCATCCATTTAAACTCAATGGTGAATGCATAATCCTTAAAAGCTTGACTCTGAATACTTGGAAAGGGCTCAGTTAGAGTTGACAGTGCTATCTCTTAATCCCATGAAGTTCTTCAACTTCAACTACAGTTTGGCACCCACAACTATAACTTCACTCTCTTGGTACTGGCAATAGATGATCTTACTAAATGGAGCTAGTGCAAATTGAGAATTTTCTTTTTGCTTGTTTTTGAAGAATTTCATCAAATTCTAAGTGCCTTCGTCTTCATGTTAGAAAGGGCAGGAGGTTTAAATAGTCAACATAGGAGAGAATGAGAAATGTGACAGATCCCCATTTCTCATCAATATCCTCTGATAAAGCTTCTCCCAGGGAAGCTTCTCCAGTGAGGATATTGGCAGCTTTGAGGAGGGTATTGGGAATTCTGGTGTGGAAAGCAATATAAAAGGAGTGAAACACATTTTTTTTCCTTTAGAGACTCTACTCTTAAACTCTATAATTCTGTTTCCAGCTGCTAGCTCTGCCAACTATTATGAATGCTTCCATTTATGCCTTCAGGAAGATCTCAGAAAGTGCAGATACCGTGCTTCCCCAAAAATAAGACACTGTCTTATACAGTTGTACCTCGTTTAAAGAGCATAATGCATTCCACAGAATTGCTCTTTAAGCGAGTTTGCTCTTTAAGTGAAACACCATTGTAAGTGACCAATTGTAACTTCTGGTGAGGGGGGATTGCGAACCCAAATTTAGTTGTTACATGAGTTTTTGGTTGGTTTTATTTGTTAAGTGAAGCAAACATTCAGAGAAAATTCTGCTCTTTAAGTGAGTTACTCTTTAAGCAAGGTGCTCTTTATGCGAGGGTTAACTGTATTTATTTTTCCCCAAGAAGACACACTATGGCTTATTTTCAGGGGATGTCTTATTTTTATTATGTCACCGGCTGCCCATCTTCTTTACCACTCCACATTGGGACGCTGCATAGCCACACTTTGTTTTATTTTTATGGTTTTTATTGCGCAACTGCTAAGAAATCCTGCTACAGCTTATTTTATGGGTATGTCTTATTTTCAGGGAAACACGGTAATCTAGGACCCAAATGTATAGGATTTCTTCAGCAAAAACCACCTCTATTTTGTTAGAAAGCAACAGAAGTTTCACTTTATGGGAATTTGACTGAACATTGCAAGCTAGAAGGAGTTTTGTGTTTCTGGTTGCTTAAGGACTTTTCCTTTAAAATCATCTTGCAGCATCCAAGTTGCAATCATAAACGATGGAGTCAAGGTCCAGGATGACCTGCATTACCTGATGCCATATGTGATGTGACCTAGCTTAGACTTTTCACAGTCTGTTTACAGAATGGTTGACTATTTGCCTGCAGGGAACCTGCCAGATGGGCATCGGTGCCCCTGTTTCCTCTCTTTTGTGTTCCCAGGCAACTCAGATACCAGGTTACTGCAGTCACATATACAGTACTTTGTTACTAGAGACAATCATGTTCTTAAACTTTTCTCCAGGAACATGACTTGAGTTTATTATAAAACACCATAAAAGCCCATCTTTGGGATGCATCAGAGGTTCTGGGCAGCATAGGACAGAAACACCTTTCTTTCACACCATACTTATATTTACTGAGGCTGTGGTTAGATGACTAAAAAACAATTTCAAAATCAGTATCTCTCCCCCCCCCCCCAAATCAATGTATGGTTACATGAAATATGAATCAGTATTTGCTTCCATGATGAAGTCTTGAAAATTGTGTTATTTTCATACCAATCTTTGTGACTACAATGCTTTGCAAATCATTTCTTTTAAAACCAATTCTGAATGTGTTATGCATTTAGTTCTCAACTTTCTCTTGCACTGAGAAGAACAGTTTTAAATGTACACATAGATATTTGCATGTTCTCCATCTACCCCACACACACACAGAGTGTTGAAACATGAACTTGTTAGTAAATTTCTAAATATATGAAGAAGCATACACTGATTCACCTGGGCATACACACAAAAGCAGTACAATTTTATGTGAGATGATATTTACATCGTCTAAATGAGTAACTTTGATTTGAGTTCACCAGAGTCAACTCTGATACAAATATGCTATTTTTAAAGCATGTAACCACACCCTGGGTGACTCTTCCTTTTGGCACTTGTTTGGAATGCTCTTGATCATGTGTACAGGGATTTGTCTTCTGGTGCAATCATAGTGTAAAGTGGTGATAAAAACAGAGGCGCAGCTACCGCCGTATCTGCCGTATCAATTATACGGGGGCCCCGGGCCACGGGGGTCTCCAACGTGCGTAAGCAAAACAAATCTTTACCCTTCCTAAGGGCCCCCAAACAAATTTTTATACGGGGCCCCACCAAGGCACGCTACTCTTCTGGATAAAAACAAGAACTTAGCTGCCAAAAAAAGAAAGAAAGAAAAGAAAAAGAAAAGAAAAGAAACAAATGTGTTTTCTTCTGTTCTGTTGCTTCCTTTCAAAATAGGGCCATCACAGGAAGCATTTCCTAATGCTTAACCATGTACTGTATCCATGTTTTTCAAGATCACCTTATTAACGGAGCCAACAAGCTTGCAGGAAATGTCAAAACAGAGATAATTAGTCAGGCACTGGAGTTCCACAGCAAGGTGCAGCTGACTTTGTTTCAGTTTTTTAAAAAAACTGCTAATGTGTTGCTAATACTTGCAAGATTTGGATGGCACTAGCAATTTTTGTATTAAGTGTGGCTGAAATGCAAATCTTCTCCCTAGATAAAGGAGAGGGTATGCTATTGCATAAGGGACTGTGGTGGCTTAGTGGGTAAGACACTGAACATGATGACTGGAAAGTTGGCAGGTCAGCAGTTCATGACCCAAGTACTACACAACTGAATGAGCTCCTGTCTCTGTCCCAATTCCTGCCAGCCTAGCAGTTTGGAAGCAAGAAATTGCAAGTAGATAAATAGGGAACACTTTTGAGGAATACCTTTACCTTTACCTTTGTGGGAAGGTAACAGCATTCTGTGGACTCCAGTGTTTACTTATGCCTGCCATATGTTCATGGAAATGTCCGGGTACTCATCCTGCAGGGACTGCGGTGGCCCAAGTGGTTAAGACACTGAACTCGCTGACTGGAAGGTTAGAGTTCAATTTTCAGGTACTGCATGAGAGAATGAGCTCCCCTCTCTGTCCTAGCTCCTGCCAACCTAGCAGTTCGAAAACAAGAGATTGCAAGTAGATAAATAGAGACCACTTGGTGGGAAGGTAAACATCATTCTATGCACTGGAATGTTGAGGCATGCCTGCCACATGTCCATGGAAACATCTGCAGATACAGAGAGCAATGGCTCTTTGGCTATAAATAGAGATGAGGACTGAACCCTAGAGTTGGATATGACTGGTTTTCAAGCAAGGGTGACCTTGACCTTGACCTATGCCTGTGATGGTGAACCTTAGCATGCCAGGTTTTCTTGGACTTCAGTTACCAGAAGCCCAAGTCAGCACTGCTGCAAATCAGGGCTTCTGGGAATTGAAGTTCAAGAGCAGCTGGAGTGCCAGGTTTCACGTCACTGACCTATGCTATTGTAGTCTTGAGAAGTTACATCACATGGAATGAAGAGTCTGCCCTTTCATTTCAGAATCATCACTGAACATCACTGTGAGGCATGCCTTCACTCGTAAAGTGCTATCTACTGCAACATTATTGGGATCTTTCATTATTAAAGAAGCTCTCTTCAAATCTCTCCAAGTTCTAATTTGCTAACATATGGACAACAAATCTGTAAACAATGAGGAAAATAAATGATTTACACTGGGTAGCTCTGTAAAATAACTTTTTATATTGCCTCTCCAAAAAGGATATATAGTTTGAAGCTCGGCAGTGGACAAACAATAAAACCAGCAGCACACTATAAAGGAGTTGCAGGGTATATCAGAGAGAATGAGAGAGTCCTTCTGACAGTCAAGGATGCCCAACCAGGAGGAGAGAAAATCAAAAGCAGGGTAGACTGGGATATAAATGCAGACTGGCAAGATAAGGAGAAGAAAGCAGTTCTTTTTCAACAAAGTGTCTTGTAGCATCTTAAAGACTAAGAACTTTTATTTGGCAATAACAGTTCACAAACACGCAAAATAATACTTGCTTGTCTTACAGGTGCTATAAAGCTCCTTGTTGTTTCTCCAGCAACCAATTTCCTTCTCAGAAATTTTTACTTAAGGGTTTTTTCTGCCCCTAACTGATTTAGCATTGTGGTCTCTTCTCAGGATGTGATTCATATTTGAAATTTGCTTGAAAAATGCAGTGAAGCGGGTACATTTCTCAATTTCCTTACTAAGCTGAAGAAACAAGTAAACCTGAATCAGTACTTGAATCAATTTGGGGCTCTCCAAATTTGTCTTTAATGCTTTGGACATTAAAAATCCAAAACAACAGCTTGGGTTTTGGATTATCTGTGGGTGACTGATAGCTGGCCAAAAATGCCCAGGCAATGCAGACTGGATTCATGGAATAGCAGGAGACAAACAAGGAGTAAACTGTGCTCAGTTGAGAAGGAAAGGAGAAAGGAAACTGGGGAGAGTTTGGAAAACTGAGTTTCACCCCTCATTCCTACTTTCATGTTATTGTTTATAACTATAAATATGTGTATACACAAATTCTTTAAGTATTTGGATTTAAATTAGATGGGCTACCAATCATTTTGAAGGAAATCGGTTGTGAATTGCAAAACAAACAATTTTGTTGGACTCACACTCACTATCTCTTGTCATGGTTTAATTCAGAATAATAAAAAATAATGTCAAATTTTAAAATAGATTAAACATTTTAAAGAGAGGAAATAAGCAGAAAGACAAAAGGGACAGTTGTATGATTCAGGGGAAATGACACGGAGTTTCAGAGTAAGAACAAATTCCTTCTGCTTTCCCTTTCCTCCTCTTCATCATAGAACTTAGCACAGAATGTGCAGTTGTCCAGTTGTGCATGTTCTGGACCTTTTTTTGGAAAAGCCTTGGCTATACAATGGCAACTGTTGTACAAAAAACATTCAGAGAGCTACACGTAACCTATTCCTGCCTACTAACTTGGAAATGAAAAGCTGCAATTTTGGAGAATGTGAATACCCTATTTCCTGGAGTATAAGACCCACTTTTTTTGCCCTTAAAATACATTGGGGAAACAGAGTATGTCTTGTACTGTATATAGTGGCTTATAGTGTGCTATTTTGATAATAACAGGGCATGTCTTATACTCCGAGGCAACTTATAGGCTGGCAAATATGGTAAGTTAATGGGAAATGGGAAAGAATACAAAGTGTTCCAAGTGCAGAGAAGACCTTTTAAAAATGCTTTCTTGCATTTCTTTTTCTCTGGGATGGTTGTAATTGCTGCCTCCTAATTCATCAGGCACTCAGACTGTCAGGTCTAATCCCATAAATCTATTCTTCACCTCCACCATATATTCATGAGGGATGTTATCTAGGTCATACCTGTGTGGCCTAATTGTTTTCCCTACTTTCTTCACTCTGTGCCTGAATTTGGCAATCAGTAGCTCATGATCTAAATCACAGCCTACTCCAGGTCTCATCTTTGCTGATGGTATGGAGCTTCTCCATCTTTGGCTGCAGAGTATGTAATCAATCAGGTTTCAATGTTGGCCATCTGGTGATGTCCAGCATTACTGGATGAAATGACTTCATAGAGGAAGTAATGTATGTAAATAGTGAATCTTGAAAGGTATTCATGATTTTTTAGGGAATATATAGCAGTCATATACAGGGATGATTTAGTCACGAATGAGTACCGATCAGAGAAAATGGACTTCAGTGCAGTTTATGGGGATGTTATAGGAAAAAACATGACCTCAATAGAGAAAGGGAGACTGTCCTAATGTGGGACACACCATTTCCCTCCTCCCTTTAACCAGATACCAGGCTTTAGCAAACCTAAGATCTCCGGGGAGAAGTTCTATTTAGCTCAGTGGCAGTAATTGCAGCCCTAAGCTACTGACTCATCCCCTAGCTACTCTTAATTATGCTGAAACCTCCCCCCACCCCATCTCAAAATTGTAGAAGAAAACTAGGATTTCTGAAAGTGGGATGCTAGTTGTCTACACACACACACACACACACACACACACACACACACACACACACACACACACACACACACACACACACACACACACGCCAGGTTAAATTGCATTGAAGTGCAAACAATAAATAGGATGAGACCACAGCCAACAATTCTATGGGGAGAAGCATGAAATTAACTTTTAAAAATACATCTGATTGTCATTCTACTTGTTTTTATGATATTTCTTTGGTTGTTTTTTTTTTTTTTGCTACTTTTAACATCTTTAGTGGCAAGGGCAGATAACAAACAACAGAGAAAAGGGGTGTTTGGGAAAGAACAGAATTTCCTTTTAGTCATAGACATTAAAGTAGGGTAAAAGCTTGGAGGCAACACAGTGTATGTAACATTGTGATCCATAATTCATTAAACATTTCATCACCAGTGTATAATGTTATTCCTTTGTCCGATGGTTTACTTTTGTAAGAAAGCAATATTTTGGCATAACAAGCAGTAGTGACACATCATTCTGCATGCATCACCCCTGCTCTATTTGACAAAGACTACAGCTGGCTGTACACCCTCATCTCTCTGAAAACAGTAAACAAGATACAAGTTGCAGGAGGCACATATGCCTTCTCCACAAGACTAGGAGTCTTCCAGGAAGCCTCCAAGAAGTGCTGAAAGGTTTGTAAACTAGATGCATGGACCTTGTTCCTGATGGAGTTGTCAGAACACTAAAGAACCAGAGTATGACTGGAAATGTTAGTGGAAATAAATCTCTTGTTTCTAAGCTTATTAGAACTTCCACCAGCATTTTCCACCAGAGAGAAAGACTGGCCATCCGGAACAAATTCATATCTCTGCTGCTCTGCAAGTATCCTGGCCAGTCAAACAGCACATACACCCACTGGCTGCTATCTGATGAAAGGCCCACCTTCACCCACGACACTGTTGGGTTCTGCGGTGCACCGTGTATGATCAGAAGAACAATCCTGGCAGAACCTTCAGCCAAATAAACTACTTGCACCACAGCATAGGCTTAGCAATAGTTGCAACATTATTCATCTATGTACTAATTTTACTACTCCTTAACTCTGAGCAGAAATGCTTCTTTTTAAGCACCCTCATTTTAAATTTGGTCTCTTGATATATTTTAAGAACCCTCATTTAAACTTCTGATCCCTTTGCTGTTCTATGCTGGACTTGGACCATAAGAAAGATTTGATTTGATTTGACTGGCCATCCAGGACTACCATATCCCTAGGCAATGAGTAATCCTGGCATTTTTATAGAAGTCTCTTCCTGTACCCTTCCAAGCTTCTCCAGGGTAGCTGGAAATTATTCTTGAGATGTGGGTCTGGCACTTGCTGCCTCCTGCTTCTTACTATTTTGCCAAATTATGTCTTTGCTGGTGGCTCTAGGAAGTCATTTACCCCCACAGTACCTACTACAGTTCCCAGCCTCAATGACCTGTGCTGAGTCTTCAGGTTGCTGTGTATGGTCATCTTCTTCATTGGCTGCTACTCATGTCCGAGTATACATTTTGAAATGAGACATGCAGGATTTGACACAGGGACTGCAATGGACTTCTGCAGCCTTGAGGATATTGACAAGGAGTGCCTTCACAGCTGATCCATCTGGCATGGCCTCTTCCACCTCCATGACCATTGGGAAACAGAATAGTTAAGTGATTCCTCCTCTGTTCATTTTGCCATTGGGCCTGTGAATTGTACTATTGGAGAGATGGCCTAAGTCTTGCCCACACACGAGCACCTTCTTGCAGTGAATTCACAGTGCTGTGTCATCAATTCTTATATGCTGTTGGAAATGCTCCCAGATGGATTACTTGCCATCACTACAAGTGCACCTGGAGAGGCAGAGGCAATTTCAGTGTCACATGCTTTTGAAATAGTGCTCACCTGAGTCACCTTAGCCTCCCCTCTTTTAGATATGTATGCAGACATGTAGGGGAGTTTCCATCAAACACAATGTTCCTTTGTGGAGGAGAAATTTGCTAAGACTGGGGACAGAGGGTAAACCCTCTCTTGAATATGATGGAGCTGTATGGGATAGATATAGTCTAGTGCTCTGTGTAAATCTCTTTCCCAACCACAAAAGCAGCTGTACTGCTGGTGTCCAAGTTGACAGGATTAGCTTGAGTGCTGATACCATCCTTGTCTTTCTCTGGCATACTGGTTCTTTGGCAAGTCAAGTGCTTTCTTCACTCTCTTTTTTGATCCCTTGCCCTAGCTGCCCTGACTAGATTACACAAAGACATCACTGGACCATGTCTGAAATTCACTCATATCTGTCCCACCTTTGAACCAGATGCTTCTCTTCCACCTCATTGGCAGAGACACATCCACCTTGTACTGCTGCCTGCTACTCTTTCATAGTGTCAGCTGGGTGGCAAATTTTGTTTGTGGGGAGGCTAATAATAGCCATTGTAGGCTTTCTTTCTCCTCTCCCTTTCCCACTTCTCTCAGTAGAAATCTGATGCAGTGGGTTTAGGCAGTATTCCTGTAGCCTACTTTTTCTATCACACACATTTTTCATACTGGCTGCAGTCTCTTCCCAAAAAAGAACAGCATCTGATTCTGTTACAGTGGAACACTAACCTTTCCAATGAAAATCGAACTCACATGCACACGCACACGCGCGCACGCACACACACACTCACAAAAACACACACATACAATCTATAAATTTAATATATATGTCTTTATAGAACAAAATCTTATTCTCCTGCCTGAGATACCACAAATGAGCCTAAACCTAATATCCCTGTTGATTTATAATATATTAATTTATGAATATACTAGTCCAAGATTTTATTCCTTACTACAGGGTTTTTCAACCTTGGGCCTCCAGGTGATCTTGGACTTCAATTACCAAAAGTGCAAGTCAACACACCTGCTGATCATGGCTTCTAGGAATTGAAGTCCAAGAACATCTGGGGACGCAAGATTGAGAAACCCCACCTTACTATCTTAAGTAACTAATATACAAATGAGATTTAGAAATGTCAGTGTTAGTTGAGGGTTCAGAAAAGGACACCAAGAAAACTGCCTCAATGCAGGCTTGCATCAGAGCATATCCTAACATCAAATGCTCACAGATTTATAAGAAGCTATGCCCCACTTTCAATTAGATAGAACCATTGTGGGGGAAAATAGATTCTGGTATCTGTGCTTCCTTCTAGATTTCAGTAGTGCAAATAGTCATGATTTACAGGTCTTGTTCTCACCTCAGGCCGCCTCACTTTGCAACCCCAATTAGCAAACACTGAGTTCTACCCCCCACTACTATTGGTGCCAGAAGGTTTGAGGAATGTAAGTCTCATTTATCAAGGGGAAAAAACTCCAGGATTTCCTCAAGCAACCAGAAACTAGCTTTTTGCTTTCTAATCTAAAGGAGTAAATTTTAGGAATAATTATTACCAATATTTGGAATGATCAGATTTGGATTCTATCCAATGTGAATGTGGCATTATTTGGTGAATTCTGAATATTTAGAAATCTGAATGCATAGCAATAATTCTTATAACCACCAGCTATTAATAGTGCTTGATAGGGCTCATAGGAATTGGCAAGTAACAGATTCCCCCAGCAATGTTTTGAGGTTATTGATGGCAGTTTTTGATCCTGCTGTTGAGGAGACTTTAAAACACTTAAGAATCTCCAAAACCTCACTTGATCACCTAAACCCTTGCCAAGCAGCTTCCAGATACAGCTATTGTCCTTGTCTTACACTCCTACTTTTCCCCTAATGTCACAGTTCTCTACTTTTGTCAGAGTCCCCTAAACCTCAGGAGAAGGTTTCAGGGAAAGCTCTGGAGGACTTCCAGGAAAAGCAGGTGTCAAAGTCATACTTTGCACCTTATCTTCCCCTAGCGACATATGAAAGACCATCCCAGGGAATAATGCCTCACATAATTCTGCTACAACTAAAGAATGCTTCTTTTTCCCCCATTGACATATTAACATCACTTTTTGTTATCTGCTAAAATATTTGCATCAATCTTTTGTGCCTCTCTGGCTATTAATCAAATGATCAGTCCAATGCTAGTGGTCATTTACATGAACAGACATAATAATTTTCAGTTGCTCAGAACTTTTAATTTGCAAACCAGCTTTTGCTAGATCTTTCTAAATGCAGCAAGCTACATTCCTCCCCCTAACCCCATTACAGATTTCTTATTATCAGATGTTGCAATCAGATTCTACAGAAAATTACTCACTGGGCTTAACCACACAAAACACACTGACTTTAAAAAACTTTCCATAATTTGTGTTGGCAGCTGCAAATATGTGATTGCATCTCTCCTGGAACAGAAATATAACTTGCTGAAATTTGCAATTTTTTTGTCAGTGTGGTTAAGGAAAGGACAAGGCTTTGTAGAAACTTTCTTCTTTATTGCAAAATAATCCTGAGTGGAGCTTGCAGGGAGAAACAAAGTGGGTCTACAGACCCATTCCCAACTTTATAGCACAAGAGAGCCATTTCTGCTGTGGTATTTACAGTTTTCAATGCCACCGCTCAGATCCAGAATGGAGTGGAGAACATGCAGTGCTTCCCCTTTTCCCTACAAGATCCTTAAAATTGCTCAGAAAATTATCTTGTGCCCGCAAGAAAGTATGGGAGGGGTAGAGTTCCATATTTTGAGTATGTGCATGCATGCATGCATGTACGCACAATCGGCACCCATGTCCCCAGTTAGGCTATTTTTTAAAAAGTGGCTAATGAGAAGGCATAGAAAGACTTTCAGTTTAAGAAACCCAACAGTTTTGTGGTGGGGGGATGGAAATGGGGTTTTCCAAGGATGAGTCTCCTAGGTTCGGTGAGGGATACATGCCTCCCCAGGACATCTGGAAATTGCTCACTACTTCTCTGGAACACAGCTTCATACAGGGCCTCTGGTCAAAGATGGTGGCCAAAGTACAGCACTACTTGGAAAGTCACAAATGCCCTACCCTACCTTTATATAGGTTTCTTCACCATAGCTAATTTGCAGGGATTTTATTTATGTTCTACAATCAGGCATGGACAACTTCAAATCTTCCAGGTATTGTCAAACCACAGCTTTCATCACTTCAGGCACTTTCACATGCTTTCTGGAGCTGACCAGAGGTGCAGTCCAATGAAATTTTAAACAGCTGCAAGTTGTTTTCTGCCATTTACAGCATTAGCTTGAAAAATGAATGCATCTTGTCCAATCAAACCTGCTATTTGGTTTCTCTGAGATCCCACACTTCCACCAGGTGTACAGACAAAGTCAAAGTAGATCCATAGTTAATCTTATCCAACCTCCACCATGTAGAGAATCATTACCCAGAGAAAAGGTAACTTGGTGTCACTGAGCAGCCTTCATAAGAAAGGAAACCCATATTTCCGATCAACACCATCTCTATTCTGCTGTCTTAAAGCATGTGTCTCTCACGCTCTACAGCTGAAACCTTGTTGCACAGTTATGCAAATGGCAAAATTTCAGGAGTGGAACTGCCCTAGTTAAGAAATCTCCATAGACATTATCTGTTTCATGCATCTCAGAAAACAAAACAAAATAAAATAAAATAAAAACCCAGTAGCACTTTAAAGACTAACTGCTATATTTTTATTGTTAGCTTTCGTGGATCAAGTCCATTTCATCAGACAAGGAATGAAACTTACAGGCATGTTCTTTATATACCAAATTCAGGAGGTCGATGGGAGAAGGGTTGGTGTCAAGCAAGATGACAGACAAGCAAGCACAAGAATGCAGTATCACCCAGCCATTAGCAACAATAGATTATTCAGATAAACTCTAAAAGACTCACTTTCAATCTCAAGGTTGCTGAGTAAGCCCACTATGGTATCTGATCAACTTGTGACCTGCATGTCAGGGGGAAAAACAAACAAACTCCTGTACCTGGTTTCTTTCTGTTTTACTAAAGAGAATTGGCAGGAAAGTTGTAATATAAAATCATATAGCAATCTCTGTATCAAATTTGATAATGTCCCAGAAACCCTTCACTAATATTTAGCCCCCTGTGATGGGTATCTAACAGATGGATGTATTTGATTTCTACTGTCTCCCTTTCAATCCTAGTTTTGTAATTTCTCTGTTCCAGAATTGCAACTTTCAGGTCTTGGATAGTGTCCAGTTAGATTGAAGTGGTATGAGACAGGTTTCTCCATGTTACCATTCCTGATATCTGATTTGTGTCCATTAATCCTTTTGCGTAAAGATTGTCCTGTTTGTCCTACATAAAGCACGGATGGACATTTATGGCAAGAGATGGCATAAATCACGTTGGCAGAAGCACAAGTAAAACTGCCTTTAATGTTGTGTGTGGTGCCATTGGGTCCAGTAATACTGTTTCCAGAGCGAATGTGGGGGCATAGTTGACATCTGGATTTGCAGCAGGGTCTAGTTCCCATATCTGCTCCACTTCTGTGTAGTTTGTTGTGTGTCAATAGTTGTTTGAGATTGGGGGGTTGTCCCAGAAGGGAAAGCAATTGCACACCACTGGTTGTCACCTTCAGCCCTCAACTTAAACCCCTCACACGCATAATGAGGGATCTCCAACCCATCTTAGACAAGAGTGCTTCACTTTCCAAAGCCCTTTGGTGACAGACCCCTACTTGCTTATAGACAAATTGTGAAACCCTGCTGAAGAGAGTCCCTTTTCTTGAAGCCTTGGTACATCCACTTGATTTGACTAGTTGTAGAGCCATCTGGATCTTTGGTTTTAGACTGCAGCTCCTGGAATTCCAGGACTGTAGTCCAAAACACAAATCTGCATCATTCTGCCGCCCCATAAAACAGAGCCATTCAATGGTTTGAATTTGGAGTGCCACATTAGCAGCCTGGCCAGGTGCAATGGTGCGGTGGCGACGAGGGAGCAGCGTCGGCGATTGGTGGTCAGCAAACAAGCAGCAGCAATGGATGGCAGCGGCGCAGAGTGCAGGGTGGCGGCATGGCATGGCAGTCTAGCGTAGGGCAACTCAAGGGAAGGCCACCACCACCACTGCTCCAAAGAGGCCACTGATGGCCTCAACACCCACCCACTGCTGGTAAGTGCGCATGCGTCGAAATACCATTTCATGCATGCACACCTCCAGTATTCAGTGTGCATGCATCAAATGGTGTTTTAATGCATGCACACTTACCAGCAGCCATTTTGGGCTGCAATGAAGGGCAGCTGGAGAGGCCACTGAACTGGTCACCTCAAAAAAAAGAAAAGAAAGAAAGAAAAAAAACAGGTTTGTTACTACCGGGATTGTTACTACTGGTTTGGTAGAACCAGTCCGAACCGACTGCTGCCCACCACTGGATGGGACCTGTGTCTTTTCCACTTATGAGGAGGAAAACCTATATCAGGGGCAGTGGTGGGCACCAGCAGGTTCGCACCAGTTCACCAGAACTGGTAGCAGAAAATCTGGCTGGCGCCACCCATCTAAGTTTTGAAATAAAGTAGTCCTAATTTGGGTGCAATGCAGGGCTTTTCCCTTGGCCACGCCCACCATACCACACCTACAGTGTGGTAGTAAATTTTTTTGCAGTCCACCACTGATTGAGCGTGGTATTTTGATGAAGAAAACAACTGATATAGCCTTTCCAACCAGGTCACTCTGTCTCAGTCTAAAGGTCTGAGGGGAAAACCAAAGATCAAATTATCATGGGAACACACATCATGTAGTTTCATTGAAAAATAAGTAGATGTTACTGATTTCCATTCTTTTGAGGTTGGCTATAAAATTTCAGATTCCTTGGCATAAATCTTTTCCACCCACAACTCCGGTTATGAACATCTCTGCCTGAGGGAATCCAAAGGTAATTAAACAGGAAACAACAACATGATAAACTCATGATCAAAAAACAATAACGCCTGTTAAATGAGCCACCTGTTGGGTGGGATGTGGCATTTAATGAAATAAGTGAACTTGTAAAAACAGTTAAATATTAAACTCTGATATGGGGAAGAAGGAAATAGAGGACTTGTGCTAGCAGGACAGCAGAATAAATGACCCCCTACAGTAAGTAATCAAGCTGTTAGAACACATTGAGCTAGACACCCAGCTGTGCAATTGCCAAATGGTAATATGCCAACTCTTAATCTCCACTGTAATTACGGTATTTGTTAGAAACTATTTGTATTCTAGCCGCCCCCAAATATTTACAACCAGTTTAAGGAGATTCATTTGCCATTAAAGGAAAATGTTAATGTTACATTTACTAAGCTGTAGAGTTCTTTGTTAAAAGTGAATGGTTGGAGAATGTTCTCTACATGGCTGCCATTAGGTAAAGGTAAAGGTAAAGGTCGCCCTTGCTCAAAAGCCAGTCATATCCAACTCTAGGGTTCAGTGCTCATCTCTGTTTATAGCCAAAGAGCCAGCACTGTCTGTGTCTGCAGATGTTTCCTTGGACATGTGGCTGGCATGGCTAGACACTGGAGTGCACAGAACGCTGTTTACCTTCCCACCAAAGTGGTCCCTAATTCTCTACTTGCAATTTCTTGCTTTCAAACTGCTGGTTGGCAGGAGCTGGGAAAGAGATGGGAGCTCACTCCATGATTCAGCACTCAGGTCTCAAACTGTTGACCTGCCAACCTCCCAGTCATCAATTTCAGCATCTTAACCACTAAGCCACTGCAGTCCCCTAGTGAATAGAGTACGACAAACTTAATGAACAATTTGCTAAAGGCTTTCTTTAAAATGTTACATAGCAGAATTCCCAAGAAGTAAAGAGTGGTCATGAGACACTGTGTTAATTCAGAGGAAAGTTTGGAACTAGGGAAGCACTATTCAGCTTCTATGTACTTATGGGGAGATGCTCTGACAAGAATATAGGCATGTATGCTTGCTCTGTTGGCTAAAAATATCCTTTGAAAAAACTGACACGGCAAGTTGATGGAGCTCTTGATAAACAGATGTCTTGATTCAAGACATATTTGTATAATTGGCAAACTGTATTGGCAACAACAGGCAGCAATGGAAGCTAAAAGATTGCATGGCAGAGAACACAGAAATGCAAAAGCATACAAAAGGGTTATACACTTTCACACAGTTTCCCCATTTGTCTTCCAAAAATATCTCATAGACGTACTAACCAATTGAAATGGTGGTATCACTGACTACAACTGATATGTACACAATACTATTTCTAGCTAACAATGTAGGGGGGTCTCAAAATGTAACCCAATAAATTCTGTTACGTACATAATAAAAACTGCGCACAAAGATTGTTATGATCAAGCGCACGGTAATCACTAAAGAGCAAGCAGCTCAAGAGATCTCGCTTGCGATCCAGAGTGCAAGTGTGGTATGTATGAGTATCTTGGAATCTCTTCTACTATTTTGCATGAAGCTGGGTACTTGAATGTAGACAACTATAGAAAAGACAGAAATATCTGAAATGTGGGTTAATCACCAGGTGCTTAGAAAGACTGACCAAGATACAAATAATAAACCAAAAGAATAAAGATGAAGAAATTATAAATCATTGAATACTAGAATATTTCAAACATGTAGTGAGAAATGGAAAATACAGATTGTTACAAGTGATAACTTAAAATAAAATATATGAGAAAAGAATTGCAGGAAGAAAATGTGCAGGAAGGCAAATGGTGTAACATTCAATCACTTCCAGTTTGTTAATTAGTGTGTCTCCACTGGATTCACCCATGGGATTCCCAGAGGGTGCATGTATTTCTGAGATTCTCCACAGCAACTCATTAATTGCCAGCTAGAAATGATTGAAAGTTATACCATTTGCCTTCTGCAGGTGTAATAAAGCAACAGAATGTCACCCATTGCCTGGAGAACCTTCAAGATAGGTATACACAATGTCATATTTGTTGCTGTTGTTGTTGTTGTTGTTGTTCAGTCACACAGTCAACTCTGAACCCATGAACCACTTTCCGCCAGGCACTCCTGTCCTCCACCATCCTCCTCAACTCGCTCAGTTCTGTGCCCATTGTCTCCACAGTACCATCTAGCCATGTCATCTTTGGTTGCCCCCTTTTTCTTTTGGGCTCCACCTTTCCAAGCATCAAGGCCTTTTCAAGTGAATCCTCTCTTCTCATACTCTTACTAGGGCTTCTTAATTCAAAGCCAGTATGGCCATGGTAATGGGCAATATCCTATTGGTGTGGTTCATCTGGGACAAATCAGATCTAGTTGCTGGAATCAACTGATTTAAAGAACAGTAATGTAAAGCTTCCTATCCCTCAGCCAACCACATTTCAGTTTTGGAGGCTCAGTAAGTCTCTCTTTTATCTTGAGGAATCCTAAGGATGGGAGTGAAGGTAGAATAGATTAAACAGTGCTCTCAATCACTACCAAGCAGTTTCCTACATTCTTATGTGCATAGCGATTCTGCTTTTCTTCTAACATACAGGTGTTCATAACATCTCTGCAGTCTTGTAATAATTCAATAATCAACTTTTGCCCCGTAGCATAATAGAACACTTGCATACTTTTCACCCTGGGGAGTGTCTCAGTAATTGCCTTGCAACAAGTTCCTTATTGGTTGGGTTACTCTACAACACACTTAGCCTAATTGTTAATCCAGCTCTGATAAGATCTCGCATACACTTTTAACTGAGGCAGATATAAATTAAAGGAAAATCCTTACATGACAAGTTATAAGCTTGTAGGAGAAAAAGTGTATTAGTTATACTTCAGATTCCGTCTAAAAATAATATTTATATAACTTGCTTCAAGTACCCACATCAGCAAGTGCCTTCAATTTCCTTGCTCAGCTGGGCTAAAATATGCACATACAATGAAATTTTAGCAGATTTCATTTCCTGAAAATTAATGGACACAGGCAGGTTAAAGATATCCTAGTAAGGGGGAAATTCTTGCTCTCCTCTGACCTAATTAAAATATATTTTATAGAGTCCAGCCACTATTCATAATGAAAATAATAACAAAAAGAGTATTGGCACCTTAATGACTAAGAAACGTAATCCTATGTAAACTTTCATGGATTATTGTCATTTTTATTTCATTACATAGGCTGAAGCTACCTAACATGGAGGGGGAGCCACCAATTAGTTATTGATAGCTATCAATTGATAGAACCTTGAGTACAGCTGATACCATCATCATTAATCTACTATTAGATTCACAGTCAAAGACTGGTATAAAATTAAAGTTCAAGACTTAACCAAGGACCTAAGAAGTGTTGAGGTAGCATTTAAGTATGTAGCAGTTCCTAGGGAAAGTTTTTTTTGTCATTAGGATATTCAGGTCCAATAAATCCAAAATTTCTAAATATCTAGGGAGTTCTTTAGGCATTGCTCCAAGGGTTCTGATTACTATGGGTACAACAACAAATTTCTTTTTCCATCAATGTTCAACTTCAATTTGCAAATCACGGTATTTTGTGATTTTTCTCCAGCTGTTAGTTCTCAATTCATGCATCCCCTGGTATAGCAATGTTAATAAATCAGGCCTTCATCTTTTACACGACTGTTATATCAGGTGTATTATGAGTCAGATGTCTATCTGTTTGAATTTTAAAGTCCCACAGGATCTTCTCTCATTTTCTAAAGCTTTCTCAATCTGATGTCCCAATAATTTTACTATAATTCAGAATTGACTTGATGGCACATGAATATTCATTTTAGATGATTTCCAAGAAGTAGATTGGACTCAAGGTTGACCTCCTCCTGACTATGCAATTTTGTGATGTACCTTTTAACACCCCCACCCCCCACCCCCAATCTCTCATATATTTGTAGGCCTGGCTGGATGATTCTGGATTTTGTGGCCAGGAAGAAGCACCACTTTCCTCCACCAGTCCAAGCTAACCACATTTGTGAGAATTAAATTCTTTTTTGTTTAATTAGGATACAGCTGCCAGGAACCACCCAGCCAACATATACAACAGCCATTTTGGCTAGGAAAGATTCCAGAATTGTACTTATTTTTATTTTATACAACTTTTCCAAGATGGCCATTTAGCCTAGCATTATGATTTCTGAATTTTCTACACTTTCCTTAAGCTGTTATGGAAATAGAGGAAAAGTTATGGACAATGTTCCTTCATTTTATACCTTTCCATCTGACAAAAGTTGCCACTGGTGATTTGCACAAACACACACTAGGCTTTTTTTCTCTTTTCATGATGAGTCAGCAAGCACCTTTATATTTGAACTTTAAAACAAAACTACTGAACACTTTGGAAAACTGTTGAGTTACTTTGCTGTTGCTACAGTCCCTTGAACTGAGCCTGTATTCAATCATAAATCTGAGGATAAATGTGTTAAAAAGGGAATGCAGCAGGACTGTACTCTGTGTTCTACACCATCCTATGAAATTTAAGGTCTTTATTTCAGAAAGCTAGTTGCAGAAAAAAATAAAATGAAAGCAACTTACTGGGAAGTATTGTTGTAAATCTTTTAGCTGGACTCTGAACTAAAGCCCACTGAAAGATTTATGCCAGTCTGGCCATGTTATCCTCCTATGGTAATAGAGTAGACCATACTGTCAGCAACTCAACATGGACTGTCAGGACAAACAGCCTGGGTGCTGAAGTCCACAGGGAAGGGTGATGGTCCCCAAGTGGATTTAATCCCACGTTAATCCATCTTGATGGAGGACAGCAGCTTCATCAATACAGGCCTGGGGCTGTTAAGGATTTTGTGTGCCAAAAGAGCTCAGGACCAGAAAGTGACTTGTGAAAATGAATCATGCTGCAATGTGGAATGCAGATGAAAGGCCACTGCATTATATTCTCAGGACAGTCTTCATGGCTGACTGCCATGGGGATCGCCAATATTCAGATATGGAAGAAGAAGAAGAAGAAGAAGAAGAAGAAGAAGAAGAAGAAGAAGAAGAAGAAGAAGAAGAAGAAGAAGAAGAAGAAGAAGAAGAAGAAGAAGAAGAAGAAGAAGAAGAAGAAGAAGAAGAAGAAGAAGAAGAAGAAGAAGAAGAAGAAGAAGAAGAAGAAGAAGAAGAAGAAGAAGAAGAAGAAGAAGAAGAAGAAGAAGAAGAAGAAGAAGAAGAAGAAGAAGAAGAAGAAGAAGAAGAAGAAGAAGAAGAAGAAGAAGAAGAAGAAGAAGAAGAAGAAGAAGAAGAAGAAGAAGAAGAAGAAGAAGAAGAAGAAGAAGAAGAAAGATTTATCCAGTTCAAATTCCACAGATTTCATAAATGTTCCGAGCACTCTGAAGTACGGCATTCTTGGTTTCTTGAAGAGGCATGGTGTAAAAACATAGCTCTTTTAACCCACTCCAGGAAAAAAATCTATATTTCTTAAGGGAAACACTCGTTGTGGGGGCTTTTTACTTAGAAAGTCTAGAGTCCTCTTTCCTCTCCTATTATATAATGTGGGGGAATATGATCTCTGCACATCTGGCTGCTATGTAGCCTGTATCTCCCCACACCCCATTCCTACCATCATTCCTGTATTTGGTGGGTTAGTGTAGGGAATGAGAAGTTTTTAAAGTTTTTAAAGTGGTTTTAATTTTAATTTTACTTTGTCCTTTTTTGTGTTTTTAGGGGTTTATTTTATGTCTGTTGTGCTCTGCCCTGAGTTGCTTGTGCGATTAGGGCGGAATATAAATTTGACTAAATAAATAAATAAATAAATAAATAAATAAATAAATAAAGGAGATGTGTTATTCCCTTGCTGAATTGAAGAACAGGCTTGAGCAGTGGATGCTCTAGCGTCCCCACTGAGAGGCCTGGAGGGTGAGATGATTGGCTAACCTATATGCCTGCCCTGCTCTAGCTCAGGCCTCTTTTGCTGTTTGCAGTGGCCCACCCACCCACCCACCCAATGGCTTCAATGTTCAGGTTGTCTTTGGGGGCAATTTTTTGCCTATATTCCAGATGGGCCTTAAAGGAAGGTGGGTAGTTGTTTGCCTATCCCATTCTGGCACAGGGGACGTTGCAGTTTAGTGGCACAGTTGTTTAAATAGATCACATTGAGATGGGTAGTGCTGGATTTGGGTGGTATCAGTGAATCCCTCTGGGCATCATTGGACGAGGTGAAACTGAGGTGCCAGGCACGATTTTAGTGAATCAGCTGGGCACCTGGGGGACATCATTAGCCACCTCCTCAGTATGTCCAACATTAGTTCACAGGAATAGAGTTGGAAATGCTTGCAGAGATGCCTCCCCGATTTAGCCAGCCTGGGTAGCAGCTGTTGAAGGTATAGCAAAGGATTCACCAGTCCAATCTGAAGAGGGGACAAGATATCTCCTGCTCTGGTATCAGGAATCACACTGCCAGCCTCTCTCCAGGCCAGGGGTTTCAGTTTAATTAATAAAAATGTGTCTTGCCTCTTTATTTAACAGGTTGTGTGTGTGTAATGAATCAAGTACTGCAACACTCTTATAAACTCTGTTTCAGCTATTATGCCTGACTGACAACTGAACTTTTGTTGGGGACATGAGAACACACAGGGCATATACACACAAATACACACAGTTACATGTGCGCAGTCTCATATTGTGTTGGTTAGCACCTATCCTTGACTTTAATACTGAGCAGGAAGGTCTCAAGGTGGAGGTCTGGTCATGGTTACCTGAATTCAGAAATCTTGACATGCTTACACAGAGAATCAAAACCAGCTCCCATTTCCCCACAACTCTTTATTGTGTATGAGAGAGAGAGAGAAATATTTTGGGAGCAATTAACTCATAGACTCACTCCATGAGGATTCTGGGAATTATAGCCCTCACCCCTCCAAAAAATAATTTTGCAAACTTTGAAATGCACTAATAGCTGGGAATAATTAGATGTGTTGTGCCAGATGTGTGGTGTCTGTGTCGCAGTCCAAACCAAACCTTTGCCTTCCCTAGGTGACTATTTTAAGAAAGTAGTTCTGACCTGGTTCTAAAAATGATGGGACAACTCCTTTAAGTGCTTTGTAGGGCTGCAAATGTGTTATACAAAACAATTATATGCAAGAGAAATGTGGCTGCATTTAGTTGTGTTGTTGTTGTTGTTGTTTGCATTTTCTGTGTGGAAATAGGAACAACAGGACACAAAATCATACCCATATTGTGAGGTTCTTCATCTCTGCCAGTACTTCACCATCATTTTGAACGGCCTTTAAGCACTGTCCTCACACTAAATGGATGGATACATTTCCCATTGTGCAGACACAGGGACACGCATGCACACACACACACACACACACACACACACACACACACACACACACACACACACACACACACACACACACACACACACACAAAACCAGCACACCACACCACAAAGGTTTGGCCTTTCTTGTTCCCTTCAACCCTTTGTGAGAAATTGCCCACACTGGAATCTGCCTTTCGTAAATGTTGGTGTCCTCCTCTTGAAGATCGTGACATTTCATTTAGATGGAATGGGGAGATCCAAGCACTTGGGAAATTCAATGTGCCTTACGATGTCACAGAAGCAATGGGAGCAGAGACAAGGACTGTGGGTGAGAGACCCAGTGACATCACCAGTAATTTACTAGTTTAAAAATAAGACCATGTTATTTATTCTAAACAATGCTTCTGTATATTTAGTGTGGAGAGGCTTCCATTAAAACCCTTTTTGGATTGTCATTAGTAAGTGTCAGGAGCTGCCAGCTGCAGTCTCAATTAACTGGCATCTGTACAGTGAGGGATCAGAAAGCCCAGCTGATGTGGAACTGCAGTTCCCATCAATTCTTGATTAGTGTGAAATAGCAATCTGGATCATTAGGGGATGGCACTGACTGGTAATAAGTTGGCCTAATGATTAAAGGTTTATTATATTTCACATCCCTGATGTGCTTACTAATGACTCTTGGTGATAATATTCACCTCTCAAAAATAAAGTATGTTTGGACAATCAGCCAGGAGACCAAGAAAGAAAGAATGGAAGGAAGGCCAAGATAAATGAAATAGATTAGAGTTCCTTCTGCCTATTAATCATGATGCAGTATACACTACATATTCCAGGAAATGTCAGATGCTGTTCAATACGATGAAAAAGCTGCCAGGAGACAAATAGTACTCTCACAAATAAGTCTTTTTACAAAATCACAAACAATTGAAATGAACCAGAACTTGGTTAAGTTACTTTCTTGGGCTACTATCCCCAGAACCTTCTAATTAGCACAGCAAGTGAATATGCTGACTGGGAGTTCTAGATAACACTGTTGAGCTCTGTGGCTGCAACTACAGTATATTAGAAAATATTCCCTGGTGTTGATCAGGGATGTGCTTGATACCTTGGGAAGGCAGTAGACAGGAAGTAATGGGGCACCTATTGGGGGGGGGGGGGTTGGGGGGAGAAATCCCATACATCCCCATTACCTCTGCCTGCCTCTGGGGGATGCCAGTCGCTGGGGCGCACCAGGATGAGTCCCTGTATCCCTGTGGGCCAGCACACCACTGGTGTTGATTGTTCTAAAGGTAAACGTCAAGTTTTCTCTTGAAAGCCGGGCATGTCCAACTCTAGGAGGCAGTGCTCACCTCTGGGGTTAAAGTTTATTTAACCCGAAACAAACACGAGCAAACATGGACATGCAGCCAAAATCTATGCAAAGTTCACCCATTTGGGAATCAGTGAAAAATAAGAGTAAACAAAACCAAAAATAAAAAATAAAAAAAATGATATGCCCCTTAAAAGACTAACTGCTGTATTTTAATCTTAGCTTTCATGGATCAAGTCCACTTCATCAGACATTGATCCACGAAAGTTAACATTAAAATACAGCATAAAGTGCCACAATGTTTTTGGTTTTTGGTTTTGTTTTGTTTACTCTCTGATATGCTCGAAACACAGATTAAAATGGCAACTATTCAAAAAAAAAAATCAGTGAAAAATAAGTGACCCCCAGTGGCTGGTTTAAAATAACCCATTTGGTGGCCAAAATAATGTGTGTTTAGCTGTACACTGGTGAACTTTGCATGGATTTACATCCAAAACAAATGTATGACTTCTTGCCAGTGTAGCTATGCTCTAGCAGTCTATTTTCTTCTTGTTTAGCATAAGTATTGTAATTCAATGCATGACTTATTGGTAGATAAAGTCACATTATATAATCACTGGACAAAATGGAGAGACAATTGATTGCTCACTTTGTGATTCAATAGCTCTTTAACATTTCAAATTGCCACATGCCAATCCATCAATGGCCTAATTTGATCTTACATCTTAGTGGAATCGAGAAATCAAGGGGAAAACCCCTCAAAAGTCTTGTATTGATTGCAAAGAAAAAGCTGTTACTGTCTTTAGTGAATACATCTTACAGTTTCATTTATTTATATGACAGGGAGGGGGAGTAATCAAGATATTAGAGTACAGTACTCTAAAACTTAGACTCATGAGAATTTTCTTTGCACGGTGTTACATTTGCATCATATTGAATCAAGCAAATTGCTTATCCTGAACAAATAATATGTGGATTGATGTTCCAGCTCAGAGGACCTGGGTTCAAATCTATAGCTAGCCATAGAAGCTCACAGGGGATAGCACCGGTAAAACTGCTCCCTTAAATATCTCACCTTGAAAACCCTATTAAGAGTCTTTGGCTAGAGTAGACTAACTTGACAGTACATAATGTATTCATTTAAGTAGGACTAATAGCTACCATATTTTGTCCTGCACTGTTGGCCATTTAATCCTTGCTCGTGTTGCCAGTAATATATGGACTGCTAAGCAATTTCACAATTTTTGAGGTGGATGCTTACATGACAGCATGTGCTGGCTCCTATTCTTTCTTCCTCATAGCAAGTAAAGCCCTGGCCTTTCTTGCATCTGGCCTTCCTAGGTTTTCAGGCATCTGTTTCCATGCAGAGAAGCTAAAAACATAGGAGAAACTGTTTTCCCCTAAACATAAGGAAAATTAAAGCATAAGAGAAAGACTTTAGATTTAAGACCCTTGACCCATCTGATAATGTTGGAGCAAATTATATTTCTGCCTGCTGCTCCTACTCCTAACCTCCCCTGCACAACTACAAAAGTGGAAGTGTGAAGACTCCTCACGTGTTATCCATCCATATCTTCCTTTAATGTTATTCATTGTTAAGTGAGCTTATTCCTCTATTTCAGGGGTTCCCAACCTAAGGCTAGTGAGCCAGATCTGGCCTGCAGCACCATTTCATGTGGCCCTCACCCTCTGAGGGCAACAAAAGAGAAACAAAATGCCCTCCCCTTTGAAGCTCTTGGGACAAAATGGCCACCCAATCATGTGGACAGGGCAAAATGGCCATCCAGTCCTCGAAGCTGACTGAGAGAGCATGACCAGAAAAGGCTTGAAAAGGCTGGGAACTCCTGCTCTATATTCTAATTTGATTTTGTTCTTGCCATAAAGCCAAACAGCCAGCCATACAGGTAAAAATAACGCCTGATGTATTCTTCATATCCTTCCATATAGCACATGCCAATTTTCAGAAATCACTTTCACTCACGATAGACTGTGTGGTTCTGTAAACTTATTTATCTCGGACCACCATGAGAACAATACAAAGACGCCCGTTTCTCATTCTACCCTATTTTAATTAATCATGGACTGCAAAAATAAATCATAGTTTATAAAATATAATCCAGGCAGATCTGCTG